>JASKMD010000029.1:6918524-7089939 GCA_030144725.1 Haematococcus lacustris
TTAGTTGCATACCCTCCCGGTGCAGTTGAGATCAAGCACCGGGATTGTAGGGTGTGCCTGCCAGCGGCCCGGCCGCGATGAGTGCGAGTGTGACTGCCGTATTTAGGGCAGACACCCGGCAGTCGTAGGCACCCTGAACTGGTGTCCGCGTCTGCCCGTGCTCTTCCAACAGGTAGGCGCAAGGTTGCGCAAGGTTGACGCAAGGTTGCGCGGTAGCAGTTGTGGCAGATCAATGTAACTACCCTGAACTGGTGTCCGCGTCTGCCCGTGCTCTTCCAACAGGTTATGGGCCCACGCGCTGACGCGCGATAGGACTCCAGTAAGTTGCTGGCTAGGGTTCGTGTGGTTGACAGCCCAGTCGATCAGCGATGGCAACTTCTCCTGCTTCAGCCTCCGGCAATCAGGCCACCATTCTCGATGACGACAACTGGCCAATTTGGAGCATCCGCACCGAAGGCCTGCTAATCGAAGCAGGCCTCTGGTCCGTCGTCGCCGACGGCGTCACCCCCTTACCCACCGCGCCAGCAGCTAACGCCACTCAGCAAGAGCAGACTGCGTATGCTGCAGAGCTAGCCAGATCTCGCGCGGACAGCGCGCTGGACCGAAAAGCCAAAGCCTTTATCCAGCGGCACGTTTCCAACCTCCACATATTCACTGTCAAGTCTGCAGACTCAGCGCAAGACGCCTGGGAAACCCTCGAATCTCAGTTCACCGAATCGTCAGTCGCGCGACAGTCGCAGCTTCAGCAGCAACTCAGTCTCCTGCGCGTGGAGCCCGGCGAGTCAGTAGCGCGCTTCTATGCGCGTTTGCAGCAGCTGCTTACAGAGCTGGAAGCTTGCAACTGTGAGACATCTGAGTCCACAGTGGTACTCGCCATTTTGGCAGCCCTACCGCCTGAGTACGAAAGCACAGTCGAAAGGCTGCGCTACGATCAAACCAGCGCCGACCTAAAAGTCGAGCGCATCAAGCGTGTGCTGCTGACTAAGGAGGCTGACCTACTCAGCAAGCAGATGCAGCAGCAACTCAGCACCTCCTCATCCTCACTCTGGTCCTACTCCTCCCCTTCTGACAGCAGGGGGGGTGGTAGTTCAGGCGGACAGGGGGGCAGGGGCAGGTTCAGGCTACCTCAGCAGTCTCGTGAGCAGCAGCAGCAGCAGCAGCAGGCCAGAGCACAGTCACCTGACAGGTCCTCCAGGGAAGTCAGCTCACATGCTCATCTGACCTGCAACTACTGTGCTAAGCCTGGCCACATCATGTCTGAATGTTTCACCTTTGACAGAGATCAGCGCAATCGCATGAGGACCCTTTTCAGCAACTCTGTCAGACCCAGCAGCCCAGGCAGGCGTCCCAGTCCAGGCAGGAGCTCTAGCCCAGCAGCTAGGGCATCCAGCCCCAGCAGAGGCAGGGCCCAGACCCCTGGCAGAACAGCAGCTCAGAGCCCATCCAGGGGAGCCAGCCTGTTCACCTGCTCCACTGCTGCTGCTGATGATGATGATGATGATCTTGATGATGTTCTCATGCAGATGGTGCAGCCCAAACTGAACTTCAACAGTGACCTATACAGCCCCTTCTGCATTGATTCAGGTGCCTCACAGCACATTCTGAAGGACCTGCAGTTCTTCTACAACTACACACCCTTTGCTCCAGACAAGCACAGGCCTGTAAGGCTGGCAGCTGAAGGCCACAGGGTCTGGGCAGTTGGGTCAGGCAGTGTGTTCCTGAGCACCAAGCGTGGCTCCTGGTATCTCAGCCATGCCTTGTATGTCCCTGACAGCAAGCAAAACTTCATCTCAGTGACAGCCGCAACAGACGAGGGCAGCAGCTTTCTTTTCCGTGGAGATGTGTGCCAGATCAGCTGCAATCAGTTTGGCAGCATGCTCAGAGTGAACGCGCACAAGGTCAGAAACTCCTACATCCTGGCAGCTGTTCCCATGCCAGATGGCCCTGACACAGACTCAGAGCAAGAGCAGGGTGCCAAGCTGTATGGTGTTCAGCAGTCAGCTCTGCAGCCTGACCCCAGGATAAAGCTGGAGCTCCTGACCAACGTGGCTGCGCCCTCTGCTAACAGCGCCACCTCCAACTCTCCTCAGGTGTGGCACCAGCGCTTGTGTCATACTTCCTATGATGCTCTGGCACGCATGCAGTCAGCAAACATGGTGTCAGGTGTACCTGTCACAGCCGCACAATTCCGAGCAGCTGCCTCAGATCCAGCTGTGTGTGTGGGCTGTGTCAAGGGCAAACAGCACAAGAATGTTGCATTTGCTGGACCACCCCCCAATGCAGCTCCAGTGACAGCTCCCCTAGGGCTGATCCACATGGATGTCTGTGGCCCCATGCATGCCAGGGCCAGAGACGGCAGCCTGTATGTGGCTACTTTCCTTGATGAACACACAAAGCTGTCTGTGTGTGTGCCCATCAGCAGCAAAGCTCAGGTGCCGGACACAGTCAGGACAGTCATTGAAGAGCTTGAGACCCAGTCAGGTTACCGCTGCAAGGCCATCCGAACAGACAATGGCACAGAATACGTCAACAGCCGCATGAGAGAGTACTGTGCCAGCAAGGGCATAGTGCACCAGCACTCAGCCCCCTACAGCCCCCAGCAGAACGGTGCAGCTGAACGCCTAAACAGGACCATCTTTGAGAAAGCTCGTAGTATCATTCACTCAGCCGACATCTCACTCAGCTTCTGGGCACATGCTGTCAAGTTCAGCAATCATGTCAGATGCCTGCTACCTGTGTCAGGCCAGCCGTTCACACCCTGGGAGGCCTTCTACGGTGTCAAACCTGATCTGTCAGGTCTCAGAGTGTTTGGCTGCAGAGTCTGGCTCCATGTTCCTGATCACCAGCGCAGCAAGCTGCAGGCCAAGTCAGTTGAGGGCCTGTTCATAGGCTATGAGCCTGGCTCTAAGGCTTACAGGGTACTGGTCAACGGCAGAGAGACATGCAGCAAAGACATAGTGTTTGACGAGCTGTCAGTTCTGCAGCCTACTCGCCAGCTAGACCAACCAGCCCAGCCTGTGTTTCTCTTACCCCTCCCACCCAGCCCATCAAACCCCTCTGAGCCACTGGCCCCAGCAGCTCCTGCTGAGGGGGGCAACAGTCTGCAGCAGACCAGCAGCAGTAGCTCTGAGGACAGTGGGAGCAGCAGCAGCATCAGCAGGCCAGGCAGCAGTGCACAGCGACCACAGTCCAGACCCCTGGAAGGCGTAGGGGCACATCAGGACAGCAGCAGCTCAGACTCTCCACCCAGTGAGCAGGAACCCAGTCAGCAAGTCAGCCTCACTGCCAGATATGAGCCAGGCTCCCACATGTGGCACCAACAGCAACTGGAACTCATCAGCAAGTTACCCAGACCAGGAATAGGCAGATTCAGCCTTCGCTCTATGCCTCTAGCCAGGGAGACAGTGGGAGCACAACCAGCTGTAGCACCAGCAGCAGCAAGACCAGCAGCACCAGCTGCAGCACCAGCAGCCAGACCAGCAGCACCAGCCGCAGCACTGGCAGCAAGACCAGCAGCACCAGCTGCAGCACCACCAGCAGCACCAGCAGTCAGACCGTCAGCAGCAGCTGCAGCACCAACAGCAGCAAGACCGGCAGCACCAGTAACAGCAGTTGCTAGACCAGCAGCAGCAGCCAGACCAGGCTTGGCACAGCCTGCGCTCCGTGTTCCTCTGATCCCAACATCAGCAACAGCAAGACAGGCAGCACCTGCAGTGCACCCCTCTATGCCCATGCCTCCTGCACCTGACCCACGGCCTGCCTCACCTGAAGCACCTGCTGCACTTGTGCCACGGCGCAACCCATCCAGAGAGAGGCACCGACCTGAGAGGTTCAGGGACTCTGACTTGTTTGCCATGAATGTGTCAGACTCTCCTGTCAATGACACACCCACTGTGGCAGAGGCCCTGGCAGGTCCCATGGCAGACCTGTGGATTGAAGCCATGAATGCTGAGCTGGCCTCCCTACATGCCAACCAAACATGGTGCCTTGAAGAGCGTCCTGCCAATGCACGTGTGCTGCCCACCAAATGGGTACTCAAAGTGAAGCGTGATGCTGCAGGGAACATTGAGAAGCTGAAGGCCAGGCTAGTGGCAAAGGGGTTCTATCAACAATCAGGTGTGGATGTAGGAGATGTCTATGCACCTGTCAGCAAGCACACCACATTGCGCACCCTCCTGGCCAAGGCAGCAGCTGAAAACATGGAGATTCATCAGTTAGACTTTGAGACAGCCTTCCTGAACGGCAAGCTAGAGCCAGGGGAGGTCATCTATGTGCAGCAGCCAGAGGGTTTTGAGGAGGGCAGCACTAACACTGTGTGCCGCCTGCAGAAGGCCCTGTATGGACTGAGGCAGGCCCCTAGGGCGTGGCATGCTAGGCTGTGTGAGGAGCTGCTGAGCATGGGCTTCAAGGCCTCTGAGGCAGACCCTGCCCTGTTTACCCTGCAGCTGAGCACTGGCATGGTGTACCTGCTAGTGTATGTGGACGACTGCCTTCTGTGCACCCAGCAGGGGGACACCGCAGGCTTGGCCCACGTGAAGAAGCAGCTGTCCTCAGCATTCAAACTGAAGGACTTGGGTGAGGCACGGTGGTTCCTAGGGATGCAGCTGACCAGGGACAGGGCTGAGGGCACCATCAAGCTTGACCAGCACAAATTTATCCAGGAGCTGGTTACAGCCAACAGCAAGTCAGCAGCTCACAGCAAGCCTCTGCCCATGGCTCCTGCTGTTAAGCTAGTCAGGGAAGGGGATGCATTGGACACGACTCTGCATCATTACAGTGCCCTGGTGGGCAGTCTGCTTTACCTGACCTGCCGCACACGGCCAGACATTGCTTTTGCTGTGGGCGCCTTGGCCAGGCACATGTCTGCACCCACTAAGCAGCACTGGGCAGCCGCCTGCAGTGTGCTATGTTACTTGAAGGGCTCAGCAGATCAAGGACTCCTGTTTGGTGGTATGTCAGGGCTGCAGGGCTTCTCTGATGCAGACTATGCAGGGGACAAGGACACAGCCAGAAGCACCACTGGGTATATCTTCACTCTGAATGGGGGTGCCATTAGCTGGTCCAGCCGCCTGCAGCCGACTGTGGCTATGTCAACAGCAGAAGCAGAGTATATGGCAGCTTCCAGCGCAGCTAAGGAGGCTCTGTGGCTGCGCAAGCTCATGAGGGATCTGCAGCTGGATGCCAGCTGTGTGCACCTGGGCTGTGACAATCAGGCAGCCATTCAGCTCTTGCACAACCCCATGGCCACCTCCAGGGCTAAGCACATAGATGTGCACCACCACTTTGTCAGAGAGCGCATCAGCAGGGGTGAGGTAGCTTTCCACTACTGCCACACCTCCAGCATGCTGGCAGATATCCTCACCAAGCCCTTGGCAGCAGTCCAGTTTAACATGGGCAAGCAGGGATGTGGAGTGTTCAGCTGAACAGGCACAGGTCTTATCTGATCTGAAACAGCCTGTGGTATCCAGCCTGGAATGTTAATCAGGACTGGAGCATGGAAGGATTCTAGGCACAGGCCTGCATGCCTGCTAACAGCCTGTTGATTTGAGCATGGTGTGCTCTTGTCATGATCTGAGAAGTTGCCCGCAGTTGTTTGCTTGGCTCAGGCTTGCATGCCTGCTAACCGCCAGTAGCTTGCTTAAAACAGTTGTTGGAAGCGCAAAGTTGTTGCTCTCACCTAGCCAGACCTCTGAGTGGGAGTGTTAGTTGCATACCCTCCCGGTGCAGTTGAGATCAAGCACCGGGATTGTAGGGTGTGCCTGCCAGCGGCCCGGCCGCGATGAGTGCGAGTGTGACTGCCGTATTTAGGGCAGACACCCGGCAGTCGTAGGCACCCTGAACTGGTGTCCGCGTCTGCCCGTGCTCTTCCAACAGGTAGGCGCAAGGTTGCGCAAGGTTGACGCAAGGTTGCGCGGTAGCAGTTGTGGCAGATCAATGTAACTACCCTGAACTGGTGTCCGCGTCTGCCCGTGCTCTTCCAACAGAATACCAGCAGGGCTACAAGCGGGTCAATGACCGGCTGCCCAAGGGCAGGCAGCGGCTGCACCGGGCTGCAGACTACCGGCGGGGCATTGATGGCCGGGCCCGCAACAATGCATAGGGCCTAGTGGTTTACACAGGCTATCAGCCTTACAAAGTTTGCACAGGCTGGTAGCCTTACAAGCTGTTGGTTTTGATGAGGTGCCCAGTGGTCTAGGGGGGTTAGCCCCAGGAAAGAGTGCCCCCGGTGTGGGGTTTGTAGTCATCAAGGGTGCGACCGAGGATGCTTCAACTTGTTTGGAGTAGCTGAGTGAGATTTCCCACAGGCAAACATGTTGTTCCTTGTTGAATGAGTTTTGTTTGTCTGTCAAAGGAGGTTCGGGGCAGTGCGCCACTACCAGCAAGGCTGCACAGCATGGGCCTGGTAGCCTTCATTGTTAGTGCACAGGGCCTGACACTACACTTTGCATTCAAACACACAGCCTGGTCTAAGATGACTGTGTCTGCTGTCCAACCTACAGCCCAGCTCTCACTCACACTCTGCCCGACGAAAGTTGTTGAATGACATTGCCGCCAGCACATAGATCGCTGTGCATCAGCTTGCCATCCAGAGCCACGCCAGAGTACTCCTGCATGGCTGCTTGCGCGTCTTGCTGCCGCGCAAAGGTGACCTCAGCCTCGCCCTCAGACCGTCCACTGCGTGATGGCATTGCTGTAATGTCAGCTGGTGCGACATGCCACACCAAACAAGCAAACCAATGGGAGCTAGGGTCAGGCATCCCCTCGCTCTAGTAACTGTCCAAGCGTCCCCACTGGGCAGCCTGCAGGGGGTTGAGCAGCAGGCTGTCAGGGGGTACGTGGTCGTTGCCTGCTAGGCCAACAGCCTGCACCGATGCCTGGGCCGCACGGTTCCAGGTCATGTGCACATTACCCATAGGCCTACGTGGGAGGAGTGGATGTGTGAACCATGGGATGGTCTGGGGGCTACCAACGCTGAGAGCAAGCAAGGGAGGGAAGTGGGTTGGGAGGTGGTGGGTGGCAGGCCGTGTGCCTCAATGCCCTTATCTGTTGGGTGCTGCTGTTCATGTGCTGTTGCCCTGCACACCGGATCGCAAGGCTGCCGACACAGTTCAGACAAAGACCAAAAGGAAGGGTAAACACGTGTGGTCATGCTGACCCCACCCATCTACACCCTCCTCCCATCCTCCCTCCTCACCAGGCACACCACACACTCTCAGCGTGCTCACTGCAGAGCCCATGGAGGCAGGGAAGGGAGCGGCAGTGGTGCAGCCATAGACATCAGGAGCAGTCTGTGATGCAGGCTCAGCCGGGGTCCCAGGGGTGGTAAGGGGAGGCAGGAGGCAGGTAAGGTGGTGGCTTGCCATTCCAAAACCACACCCACATGGCTGAACCGTGACGATGGCCCCCTGCTCGTCCGTGCTTGTCCTCTGTGCTTGTGTTGAATAATTTTTGTTTGACTGTCAAAGGAGGTGGAGCAGCTGAGTGGGCCATGCACTGTGGGAATGGTGGTGATGGTGATGCACTTCCAACTTACATGGGCCAGCTCAGCAAAGTACACCCCCCAGCCTTCCGAGCAGTAACCGGATGCTGTATGTGTGACGGCTGCTTACTTCGCTGGACGCATGCATTGGCGTTTTGACGGCTTACCGGCTGCACGCTGTGCGGCAGTTTCCTTTACAGGGGCGTTATGCAAAGAGGCGATCCTATTGACGCGGGCCATCCATACGAGGACGCAGGTGATCCGGCCGGTGATTGAGCGAAACAGTCATCCAGTATCTATCACGAAACATCCGCGCGATGCCCTCCAGCTGCCTGCCGATGCTCTGCTTTATGCATTTGGCCACCCCCGCCGTTGGCCGCATCGCTGAAAACTAGCCAACTGGCCTTTGACTAGCCAACTGGCCTTTTTTCACAAGCGCGAGGCTAGCGGGCTGCTCGGGATGATGTGCACCTGTGCCGGGCGGGCGGGGGTGCTGGAAGTTTGGATCGGGCTGGTATCAGCAAGCAGCTACCGCGCTCAGCCTGGCCCTATTCGCGGTCGCAACAATAAAAAATTCGTATTTATTGCCCTGACCGCTGCACTTTTTGGCCGCCAGCCTCACTGACTGGCGCATTCGGGCTTGTGAGCGCGCATCGCTATTGCAGAGCAACTCCTTTGCCTTTCGCGGTGCTAAATAGCGAGGTCTGTTGGGCAGTTGGTGAGCAATAGTTCGTATTCATTGGCCCGATTCGCACTCGCAAATTTTGTATTTTAAATTATTCGCGGCCAACCGACGCACTTTTTCCCGTTCCGAGCCACTGGCTGCGTAGCTGTTCGTTGTGACCTAGCACGATCAGACTCCGCATTCACAGCAGTCAGGGGAGCTGCTCAGCAGCCCAAAAGGAGACAGCGAGGGGCGGTCGGTTTCGTCGGTTCGTGTCATTCTAGCCTCCTTTTCGCCCCTTTTGGATTCGGGGCTTGAATCGGGGCCAGCCTTATCCAGCCTTACACCTCTAGCCGCCCGTCAGCGAAGCCAGCCAGCTAAAGCGCGACAGTTAACCAGATAACCGCCAACGACATCGAATATCGAAAAACGAATCGAGTGCGAACCGGGCCATTAGCGCCCTTTCGAAAGGGCCTTCATGAATACGAACTATTGCCCATCAACTGCCTTGCAGTTCGAGTTGTTAGGCCGCCGCGTCAGCCGTCGTCGTCAGCCACTTCGCTCACCCACTTGCATTAGAGCCATAAGTCTTGGCAGCGTTTGTATGGCGGGACCGCCAGAGCAAGCGCAAGAACCCATTGCCCACATCCGCATAGTGGCAATCGCAATATGCTGCTACAACACAATGGCAATCGCACGATGGCAATGGCACAGTGGCAATGGCATAGTGGCAATCGCGTAGTACTCGTGCTGTGGCCATCGCACTCATGCCATCGCAGAGAGGCAATTGCTGCTATCGCACAGTGACTATCGCACAATGGCATAGTGGAAACCGCATAGTGCAAGGCAATGTGCAGGCAATGGCCAATCGCTACCATCGCGAGGTGTCAATCGCACAATAGCTAACGCACAGTAGCAGTCGCCCAGTAGCAAAAGCTGGGATGCTGCTGCTGCTGCAAGCACCGGCCACCACCACCAGCGTGAAGTTCGTTGCCAACGGACAACCGCTGGATACTCAATAAATTCAAACTATTAATAAAACCGCGACCGCGAATAGGGCCCCTGTCTCATGCCAAATTTGGGCTCAGTTTCTCCCATGCCAACTTTGGGCCTTTTTGCTGTCCAGTTAACTGTCCAACCAGGACGTCAGATGATGTAAATTTGCTTGCTGCTTGACATCACGGAGGCCCATACGCCAGATGGGCGGAGCTGAAGTGGGCATTAGGGCACGCTGATTAGCTCGCAGCCTGCATTCAATTACAGCTCTTGCTGTATTTTGGAGTGACATGGGGGCTGTAGGGATCAAAATGGGATCAAAGGGGTCAAAGGGATCAAGAATACATCCCATCCGATTCATCCGATCCGATCCCATCCGACCCATACATCCCATCCTATCCCATCATCACTTCTACATCCAAGGTAGTTACAACAGTGTCCAACTGTCCTTCAGCCCGCCGTGGGCGCAACCAGCGAACACATCAGGGCGTGGCATCTACGAAAAAGCTGGTGTAGAAATAAGTTTAGAGCTTGAGCTCCTTCTACTTCCCTTCTGTGCTTGATGCCGTTGCCTCGCCCGTCTCATCACCAACGATTGCTGCCACTGGAGCTGGCACCGTCGCCTCAGCTGGCTCTGCTGCTGCTGCTGCTGGTGCTTGTGCTGCTACCCCTGTAGCTGCTGATGCCGGTGCAGTGACCTCTACCCCTGCCACAACAGCCTTGCTTGCCCGGGATGCAGCCAGCCATGCCTGGTGCTTGGCCTGCCGCTCCTCCTTAGCTCGCTGCCTGCAGCTCGTCCAAGAGCAGCGGCACACAGGAGTACGCTACAACCTCGCACCACAGCAATCCATCCAGGCTGTCAAAGACGAAGCCGTAGTCAGGGCCAGGGCTAAAGTCAGGGTCGGGGTCAGGGTCAGGGTCAGGGTCAGGGTCAGGGTCAGGGTCAGGGTCAGGGTCAGGGTCAGGGTCAGGGTCAGGGTCAGGGTCAGGGTCAGGGTCAGGGTCAGGGTCAGGGTCAGGGTCGGGTGGATTGGCCCTAACACAGCAGGTGATGGACTTGTCGACAAGCCACCAGGGCTGCAGGCTGCCAGGGCTGCACCAGGGCTGCAGGCTGATCTCTGCATTTCACCCTGCCACCCCTCCCCTACCTCTGCAGCTGCTGCTCGGCCATCCTCTGCTCATGGGCTGCCTTGGTTGCAGCAAGCTGGGCCTGGCGAGCTGCCGCTGCCGCCTCCAGCAGTGCCTCCTTACCCAGGCCTAACCCCTCTGCAGGCAGCAGGCACTCAGCCGTCACCACCCTCTGCGGCACAGCATGCTGCATGGAGCAGCCAAAAGGAGCAGGCTCTGCTTCCAGGTCAGTGTTGGGTGACTCAGTGAATCACTTCATGAAATTGATCCGTGACAACTAAAGTTGCTTGGAGAAGTCGCAGGCTTATCAAAGCATAGCGCGTAGTGGCGCAATGACTCCGAAGAAGTGGAAGAACACCGCCAAGCAAAAGCCGCGCCCAACAAAACGCCCGCAAATGCGGAAGAGCTCCGCCAAGCAAAATCAGGGCCGGCAAAATGTGGTTGTCGTGTGCCATTGCGGTTGCAGCAGTTATGGGGAGCAAGGAGCAGCCAGGAGGGCAGGCTGTGCACAATAGGCTAGGAAGAGGGCACTGGGCACGGCTGCAGTCAGGGGCTCAGCCGCACCACACTCAACATGGCCTGATGCTGCTATCCCCCGGTGCCTGATGTCCAGGACATGGTGAACTGAGTCCAGTGAAGGTTGGTCCAGTTGAAAACTACCAGGGTGAGGCACCAGGAGACAAAATAATGATGAACAGGATGCTACACGATGCAGCAGCAGGCCTGCGATGCCATCCATGCCAGCCACTCCACCCCCACCTCACCTCACACACCTCTCACACCCACCTTGTGTGACCAGGTAGGCGGTGGCTCCGGCACTGGCCTTGGTGGCGAGCAGCTTGCCACCGGCCGCCTCCACCCTCTGCTGCACCTGCTGAAGCTCCTGCTCCCCCTGGCCTCCGCCCTCCCGCACCACTGCCACCAGGGCATGTGCGGGCAGCAGCTGTGCCAGCTCCGCCATAGGACCCAGGCTGGTTGAGGTGGAGTCCCCCTCTGGCGCCCCTGCTTGCGAGGCGGCCTCCTCCTCCACCCAGGGAGTGTTGCAGCTGCAGGCCTGCCACAGCTTTGACAGCTCAGCTGCTGACCAGTCCCAGGCTCCCACTGAAGCCAGCTGCACTCCCTCTACCCCCTTCCTTGCATCCGTGCCTGACGCCTGCTGCGCCTGCTTCTCTGCCTTCCGTGCCGCTGCCTCTGCCAGCGCTAGCTGATGCGCTTCCCTGCGGGCCTGCTTTGCCGCCACTCTCCTGGCGTACTCTGCCTTACCCTCCGCCAAGGCTGCAGCTCGCGCCTCTGCGGCTGCCTTGTCTTCATCGCTCATCGGCTTACGCTGGCGGGGGCGGCGAGGGGGGTCGGCTTCAGGCCCCTCACCAGCATTGCCGGAACTTGCACGGCGGCGGGCGGCGGCAGCAGCACGTCTGGCCTCCGCTGCCTTTGCTTCAGCAGGCACCAGTGCTAACAGCTCCTCAATGGAGCCAGGGCCTGAGGGTAGAGTCAAGGCAGGGGAAGGCAGTCATGCAGCTGCGCAAGCCAGCCAGGGCAGCAGGACGTGGGTGCTGCTGCCATGTGACAGTCTGGTAGCAACGTGATCTTGCACCATGGGGTTAACAAAGTGTACAGCACTCGTGGTGTCGCCCACAAAGAACCTGGTGAATGACGGGGTAGGGCTTCCAAGCACAGCCCTTAAATCGTAGTGGTGTGTGAGATGTGGGTACAAACCTGGACAGCCACTGCAGAGCAGCCTAGCAGCAGCTGCAGTGGCTTGTGAACACCCCCAGTGGCACTGCACAAGCTCAGGGGCTGCACCCTGCCTGGCGCCCTGACCCCTGCCTGATCTTTGTCTCGAGACAGACAAATCACAGGCGCTCCGCCTCAATCTCAACACGGCAGCGGTCTGCACTGGCCTGACGCGCCATTTCCCTGTACTGGCTGATGTGACGTTTCCCTGCACCGACCTAATGTGTCGGTTCTCTGCACTGGCCTGTTTGCCATGTGGTGTGGAGCTGGGTTTAGGCTCACACCCGCAGCATCAGTGCCCAACCTGGGTCCTAGACTGGCCTCACTGTCACTGTGGCTGGCAGGCTCACTGGCTCTCAGGCTGAGGGAAGTGGGCAGAGCACAACGTGGTGGGCTGGCAGGCTGGCTGGCTGGCAGGCTGATGGAAATGGCAGCAAAACAGGTGGCAGGCTGGTAGGTCTCCTAGAAAGGCAGGCTGGCAGACAGAGGGCCCTCCCACCTGCACAGTGCACTGCAGCCTGCACTCACGCTGGGTGAGGAGGTACACGGCGCCGCGCTGCCCGGTGGACATGGACAGCAGCCGGGCGTTGACCGTGGCTGCCAGCTTCCCACCGGCTTCCAACAGAGCGTCTAGGCTACCCACTAACTCGTACTCGAAGCGCACTGGCACAAAAGCTTGGGTCGCCACTGTCCTAGACAGCTCCCTAGCCAGGCAGTGGGCAGCAGGCAGCAGGCAGGGTCAGGTAGGCATGTCCAGCTGGCTGGCACCAGTGCCACTTCCTTGCTTTTCTGCTGGCAGCTGATGCTCCCGCCTGATGCTATGTGATATCTGCTGATGGGCTGGGCCGCACCAGTCAAGTTTGGCTGAGCCACACTGGATTGCAAGTGCCCCATGTGCTTGCACTCACACGAGGGTTTCCATGCGCTCCCCTTTCATTATGTCGTTGCTCAGCGTGAACATCTTGCTGGCCGCTGTCCACAGCTGCTTCTGTTGCTCCTCTGTGAGATCTGAACCAAGTGCTGCGCGGTAGGTTGCTGGGATACGTGGCTTGCGTTCTTTGCTCTTTGCAGTTTCAAGGGATGGGGGAGCTTCCTCAGAAGCCACTGGGGTGGGTGCAGGGACTGGCGCTGCTGGCGCTACTGGTGCAGGTGCTGGTGTCACAGCGTCCAGTATGACAGCCTAGGAAAACACGTGGGCAGCAGAGAGACAAGGGGCTTGCAGAGGTCAAGCCGACCCATCCTTCTCAAGGCCGCACACCTGGATCGCACCTCATCTGTCGCAGCCAAGAGACGACATTTTGCGCCAGGTGCGCGCCTTGCTACGGTGCAGCGCGGAAAGGCTGAGGCGCCAAACGTGCAACTACGAAGGTGCAAGGATATATGTTGGTATGAAGAGCCCATCAGCGGCAGATTAAGCAGTCTGTGCAGCCAATGTTAACGTCAGGGCGTCGGCGCGTATCTGAGCCTGTCAACAGCCATATTAACAACGGTCCAGCATGTCACACAAACCGATCCATCGCTGTTGCCCAGAGGAGAATGCTCCAGCTGGGTCTGTATGAAGTTACCTGACCGTGCACATGGCAAGGGCGCCTTCCACCTGTAATACTGCACTAATGGCATGACGATGTTTGCACTGATGTTAGCTGATGACAGCTCAAAGGGGGGCCCCCTCCCCCTGCCCAGGCTCCCCCAGCCCAGGACCCCCCTGCCCAGGCCCCCCCTGCCCAGGCTCCACCTCGACCTCCTCCAGCCCAGGACCAGCCACCTGCTGCACCTGGCCCAGTCCCATCACCCCAGGCCCCCCCATGGGGCAGGTGGCTGGACCGGGACACCAACGGGTGCCTGAACCTCCAGCGCGTTGGGGAGAGCATGCAGCGCCCCATAGAGCTGTGCAGCTATGAGGGCTTGGAGGCTCTGCCCACTGTTGGCAATGAGTACCAGCAGGGTTACAAGCAGGTCAATGACTGGCTGACCAAGGGTAGGCTGACCAAGGGTAGGCAGCGGCTGCACCGGGCTGCAGAGTAGCAGCGGGGCATTGATGGCCGGGCCCACAACAACGCATAGGGCCAAGTAGTTTGGACAGGCTGTTGACCTTTCTGTTGGAGTAAGGAGGTTGAGGTCAGTCAGACCATCAGAGTTTCTGGGAGTACTTGACTAAAGTGTGAGGCAGTTTTAGTTCGCGCTCTGCGGTAGGGCCTTTACTGCGTTTGTCCGGTCGAGGCCATCCCTCTAACGAGTGCTGTGCTGCCTTTAGGTGAGCGTAAGCTCGCCCTATGTTTGTAACTGCGTTTGTCCGGTCGAGGCCATCCCTCTAACGAGTGCTGTGCTGCCTTTAGGTTATGGGCCCACAAGCCTAATGCCGAAATCTGAGGGAGGCAAAGAAACTCCCGGCTCGCAGTCCAGTGCGATGGCAACTTTGCCATATATTTCGCCGCCAATCCTCGTGCTGAATGCGTCCACATCGTTTGTCGAATGGAAGGGGAATGCGCAGGGAGCGCTCATGATGGCTGGCTGCTGGAGTGCTATGTGTGGCACAGACAGCGACCCAGCGCGCAATGAGCGCGCTTATGCCTGGCTATTGTGCTGCTGCAAGGGGCACTACCTCAGCATGGTGCAAGCAGCAAAGACAGCACCTGCAGCATGGAAGGCCTTACTTGCAGACCAACAGCGCACGGGGTTCAGCCATTGCTCTGAGCTGTGGCACCAGATCAACCATCTGCAGCTGGGGTCAGGGGAAAGCATCTCTCAGCTGTGCAGCAGGCTCTCTGACTTGGTGTTGGAGTTGGCAGAGGCCACCACACACCTATTGCGCCGCTTGCTTGCGGCATGGTGCACAGCAAAAACTGCACTGAGGACATTCCTGCTGCTTGGACCACCGCCCACATGGAGCCCATCGTTAAAGTACAAACCCAATAAGAACAGAATGCTGGCTACGAGCAGTTTCTTGTACCGTCTGTGTGCTAATGTCTAGGTACTGCCAGCTGAGCAGTTTGGGTGCCTGGGGCGCAGCACCATGCAAACCCATGTTCGAACTTCGTAACCTTGTCCACGCCCAAAAGACCCAAACAGATGCCAAGCACCGCAAGCTATTTAATGCCTTCATCGGCTTCTGCCTCGCCCCCGCCCTAACCTTGAGTGGGATTCGGTCCCTGGCTCTTCAATCAAGAGTGGCCCACTCTCTCCCCTGCAAGCCATCGCACAAGGCATCAATTGGGGTCAGGCCCGTTTGGGGAGACTACTACAGCCAAGCTCAGGGCCGCAGGGCCTCAGGTATTGAGACGGGGAGGGGGCCAGGGACTGGAATCCCAGCAGCTCAGGTTTGTGCTCCACAACCTCAATGACCTCAAGCATGACACCGCCTCTGTCAAGCTCACAGCCATCGGCTGTGGTTCGGATGGTGGCCGAGCATGATGGCATCGCTCTGTGCGAGACATGCAACAGTGGGGTGGCGGAGCCCATGCAGCATGCGCCCACCCGTAGTGCCTTCTACACACCTGCTTCACGCCTGGGGTTGCTGGGTCGTGCATTGGCCCTTCTGTAGCGCAACAAGCTAGCCAGGCCTCTGGCGCACCAGCAGTGCCATGCAGTTGCTTTGGGTCAGGCTGGCAGGGGGCATGTGTGGGCTCGAGGGCGATGTGCTGCTGGGGGTAAGCTACATACCCCCTCTTACAATGTGGAATGCCTACAAACAGGCCTGTGACCACATACCTCGCAAACATTTAGGGCACAGTTGCGGGGTGGGGTCTAGCTGCCACATCCTTGCTTGCCTGTCCAAGGGGCCTGGCTAGGGATGATAGCTATGTGCGGGTACACGGCCCACCACCTGCTGCCAGGGTCCGTAGTTCATTGTCAGGCCTGGGGGTGCTGCATGGGTTTTTTACTGGCTGGGGGCTGCCTGTGAATCCTGAAACACTGCCAGTTCGTCTCACAATGACCTGCTCATGCGAGTGATCAGTAGAGCTAGGCAGTAGCTGCCAGGCCTGCTGAAGCGCTCACTTTCAGCTGGCTGCCAGGGAGCTGTCGAGGGAAGTATTTGAGTGCTCTCCATCAAAGAGAAGCCGGAGCTCGTCATGACTATCCACATCACTGATAATTGCACATGCACGAGATGCACAGAGTACAAGCACGACATGCAGTTCATCTCTGAGTGCACTACCATTACCTACCACGAGCTCCATCATGGAGCAGCCGGAGTTTGTCATGGCTATCCATACCAACGATGACAACGCGCATGCCTTCGTTTTAAGCCCTTGTGCACCTAGTTTTGACGTGCGTTGCAAAGCATCCCGACCTCCTAGAGAGGGAGGGTGGCTGGGATCTAAACGCTAACGGCTGAAGTGGTGAAAGGATCAGACGCTATGACTCTTCAAGGTATGTAACTGGTCCTCCACACCAGGCCCCAGAACCAGGCAATTGCATGTAAGACAGTCAAACAACACTCATTCAACAAAGAAGAACATGTTTGACTGTGGGTAATCTCACTCAACTACTACAATCAAGTTGTAGCATCCTCGGTCGCACCCTTAATGACTGCCATACCCACATCGGTGGCATATTCCATCCCAGCCAACAGGGGACCACTGGGCACCTCACCAAAACCAACAGCTTATTGCTTGAAAGGCTAACAGCCTGTGCAAACTACAAGGGCCTATATATTGTTGCGGGCCCGTCCATCAATGCCCCGCCGTTACTCTGCAGCCCGGTGTAGCCGCTGCCTGCCCTTGGGCAGCCGGTCATTGACCAGCTTGTAGCCCTGTTGGTACTCATCACCCACAGGGGGCAGAGCGTCAAGGTCCTCATAGCTGCACAGCTCCAGGGGGCGCTGCATGCTCTCCCCAATTCGCTGCAAGCTCAGGCACTCGTTGGTGTCCCGGTCCAGCCACCTGCCCCATGGGGGGGCCTGGGGTCGTGGGGCTGGGCCAGGTGCTGCAGGGAGGGGCTGGGCCTGGGCAAGGGGAGGGGGTGGGGCCTGGGCGGGGGTGGGGCCTGGGCGGGGGGAGGGGGGTCCTGGGCAGGGGCAGGGGGAGGTGGGTCCTGGGCAGGGGCAGGGGGGCCCTGGGCAGGGGGGGCCCGTGCTGGGGGAGGAGGGTTGGGCGGCACTTGAGCCTGCCCCTGCTCCTGATCTTGCTGCCCACTGCCACTGGCACCTGCAGACACGGGAAAGCACAGCACATGCATCGTCAGTTCTAGCTTTTGGGAGCCTTTCGTCAAGCTTTGCGGCTTACCGGCTGCACTCTGTGCGGGGAAGACGGGGCGCTTGCGTTTCCTCTTCGGGGGCATCTCAGGGATTCAGTAACATTGTCCAAGCGGAGTGGCCGTGTTGGGGTGTGCATCAGGTCGCCATCTAACCGGAGTGCCGGCAACCGGAGTGGGGCGGAAATGAGGTCCATTACATATATACTACATGGTGTTGTCCCCATAGTAGCCGAGCTGGAGGCTGCGCTAGGGTGACATCAGGCCCTGACATCAGGCCAATAAACAATGTGAATGTAAAAAACAAATCGGGCCCTCAGGGATAGCAGTTGGCTGTTTTACACGCAATTGCTTGATCTTAGCAAGCAGTACACAGCCTGACAGCCCTCTTGTCCCTCACTAGGGCCTCCATTTGAGCCCCCTCAAATGGAGTACCTACTAGCCCCCTCAAATGGAGTACCTACTAGCAGCCACTAGCAGCCACTAGCAGCCACTAACTAGACCCGACTCAAACAGTGTTATTGGGCTGTGTGGAGTAAACCCAGTGCACATGGCACATGAGCCGCCTACCACCTACACTATTGCCTGACCCGAGGGCTATGATGTAGAGTTGGCATGACCTGTATGCACTAATTGTAAGCTGATGACAGCTCAACGAAGGGGGCACACATTACTGTGCCTCAGCAGGCTGCTGCTGCTGCTGCTCCTTGGCCTTGGGAGGCTTGTCTCGCAGCCGCTTGTAGCCCAGGCCAGGGTACTCCTTGCCCTTGGCTGGCAGAGCTCCCTGGTCTGGCCAGTAGCACAGCTCCAGTGGACGCCACCTGCTCTCCCCAATGCGCTGCATGTTCAATGCTGCATTGCAGTCCCTGTCCAGCCACCTGCCTGGCTGTGGTGCTGGCTTGGCTTTGGCAGCCTTGCCCTTGCCCTTGCCCCTGCCCTTGGTGGGCTCAGCTGCTGGCTTGCTGCGCTTGGCTGGAGGGGGAGTGCTGGGCCCTGGCTCTGAGGCTGCTGGCTGTGTGGCTGACTGGCTGCTCCGTGGGGCCTGTGGGGGCTTGCGGGGGGCCACTACAGGGCACCACATCAGGCCCCGCACTGGCTGGCCACACTCCTGGCTCCAGGCTGGGCGCACCAGGCGGAGGTCCACCTGCCCTGCTGGGGGCTTCCAGCCTGCAGGCCTTGTGGCACTGAGTTTGTTCAGCTCCTCCTCACAGGGCTGCTTGCCATTCACTGCTGAGCTGACCCGGCTGGTGCGGTGCTCATCCACAAGCACCACCCTGCCTCGCCGCTGGCCTGCACCCCTGGGCCTGCACACCACCTTGCAGCAGGCTCGCAGCACCGCATCAGCACCCCACCCACCCCCAGTGCCAATGGTAGCTGCACCAAAGAACACCACCAGCTGCTTGGCATGATTGTGGCGCTCCATGGACAGCTCAGCCATCTCCTCCTCCAGCTGCAGCCATGCACACAAGGCACACAGAGGGTGGCTGACATGGTGGCACACGGTTAGGCATGGCACAACCAAGTACTCGTTCACTTCATGCCCAACCCACCACCTCTCAGTCCCTTACCTACCCTCCCTCCCACCTACCCACCCACCCACCCTCACCTTGTTGAAGAAATGCTCCAGCGCCCGGTCCTGGGCTCCGTATAGCCTCAGCCGCTGCCGTGCCCACTTGGGGTCCAGGTACACCTCCCACACCGCATCCCAGGTGGCCAGGGTGACGGTGATGTGCTTCAGGTTGGCCTCCAGGGAGGGTCATGCCCAGTAGGCGACGGTGCTTGTTGGCCTCCTCTATCAGGTCCGCCACATGGCCCTTGTCCAGGGTGGCGGCCTTGAGCTCCGAGCTGTTGGCGTTGATGCCATACCCGCACGCCATCTTGATGAACAGCTGCGCCTCCTCACCGCTCCAGCCTAGCTGGGCCCTGGCAGCCTTGGCCTACAGCTTGACAAAGCGCTCTGCAGGTCAGGTACAGGTCAGGTATAAGGTCAGGTCTAGGTCAGGTCAGGTCTAGGTCAGGTCAGGTATAAGGTCAGGTCTGGTCAGGTCAGGTCTGGTCTCGGTCCAGGTCCAAGTCCAAGTCCAAGTCCAGGGTCTAGTCACCACAATCACTTGCCTGGGTTGGAGTAATGCTGCTGCATGGCCACCGCCAGCTGCATGGAGTGTGCGTCGATGGTGTTGGCGTCACCCGTCAGGTTGATGCTGCACAGCTCCTGCAGCTTGGCCAGCAGCGCCTGGTTGCTGGGGTCCTCAAAGACTGGCATGAGCATGGGGTGGCGGTGCCGAACAAAGCGCCGCTGCAGCTGGTTGTAGCATGTCTTGAAGTTTGGGTTGGCGAAGAACTTGCAGAAGTCTTTCAGCTGCCTGAGCATCAGGGGGTCCTCGCAGTCAAGGGGCAAGGGAGGGCCAGTGGGTGCTGCGGGTGCAAGGGCTGCCAGGCGGGCGCTGCAGCGCCTTTGGGGGGGTTGCGTGACTGGCTCGGGTTCTGACTCTGACTCCGAGTCAGACTGTGGCTCTGGCTCTGAGTCACAGTCTGACTCGGAGTCAGAGTCAGTGTCAAACTCCATGCTGGCAGGCTGGGCAGGGGCCCGTGGGGGTAGTGGGGTTAGGGGGGGAGCATCAGGGGGTTGGGGGGGCTGCACGGCTGGAGGCTGAGGTGCGCTGGGGAAGCCCGGGGTAGGGTAGCCCACAAGGCACGTTAGGAAGATTCTGAGCACCAGCAACGACGCGATCAGGCGGAGCTGGGAGTGGATTTCAGCCCGCAGCCGGAGGTGCTCCCGCAGCTTGCGCCTCGTCTTCTTGCAGCCGCGCAGCACTGCGCCCTCGGGGACCTTCATAACCTGCAGCCAAGCACAAGTTGCCATTTTGATAGGCCACTTTGACAGGCGGGGACACAAACAGTGCGGGGACATAAACAATGCGGGGACACATAAGGCAGGGGCTGCACCTGACGTCTGCGCGTGGTCCAGCCATCCCGACGCTCCTGTCGTTGCTTGCCTTGAGGGGAACGAGACGCTGCGATGGAACCAACAGGAGCGACGGGTTATCACACAGCGCGTAACTCACGGAGCTCACAGTCGGCTGGGGACACGCACCTTTCTGTTTCTTTCCCGGGTCCTTCTTGTGCTTGCCGCTGCCCTTCTTAGCCATCACGCGATGGGCATTAAGACGGGCGGTGGCCTCTGCAAGCAACTTGGGTTTTCCGTCAAAAAATCCGTGAAAAAGGCGGACCAACAGCTAACAGCCTTTAAGGTCAACTATGCGTTGTTGTGGGCCCGGCTGGTCTGCAGCGGCTGTCCAGGTTTGTACCCACATCTCACACACCACTACGATTCAGGGGCTGTGCTTGGAAGCCCCACCCCGTCATTCTGACCAGGTTCTTTGTGGGCGACACCACGAGTGCTGTACACTTTGTCAATCCCATGCTGCAACATCACGTTGCTACCAGACTGTCACATGATAGCCTGACAGCCAACGTCAATGCGTATGACCATATAGTTCACCACATGCACTGACGCCCGCCCACACGCACCTCAGCCCCCCAACCGCACTCAAAACAAGATGGAGCCTGCAATGTGTATGACACCATGCTGTGATTCTTGTCGTCAGCTTAGCTGCAAGCACAACTAATGACTAGGATAATGTGTGAATAGTGCATCTAAAGCAGTACATAGGTCAACGAGGGCCGGCAGGTCAGGGTGGTGTCCTCCCCTGCAGCCCCTGGCAGCCCTCTTGTCCCTCACTAGGGCCTCCATTTGAGCCCTAGTGAGCCCTAGTGAAGTACCTACTAGCAGCCCCTGGCAGGCTTGACCATTGCTGGCAGTCCCAAGCCATGCACTTCGGTGGCCATGCACTTCGTGCCGACAAGCTTACATACCTCGGCCCTGTGCCAGCACAGCCCTCACCCCTTGCTCCTGCTCCTAACCCATGCTGTCGCTTCCATAGCCAGGCACAGAACCTTCACTCCTCCTCATTCCTCTCACTCCCGCCTATCGACAGCTTCCACCCGCACAGGTACAGCTGGCAGCGCTGCTCCTCGAGTGCCTGCATGAGGTAATCTTCTCCTCCCTCTCCGGCTCATCCTTGTAGCAATGAGCAGCAAGCCCCACCCGCACAGGTGCTGACTTCCTCCTGCTGCTCTAGGATGCAGTTCCAAGCTGCAGCTGTGCGCACCCTCCCTGGTTTCACCACAGTCGCAGTTCGTGGTTCTGGTTCATACCTAATGGCTGGTGGGCCCAGAGGCTTATGCCAGCAGTTGGGCCGGGGTGTGGGCCAGAGGTCCCAGGGACCCTTGCACCACCACCGCCATCACCACACCCAGCAGGCAGCCAGCAGCCACCTGCACCATGCAAGCGTCACACACGTGCACCATGCAACTGTGACCTGTCCAGCTGTGCAGCTGTCCTGGCTGCTGCGTTTGTGCAAGATGCAGTGCTTCACTGCCTGCTGGCTGCTCTTGTTGATCCTTCTGCATCGTTGCAGGTACTGTGACGGTCATCTTGTGGCTGCAAGCCCGGCCCAGTATGCAGGCCAACGTGCTACGTTGCTGCATTGCTACGTCCCATTAGCCCATGTTATCACCAACTGCCATTCCCCATCCCTGAACTGCATGTGGCTGTAAACCCAGCCCATGCACTGCTGGCACCCACTGCTTACTGACCTGCAGGGGTGTGTGACCCAACTGTTCCCGTAGTTGCCCAAAGGTGCCTGGCCCCACGGGGTGGTCAGGCGGCAGCTCCGCAATGATGGCATTCAGGGCGCTGGCATGACGCCCAGAGTGCAGTCTTAAGCCGACGGCATCATACCTACAGAGTGGACAAAGCTTGGTGTGTTTGTAGGCAAGGTATTGCGCCTGGGTGCTGACAAACTGGTGCATGTCATGAGTGTTGCCACATTGCCACCGTGTTGCCACATTGCCTCAACATGTCTCATGCTGCGGCGTAGAAGGTTTGAACCAGCTATTGTACACATGCAATCAATAGAGGAGGGATCCTGCAAACTCACATTGTGATGAGTGCCAGTACTGCAGCGACTGCAAATACGCTGCTGTTGGTGCCTTCACGAATCCCTACTGATGTGGCGAGCCCAGTCACAAAGGCTGAGTGGGCACTGGGCATACCTGAAGCCATTGTACAACAGTGGCCAGTGCCAGTGCCACCGTGGTGACCCAGCTGCCTTTCCATATGGATCAACCTGCTACTTGGATGCTCACCACCGGAACCCACTAGGCGTTCCCAATGAATTTGCTTCGTATCAATCCACACAATCACGAACTTGCAGGATTGCGCGATTGCGAAGCATAGGATTGCTATGAGCAGTGGGCTGCACAGCGGAGGAAAGTAGTGGTTGGACCACGAACGGTGCGCGAGGCGAGGCCTCCTGCAAGCAGAGCTGCGCACCTGTTACGAAAGATGCCCAAGAACCCGCTACCGGGTACTCCGTTTACGTCCGATGTATCGACATTATCAGCAAACGCGCCCCCCCGACCCAAGCTTCCAACCATATTGTCGCTCTTACTGTAGTAGGGGTTGAGGAGCTGTTGTCGGGGCAGTGTGTGAATTCTAAACTACCAAAAACTGAGGCGCTAGCCTTGCTTACGCTGTTGGGCCGGCAGAAGGCATGGGTCGTGGCAGCGATGACGAGGAAGAGGAGGAGCTGGCAGCAATCCGGGCTGCACGGCAGGCAAAGCTAGGCTTGGCCTCAACAATCTCCTTGGTAAGACATGCAACTCCATACCCACCTCATTATGTCCTACAAAACCATGTGCCACATCTGCTCTGCTCACCTCCATGTCAAGTCAGCTCTACGGGACCAAAAGCGACGAGCTGAAGACGAGGCCTCAAAAGCAGCTTTGTACCTGGGAAGCAGCAGGTACGTGACTCCAACGCAGGCACATTGTGTAGGCTGTGTGGAGCTGCAACAGTGTAGTGCTTCGTATCGCAGGCAGCAGGGCAGTGGCACCAAAGTGCCCGCACAAGACGATGATGATGATGATGGCCCTGTGAGTAGCCTTTGCTAGTCTAAGGCTGAGCATGATACGTAAGGGTCCTGGGCACTTGCCATGCAGACAGACGGGAAAGCAGCTGCAGGCATGGGCCTCTATGGGTTCATATGTCCACCCTGCTAATCTTACGTCCGCAGGTGGTAGTGGCCGTCGAGGACGCTGCAGCAGCAGTCGGCCCAGCTGCACCTCCACACTCCGCAGCAGCAACACCTGCAGCGGCACCTGTGGCTGCCGTTGCAGGCTCAGACTCAGGCTCAGACGAGGAAGTGGCGGCTTCACCTGACGACGGTGCAGCGGCTGAGGAAGATGATGGCATGCTAATGCATGAGGGCATGCGCCAGTACTTTCCCCTGTCCTTTGGGCAGCAGGAGCAGAAGGTTGACCGACCAGATGCAATCCATGCCCAGCACCGCCGCCACCATGAGGCAGCAGGGCAGCAGGGGCCAAAGTCAGATGCAGCTGGGGCGGGCGGTTTTGGACCCCCACGCCCCCCGGTGAAGATAAAGCAGATTGGCCAGGGTGATGTCCCGGGTACTGGACAGCAGCAGCTGGTGAGATCGTTGACCACATGCAAACATGGCTGACCCTGACAGCACACCAATGTGGGGATGGCAGTCACAAGTGGCCAAGGGGTGGCCAGCTGCTACATGGGTGCATGGCCCCTGCATGTGGGCAAAGCCGTCCGCCGCTCTGGGTGACAAGCTGTAGCATGATCTCCCTCATTCGCCCATGCGCTTTCACATCCATAGCGCCCATGCGCTCTCACATTAGTGGTACCTTGTTGCTGGGCAGAGTGAGACCACTCTGCTTTGTGGGGGGACTCCTCCCCCTGGCCTGACCTGGCTTGACTCGACCCAACCTGACCTGACCCAATGTGACTCAACCTGGCCACCATGCCCGCTGCCACTCGCCCCTCTGAACGCAGGCCTTGACTGGCGCAGGTGAAGAAGCGGGCGAGGATGATGAAGAGGATGAAGGCGAAGAGGAGGAGGACCCCTACCAGCTGCCCATCACCCACGAGGTCGTGTTGGGCAGTTCACACATCAAAGCCGTGACGTGTATGGATGTGGACCACACAGGCAACCGCCTGGTCACAGGCAGCATGGACATGAATATGAGGCTGTATGATTTCAACGGCATGAAGCGGGACATGAAGGCGTTCAGGTGGGGTGCAAGCCTCAGTACACCCAGTGCAGGCGAGGCAAGGCACCTCAGTGCACCCATGCAGCAGTGCAGGAAAGGCAAGGCGCCTTGTACATGGATATACATGAAAAGGGTCTGACAGGAAACGCCCAGAGCCCTGGCATCAGCGTCCTCAAAAGGCCTTGAACACAGTTCTGCTTGCATTCCTACATCACCATTAGCAGCAGCACGAGCAGCAGCCGCAGCAGCAGCACACGGCTGCAGACTCAGCGCCATCAGCAATACTGCATGACCACTACTCATTGACCTGCCCAGCTTGATTGAGGCAGAATGGCGTGCAGCCCTCCTGTAACCCCTCCCCCAGCATCCTAATGCATTGCTGGATCATTACCATGCAGCCTTTGGCTGCTGTCAAGCCTGGATTGTTGGCTAGGCCGCGTCATTGACTGCTGCGCCTCCCTGCTGCTTTACTATTCCCGCCCCTGGTGCTGCTGCTACTGCTGCTGCCACCGCCATTGCTGCTGCAGCTGCCCCTGGTGCTGCACCTGCTGTTGCTGCTACTGCTGCTGCCCCTGCTGGTTCTGCCCCTGCTGGTTCTGCCCCTGGTTCTGCCCCTGCTGCCCCTGCCCCTGCTGCCCCTGCTGCCCTGCTGGTTCTGCCCCTGCTGGTTCTGCCCCTGCTGCTGCCCTTGCTGCCCCTGCTGCCCCTGCTGCCCCTGTTGCTGCTGCTGCTGCTGCTGCTGCTGCTGCGTGATCAGAGGTGTGTGGTTGGCTGCAGGGAGCTTGAGGCTCAGGAGGGCCACCCTGTGCTTGCGCTGAGCTGGAGCCCCACAGGCGAGCTGCTGCTGGCAGTGACTGGCTCAGCCAAGGTCAGCACGAGGCTGGGTCGACACGGGGGCCAGGCCGGGGCCACTGCCACGTCAGGTTTTGAGGCAGGGCCAGGGCCAAGGCCAGTGCAAGGGAGACTAGGCAGCCATTAGGACACACCAGCGGGACTTCCAGGAGACTTGCAGGCACACCCTTGCAGGGTTGAGAACCTGGTACCAGTAGCTGGGTGCAGTAGCTGGTGTGCTAGGACACAAGCCCAGGACTTCCAGGGAGTGCATGCACACCCCTGCTGCGTCTGAGAACCTGTATGATGCCGTGAGCTGGGTGTGTCTGCGCTGGAGTAAAAGGGTAGTGAAAGGCAGCGCTGCATGGGGCCCTAGCCTGCCTTGCGGGATGTGGAGGGCTGCGGGATCTTTGGCCTGGAGCTGCCGCCCTCATCTGCACTCCTACACTGGGATGCTTCACATGATCCCAGAAGCCCGATTGACAGCAAGCCAGGAGCTGAACAGCGGTGTCGGGCGGGGTGGGCAGGCTCCAGCCTGCACCCACCACCCTGGCACACTGGCCCGGACCCGCCTGGCAGGGCTCGGGCACCACTGGGGGTGCACTGGGGTGTGCCTCCACACTGTGTCGCAGGCCAAGATCTTTGACCGTGATGGTCACACCAAGGGCGAGTTTGTGCGCGGTGACATGTACATCCGGGACCCGCGCAACACTAAGGGCCACGTGTCAGCCCTCACGTGCGGCCAGTGGCACCCCAGACACTAAGGGCCACGTGTCAGCCCTCACGTGCGGCCAGTGGCACCCCCAGGACAGATACACGGTGGGTGCTGGGTGGCAGGCAGGCAGGCAGGTGGGTGGGAGGGGAGGAAGGAGAGGGGCTATGGTGGCAGGCAGGTGGGTGGGTGGGTGGGTGGGTGGGTGGGAGGGGGAAAGGAGAGGGGCTATGGTGGCAGGCAGGTGGGTGGGTGGGAGGGGAGGAAGGAGGGCTACGAACGAAAGTGGGTGCAAAGGTAGAGTGAGTGTAATCGAGGGATAAGCTGGTAGGCTTTGCAAGAGATCAGACAGCTGTTGAAAAGTCGGAACCTAATTGCACCAGCCTACCAGCTACCAGGTCCTTGGCCGCTGTAACTGCACCGTCCGACCACCCCCCTTTAAATCTCCCCGGGTGGGGATTTGACCCCGGGACCTGACCCTTCCTACCTCCCCCACGCAAGGGAACCCTCCCAGCCAGCCACCTTTCAACCTGGCACCTGCCCTGCCCTGCCCTGCCCTGCCCTGCCCTGCCCTGCCCTGCCCTGCCCTGCCCTGCCCTGCCCTGCCCTGCCCTGCCCTGCCCTGCTCTGCCCTGCCCCCACCTGCCCCCACCTGCCTCCACCTGCCCATGACATCACCCTTAGGCTATGACGAGCTCAGAGGACGGGACCATCCGAATTTGGGACACCCACAACATCATGCAGAAGACAGTGGTGAAGCCAACCACGTCCAAGCCGGTGCGCACTGCAGTGACGACCTGCGGGTATGGGCTGGACGGCAAGCTCATTGCTGCCGGCCTGGTGGACGGCAGCATACAGCTGTGGAACGTGTCAGGTGCTGGGGTGGTGAGGGTGGAGGAGGCCAAGGGTTGTGGGGGCAGGGGTGCAGGGGGGAGGGTGGAGGGGTGGAGGGGGGGGGACACGAGATGAGATAGGGAGGACGGCTGCAGGGCAAGGGCAGCTGGGGCAGTCGTTCAGGGCATGGAGGGGTTAGGCGTGTGGGGAGGAGGGTTGGTGGAGCAGGTTGCAATCTGGAGCCAGGTGTGAGGGCTGAGGGTCTTGGGAGCGCTGAATGGGTGAGGGGAGGGGGTGGGGATGGCGGCAGCAATGTTGGGCTACATTAAGTGCACCCAGTGTGCTGCAGCTTTGCCCTGCTGATTGGGGGTCTTGGCATGCGGTGCAGGCAAGTTTGGCACGTCAGCAGCAGTGGGCCAGGTGATGCCCCCAGCCCCCCAGATGGTTGAGAAGCAGGTGGGCAGCAGGTGCCACATCCTCACCGCCGCCCTGCCCTCGCCATGCCTCCAGCTACCTCCCGACCGGCACCCATGACCCTCACAGCCCAAGTAGACGACTGACTCTTTGACACTGAGAACAGCCAGGCCAGGGGTATGGGTGGGTGGTGCCTTTCCTGCTGCTGTTGCTGTTGAGCCAGCTGCTGCTGCTGCTGCTGCTGCTGCTGCTGCCTGCTCCTGCTCCTGCTGCTGCTGGTACTTGGCCAGCTCTTGGCCATGCTGCTTTGCGTGCAGTGATGCCAGATACGCTGACGAGAGCTGAGCATGTGGCTGTGATGCGAACAGAGAGTCGCCCATGCCTGCCACCTTCATCATGTGGTGTCATAGCACGGGCAGGCTGCCTGAGTAAGGCCAGCAGTGCTGATGCGGTTGTGTTATGCACCGGATGCAGGGCTGGACCTATGTCAGCAAGAGCGGGCAGGTGGTGCGGGGAGCGCATCTCGCCGGCACCGAGGTGGGCACACGGGAAGGGTGGGCAGAGCTTGGGTGGGGAAGCAGTGTGAAGGGCGGTGACAGCAGGTGCTCAAGATGTTGAGAGGTGGGGACAGCGAGCAGGGCCTGCTGATGTGCTAGCAGCAGCGCATGGTGCACAGGGCAGGCTTTGGAGCTGGACATGGGCATGGGCATGGGCATATGAAGCAACCGTGTGCAGCTGTGCTGGAAAAGTTTCTCTTGCAGCATAGGAGCAGGGCAGGCCTAGTTGCTGTGCAGCCTGTTGGGCAGGGTGCCAGTTGCATGCCCTATGGACACACGCCCCTGGCTCCTGGCCCTGGCCACGTGGCGATCAATGTCATTGTGACAGCCACTGTGCTGTAAGCGCAGCAAGGTCATAGATCAGATGCAAGGTAGCTGGCACATGATGCCATGTTGGTCATCTGGGATGCTGCACATGTGACATGGGTTAGGCTGCCTGGCCAGAGTGGGCCGGGTGGTGTAGCACAGGGAAGGTAGTGAGTACAGGGTCAGGGTCAAGCTGCAAGCTCCAGGCCTGAGCCTGCTCAGCTCTTGCCTGCAGAGACATGCTGTGCAGCTGAGCTCAGCAGTGAGGGTGTGACCAGCTTGTGCCATACCCTGCCATGCCAAACTCACAACGCCAGCAGTACCACATGGTCCCTTGGAACAGGCCCCCTGACTGAGTGCAAGGCGGCAGCCAGCCACCACCACCACCACCACCACCACTACCATCACCACCATCACCACCACCACCACCATCACCACCATCACCAAGTGCCAGGCAGGGGGCTGGGGGTTGCCCCTTTGTTGCCCTGCAGATCACCAGCCTGGCCTTCAGTCAGGACGGCCACACACTGCTGTCCCGCAGCCTGGACTCAAGCCTGAAAGTGTGGGACCTACGCAAGTGAGGGCAAGCGTGGCCATGACCCAGCCCCAACCCTGACCTGCTGCTGTACACCCATCCACTCTGCCGCCACTTGTTGGTGCAGCTGCTGCTACTGCCGCCACCAGTCTCTACTGCCGCTATTACAGCCGTTGCTGCTATCGCCGCCGCCGCTGCTGCTACTGCCACCACCGGTCCATACTATGGCTACTACCGCCGTGGCTGCTGTCACCGCCCCCGCTGCTGCTGTCACGACCGCTGCTGCACCAGCCACAACCTCACTCAGCCACCACCAGCACCCCAAGGTGCCTCTAGTGGGTCACCCAGGTGTGGTCCACGCCCCTGGCTGTGCAGGTTCAGCCAGCCAGTAAAGGTGTGGGCCGACCTGCCCTGCTCCTACGCCTCCACCAAGGTCATCTTCAGCCCTGATGAGCAGGTGAGGGGGGGCTGGGCTGCCAGGCGTGTCTACAGTGACAAGGCCGCTCGGCTGCAATGCAGGGGCCAAGCGCCACAGCAGCAGTCACGCATGGCATGGAGGAGGGGCAGCTGGCTGACACAGCAGTAATGGGAATGAGGAGGGAGGGGAGGGAGGGAGGGAGGGAGGGAAAGGGGGACGTTGCAATGCAGTGTCAGGCTCAACAGCAGCGTGGGGGCGATAGTAGGGCGGCTGTCATACAGGGTTGTGTGGTGTGTGATGCGTGGAGTTGGTGGTGCTGGGGCCAAGGCTGGGTCCTGCTCAGCGCTGTGTGAGGTGGGGTCGTAGTCATGCCTTGAGCAGCTGCGCCATGCTGCCATCGCCACGCCATGTTGTTGAGCGAGGCGAGGGCTGCTGTTGGCTAACTGAGGTGTGCTGCTGTCAGGCTGTGCTGTGGCCTGCCTTGCTGTGCAGCTGGCAGTGACGGGTGTGAGTGCAGCCGGGGAGGAGGGCGGGGCGCTGGTGTTCCTGGACACCAAGCGGCATACCCTGGTCCGCAAGGTCAGTGCTGTGAGCCACAGGGCATGCAGGGGAGGCCAGTCTGGGCACAGGAGGCAGTGCGAGGTTCAATGGGCGGGGCGGGGCGGGGCGGGGCGGGGCGGGGCGGGGCGGAGACAGGGAGGGGAAGTGGGGCATGCTAGGGGCCTCATGTCTTCTGCGCTCATGCCCTCGCTCTGGGTAGTCAGGTGCCAGTGTTGACATGGGTCAGCTGGTGTAGAAGGCATGCCTCTTAACTGTCTCCTCCTCCCTGCCCACCTGACAGCTAGGCTCAGCCCTGTCATGCCAGCCTTGAAATGGGAGGCTGCCCCCTCCTCCTCCTCCTCTTCTCCCTCTTTTCCCCCCTCCTCCCCCTCCTTCTACTACTCCTACTCCTACTACCCACCCCCTTTCTGTTCCTCATCCTCCCCCTTGGCGTCTGCGGCTTCAGACCTGGTGCACTGGGGGTGCAGGTGGGCGTCCCTGGCACTGCCACGGCCCTGGCCTGGCACCACCGCCTGAACCAAATCTTCGTAGGCATAGGTCCGTGTCCAAGCTGTATGGCTGCTAGGGGGAAGGGAAGGGCTAGGAGGCGACCAGCATTTCAGCTGTGTTGGCAGTGCAGGTTGCAGGCAGGTGGGCTGGGCTGAGCTGCCAGGAGAGGGGGTTGGGCGAGGGCTCGCTAACACCGTGGCACCTCACACACCGCAGGCACGCATACACTTGTCTACCCCTGCTGCTGCCCCTGCTGCTGCCGCTACCTTGGCTGCTACCCCTCCTGCTGCCCTCCTGCCACTCCTCCTGCTACTCCTCCTGCTGCCCCTGCTGCCGCCCCTGCTGCCGCCCCTGCTGCCCCTCCTGCTGGCCTGCATGCCCCTGCCCCTGTTCGGTGAGCTTCACGTCAGCCGTCGTGCCCCTGTCCAGTGCCCATGATGTTCTTGAAGTCAGCTCCCTGGAGCCTGCTGCAAGTCTGGCCCCTGCCGCCCCTGCTCCCCCTCTTGCTGCATTTGACTCGCTGGACCAGAGGCCCCTGAGGCTGAGTTGGTGATGCTGCTGCCAGGTGCTCCACCCCTTGTGTGCAGGCAACCGCAAGATGGGCAGCACACGGGTGCTGTACGACACCACATACAGTGAGCGGGGTGTGTTGATAGGGGCAGCCCGGGCGGTGCGCAAGCCCTCGCCCTTTGACTTCCAGCCCCAGGAGCTGGTGCGGGAGGCAAGGGTCAGCGGCAAGTGAGTGGGAGGGTGACGGGGGGCAGCTGGGGAACGCTGATAGGATCCCAGCGGCTGCAGCTAGGGAGTTGTGGTCTTTCTTTCTGGAGGGTGGGCATCATTTGCATGCGTTCCAGAAGCAAGAAGTTGCATGTGCATGAACCCATCATGCACTCGCGGAGGACAGATTACCAGACGACTGCTTTGATTGAGGGGAAATGTAGACCTGCTGCCTTGGCTCTGTGCACTGCCTGTCTGAGGGGTGCTGCTCAACTGCTGCCTGGGGCGCCATTGTTGCCTTGCTGGCTTGGCCCCTGCGGCGCCCACTTAAGCTATGCTGCTTGATTGCTGTCTGGGGTCCTTACTTGCATGCAGTTGTTTTGGCATGGCTGGCCATGACCCTCCAATAGGCAGGACCATCTGCTGCATTGACCTGGCCAGCTCAAGCTAGGAAAGGACTGCTGCTTTACCCAGAAGCTGTGGTTATGATGCTGCATGCCTCGTCAGGCCTCCCTTCGATTCGTGTTTGCAAGCTTGCCTATGTTGGCCGCTCTTTGCATGTGCCTTGTGTGCTTGTACGCGTCTTGCTGCTCCAGACGCAAGCGGCAGCAGGAGGTGGAGGCGGCAATCAAAAGCCATAAACCTGACCCTGGCATGGCGGCTGGCATGGGCAAGCAAGGCCGCATCGGCACCACTGGTGGCACCCTGCTCACACAGCACCTGCTGAAACAAAAGGTGTGTGTCTGCCACTGCTGCTCCCTCCTGGTCGCAAGCTCATAGTGCTCATGTTGTTGTTGTTAATAATTAACGCCCCATTGGTGTCAACCAATGCATATGGCACTCAAGCTCGCCTGACCTTTTGGCCTATGTTCATTATACAATTACTGTTGTTTTTATATCCTATTCTATTTTTCGAATCCCACCAGCCTCGCCCGTGCTGCCTCCTGCTGCCCACGGACTGCTGCGTGCCCTGGCATTCCTCCTCACCGCACGCGCTGCGCCATCAGGAGCCCGACAGGTTTCTTTTGGCCCGCCTCGACGATGATATCACGAACCAGTCTGGCCCCTGACCTTGACCCTGACTTTGACCCCGACTTTGACCCTGACCCTGACCGTGGCTGCACCACCACCATTGTCACCATTGCCCTGTTGTAAGCGCCAGCCTGGTATGGCTGCATGACCTTGTGGCCATCAGCAACTTGGGCATGAGGATTGGCAACTTGCTCCATGGTGATGAGGAAGGGCTGATGCACAAAGAGTTGTGCTGCTCGTGCCCCGCTTGTAGGGCAAGCTCAAGCCGCCTGACCTGACAATGGACCCACGAGAGGCGATCCTGCGGCACGCCGGCAAGAAAGACGTGTTCTCACAGTTCACTGCGGCGTACAAAGAGACACAACCTGAGGCCATATATGCCGTGAGCGAGGACGAAGAGGAAAAGGAGGACGACTGAGGACGAGGAGGCTGAGGTTCCATGATCAAAACACCTGGTGCAAGGACGCCACTTAACAACAGTGTTGACGCGTGACAGTCTACCATAACCTTTTGATCATGTAACGACGTGTTCGACTGTGGGTAATCCCACTCAGCTGCTACAATTCAGTTGAAGAGTCCTCCGTCGCAGCCTTGGTGCCCACAAACTTCACACTGGTGGCACATTCCCCTTGACCATTGGGCACCTGATCAAAACAGCTGTAAAGTGTGACCCGGTCACCAACATGTACAGAGGGGGGGAGGGAAGGGGGAGGGGGAGGGGAGGGGGGGAGGACAAGCATCTCACATTAGCTAGCTCACGGAGCTCCTTCATGGTCACCTGTTTGACCTCCTTGTAGAGCTCGTCGAGCAGCTGCGTGCGATAATGCTTCTCCTTGAGCAGCTCGAGCCCCAAGAGCTGGAAGGCAGCCTGGAGATGGATATTGTCCACGGTCATGAAGGGAGCTTGTTGCGTGACGAGAAAGAGTCCTATTCGGCGCCTGACAGCCCGTTGCATGTCTGCAGACACTGGTGCACCCTTGTCCTCGCGTGGCAATGGCCCAAACTGTGTGTCATGGCTGCGCTTAATTGCTGGGTGTTGTTCACCGTCGACCTGACATTTGTGCCGGGAGTGCAGCTGGCTCATGTTGGCGACGCTCAGCTGGGTTCGCTTGTGTGGTGAGCATCGCTTGCATACGCACACTACTTTTCCTTTGCTGTTGTACTCGAAGAACCAGTCGCGTGAGAACGTGCTGGCCGCAGCCTTTGCCACTTCAGCAGGAGCCATATGTACACCATTGTAAGACTGTATGGTACCATCCATAGCAGACCACAGCACCAAGCAGTCCAGACGGGAGACTAACCGCACCAAGCAGTCCGGACGGCACGCGGAGGGCATTGCGACTTGTGCGGCAGAATGCACGGGTCTTAAGCAAGCAGCAAGAGCGCTAAAAAACGCCATCTACCGCATCTAACATCTAACATGCCGGTCTAACGTTAGACCGTCTAATCTAGTCTAACGTTAGATGGGTCGGGACGGTCCCTAATAAAGTGTGACCCGGTATTACTAAAGCATGCACCTGCGTGAGGCACGACGGCACGGTCGTGCCCTCGCGCAGGTGGTCACCCCCGCCATTGGCTGCACCCCCATGGCTCAAGAGATAACTTTCTTACTCATTTCTGCACGGATGGGGCCGCCGATTTGTGCGATGAGCTAGTAATGGCCCGAATAGAGTGCAGCCAGCCCCAGCGGTTTGCCGGGTGGCTGGCCCCCAACACGCGACGTGTTCTGGAGCGTCGCAGACACATTTAGCGACGGCATTAGGCAGCCTGGACCCAGAGCGGCGTGAATGGCGCATCCTGACTGGACATGCCAACTTTTCAGGTTAGCACGCATCAGTGCTGCAACGTCCTAGCACGAATCGAGACCCACTCCCAAGCTCACCTGCTGCTTCCCGGCCTGCTTCCTTGCCCCCCGCTCCAAAGTGTCACCTTTTGTCATCAAACGGCGCCTCTGCAGGTCGATGGCATTGTGGGTTGGGAGCGTGACCGCGATTGCGGATTGTCGCTGAAAACAGGTTCAGTCCACATGTTGCAGCCATTTTCAGGTTGCACAAGAGTTCCTGATTACTGGTGCTTGTGGCTTCTGAGCAACCACGAACGGCAAGAATTAGTGAAAAACATGCAGACACTGAGCTGTGAGAAGTGTATGCCGTTGTGCAGGCCTGTAAACGCCATGGTTACCAAGAAAAGGGGGGTGATGGCTAGATGTGCCGGTGCGCAAAAAGCGAGGGAGGTTATGGCACAGCGCAGGGCTGCTGAGGCTGAAGCCAAGGCCCAGGCTGGTGCTGCTGAGGCTGAGACCCAGGCACAGGCTGATGCTGGTGCTTATGAGGCTGATGAGGCTGGTGCTGATGAGGCTGCTGATGAGGCTGATGCTGGTGCTTATGAGGCTGAGGCCCAGGCACAGGCTGATGCTCGTGCTTATGAGGCACAGTTGCACCAGCTGCAGCCTGAACTGCAGCAGAGGGAGCAACAAGCTACTGACACCCAACGCTTGCAACATCTACAGCAACAGCTGCAGGACCTGCAGCAGGATGAACTTCAACGTAAGGAGCAGCAGGTGGCTGAGCAGCAACAGCAGCTGCAGCAGCAGCAGGCAGACATGCACCTGAGGGAGCAGCAGTTGGCTGAGCAGCAACACCAGCTGCAGCAGCAGCAGGCAGACATGCAGCAGAGGGAGCAGCAGGTGGCTCAGCAGCAGCAACAGGTGCAGCAGCAGCAGGCGGACCTGCAGCTGAGGGAGCAGCAGGTGGCTCAGCAACACCACCAGGTGCAGCAGCAGCAGGCGGACCTGCAGCTGAGGGAGCAGCAGGTGGCTACCCAGAAGCACCAGGTGCAGCAGCAACAGGCGGACCTGCAGCAGAGGGAGCAGCAGGTGGCTCAGCAACACCACCAGGTGCAGTTGCAGCAGCAGCTGTACAGACTGCAGCAACAGCTCGAGGCACACAGTGGGGCTGAATTGCAACGCCAGGTGCAGCAGCAGCTGGCTGCACAGCAACACCTGTTGCAGCAGCAGCAGGCAGACCTGCTACTAAAGCAGCAGCAGGTGGAGAAGCAGCCGCAAGAGGCGGCAGTCCAGCAGGCTGTCAGCATTCACTTTTTGCTGTACTTTTTGCTGTACCATGCCATGCACAAGACACCAGTGCCAGCCACCGGCAACGTGGACACATCATGCGTCGGCGCTACCTGGTGCTGGACAACGCTAGGCAAGCAGGTGTATGCAGTATGCCAGAGGCTGATGTGGAGCGCATGCATGATAAGGTGGAGGGGTGCAGGGCAATGCACCGCATGGTGTTCACACCTGACAGGGAGCAGCCTCAATGGGCCATGGCTGCTTGTGCATGCAGCACGTGCATGAGTGTGCCATGCCTGCCATGCATGAAGCCTGACACCACTACCCCACTTGAGCCCATGCCCATGTTTCAAGACACTGTGAAGGAGGTGTATGATGACGAAGAGTGTTATGCATTGTTGATGTGGTTCCATCCCGATTTGTTGCATGATGAGGTGTGCTTTGGCAAACTGACCAACACACACTGTGCACGATATTGCCAGCACATGGGGTTGGATAGGCCAAAGGAACGTCGGAAACTGCGTCGTTTAGTGGTGAGGGACCTAAGGAGTGAGCAGCTGGAGTTTGAATATGAGGTGAACCGTTTATATGGCTGATTTGGCTGGTTATGTAAGGTGCATGGGGGTCTACTTTGGAGCATCACAAACGGCCCAAACATGAACACAACGCGTTAATGTCCTGATTACACGATAGAAGCCCACACAAGGAGCCGCACAGAACTGGCAGTTCACATCCTGCCGCCCTGGTTGGACAGTGAGAACGGCCGGGAAAGTGCCCTTTTCATGCATATTTGTCGCACGCTTGTTGTCGCACATTGTTGTGCAGGGAAAGCCCGGAAGCCACACCAGCACTATCAAGCACATGATCAGCACTAGCACTAGCACTAGAACACATGTCGGGGGGGTCCTGCGCCCGACAAGAAATTCAAAATTTTGAAAAGCTGAGCCGCTGAGCGAGATAGCTATTCGCCGATCACAGCCCCACTAAGCAGGCCAATTCCGGCACAATGCGACCAGAATTCTCAACACCCCCGCCCGCCCCGGCACAGGTGCACATAAGCCCGAGCAGCCCGCTAGCCTCGCGCTCGTGAGCTGCACAGCTCTGCGCAAGAATCGCTGAAAAACTCTTAAAGAGCAGTCGGATAGTTCTCAGGGGTGCAGCCAATGGCGGGGGTGACCAGGTATGGTATTATGTTGCATTGCTATACATCTTGTTACAGCTTAGTCGCTTACCACTGCGTATACCGTACTATCTCTTTTGCCGATACAAAAATCGCAGCAAAACACAGTTTTGCGGATGTGGGTGTGCTTACAAATATTTTAGCCAGCCAGCCCTTGCATAACATGTCAATCCTCCGTGATTTACACACTTCTTGCACAGATCACCAGTTCAAGCTACCCGGTCACCGAGTCAAAGCCACTCAATGGAGTCAATGGCGGGGATGATCCTGTGCATAGGCACTGTCACTGTGCACCAAGTCACTGTCTGGACTTAGCACTAGATAGGGCATTGAAAATTCTCCATGATGCTATGGTTACTGTGTCTATTGATGACACTATTTCCATATTCCAATCACGTCCAGGCTGCACTCCAGCACCGATGATTATACGATCTTCAAAATCTGAGACCCGTGAGAGTGGGGGTCACACGTGTGTGATAGAAAGAGCTCATGCCCTGACTCATATGTTACACATTACTGCCACAGCATACTCCCAGCTTCAACAACCAGCGTCAACAAGGTTCAACGATATGGAGCGACACTACATCCGACAGCAGCATGTCAAGACACCAGCCTTCATGAATTGCGTACAAAACTGTTCCATCCTTCTCCTACACCTGCCAAACGCGCCCAGACAACTTTTCATCCGATGCAGAATACTTGATAACCTTGGAATACATGATACGAAAGACCTTTCACCAGGACCAACCTACATGTTATCCCAACAGGCCTCCCCACAACCCTTTCTTAAGCACAACCTTGCAACTGCTGAGGGCACTGCTATAAGTAACTTTGCAAAACATACAATACACCTTTTGGTGCCCACTCCCACAATCTGTCACTCCAACCATTATGTATCCCTCTTGTCAAAGCCACTCCCATATGGCATGTGGTCACATGTGGCTAGACAACAGCAGTACACATGCTCAAATCCGGCTGCCACCACCAGAACCGCCATTCAATGCTAGCCACCACTTGGCCCACTCAGACCGTTAGGTGCTGCGCCGTTCCCCACTCCACCTACCCATTGTGCCAGCCATTGCTGGTGGGTGCCAAAAGAGAGCGAGATGCGCATCCCCATGACAGCCTGACATGACTGTGGCACGGGGCAACTGGAGGCACTCACAACGCTGTGAGAACACGGATGAGCTCATCGGTGGCATCGAGCTCACGCGCGGCTTGCAAGTCTGCTGCTGAGTGGGCGGGCAGCTTTTGAAACAACACTCCAGCTAGCAAATACCAGCCAGTAGCATTGCTGCCTGTGCCGTCGCTGTCGCCAGAGGTAGCCGTGGTACGGCGCTCGCTGAAGAAGGCCTCACCGCGAGTCTTCATCTCCCTGTATGCAAGCCACCCCAGGGCTCATACTGTTTACCAAAGCTTGCGGAATGAAACAGCAGCTGCCACTTTGACCATCTGCACTGGACAGCCACGCCCTGAGTCACAGTTCCACCCCACCTGATCCAGTTCTTGACCTTGGGTTCGCTGCTGTAGTAGCCAAACTGGAGTGGGCACACCTGTCATCAGCCAGCAGCAGCACATGCAGCATCACCCCGGCGTGACGACGCATGTCTCAGTAAGCAGGCACATGTAGCACTATGTCAGCTGAAACACATGGGCAGATGTAGCACCATTGACCAGCCACCGCACAGCCCATCCAACCCTAGCCTCACCATGAAATCGGACACAATGTACCCCAGGCTGCGGGCGTGGTTCAGCGTCCCTAGAGGGTTGGAGTAGGATGACACCAGGAGCATGGCGTTAGGGTACCCCAGGCCCAGCAGCTCGTTGGTCAAGGTGGCACCATCGACACCCCCATGCAGCTCAGGCTGTGGGGGCAGCACACAATAGCAACAAGCAATAGGCACATGGACAAAACAGACAGTCTGCCATGCAGGTTGCCAGTGTGTCAGCATGGTGGCAAAATCACATGCCTTGGTGCTGTAGCATGGCACGGCAGCATGACATGGCGCGAGTCATGCACATGCATCAGTGTGGTCCTGAATTGAAGGGTGGGTGGCTCACAGGGCACGAGCAGTTCAGCATTCTGCGCGTGGCAAAAGCATATGACAAGCATCCGACAGCTCATAGCATGCAGGTCACAGGCAGCAGCCCCCTGCTCACCATGAGAATCTTGTTGTCCGGCGCAGGGATGTAGGGTGGGTTGGCCACCAGCCAGGCAGAGTCACGTTTCAGGGACTCGGCACCCTTAAAGAAGCAGGAGTGGTGCACCTGCACATGCCCCACACGCCCCACAACTCAGATCAGATGAGATCACATCAACTCATGTCATTACTGTAACAGCCCACAGTAGAGCAAATCCTCAACATATCAAACACCTCATTGATGAGCCATTGCTGACATGTGCCTCAGCCAGTGGTTGCTGCATTGCCCCGTATGTGACGTGCACGGTGTCTGACAATGTGATTCAGGCATTCAGCTGTGCAACACACCTTGTACACGTTATTTAGACCCAGCATGTTGCAGCGCTGGCGAGCCAGGTTTGCTGCCATGGGGTTCAACTCAAAGCCATGCACCCGACCTCTGAACTGCTTGCCCACCTGCACAACCCCATAACAACATGCTGGGCTAAGGCATCTTGGTAAGTGTGCATGCTCAGCAAGTCAGCATGGTATGGTGACCAGGGCTACAGGTCTTGCCACCTATTTGCAATACCAATACCCATTCGCTTAGTTCCAATTTCCTCGCCAGGTTCTATGGCTGACAGGTGTTGATCTCCCTGTATAGCCCTGGTTGTTCCTTAGCCCAAGCTGCCTCACATCCCTGGTTGCAGGCTAGATCTGCTTAGCTTGGTCGCATGAGCAATGTCTAAGCGCATGCACGCATCAGCAAGCGCCATGCATTGCCACAATACTTCCAGCATCAATAGCAGCTCCTGTTGCTGGCTGCCGCAGTGAGTATGAACGGCTGCGACTTGCTTCACACCTTCAGCAGTGCGTCTATCACTGGCGACCCATCACCAGCTCCAAACTCCACCACGATTGGTGGCCCTGACTCACTGCGACACACCAGTTTCACATGTTAGGTTCATGTGGCAGCTGGAAAGACATACAGGCGGCTGATGGCTGGGACTGATGCATCCGCCCTGCAGCTGTGCAGGTATGGGTTACCTACTTGCAGATGGGACTTGTTGCCATCAGGTTGCCTCCCAGCACTTTCTGAAGGCATTGGGAGTAGAAGAGGGACTCCTCCGGGCAATTGAAGACCTGAGGTCGCCAAGTGCATAACAATGAGCGTACGTGCGCGCACTGGCCGCTGTGCGTGTTATTGTGCGTGGACGACGCGAAGGTGCAGTGCAGGATGACGTGACAACGGGGGCCGCGATGACGCGGCAAACACCCCGCCGCGCGGGTTCTCGATTGCATTGCACCTGCTCAGGCGAGTACGCGACGCGGTCTTCTACCAGGCTGCCGATTGAGACGGGCGCTTGGCTGCGGCGAACAACAGATGCGAACTGGGTACATCGCGGTGCGATGAACACGGTTAGGTGCTCTCCCGTGCCCAGGTATGAGCCATTGGTAGCCCGCATCATGATGACGACGCATCGTGCTGCCCGGCAGATACCCACGTTGCGGTGTGAACGCCATTTCCGTTGCTCACGGCGCGCGGCACTGCCTTCACTGTGCCCGTGGATGCAGCCCTCTGCAGGGTGCAAGTCACGACGGGGCTGCCAGACCCTCGTGACACGGTGGCAGTAGTGCTGGTAGTCATCATTTTGTCTCGGATCGGCCTGAGCTTAGACTACTGTATTGCGGAGTTGCACACACACCCAATGTGGGCTTCGATTTGAAAGGGAGTGCCAGTGTCGATGAGTGACCACTGCAGTGACGTAGGCGTGAAGCGTGGCGTGGGTCTGCCGCTGCTTCCTTGTGCTGTCAATACGTCACTTCTCCCAGTACTTGAGCTCGCACCGCGTTGTTGATTTCATTTTACGCCCGGCCTCGGCAGCTGCGCCCAAAGCGATGCACACCGCCTCGCCAATGTTGAAGGCTCAGCGATTCTCCGCACCCGCACGCACTCTCCCAGCAGGCCTGCGCGTCAAGCCTGCCCCACTCCATCTAGCCAGGGGCAGCCCGTACAGCTCACCTCTCACGTCTGGTAGGCCGCTAGCTAAGGAGCGGCAGCAGGACGAGCATGCCTCTGCACCGCAGCTGGGTGCCAGTCCCACATCGTATGTACAGCAATACGAGCAGCCAACCGCGACGCTCTCTACCGCCTCGCTGCCGTCAGTGAGTTCTTGCAGTGCTCTAGGGCCCCTCTTTGGAACAGACACCAAACATGCAGCCTCTGTACCCTCACCCCTCGACACAACCCACCCACTCCTCGACACCACCCACTCGCCTGGCACTACCCCGGCCCACCCCACGTGGCCATGCCTGCTGCTGCTGCTGCACGCAGTCACTGAGCGCTTATGAGTGTGAACAAGCAGAGGCAGCGCTGGAGGCACTCCTAGCCACCCCCGACCTGGATCTGCGTGTGGCCCCTCACAGCCCGATGTTTGACGCACAGGTTGGCACCATGAAATGCCCAGCTGGACATGGGGCTTCCCTCTGTGCACCCCTACTAGAGCCTGCCCCACCAGTGGTATGGCAGCTATGTCTGGCTGCCTTGCCGTCCTCGTAGCATACTGCCGAAGGTGCCCTCTCTGGGCACCTTGTTGCACCCCACCAACTCTCCATGCTAGTTTTGCATGCTTGCATGGTCCTGGCTGTTTGAGTTCTTGGTCCCTATAGTGCATGTCTGGCTGTCACCTACAGCCCGCACCCAGCCCAGTCTACATGCGGGCTCTGAGTACTTGTTACCTCCACCCCTAGCCCGTGTCCACCTAGGTCAGGTCAGAGCATGGTGGCATCCTGGTGGCCGCGCTGCCCCTACTGTGCAAGCTTCTTAACTGCATTGCTGCAGCCTCTGAGGCTCTGGCTGCTGACCCGCGCGCTGTGCAGGCTGCAGCCCAAGCTGTCCAACTGGAGAGGGCCTGCGCAGTGGCCATGCTGTGTGCTTATGGGCCACACCACGCTGCCCTGGGCCTGCCACTGCTGCCCAGCAGCCGTGCTGCCGCCCCTGAGGCTGTTGACCCTGCTGCTGGCACTGGCCACAGTCAAGAGGCAGGCACTGGGAAAGAGGGCGGCCCATACACGGGGCTGAGCGCAGCAGATGCTGCACACCAGTTCGTGCACAGGACATTGTACCGTTTGAACCGCCTCAACCTGTTTTGGTGAGCAGGTCCACATGCTGCTGCCAACCCGGATTCTGGCTGCTGTTGCTGCTGCTGCTGCTGCTGGTGCTGTTGCTCATACTTTGTTGTGGTTGGGGAGGCTGAATTGGCTGCTATGGCTGAATAGTGTTCACTCTCAAAGTGAAATGGCAGGTGGAAGGGCTAGGTGGAGGGGCCAGGCGAAGGGCCAAACCTAGCTCAACCTCACTGTTGGATTGTGCTTAGGTTTGGTAGATATCAAGGCTGGTGACGTGTTGAAGTTGACGCTTGTGCTGCTGCTGCTGCTGCTGCTGCTGACTAGGTATGACGCCTTGGATAACTATGCCAACGAGCGCTCGCTGCACTTAGCCCGCCTTCGTAATGGTCTGGAGGCGGCTTGGCAGTCCTGGGAGGGGCAGCAGCTGGGCCACGACACGATTGACAAGATGCGGCAGGCAGGTGGAAGGGGTGTTAGCCACCCTGCCTCACACACCATCATCAACCTGATACATGCAAATGGCCACATGCAAAGTGTCAGGCAGGCAGCATGGCGAGTAGGTTTCTTTGACCTGCAGCCTTGTGCACTGTGGCTCATAAAGTGGGCTGGCCATGACGGAAGGCACAGCCCCGCGGAAAGCTGAGGGGTAAATGGTAGCAGCCTCTTGATTATATGTATTGAAGGAGTGGTCACAGGGAACAAAAGGTCAGGGATGACACTACCTGATAATTAATTGTAAGTTTTTATAGATATGAAGATACGAACATACGGTGCATGTGAAACCAGTCCTTGCTATCCCCCTTCCGACAACCACTCAATGCCTGCCCTGTCCAAGCGTGCAGATGAGCCCAGATGAGATCAAGGAGGGGCTGAGGCAGAGGTACACGGAGGATGTGGACCCGCCTTTGTCCGCTGTGGGCTCCTACATTGCAACTGACATGGGCGTGGAGGGTTACAGGCAAGCCCACACCACCCCTTTGCCCACCTGCCTGTCCACCTTCAGTGCTTGATGCATCCTGCCTTGCTTATGATGAGGAGATATTACCCAATCTATCACTGCCTATGGTCAGGAAGCGCAAGGGTAGTACTATGGCTGCTTGACGTTCACCCTGGACACCATGATTGCTGCTGCTGCTGCTGCTGCTGCTTCTGCTGTGTTCCCCATTGTCACCTGCGATGTTGCCGGTGCAGGCAACTGCTGGCCATCGCCTCCCTGGACGGCCTTGTGGAGGCTAGCAGGCAGAGCCGCGTCTGTGGGGGCGCACCCAATGACGTCATGTGCATGATCTTCAAAGTCCTCATGGAGGTCAGTGTGGGGCCCACAGAACCCATCTACCCTATCCTAGCCATGCTCCACCTTCATCCCTGGTGCAGCCTTCACACCCTGGTGCTATCACCAGTCATTATGACTGAACTGCACAGCTACCATATTGCACATCCCTACTTATCCCAACTTCAGCTGTAACTACAATTGAGCAGCTGAGCACTTGGCCATGGTCCGTCATGCTCACCTGATACTGGCTGGGTGCTGTCAAGGTGGGAAAGGGCGAACCTTGATGTTTCATTGCGGTGTCTCATCGCTGTGGCGGCAGACCAGTGTGTCATCAGATTCATCATGTTGCCTGATGGGGCTTCCAATAGGAGTACGGCGCAGGGCGCATGGCAAAGAAGCACTCCACCTTCTTTGCCTCCATGATGAGAGAGCTAAAACTTGACGACACACCTGAGGTGTACCTGGACGAGGTGCCCTGGCAGGTGGGCGGTGAAGAGGGCAGCAGAAGTGGCGGTTAGGGTGGTTGAGAAGGACGGTTGGGCTGCTGGGCAGGGCTGTTGTGAGGTTTTGAGTGGAAGATGTTGTAAGTTGAGGGTTATGTGGGTGGGTGGGTGGGCAGTAGGGTCAACAGGTCAGGCTTGTCGAATGGGAAGCCAGGCCAGGTCAGCTCCAGCGGGTGCTATGCTGTGAAAACCATGGCGTGACATGTGTGCCGCTGCTGCATGGTGTGCAGGTGCTGGCTGGGGCCAACCACAACTTCCTGTTGACAGAGCGGCGCCGACACTACCTGCGCTATGCCGCTGGCCTGTCCTTTTTCGAGGCAAGGGGACATTGAGGGCAGGTTGAGCGCAGATGAAACGCACAGCATACATGACCTAGATGACACGATGGATTTGCTGTCCACTGTCAGGAGGCACAAGTGTTGCCTGACCAGCCTGGTCTTAGCCAGGGTCACTCTCTCACTTGTTATGCCTCCTTTGTTTATTTTGTATTCTTCTTCTAAATTGCTGTGAAGCATGGCAGTCCATGTTGTGCAAGCTGTATTGCTTGACCTTACCTTGCGTGGGGCTGCAATGCATGCTGCTGCGGCTGCTGCCACCACTCTGCACACCCTCTTGGCACGCTTGTGTTTATTGTGCAAGCGAGGTGTCCATGCATGGTTGTAACTTGTGGCTGCAGATTGTTGGGCCTAGTGTGTACCGCACCTACCTGGCTGCAGCCCAGCGCCTTAACCTGAGCGAGGAGGCTGCCGGCTACTGGTAGGGGTGCTGGCCAGCGATCTGGTGCTAACACTGCTCTGCCCCATGTCCCTCGTGTCATTGTATCCCGTGCAGCAAGCGTTGGAAGGTGGGTTGGCATGGGGTCGTTGGGGTGCCTTGACGTAGAGGGTGGTCTGTGGTTGCTGGATGTAGGGCCCTGCACATCAAGGAGGATGAGCGCCACGGACGGTGGATGTTGGAGGATGTGGCGGTGCCACTGGTGGACAAGTGAGTGCAGTAGCAGATGGGAGGCTGGAGCTGCAATGTAGGTCTGAATCATAGTGTACTTAGCAGGCGGTTGGTGGTTAATTGGTTTTAGTCGAAAGATGGGGGGAATGCAGAGTATTGGGCTAGGTTGCATGGTGTGGGGAAGCGTCGTCGGCATCACTATGTGGCATATGCCACACTTGTCGTACCTACAGACTAATCGCCGGAAAGGCATAGGCAAACATATTGTCGCTTCACCCTACTGCCTGCCAAACCTCACATGCTCTGGTATGACGGGTCAAGGTTGGTGGTGACGCTTGTGGTGGTGAATGTTAATGAAGGGTGGTGGTGGCTGTGGGCCTCAGGTACCCTAAGGATAGCTGGGAGCTGCTGCTGGGGTATGACCAGGAAAAGTTTATGGCAACGCGCGCCGCCGCTGTCGTGTTGGAGCGCATCAGGTCAGGGGGTGGGAGGTACTGTCCACCACCAATGCTACGTCAGTCGCAACCACTCACAGTGCTCGTGTCAGTGCCACTGCTGTTGCTATCATCGCTCCATAGCTTGCGGTGGTTGGTGAGGCCATGATTATGGTAAGGCAGTGCACAGCAACAGCAACAGTAACAGCAGCAATTGCTACACTGTTTGTTGCCTTGCACTTGTTTACAATGAATGAGTAGATGGGATGAGGGTTGCAGACAACATTGTGACGCCAATTGTTTGCTGCAGGAAAGCTGACGAGCAGGGTTTCATCGCCAAGCCCAAGCCCTTCGTCAACTCGCCGCCACCATCTGAAGTGGCAGCAAAGCCTGCTTTGATCTGATGGCAGCAACGCATAATGCTCATGAGAGGGTGTGATTAGTGCGAGAACGAGAGTGACACAAGTTGAGAGCGGTTGGTGGGATGTGTTGGCAAGGCATCTGTCGGCATCGATGTGAGAGAAGAAATTGAACAAAGGTGCGAGACCTGTCAGCGGATGTAGGATGGATGTGAGGAGTTGTGGGTGGTACGAAAGAGTGTGAAACGGATAATGGCACGCAATCAAGAATCGTCGCCCTGGATCAGATTGTGGCAACCTTCCCGCGATGTAAATCCGGATGTATGCAATAAGGCCATATGCGGGTGTAAGGCCTGCGGCGTGCATTAGTCGCGATTGCTCAATGATCCTCCTCGACTTGCGCAATAGCCACCATAATCATTTACTCAGCCTCAACCTCGCGCCGACGACGATCATCGTAAGCGAACATTTTGTTGGGAAGGTGCAAGCAAAGGTGGAAGCAAAGATGCAAGCTCTTTATAACCTCGCAGCCACTCGCCACAACTCGCAACACAACGAACTCAACCTCCATTTCCCCCATTTCTCCGCAAGTGTAATCCCCCGTTCCCCTCTACCCCGTTATCCCGCATTGGAAAAATCACAAAAGAGTTGTCGCCCAATTTACCCGGATCAAACGGTTTCTGCCCGCATTTTACAAGGCTGTAACAAAGGCAACCGACGCCCAATTATGTTACTAACCGTCAATTATGTCCTAACCGTCAATTATAGGCAACCGTCAATTATAGCCAACCGTAAGGAGCGTCCCGGGCTGTATCATATTATATGTTATATACATGATATTATATGATGTATACATTTTCATTATAAGCCCTGTTTCTGCAGCGCAATACGCCTGCGGGGACCCTTTGTCCCTCGCGCACTGGTCGTAACCGTGCGCGCTGAGGTTCGGGTGGCAGTTAGGCGGCAGTTGGCGGGCAGTAATGGGAGTGTATCGTGCACCGGCATCATGGCTGACGCCGATGAGCCAGAGCAGATGTTTAACCGTGTTATGCTGCCATCAAGCGACCTGTTGCTACGAGCAAATTGCAACCTGCGATAACCTTGAGGTTCTGCGGTTACCAAGAGTCGAACTAGGGTCGCCAAGATGACTCCTAAGTGTATCATGATATGCCTAATAGTCCATATACGTGTATCATGAGATATCATGATACATGCCGCTCCCTAGCCAACCGCCAATTATAGCCAGCCGTCAATTATAGCCAACCGTCAATTATAGCCAACCGCTCAGTCGCAACCACATGGCAATACACATGGCCCATCCTCATATCACGTTCCTTGCAGTTGCATGAATAACGCAACTCCTCCTTGCACCTCATGCAATTCATGCGCCCATGCGCTTCAATCATCATGCAATTCACCACGTGCATATGCATACATTCTGACATAGCATAGATGCTTGCTTGTATGAGATCGCCAGTTCCTCCAATAGAAGAGGGTGCCCGGCCCAATACAAGGCACCATGAACACCACTTGCAACACATTGTGACATACAAATGACTAAGCACTAGCCGACACATGAGTGGTGCCATGCCGTTCTCCACTAGGCGTGGCATGCCAAAGGCTGGTGATTATGAGGGACAACAACGCTATCTAAGGTATAGAGAGAATGGTAGGACCGAGAGGTGATGGAGGTAGCCAGAGCTGGGCAGAGGGCGGGCTGAGAGCATCAACAAGCACAACACCAACCGTGTGATGTGCGCCCATGGCCTCGGCCTCGCAGTTCCTCGTGAACGCTCTCGACCTCCGCCAGGGGCCTCCGGCCCCTGGCGTCGGTCTCGAGCGTTCACTCGGAACTGCTTCGGCCTCGGTCGTTTACAAACCCGAAAAAGGTTCGGTGTTGCAGTTATCCTCATCATCAACAAGGACATCAAAGAGGGTTTTGGCAGCCATCATGCACAATGTAAGACTCCATACCACCGGGATCTGCCCACCCTCCCCAAGGGGCACACAAGAGTGTGCTCACTGACCTGACTAAGCTTGAAGTTCTGTTTGACTTGATGATAGGCCAAAAGCATTAGCGTTAGCAACTCTGCAAGAGACAAAACAACATGATGTGGCAAACATGAATGCACACGAATACAATTGCGCAGGCACATGTTGCTGCTCTGATTACTGCTAGCCCTGGCAGCTATGGCAATGGCAATAGCACGGCTGCCCTAGCGACCAAAAAGATGGTCGCATCGCCTACACGGTTGAGGAAACACCTACGTTTATAGTTACGATAGCAACATTGCGACAAGGAAGTGGCGGCTGTAGCTCGGCCTCGCAGTTCCTCGTGAGCGCTCTCGACCTCCGCCAGGGGCCTCCGGCCCCTGGCGTCGGTCTTGAGCGTTCACTCGGAACCGCTTCGGCCTCGGTCGTTTACAATCCCGGAAATGTTTCGTCATTGCAGTTATCATCATCGTAAATGCGCGCCTCTAGCGAAGAGCCTTGACTTTGGTTGGCTACTGCCTAGCTTCTAGGCCTACTGCTAATAGGCCTTACCTTGGACCAGAACCTTGCCAGAACCTTGCCAGAACCTTGCGAGGCGATCGCGGAGGTCGGGGTGCGCGGCCAGCACGGCAGCCACTGCTGCGCTTGGCCGAGTGTTCGCGCCGTTTCCGGGCGGGCCGCGGCACAGCTGCAGGAACAGGTTCCTGCAGCTGAGGTCCGGGATGGCTGCCTGGGAGACTGGGATGTCTGTGTACACGGGCTGGTCGTGCAGGCCGAGCGGGTCGGCTGCGTGAATGGTAAACAAGCCGCGCACGAGTAAGCCCAACAGCAGGCTGGCGAGCACTCCCCGTTCGCTGATGGCCTCCATTCGTGGCTGCACCGCGTCGTCCAGGAAGGCATCCCAAAGCTCTTGCGGCAAGTGGTCGATGAGGTGGGCTAGCTTACCCTTCCTGCCGTGGTATGTGTTGTCCCTATCGCGGGCAGCGCGGGCCTCTCCGGAAACCTTTCTATTTCGCTCCGCTTCGGTGAGGTCCGGCTGCAGTGCCTCGTCGCGGTCCTCAATGTCACTGTCCGGGTCCTCCGGCACTGGCCTAGGCACGGTTCGTCTTTTTCTCTTAGCCATAGAAAACAACCTATCGTTAAGCCGCCACAAATACGCGAAACTTGTTGGTTTTGTTTGTTTGCATTGGATGACCGTGGATGATAAGTTTTGTGCATGTGTGTCACTGGTGTATTCACCGAGCGGTGGAGGGGTCACCCAGAGCGGCAGTGAGGTAGGGTAGCTCGTCCAGGAACTTCATGCGCATGGTGTAGTACCCCCCAAACACTCTGACGAGGAAGTGGACCTGTGAGGCAAGGCAATCTATCATGGTGCTGGACAGGTGCTGCTGGGCAGGAGCAGCAAGGCTGTCATGGTGCTGTTGGGCTGGAGCAACAAGGCTGTCATGGTGCTGTTGGGCAGGAGCAGCAAGGCTGGAGTAGGCTGTCATAGTCAAGAATTCTGACCTGTGAGTCCACCTGCTCCTCCGTGACAGCCTGTCCCTCCAGCTGGGGCTCACTGGGTCCCCAGGTCATCTTGCACCCCACATCGTAGGCCTCAGCCAACACCCTGCGTGGCTGCTTCATGGCAGCCATGAGCTCCAGCATAACACTGTGGTGGTGGGAGTGCCAATGGCACATCCACCGGCTGCTGTTGGACTGCGCCCACAACTGCTCATGTTGGAGGACTGCCCGGTCCAGAGCTGCCAGCACGGCACAGTGCACCATGATCTTCACGTCCAAGAGGTTGGACAGCAAGCATTGCACGGTCTTCTGCTGGCCTGCAGTGATGTCAGGTGTGTTGTACTTCTGTAGCTGTACCAGCAAGGTTGCGTAGTGTTGTAAGATCCACACCGCAATGCGGCCGTAGGTGCCCCAACGCGTCAAGCACGCCAGCTCCACTTGCAGTGCCTCCGCGAGGGGGTGCTTCTTGAAGTGAGTGGACACATGCTCCAGCATCCAACAAAGCTGGCTGTTGTGGCCTTCTCGCTGCATTTGGGCACTGCAGCCGTAGGCCTGGCACAAGTGGCGGACTGAGTTGTGTAGGACATGCTCCCAGCAGTGCACCACCCAGATGGTGTGCACCTGATGGCCCGCCTTGATCTTAGCTGCTGCCAGCCGCATGACCACGCCGCTATGCTTGCCCACATTGCTTGCAGCGCTGTCACAAACAGCAAACAAGATCTTGACATCTGCTGTCCAGTAGCCAGCTGCCTTCAAGCACTCAATCAGCTTAGCGCATTGATGCTCAGCGTCATGGCTTTCCAGATGGACGAATCCTAGGCAGCAATGGAATGCTGACCCTGGCTGGACTGACTGTGGCGCAGGAGGAGGGGGGGAGTTGCTGCTGGCGCATGCGGCTGGACAGTTTAGTGACGCGGAGCAGGCAGCAGATTTGCCTGCTGTGCTTGCTGTGCCTACGAAGGATGCACAGCAAGGCTCCTGTTGTCAAAGTGCTGTGATGAGGAGGAAGGCAGTTTGATTTGGACACATTCCCAGTTGAGCGTGCCATTAACAAGTGGCTGGATGACGCTGCTGTGCGTGGGCGCTACCGCCTTTGATTGGGCCTATTGCTTTATCGTGCACATCGCTTATTTTTTACCTTGCTTGTCTAACCTGACCATTGGCTGCACCCCCATGGCTCCCACATGGCAGAAGGGCTAACAGTCTTGCCTAACTGGGCACTCCATCAAAACAAGGCTAACTGGGCACTCCATCAAATCCTGGCCAATTTTTACAGTACCCACGCTCTAGTGCCCTCGCGGCCGGCTTAGTGTTACACATGGTTCGGGCGGTCCAGCGTCGCCTTGATAGGGCTGGCACTCATGATGCTTCTCAAGCACTGATGGAGAGCGCTGCAACAACAGCCTAGTATTGTCGCTTAACATCTACTAAACCACAACTGCCTACTTGGCACTCTAACCATGCCTTGACAAACACTTCTACAAGCTGAACATGGTTGTGCTCAGTCCCTGCAAGATGTGCATGCAAACCGTTGAATAGGTGCACTGCAGTGCTAATGGCACACAGTGGCCTTGTATGTAAGACATTCTACCTAGTTAGGATGGTTGCATCGCAAAAGAATGGGAAACAGGAGGCAACACTTGCTGGCTCCTCAGATGCAAGCACTGGTCTGCCGGACCTGCAAAACCATCAAGCTTCAGGGGTGTTGTGTGCCTGTCCAATCCTTGTTCGAGTCTGGCTGTTCACAAAGTTCCTTAGCACCTGCAGCCAAGTCGACCCAACATGAACATGAGCAATGTAAACTACACATGCAGATGGCACAGCTGTTGCAAGGACAGGTGAACATGTGCAAATGTAGACAGGTGGTAAGCCAGGTGGCACAATTGTTGAACAGTGGAGTGCAGCAGTAGGCACCGGCCTCCTCCCCGCAGGCAATGTGCAAGGACAGGAGAAGCTACAGAGCTTGGGTGCATACCAGCTGCATGGCAAAGATGATGGATGGCGTAGGATGCAAGCATGACCATGGCAGCAGCCTGCCCAAACCATGATGACCAAGCTGCACCCTACCTTCATGTCATCAAACGTGCCTGCTGCCTTGAGCAAACTGTCCAGGTACCTGAAAGTGTGATGCATGTTTGCGCATGCTCATGCTCATGCACATGCTCATGGTACAAATGCTTTCCAGCGCCTCTATTGCATTACATATTCTGGCGGTGCGTGCACCAAGAGCTGCTGAATCCTAGGGCCATGGAATCCCACCTTGCCATGCACACGCATGTCCCGCCTTGCAATTGCCCAAGCAGGTGCTGACTCCTGTGCTGGCGCAGCCTGGCTACCTCACCACACCCACTGGCATGGCCATTGCTGCTGCCACACCAAGCACCACTACCAGCGCAGGCTGAAGCACAGCCCATGCCCTGGGGCAGCCGCCACTATGAACTGTTGCTGTTGCTGTCGTGGCAATAAACATCCCCAGCCAGACCCAGCAGGCACCTTGGGCAAGCTTAGTCTATGCGCAGGGAAACGATACAGCTGATACAGCGCTGTTCTCTCAGTGCAGCAATGCAGCACATGCTGCGAGACTGGCATGACATTCACCCAGCATCACATGGCCAGACAGTGCTATACCACTGTCCGGATCTCTTACAAGGGGTCAGGCAACAGTGAAGGTGGAAGGCGGCCATGCCATGTGTGTGGTAGGTTTCTTTCATACAGACAAAACACCAACCCTAGTGCGGGTCCTATGATTCTGCATTTGCGTTGGTACATGTTGACTGCTGGCTGAAGAGGGAGGTGGTGTGATGCATTTCCGCCTCACCGTGCACTATATTGTGTAGCGTAGGCACGTTGAGCTGCGGTGGCAAAGTGTGTGAGCTCCTGGCACCACAGCGGCTCGTCCCGTGTGCGCTGCAGCTGCGCCACCAGGAAGCGCATCAGCTGCCATAGCTGCAGGCATGGGCAGTACATGGCAGTGCCAGGGCTGGGTGCAGCAGCATGCAGAGCCAGGGGCAGGGCCTGGGGCAGGGGCAAGGCCAGGGGCAGGGGATGGGGCAGGGACAGGGCAGGGCGAGGTCAGAGGCAGGGGCAGAGGCAGGTCCACTGCGCTCATGCACAGTAGGTGAGTTTCAGCCTCCCACCTGCAGCTCCACCTTGCCATCAGCTGCGGCCTTCAGCTCCTTAGCCGCAGCTGACTCGGCAGCAAAGTGCTCTGATATCAAAATCTGGACATGTCGTAGGCAACAGCAGCACAGGCCCCTCATTGGAAAGCAAGGACCTGAGCTGGTGGGTAAAATGGCAGGTGGCAGTGCGAGACAGCAGAGCTGCTTGGCCTGAAGCGCAGGAGGCTGGAGGTTGGTAATTGACTTGAAATGACTTAATGACAAAAAACTGGTGGGCGCACAGCAGCGAGCCACCACCATCAGGGGAAGGATGCATCGCACATCAGCGGCGCTTGCGCGGGGTGCAGGTCGCGACTGAGACTGCGATTAGGCCGCTGCTAGGTCCCACTCACCTGGAAAGCATCCCGTGCCGCCTCCAGCCGCGATTGCTGCGGTATAGTGTCACTGCTCCAGCTCCGGGCGCAGGCATTCAACGCCGCATACAGTTGGTCCACCAAAGCTGGGCGCTTGCGCTCACGCCGGCGTGCCGCCTCCAGCCCACGGTAGATGATAGCTTCTACTTCCGCCAGGCTGAGACAGTAGACGGACACGCGAGGTTACGCAGGACATTACAACAGCTCACACGGCCCAGCAGTGCAATGGTAGGTGATAACCTGCGCTCCAGCCCCAACCCTACCCCTACCCCCCCTCTCGTCTGCCCCCTGCTGCTGCTGCCAGGGTGGTGTGGCTGCTGCTGACAGCTTAACGATGCTGATGCTGTATCTGCCAATGTGGCGCTGCTGCAGTTGCATTAGGCCTCCTAATGGGGCAGTAAGCACTGCAGCTCACCTGTGCACTGTGGTATGAGTGTTCAACACCTCAGCCTGCAGGAGCGCCAGTATGGCGTCCTTGTCTTCAGGCAACACGCTCTCTGCCTCCATGAGATTGATGGTAGAGGGTGCACGCATCTGCTGCTCCTCACCCTCCCTGCTCATGCCCTCGTCCAGCCAGGGCGACAGACTGGGAAGGCTCAGGCCTGCAGCACCCTTGAGGTCAGGTTTCACAGCCCCCTGCTGCTGCTGCTGCTGCTGCTGCTGCTGTTGCTGCTGTTGCTGGAGGTTGGGGAGGTGCTGCTGGTCATGGGCCCCTGAACCTGGCTGCTGCTCGGGCAAAGCTGGCGCACCTGGATGTGCCCGGGGCCATGTGAGTAGCCCCTGGCCCCCTTGCTGCTGCCGCTGCTGCTGCTGCTGTTCAGGCTGGTGCTGCGTAGGCTGTTGTGGCGTTCTTACCCTGCCTGGTGTGGGGCTGGACCCTGGCACTGATCCAGGAGGCATGCTAGGGGTCTGGAGGGGCGGGGGCGGGGCGTCACGGTTGTGTGTCAACAGGCTGGCGAGTGCTCGGCTGCGGCGGGAGCGGCGGCGATAGGCGGTGGGTGTCGAGGGCTGCAGGCTGGACTCCACAGTCAAAGACAACAGCGCCCGCTTCAACTTCAGTGTCAGCCACACCTGGTTGTGGCAGCAGCGGCAGGGACAGCAGCAACAACAGCATGGACAGCAGCAGCAGCCGCAGCAGCGATAGCAGCAACAGAGGCGGCTGTGGTGGCTGTGGCGTGGCATTAGCTACGGCAGCAGAGATGGTAGGAGCGATGGCAGCCATGGAATGGACAGTAAAAGCTGGAGGAAACATTTTTGCAACAGCAGGACAGGCACGGCAGCAGCATGGACAAATGCAGCATCCAGTGTATATTGGCACGGCCCATTGTGGCGTCATGTGTTAGCATGGCCGATGGAGCTGCTCTGACATGATAGCCAGGCCCAGAGCCAGCTGCACCCAGCAGCACCTGTATAGCTAGCTGTAATGTCAGTGTAACGGGAAGCTGTCCGGCTGCTGACCCCAAACAGGCACCATGCCCAGCTGCTGACCCCAAACAGGCACCATGCCCGGCTACTGACCTCATACAGGCACCATGCCCGGCGAGCGCAGCGCCAGTCGTTGTCAATGATGAGCACGGTGCGGCCCACCACATTGATGAGGCGCGGCAGGGCAGCCAGCTCCAGCTGCCGCACGCCAGCAAACTGCAGCGGTAAGAGCAGCAGCCGCGGCTGGCACGGCAGCAGCAGAAAGGGCGGGGAGGAGCGGGCAGCGGCTATGGTGTGGTGAGGAGGGCAGATGTTGAACAGCCCTTCTTGGGGCGAGGCAACTACGCAGGAAGATGGGGCACAATTCTTCAGGAAATGTTTTTTACAATGCTGCACAGTAGCTGCCCCAAGGAGCGGTCACGGCTTCTTATCAGCTGCAGATGTGCGAGGGAACAAGTGTGAGGGATGTGTGAGGGGACAGGTGGACGACAGGGGCAAGCAGGGGGTGTTGGTCACCATTGGCATGAGCATCAGCCTGGTGAGCGTGACACGAGTAGCATAGCGCACCTAGCTTCCCAGCCCCAGCTACCCTGTAGGGTTAGCTATGTATATCATACATACCGTACTCTCCCTTGCAATCCCTATCCCAAACCGTTTTTTGTTCTTTGGGAAACCGGGAAGGATTTAACAATGTTTTTTTTGTCTTTCAGGAAGTAGTGAGAGAATTAGTTAACCTTGACGAAAGTGCCAGCAATGGACCAATTTGTGGTCCGGTTCCAAATGTCTCTCGATCGTCAAGTGACAATGATTGAGAAGCGACTACCTAGGCTATTGACTTGAGGCCTTTTCCCACGCCTCAACCTTGCCGCATCGACCAGCACACCCTCTGCTCTCGCACGCAATGGCAAGGCGCATCAGAACTGGTGGCATCCTGCTAAGATTCAACCCACCCTGCAAGGGGGAGGCGGGCAAGGCTGGGGCGGTGGGCCAGGCCAGGGCGGCAAGCAGGGTGGCTGCTTTGCCCCGCGCAAGGTCGAGGGAGGTGGGCCAGGCTGGGGCAAAGGCTGGGGTCACAGGACGGTGGGCCAGGCAAGGGTGGCAACCAGCCTGGCAACCATGTCAAGGGGGGAGGTGGCTGGTCATACACGGGCAGCCGCCAAGGCGGGGTTCTTGAATACTATTTTGATAATAGTTTCCGGGGCCTTGGGAATCAAAAGGGAGACTACGGTATGACAATAAATAAGCATGTAAATGATATAAGGAAGATCCTCGGGAGCCCTCCTTCACATTCTGAGGCGCCCACCTGGTTAGTTAGGGTCAGCTATATACCTTATGCCCTGCACAGCCTGTACAGGCGCACAAGGCTCTATCACTGCAGCCTGAAAGCAGGGCAGCCTGGCAGGGAAAACACAATATGCAGGCGGCACCAGGCAGGCCGCCTCAGGCAGGAGGCTTAGGCAACTGAGCCGCCCCACCTGGGCCAGGGCCAGCACGTCCAGCCACACGTAGTAGCCCAGCAACTTACGCCGCTCCTCAGGGATCTGCGGGCGCAGTACAGCAGGGCACGCTGCGACACATGGCCACGGCACATGGGCCACACATACCCACATGGCCTTTTCATGACCTTATGGCCACACAGGCTTTTGATGACTCTGTTGGCAACACCATACGACCACATGGTAACGCATATGGCTTCTCCATGCAACAAGCACCATGGTGCATCTAGGTCTGTCACGCATGGCCTGGTCACACGTAGGAAGCTTAGTCAAGCACGTCCTGTGGGAAAATGCATGTCATCAAATAGTTTGCGCTCATTGGCAAATCTCAAAGCATTTGTTAGAGCACTTCTCTGCATAATAGAACATTCAGAGCCTATACCTATCACAGCACCACAGTCTGCAATATTCAATATCAGGTCGCTGGTGTGCAGCATTTTAAGACAAGTTACTAGGTGATTCATCATTCATCGTCTTTCATGCGGCAATCCCTGTTTAAGCAACCCTTCCTCCAGCTCATGCTCAAGCATGCAATTTGCCACCCCTCCACCATTGTCTAAACCCCCATCTCCTTACCTGTTTGTGCTGCGAGCGGTTCACCTTCGCAAGTTGCTTTCCCCTCATTATGTCAACCACCTCCTCAAAGTGCTTCAAATCTGAATCCACTGGCTTGAGCAGGTCCAGCAGGGTGCTGCTACCCTCTGCCAAGTCATAGATTGAGGCGCGCAGGTTGCTGGGCACCTGCGGCCCTGTTGCCGGCGATGCCTGACCCCAATGGTCACATGCGCTTCGGCCCGGCAATAGCCCCGCCCGCTGAAGTGCGGTGTTCCGGCCCACCCTGAGCGCCCGTTTGCTGTGGTCCGAACCCTCCCCCACGTCCCCGACACGCGAGCATTGGTTTACCAGGCCGCGCTGCTGCGCCAGCGCAGCGTCTTCAGCGTCTTGCATCAGCCGGCTGACCACCGTTTGCACCGGTGCCAGGGTGTTGCATGGCCCCTGCTGCTGCTGGGAGGTATGTCCGCCCCTGGCCGGAGTTCTGCTTGGAGGAGTGCTTTCTGTGGCGGTGGCCCCGGGTGGTGGATTGGACGCTGGCCGTGCATTGCCAGCCAAGGCAGCGGTGGCCCCGGATTGCACGAGGGAGGGAGGGGCCGCGGCTGCGGTCTGTGGGCTGGCCAATCGGGGAAGGCGCATTGGCGATTGCGAACCTGAGGCAGAGGGTTTGCCACAGGCCGCGGACAGTCCAGGCAGCTGGCTGCGGTTCCCCTGGGCAATGAGTGAGGCGCCCCAGGTGGGTGTGGAGGGCGTGCTAGGGCCCCTCACTGCGGTGCTTGGCTGTGACCGCGTCGCGTCTCGCGATCCCGGCTTTTGTGAGGGTTGTGAAGGGCTGGTCAGTGGAGCCTGGCCTGGGCTGGACCCTTTGACTGGGTCTTCTGTGTGGGAGCCAGTGAAGGTAGCACGCTTTGCCTGGCGCCGGCTGGGGCTGCGTGCCTCCGGCTCCAGCCTGGATGCAGCTTGTATGCTGGGTGTCTGCCTGAGTGCGTTGAGGCCCCGGACTGAAAAGCCCGGGCTGTCTTCTGTGTCTGGCTGCTGCTGCTGCTGCTGCTGCTGCTCTGGCTGTTGCAATGTGGAGGCTGCTGCCTGCAGGGGGCCTGGGGCTGCGTGGGTGCCTGGCAGGGGGGCTAGGGGAGCAGGGTGGGAGAGGCCCAGGGCGCTGAGGTCATTGGGCTCTGTGTCCCAGGTGCGTGGCAGCCCCAGCGGGTCGCTGGCAGATGAGGAGTGAGGTGGCCCACACACGTCAACCCCGCTCTGGCTGTGGCTCTGGAGGGAGCTGGGCCCTCGGCGCAGCTGGCGGTACGCCTGAGCATAACACGCAGACGCAGCACACAAGCAAGTAGGAGGGGTAGTGAAAATGGCAGGGGACACTGCATTGAGAGGTTTACACTCTGTTGTACAACAGTTGCCATGTGGCCATGAGTGAGGATGGATGGAGGTGTTGAGGCAGCGTGGCAACAGATTCAGGGGGCGGCAAGCAGAGGGGGGCAGACGGGCACGTTGTCTGGGCATACACTTGCATAGGAGCTGATAGGCGACATGCTGTGGCTGGTGATCCAGGCCGCACCCTGCTGCCTGAGCCTGCTGACGTGGGCTGCAGTGTCGACCTACCTGGTGAGCCTCCCATCGGTGCTCAAAGTCATCACGCAGGGCCATGACCAGCTCAATGAAGTCCCCCTTCCATGCTGCACACACACCAGTCATCACCGCTGGCTGCTGTGTCTGCTGCTGCTGCCTCCTGTGACCCTCCTGCACCCCCACACCCACTCTGCTGGCCCCACCCACCCCTGGACTCCTGCCTCCTGCCACTGCCTTCACAGCCCCTGGGGCAGGGGAAGGAGTTCAGCAGTGGACGGCCTAGCTGAGAGGGGCAGGCCATGGCATCCACAGGTCTGCTCCTGCCTATACAGCACAATTGCGCCTCATCCCTGCACCTGCTTCACCACTATCCAGGTCCAGCTCTGGCACCTGTCCTTTCTTCAGCCAGCAGCTGGGCCACAGCCATGAGAGGTGGGGCTGCCAGGGTAGGCATCCAACCACTACATGAGACACCTAACACAGGTTGTCTTGTTAAACAGCAGAGTCCTTGCCATGATGACCACCAGAAGGGGCCCCACAAAGTACCGTAGCCGCTGCTCCATGGAGCCATGCATCATGGAGCTGTCATTATGGCAACAGTGATGTGCAGTCCCCAACAGTGCTGCGGCTGCTAGCGGTGGTGGTGGGCAAGAGGGCTGCCAGATGATGAGTTTGCGCACCATGGCTTATGAATGCGGTAGCATGTCCAATGTGCTCGGCTGGGATGATGTCAACCATGGCACACTGCTGCGCTGCTGTCGCGATGTTGATGATGTCGGAAACAATGCAGTCTGGCAGGCAGTCAAGCAGGCACAAGCACACATGTTGAAGTAGAAAACATGGTCCACTTTGCATGACAAAGTCTCCATGCAGGCATTGGCAATCCATTTGATGCTCGTATGCTTTTCTTGCGCTGGGTAAGCAGTGACATACCTGTGGTGCAGTGCAGTGGAATGCAGAGCAGTGACATACCTGTGGTAGACGGTATGAGGGGGAACCTGCGAAGACTGTCACAGAAGCTGCAAAGAGGAAGGAGCAAGGTGATGGCACATGCATCTCCCTGCATGACAGCTGGACTGCGCACCTGCAGAGCCAATCTATGCTGACTCCACACTGAGACAGAGACCGCTTTTGGCATGTCACGTTCGTGTTGGCGAGGAGGCCAGACTTCCTGGCCAACTCAAGCCATGCTGCCGCCTGTAGCTTAGCAGTGCTCCTGTTGTCGGTGACTTTCTGCCAAACCATCGCCCCTTTGTCCCACTTAGTCTGGTCAGCTACATCGCATCGTGTATCACCGTCTACATCTCGCACAACATTTTATGTCCGCAAAAGGTTCGCCCAAGTTTTGCACCGTGCATGCCCTATGAACTCAATGCAAGTTTTGCACCGTGCATGCCTGATAAGCTCATGCCACCTAGCAGTCACTAGTGCCTAGTAGCAGTGTAGCAGTGTAGCAGGTGTACCTAGTGGGGCGACCTGTGGCAGCCGAGTTGCAGCGTACCCTTGCACCCCTAACAGTCTGCAGCCAAAGCACACAAGGAGAGACACATTGTGAGCCCAGTCTGCAGCAGCTGCCATGCATTGACTTGGGCCTTGACATATTATGTTGGAATTGTCTTGCTGTAGCTGGCTACCGCTGCAACTTGCGCCGCCACTTGGGGTAACAGGGCCTTGTCGGCTATTCCCACTCACTCTTGGCCTGGCTGCCTGTCATTGGCATGGCTGGGCGACCATTCCAGATGCACAGCTCAGTGGGACGTGGCCCTAGACCTGCACGGGTGTGTTAGGTTGGCAATGTCATGTAAGTACAGTAGGATATTATATATATTTTCGTACAGTAGGATATGTTGAGGTCAGGCCCTCCCAACATGGGGTTGGTAATATGCATGCAAGTACTCTCTAAATACTGCATCGTTTTCGATAGCGTTTGGCACATTGGTAGCTGCAAATCAATGCGCGTCATCTGACCATCAGCGCACGACATTGGAGTCTTTGCTCGCGTACTGCCACATGTGCCCGCGAACAAGCCACAGCGGCGAGACGGGTATCCTTGGCACGGTGAGCCGCATCGCTGTGGCCCCATCTACCTAGCGTAGTGAGCTGGTTGTGCACAAATGGAATGTCCGGCCAACACCCAACGCAATGTCTGCCGGGCGTGCAGGGCACCTTGACGGGGTGTTTGGAACATATTGTTATACTCGCTCTCGCCGAATACACCCTTCGGGTCGGCGCACACTAAGGTCTCAACGGCTTACACACCCCCTCCTCCACTGTGTCCTCCACTGTGTTTCACCCGCTGCACCCATAGGAAAATGGCTATAAAATGTTTGTTCTTGACTCACTGGTGCATCTCTTGAAACAAATTGCACATCAAACAACCCAGGCCTCTATCAGTTTGACATCTTCAAAGTGACATCATGTGTAACGGCGAGCCTCGAGCGACACCGTTCCCCTTTGCCCGCGACACCTGTGTACTGCCTATGGCGGGCGCAGGTGGGCGCATTACTTTTACCGAGTGAGTAGGGCAGGTTAAAGCCTAGCAGCGCTGCTGTGAGGATAACTGGTTCGATTCCAGGGGGCCCCGTTCTAAGCCCTAGCCCTCTCACGAGGTACTCTGTAACTCCGCTCCATGGCAGTTTCTTCGCAGTCACACGCTAGACGATCGCTCGGCTTATAAGCGTGGTTCAGCACGTTACAGATGGTTTCCGACCAGACTAGCGTCTGACTGAGAAGTCTGTCCCTCAGCATTCGGTCATGGTTCGCTATCAACGCATCCGCTACATACCGACTGTTGAGGACTACCACAACTCGATGGTGCACCAGATTCCTCTGAACCAGAACGGGCCGACTTTGCCCCCAGGAGAGCAGCCTTTGCCTGCGCCTCCGCCTCCGGAGGACCACATTGGTGCAATGCCCGGGTCTGTGGTAATTAATGCCGACGGGGTTGTCCTGCAAATGGGTCCTCCTGTTCCTCGCTCTGCGCGGATTCCAGGTGGCGAAGCTCCTCCTGCTGGGAATCCTCCCGCTGCTACGGAGCCTGCCCCTGGTAGCGATCTCGCTCCTGAGGAAGGAGCAGGGCTCGCCCCTGAGTTCCTTCCTGGCGGTGCAGTCAACGCACCTGGCACCAATCCTGGTGGTTCAGCACGTTACATCATGTTCTCCAAGTAGAATCAGGTCCACGGGGCTGTGGGGTGGCAGTTGAGCTATGAAACGTTGCACGCAGGTGGATGGGATGTAGGGGAGTGTAAGTCTCAGAGGAGCCGAGTCCAAATCAGGCGACCCCAACTAACAAAAAATGGCTGGAAATGATAGGAAACCGGCCCCTGGTAATCAAAACGACGCCGCGTCTCAGCCACGTGGTTTCTATTTATGATTCGCACATCCCTGGATAGAGGACTCTGTCAGCTATGCGGTGCAGCTTGTAACATTAAATATTGTGCAGTGTGCTGAGTGCTAAGGCGGCTCAAATCTTGACATTCAAATGCATCCCAGTTTTGCTCATGCGGGCCTCGCCGCGACCGACCGCCGCGACCGACGTGGCCCAGTAGCCTCTGCAAACAGTCAGGGACAGGTGTGTAGGCCATTGCTACGTTACCTTGCTCGACTTGTTGGGTCCGGTCCCTCCCGCCCGCCCTCCGCTTGCGTGTCGAGCTGGTGTCCAGCTCCGCCCTGACCCCCTGCTGCTCAGCTGGAGGGGTGGGCAGCCCAGGGGCAGCACCAGCACCAGCTGCCTGCTGCTGCCAGGGGGGTGCAGCACGAGGGGTGGGCAGCCCAGGGGCAGCACCAACACCAGCTGCCTGCTGCTGCCAGGGGGGTGCAGCAGGAGGGGGGGGCAGGTCAGGTGCGGCACCAACACCAGCTGCCTGCTGCTGCCAGTGGGGTGCAGCAGGAGGGGGGGGCAGGTCAGGTGCGGCACCAGCACCAGCTGCCTGCTGCTGCCCAGGGGGTGCAGCAGGAGGGGGGGGCAGGTCAGGGGCGGCACCAGCATCAGCACCAGCACCTGCCTCCTGCTCATTCCCATGCAGGCCGGTCAATGTGTTGCGAATGTGGGCCATGACAAGACCCTTCAGCTTAGGCTTCAGCCACCCCTTCATAAGCTCCTGCTGGTGGAAGCGAAGGTAAGCTTGCAGCTCCCTAACAGATAGCTTCTCAGCCTGTGTGCTGCCTGCACTCATGATAAACAAGGACCGGTCGCGATTGGACCGACCATAGCTCATTGCAAACTAGAGTAGAAGGCCGTTCGAACGGTACAAGTCTTACGTTAATCCGCGCATCCGTTGCGACGTAATTTGGCCGCCAATTTGTTAACCAAGCAATCTGCACAGATGTCGGTTGTCCTTTATCTGCACAGCTGCTGATAGTCGACATCTGCACAGATGCAGGCGATGTCGACATCTGTGCAGCTGCGGGAAGTCGACATCTGCACAGATGTCGTATACCGCAACCAACATCTGTGCAGCTGCTGACGACGACATCTGCACAGATGTCGACTATTACATTCAATGCTTGGCTGTGCAGATGTTGACACCTACATCTGTGCAGATGTTGACAACGACATCTGCACAGATGTCGACTATTACATTCGAGCCTTGGCTGTGCAGATGTTGTCTATAGCATCTGCACAGATGTCGACTTTTACATTCGCGGCTTGGCTGTGCAGATGTCGTGGCTTCATCTGCACAGATGTCGACTATTTCATCGACTCTTACATCCGCAAAACACATGTATTGACACCCAAACACCCCGCAACACCTTGCTACACCCCCGCAAAACACATGCATTGACGACCTAACACCCCGCAACACCTCGCTACACCCCCGCAAAACACATGTATTGACACCCAAACACCCCGCAACGTCCCCGCAAAACACATGCATTGACACCCAAACATCCCGCAACACCTCGCTACGGGACTTGCAAGCACATGTCTCGATGCACCATCACTCCACAACACCTGAATATGGCAATGCTAAGCACATGCATTGATGCACCCAATGACCGCAACACCTCCCTACGATGTGACAAGGTATCAACGACATGACAACAAGAAGGTGACACCACACCATCACCATCACCATCACCATCACCATCACCATCACCATCACCATCACCATCACCATCACCATCACCCCACCCCACCCCACCCCACCCCACCCCACACCATGGACAACACAACAACATCACAACAAGGCGGCAAGATGACGAGGATGGACGCTACAACAAGGTTGATGCTACACCTCTCCTTAGTGATGTATAACACGGGGTGCAACTCCATAGCCTCCACTTACGTGCTCCCGCTATCCTTCACCCACCACACTACCATTGACTCCCACCTACCACACCTATGCCGTGTCGCGCAACAAGCACGGGCTGACAACCACCCAAGTGCTCCACCATCCAGCTATCGTCCCCTTTGGAGAGGGATGGGTAGGGTCATTGTGGTGAGTGTGCATGGCATGGCATGGGTGGACTGGGTGGGCTGCTACTACGGGATCCCACTCCAAGCTGCCCGCTCTGTGTCGCCCGCTCCAGATTGCTACGCCAAGGGTAGGGTAGGGAGAGGGCTGCTACGCCAAGGGTGGGGTAGGGAGAGGGCTGCAGCGTGTGTCGTGGGGCGGGGGGTGGGAAAGGGGGGAGGTAGGTGGGGTGGCAGACTTGGAGGTGGTGGGACAGGGTAGAGAGGGGGGAAGGGGGAAGGGGGAAGGAGGAAGGGGGGAGGGGGGAGGACAGACCGTGAGACCTGCAGCAAACAAGGGATGGGGGTGGGCGTGGGGGTGGGGGTGGGGGTGGGGGTGGGGTGGTAGGGGAAAGGGGGATGGGTGTGGCCATTAGAACCTGCAAACACCAACAAGGGCATGACATGCGGTCAGAGTTGGGACCACACAGTTGCAAGGGCTCGCCACTCACAATTTGTTGGGTGGAGTGTGTGGAAGAAGAAGGGATTGGCAAGAAGTCCTCCTCCTTCTCATCCTCCTCGTTGTCGGATTGCGACTTACCACATGGCAGATGATTGTGATGTGGGATGAGGGATGTGAGATGATGCAAGGTAGGGGTGGGGAGGGGAGGTGACGGAGAGGGCTGGGCTGGGCAGAGACCTCTATCCAATCGCACCTCGTTGCAATGTCGCGTTATCTCTTGCCCAACGACGGTCTTCCGACGCCGCCTGCACCAATGAAAGGCTCTTGGAGCAAGCCTGGCGGGCTGAATTTAGATTGTACTTCTGGCTCGATAGCAGGCGCAGCTCCATCACTGATGCCGCTACATATCACTATAACAATCGATGGTGAGCAGCTGAGGTGTATCCGCGCTCGCTTGCGCCGGCATGGCCTCACTTGCAAGAGGTAACGCGCCGCTTGCCAGTAGATGCGCACTAATTCGCAGGTGCCAATGTGACAAACGCTATCAGATATGGTGCAGTATTGAAAGAGTATTTGCATGAAGATTACCAACCCCATGTTGGGACATCCTGAGTCCAAACTCGGTCATGGTGTGGAGCTGTGTGACTGACTGCATGGCCCTGACCCCGAAATCGGCTAAGGGAGGTGACGGTCACAGACCAAAGTGTGCTTTTGACATATCTAGTATGAGCGTGTGTAACAATGTCTAAAAGGAGCGTAACCTAGTAAGTAGCATGCTGTAAGTCCCAATGGTCGAGCTGTGGCATTGCCCTCTAGGTAAGGGGGGGAGGTGGGCTCATTGCCACATCGCCGCAACCGCTTTCCGATCCGACTGCTGCTGCCGACGCGCATGCGCATGTAGAGCAGCCTTAGCGACGAAGGTGGTCGCAGCGATGACGGCATGCCCCGCAACGGCCCAAATTTGAATCACTAACTTTGATGCTTTGTTGTGCACGTCCTACTCGGTGTATGTTTATTCTGGATGGGTGAAAGGTAGCTGGCTGGGTTGGCTACATACTGAGCCAGCTAGCATCAAATTTGGCTCAGCGAGTGCAGAGTTACAGCCGTCCTACTACCAGGGGTCGGTTTACTGCCATTTTTTGAATGTTGGGGGCGCCTGAGTTGAGGTCGTGCACATTTGTAGAGTCAGGTCAGTGGTTACCTGAAGTAATTGCTTGTTGAGCACATCAAGCTCCTGACTCGCACTTGCTATGTCTCGCTGAACACTGGCCGCAGCCACCTGCGACGACACATGCAACATCTTTCCTTGAGCCTTTATCTTTAACATGGCCTGAATGACCTCATGCAGTCCATCTCTTGCCGTCTTGGTTGGACAGATAACCGGCTGGAAAATTTTTGAAATGCTGGGCCGCTGAGCGCGATAGCTATTCGCTGATCACAGCCCCACTAAGCAGGCCAATCCCGGCACAACGCGACCAGAATTCCCAACACCCTCGCCCGCCCCGGCAAAGGTGCACATCAGCACGAGCAGCCCGCTAGCCTCGCGCTGGTGAGCTGCACCGCCCTGCGCAAAAATCGCTGAAAAACTCTTAAAGATGAGTCGGATAGTTATCAGGGGTGCAGCCAATGGCGGGGGTGACCTTGAGCCTTTATCTTTAACATACCCAGCCTGCCCCTGATCCTTGCAGCCCTCATACATAAAGCTAGCCTGACCATTGCATTAGCAGCTCAGTCGCGGCTAATGGATTACAGGAGCACCATTAGAGCTGGCGGCTTGAAACTGGAAGCATTTCTCTGAACCTTGCCGCATGCCACATGCAAACTAGAGCTAGCCACTTCGTCGTCCTGTCACCTCGTTGAGCCCAAGTAGCGCCTACTCCGCGCTTTCCTGCTGAACACCACAACTACTGCCGGATGAAATTGGACCTGGACTCGTGCCTAGAGAAGATAAGGAAGTGCGAACACCTTGCCGAGGAGGAGTTGAAAGGCGTGTGCGAATACGTGAGTGGGGCGCCTGGGTTTTAATCAAGCTGCAAATCGTTGTTGTGCACGCGTACGCTCGGCTTTTGGTGGCGCAGGTCAAGGAGATCCTTGTTGAGGAGAGCAATGTGCAGCCGGTCAATGCGCCAGTCACGGTGCGGCTAGCGCCCTTGTCGCAGCTTATTGTCTGAGCTTTAAGCAGGACGTGTATACCCGCAGCTACACTTGCTAGCGGCGGCAGCTACGGGGCACCTGTAATCATCCGTAGGTCTGTGGGGATATTCACGGCCAGTTCCACGACTTGCTTCGGCTATTTGAGACCGGCGGGGAAATGCCCAAGACGAACTACATTTTTATGGGGGACTTCGTGGATCGCGGGTACAACAGCCTGGAGGTCTTCACGTTGCTAATTGTGCTTAAAGCACGGTATCCGGCACACATAACTCTGCTCCGTGGCAACCACGAGAGCCGGCAGATCACCCAGGTGGGTGCAGGTGCAGGTTACAGGTAGAGCTAAGTATGCCAGGGGGGTGATGATGGTGGTCTGGTGTGACCATGGTGTACAGGTTTATGGGTTCTATGACGAGTGCCAGCGCAAGTATGGCAATGCAAACGCGTGGCGCTACTGTACAGAAGTGTTCGACTACCTGACACTATCGGTGCGTGTTCAGCCAAGTGGTGCCATTGCAAGCAGTGGAGAGAAGCTCAGGTTGAAACCATCATAGCAGTTTGTATGTCAACAAGTGTGGTTGTCAGTAACCTGGCAAACGTGGTGTGAGTGATGCTTGCAGGCACTGATTGACGGGAAAGTGTTGTGTGTGCATGGTGGGCTTTCACCGGACATTCGTACACTGGACCAGGCAAGGTCTTGCTTACTGCTTCCGCGTCTTCCCTGCTGTGTTTCAGCAGTGTAGTGGACCTTTGGGTGTGTTGTTGCAGATTCGCACAATAGACAGGGTATGTGAAATTCCTCATGAAGGTCCTTTTTGTGACCTGATGTGGAGCGACCCAGAGGACATTGATACCTGGGCCATCAGCCCCAGAGGAGCAGGCTGGCTATTTGGGGCTAAAGTCACAGCGGAGTTCAACTCCATCAATGGTGAGTGTCCACTGATGCCAATTACTCAGTTCTGTTGCCGGCTGCCATGCTCAGTTATCCAATATCATTGTTCCAACCATCCACAACAGACACCAGCAGGCTGTTCATGACTATAAATAAGGCATGTTGCTAATGACTGAGACTTAGGCGGGTGCGGTTGTAAGCCGGTGCTCAAGCTGCTACCACAGATGAAAGTGCTACCGTGGGTTGCATGCAGGTCTGGACCTCATTTGCAGAGCGCATCAATTGGTCCAGGAGGGCCTGAAGTACATGTTTGCAGAGAAAAGCCTTGTCACAGTGTGGAGTGCACCTAACTACTGCTATCGCTGTGGGAATGTAGCTTCCATCCTCATCTTTGACGAGCAACTGCAGCGGGACGTCCGCTACTTCACTGAGACAGCCGAAAACAGCAGCATGTTGGCACCACGCACTGCAGCGCGGTACTTTTGGTGACAAGGTCACTCGCTGCTGTCTCCCTGACCTTGCCTCACCCAGCCAACCTTGCAGGGCTGAGGGGTTGGTTGCACAAATACATGACGCCCCCCTTGCCCTGCTCGGCCAGCAGCCCTACCCTCCTTACACATACAGCCTGACCTGGGCCCTACCCTCCTTTGCACAGACAGAGTAGCAGGGGTGGTAGGGCGGAGTCTTACCTGGTGCAAGTATGGCGTGTTTGACATAACCGTGCCCTCATGCCTGTTTCACCAGCATGGACAGGGGCGAGCTTTGCTGTTGCAGGCGTTTCTGCCCAGCTCGCAACCAGCTGTTGGGGTGTCAGCAAACTAGCTATTGTAGCTCCTGCATGCTCCATGCACATGCACCTGTAGAACTGCGCATGGATGCGACGTTTGCATGGATCAGTAGTGGTTCCATGACTGCATTGTGGGTGTGACTCACATATAGCACGGAGCAGACATTGTAAACTCTGTTGCACTGCAGCAATGTAAGAAGGGCCACAAATGAACATGCATTAACCGTAGTGTAACAACCGCAAGCATCGGCTCAACAGAAATTGCATGCCGGCCTCGAACTTGGTTACTGCTTGGCCTGTTTTTTAAAAGGGCAGACAACAGCATGTATGATGTTGTTCTGCAGATGTGCGGAACCATACCACTCCCTCATCTCACAATGTCAGGGTGTTGCCTGCGGGTAGTCTCCCTCCTAAATAAACAATAGCTTCGTCACGCATATGACAATAGGTAGTTCCACAATAGGTATTCCAGGTGTGAGATGCTAAATGTACGCAAACCCAAGTCAAGAGCGACGGGCCGCTGACAACCAACTGCCGCGACTGAATGTTGACATTGTTGTACGTTGTATCGCCTGTTGTTACTACAACGTTGTATCGCCTATCACTGATGCCAAGAACCTTTGAGCTACTGAGCAGCGCTTGGTCGACCTGTTGCCATGTTGCAAAACTTGCTTCTGTACAGGTATCCTGTGTATGGCCTTACCTGAAGTGGCCGAAGGTTGTAGCCTTCTCTGGACTCAGCAGCCTGGGTGTCTGTTAGCTGACAAGCTAAAGCCGTGCTACGACCCACCATAGCCTGGCACGAACCAGGCTGCAACACCCTCAAGCACCAACTCGCAAACTGCACCAGCCAGCAGCAGAGGCGGCCCGTGTCAGCAGCTCCGTTCTTCTCATGTGTGTGGGCCGTCCAGGCACCTGGGAAGCCTAAGTCTGCAGCAGCTGCACACCCAGAGAAGCACACCACTGCAGCAGGCTGATCTCTACCCTGCCCGCCTGCTTGTGCAGCGCAGCCAATGCAGTGCTGGCCTCCGCCGCCCCCTGCTGACCCCCCACGAGGAGTGCAGCCAGGGAGGCAGCGCCCACGGTCTCCAAGCTCTGCAACATGTGCCCTGGCCGTGCTGCCCCTGCCTGCTGCTGCTGTTGCTGCTGCTCTTGCATAGCTGCCGCCAGGCCTGCCAGCTGCGCCGCCTGCTGCAGCCAGGTGTCGGGGTAGCAGGGCTGCAGCAGAGGCAGCAGCCCTGGCAGCGCAGCCAGGGGGTGCTGTGGCACCTCACGCAGCAGCTCCTTCAACCTGGCAGCAGGGCTGACGGCAGCCCCCTGCACCATCACACTCCCATGCCTACCTGTCACACTTTGGGAGGTCCCCGCAGAGTCAGCTGCCTGGGATTGAGGTCGAGGGGGGGTGGGGGAAGGGGGGCAGGCCACATAGAGGAGGGGGTGGGGGACCCTGCCTGCTGCCTGCTGCAGCGCAGCTTGCAGCAGCTCTGGGGGCAGGGGGGGTGCAAAGAGCTGTGCCTGCCCGCCTCCCTGCCCTGCGCCTTGGCCTCCTGTGGTCCCCAGCTGAGGGAGGCCCTTGCTGCTGCTGCTGCTGCTGCTGTTATGGGGAGCGCCCGCTGCCTCCCCCTGCCCCTGCACTGCCTCCCCCGCAGCCCCCAGGCTGAGGGCGGGTGTCCCATTGGTTGGCGGTGCTGTGTTGGAACGCAGGTGGGAGGGTGGGGAGGGGAACAGCACCAGCACCTGGCCTGCATCCAGCAACAGGGGCGGCTTATAGGTAGCCGGGCCCCCTGAGCCCACACCACCCTCCACAGGGAGCTGGCCAGCAAAGGCCCAGGCTACCAAGTCCAGCGCAGGCAAGGGCACCAGGGAGGTCGAGGTGGGTGCTGCTGCTGTTGCTGTCGCCCCAGCAGCTGCCTGCCCTGCCGGCTGCTGCTGGCCCTCAGGTTCACTGCCCGCACCAGGTGCACCTGATGCAGCCCCATGGCCAGCAGCAGAGGTGGTGGCTGCATGCGTGCTGGCGCCATGCAGCTGCATGTGCTGGTTGTCATGCGCTGGCTGCATGCCCTCCATGCTGCTGGGAGGTGGCTGGGCTGGTAAGGGCTGCTGGACAGTGACTAGAGCCAGCAGAGAGGGGAGGACCATGGCAGCTGCTGTGGCGGTGTCAGCATCTGTGAGCAGAATGAGGGCCAGCAGCTGGCCCTCCCACCCGCCCATCCCTGACAGGGAGCTGGGTGGGTGTGTGGGCGAGGGAGCTGGCATGGCAGCGGGCAGGGCTGTATGGGGCGGAGGGGGCAGCAGCAGGGGCCCGCGCTGCAGGTTGTGGAGGGCCGTGCCCAGGGGCAGAAGACTGGGCGGCAGCACACGCACGCGGCGCCCCCCTCCCCCCACAAGCGCACCCAGCAGCCCTCCCCCTCCACGAACCTGGGGGCAGGCAGGTGGGCAGCATGCTTGGCAGCCAGCAGGGGCAACTGCACTTGCTGGGCATGCAGGCTGCAGGCTGCAGGCCGCAAGGGAGCAACCGAACCTGATAATGGGTGCCTTTTAAGCATAACATAGGGAATCGAACCCTGGGTCTGGAAGAACTGAGGAAAGATGAGTAAGTAAACAAGGCAGGGCTGGGAGTTGAGCCCAAGGAGTCAAACCCCCAGAGGAAGGATGCTGAAGCATGGGGCAGGGCAGGGCAGGGCAGGGCAGGGCAGGGCAGGGCAGGGCAGGGCAGGGCAGGGCAGGGCAGGGCAGGGCAGGGCAGGGCAGGGCAGGGCAGGGCGTGTGGGGCGGCTGCCAGCAGCCTACCTGCACCTCCTTGGCACAGCGGGAGGCAACAAGGGACAGGGCAGCGCCGGCTGCAGCACGTGCGTCCTGAAGTGCTGCCGGCCGCCTGGGGGCGCCTCCGCGCCGTGCCTCCATCACCAACCGCTTGCACAGCACCTGGCCAGGGGCCAGCAGCAGCGGAGGCAGCATCCATTGGGCCCCCTGCCCTCCAGCTGCGCTCCTGACCACGCTCCCAGCCCCACCCCGGCTCCGGGCCTCCCCCTTGCCTCACCTTGTCCTGCCTGACCCTATGTAGCACCAGCCCCCTGCCAGGCCCCAGGCAGCTCACCGTGGCAGCCACTGTGGCATTGACCCCGCTAACGAATTGAGAGGCGGTGGTGACCACTGGCAGGCGGCGTGTCATGACCCGCTGCACCAGGCGCTGCGTGGCGGCGTCCTCAAACCTCAGCGTCACCTACACAGGCCGGGCTGGAACTAGCTCAGCTGATGGTTGCACCTCCGCCCAGACAACCCACAGCCTGTCTGGGGACAGAGAGGATGAAAGGGAGAAGGGAGAGGAAAAAGGGAAAGGGAGAGGGGTGAAGGGCAGACGGCTGGCAAGAGGCCTGGCACAATCAAGCCTATCCGGACTAGAGGCAGAGCCAGCCAGCCCAGGGCTGACAAGGGCTGGATAGAGGCCCTGGCTCTGCTCAATGCGGCCCCAAGGTTTTGACTCTGTCTGCCTGCCCACCCTCCACCTGTAGAAACGTGACTGCCTGGTCCTTAAGGTCGCGGGTCAGCTCCAGCCGCACTGCCACGCCCTGCCCCCTGCACACCGCCCCTGTGATGGCCACTGCGTTGGGTGACAGCTGGGGAGGAGCCACGCCTTGCGCCTGGCTTCCTGGGACCTGCATGGAGGTGGGGTGAGGTGGGGTGGGGTGGGGTGGGGTGGGGTGGGGTGGGGTGGGGTGGGGTGGGGTGGGGTGGGGTGGGGTGGGGTGGGGTGGGGTGGGGTGGGGTGGGGTGGGGTGGGGTGGGGTGGGGTGGGGTGGGGTGGGGTGGGGTGGGGTGGGGGCTGTCTGAGAGCACCTTGGCAGGCAGGCCCTCCACAGGTCCCAGGTACTGCGCTAACTTCAGGCCATTGGAGCAGCGGCAGTCCAGAACCCCTGCAGCAACAGGGCCACACACAGCAGGGTAGGCTGGCCGGCCAGGCACACTACCAGGTACCAGACAAGATGGCCGGCGCCTGGCAAGCTGGTCTAGGCCAGCCATGTCAATGCCATGTCAATCCTCAGCACTTGCTAAGGTTGAGTGGTACCACATGCTTCATTTGCCGTTGTCCACTGGTAACGAAGTGCCGTTGTCCACTGGCAACAAAATACTGATGCTGTGCTGCTACGGGTGGTCACGACGTGCAGGGCAGCTTGGGGCTGCACCAGCAGCAAGCAGCAGTGCAGCACAGCCTGGCAGCGCCCCAGCCGCGGCCTGACCTGCCGCCCCAAAGCGCCGCTGCAGTGCGGCCCTGAGGGCAGAGGGGAAGGTGGCGCCATAGCCAGGGTGCGCCCACAGCTTGCCTCCAGGGCTGGCGCGGCACATCTGGGCCAGCAGCGGCGCGTTGATGTCCTCCCCCACTCCTGCAGCCAACAGACAACACATCTACAGCTGGGGCAGGGGCCAGGGCCAGGGCCAGAGCGTACCAGCCCTGGGCCAACCCCAGCAACAAAGGGGCATTCCTAGCCTCGCCGCCCACATCTGCTGCTGCTGCCATGCTTTGATCGTGTCATGCAGCAGTCAAGCTCTGCCTTCCCACCCTGCCCTCACAATTCAGCAGCAGGTCAGCTCCACCGCAGCTGTTGAGGGCAGACGTCACCGCTCCTGCCCCTCCTGCCCCTACCCGGTCCCACTGACCTGCCACCACATCTATAGGAACACCCAGCCCCGTGGCCATCTCAGCCAGGGCCAGCAGGTGGTCCTCCGCCGCCGTCACCTGCCGCTGCTCCTTGGCCCCCAGCCGCTCCGGGCTGCCTAGCAGGTCCAGGGGCACCAGGCCAGGGCCTAGGGGCAGGGTGGGCAGGCAGCACAAGGTGGGCAGGCAGCACAAGGGCAGGTTAGGCAGGCAGGCAGGTAGCACAGGGGCAGGTCACACATGCTGCAGTGCAGGGGCCTAGCAGAAGGGCTGCGGTAGAGTGGAGCGGGCAATGGGGGTTGGCATTAAGGGCAGAGGTGAAGCAGTAGCACAAGAGCAGGGGTAGGGATATCACAGGCATGCGGCTACGGTTCAGGCCTGGACACCTTGCTGTGAAGTGGGAGGTGCACAAGGGTGAGCCACGCCCTAGGTAAAGCTGGCAGAGGCCCCCCGCAGTGCATGCAGGCTGGACGCAGCAGTAGTGGTGTGAGGGAGGGGGGCACATCAGCTGCAGGGGCACATCTGCAGGGATGGGTCGGCAGACGGCGCGAGGCTGGCTGGCTGGCTGGCTGGCTGGCCGCTGCAGCTTCAGGGTTCGAGCAGAGAGTGGGCACGGCAGCTAAGGGTCATGCTGACACAACCAGGGTGGAGTGCTGACAAGGTTTGCAACTGCAGCACCAGGTGGCACGCTGCACACCCCGCAATGCCCGACACAGCTTAGCAAGGCCCTTGGGCAGGTCACAGCACCACAGGGAGGCCCCTGCCATAGGCTGCACAGCACTAGCAGGAGTGCCCCATAGGCTGCCAGCAGCAGCGGCAGTGGCAGCAGCAGCAGCAGTGGGGGCTGGGAGGCAGGCAGGGAGGTGACTAGCGCATACCTCTGGTGATGGGTCCGCCTGTGAAGACCAGGAGGTGGGAGGCGGCTGAGCAGGGGCCCCAGGGGCTGCTGCTGGCCTCTGATGCCGCCTGGGCGGATAGGCTGCCTGAGGGTCTCTCCCTGTCTTGAGCCTCGCTGGCTGCCGTTGCCTGGCTGATGGCCGCAGCCAGCAGCCGCATGCCCGCCTCCACGCCCACTGCCAGACACCTAGACAGGGCAACGGGGGCAGGCAGGGGGTGGAACGAGGGGCAGGCAGGCCAAAGGGAGGGGCAGGGGCCATAGGGAGGGAGGCAGGGCTAAGGCGCGTGGTAGGCGGCAGGCTGCCCAGTGCTGACCGATGCACTATCTGGCTGGCGGTGGCCTTTGGAAGTGCCCTTTGGAAGTGCCCTTTGGGAGTGCCCTTTGGGAGTGCCCTTTGGGAGTGCGAAAGTGAGTGACATCGCCTCCTGGGTATAAGTAGTAGGTATCAGCAGGTGTTAGTTGATATGCGCCTAGTGGCGCAATGCCTCCGAGGAAGCGGCCCAGTGCCGCGGAGCAAGAGCCGCTTCCGATTGAAGGCCCGCGAAAACAAGGTTCGACGTAGTCGCAGTGTGGTCCGCTGCAACTGTGCAGTCCGGCGAGCTCCGCGCTGCTCACACCGCTGCTGTTCATGCCAGCGCAGGTCCTAGCATCCCTCCAGGCAAACAACGCGAGGAGCGAAGGGCTGAATGGAAAACCCAGCGCCGACAGGTGCGCACCCCCGCCTTGTATGCCCCTGCACTGTTTGTGTCCCCGCACTATTTGTGTCCCCGCCTGTCAAAGTGGCCTATCAAATGGCCTGATGTGAAAGGCTGTTGATCTGGCACACCAGCAGGCACTGTAGGCCCCATGCAGGTCGCAAGGGAGGGAGGGGAGGGGGAGGCAGGTCAGCACAGCTTGTGTCTGTGTCGCCTGATCCAGCGCTATGTATGACGGGAGGAGGAGCTGGTGCAGGCCAGGTGCTTGGGTCCAGGAGTCAGAGGGGGCATGGCTGAGTGGGCTGGGAGTGTGGCTGTACGATCAGACTGACCTGGGCCGCTCCCTTACAGGCTGCTGCGTGTGCAGTGGCCTGATGCTGGCCAGGGCAGCCGCAAGCTGCTTCCAGCCCGAGCTGAAGGAGGGGTCCTCGCCAGGGCCAGGGCCTGGTGTGGGCGGTTGCAGCTGCAGGGCCCAGAGGGCTGCGCCGGACTTGGTCAATGCAAGGACTGCGGCCTGGGTATGCCAGGGACAGCGAGCAGGGCTGGGGCAAGCAGCAGGGCCTGGGCCTGAGCCTGGGTCAGGCCATGAAGCCTCCCCCAGTCCAATCCCAGCAGCTCACCTGGTCACCTCCGCCTGCGCCTACATGGCCTAAGCAGAGCACAAGGCAGAACACTGCAGCCACGCCTAGCCAGCACTGAGCCCCAGGGGGTAGGAGGGCAGGCCAGGCAGCAGCAAGGCCATGCTTATGCTGAGGGTCAAGGTGTCTTCAGGGTCAGCTACAAGCTGACTCCAGGGCCAGGGCCAGGGCCTAGACACCTAAACACCTGCAGCCTCCACTCTACAGCCTACAGTTCACACTTCACACCCCTTAAGCACTTCCCAACTTCATCCCAGTTCACCAGCTCATCAGCCATGACACTTGCAGCCTGCACTCTACACCCCTACAGTGCTGTCCAGCTTCCTCCCAGCTTCCTCCCAGCAGCAACCAGCTCACCAGGCCACCAGGGCCCCTGCACGCCCTGGTGGCTCAAGATGACATCGCATCCACACCCAGTCACCAGGCACCACCAGGGTCCCTGCCTCCTTGCCTCATTCTGCCCTCACACCCTCACTCCCATCTCACTCCTCGGCTGACCACCCAGGTCACACCTCATCCATGGCGTGCGAGCCAGAGATGGCATGGCCCATCACCACATGCGCGTCCTGCTGCACGCTGAGTACCGTGGCCACGGCGTCACAGCTGACCACACTGACCAGGGTGGTGTGCCGCAGCCCCGCCTGAGGCCACAGGCAGGCAGCAGCTCATAGCTTACTTGCTGCCCCACACCGCGTGCAGAGAGCAGCGCAACAGCCCCTTCAGCTTGCTGCCGTGCACACCATGGTCAGCAGCAGAGCAGCACACCATGGTCACCATGGTGGTCAGCAGAGCAACAGCATACTCCACCCATTGCTGGGTATGGACCTGTACCCACCTGACTCTAGCCCCTAACCCTAACTTCCAACCCTAACTCAACATGTCAGCCTCCCTAGGCCCCAGTCTGGTGTGAAGGCTAAAGCTCCAGCCCCTATGACCTCCACCTGCTGCTCAACCCTCACCTCCACCTGCCTCCCCCAACACCTTGCACTGCTACCCAATGGCCCTGCACAAGTCCACCTGCCCCGCACTGGCTCCACCTGCCCTTCCTAACATCTCGCACTGTGGACCCATGGCTGTGCACTGGCCATTGATCCTTGCTGCTTCCCTGCAGCTTCTCTACAGCTTCTTATTCACCACGGCTCCCTAGCCCAACCCCTGCCCAACCCCCAGGAGCTACAGTCCTCACTGTCTATGGCGTTGCGTGCGGCTGCAGCGCTGGTGACAACAGCCACCTCAGTGGCCTGGACCTGATTGATGCTGAGGGCCAGCCTGGTGCCAACTGCCACAACCTGTACAGCCTGGACCCTGCCTGGCCCTGACACCAAGGAGGTCGTGTCCATGACATTGTGTGTTGCAGCCAGATGGTGGTGACAGCAGCCATGTGATGACGGCCACGGCTGTGATGGCCTGAATCTGCGTGACCCAGAGGTCAGGGCGCCCTCGAAGCTAGAGCCTGGGAGAGTCTGCATCAGCGTGACCCTGATGGTATGGCCCCAAGGAGGGTGGAGCTTTAGCCTTCACACCAGACTGGGGCCTAGGGAGGCTGGCACGTACAGTCAGTGTTTGAGGTTAGGGTTAGGGTTCAGGGTTAGGGTTTAGGGTTAGGGTCAGCGTCAGTGTAAGGGATGGCATGTGGGAGGGTGTCAGTTCACCTGCAACGCCTGGAGGATGCCTGCAGCCAGGCAGTGCAGCGCCTCGGGCGGCTGGGTGGCGTCCACCACCAGCACCAGGTGGGGCAGAGACCCTGAGCGGCCCAGGGGGGTCAGGGCATGGCTGGGTGGTCGAGGGCTGGTCTCAGGGGGGGCGGCGGGGCCCACAAACTCCACAACTTCTGAGCATAGCTCCATGTAGTCCTGGGACATGTGGGAGGAGGTCCGGAAGGAGGTGCGGGAAGAGGTGCAGGAGGAGGTGCGATGTCAAGGCATGGTCAGTGGCATTGGGTGAGGCAGGCAGTGGTGATGGCAGGTTCAGGCGATGGGGTATAGGGAGACAGGCACTAGCTTAGGAGGTGGGTTAGGGTTAGGGTCCGGAGGCTGCCACCTTCCTTCTCATGGGATAGCCTACACCCTGACCCTGATGGGATACACAGTGTGGCGCCATGTGCTGCCTGGCTAGGAGCCTCACAATGTACCTTACCAGCCTGTGGCCTCAGCCAACCCAATGACAGTGATAGTGGTGGTCTTCCACCATTGTCCCCCTTGGCCTGGTATGGCCGCCATTGCCCTGCCCTGCCCTGCCCTGCCCTGCCCTGCCCTGCCCTGCCCTGCCCTGCCCTGCCCTGCCCTGCCCTGCCCTGCCCTGCCCTGCCCTGCCCTGCCCTGCCCTGCCCTGCCCTGCCCTGCCCTGCCCTGCCCTGCCCTGCCCAGTAATGTGTGGCTGGCAATGCACTCACTCCTGGGTTGGGAGAGTGCAGCGGCTGCTCTGAAGGGAACTTGCTGACCAGGTTGCACAGGCAGCACTGCCACAGGCCACGCTGCAAGTCCACCTGCACACACACAGGAGACAGTCACTTTGATCACTCTCCAGGGGTGGAGCAGTGGTTCGGAGGCACAAAGACCCAACATACTGAGCAAGGGCCGGACAACCGGAGAGGCAGGCAGCTGGGAGGTGAGTGATGGGCAGGCAAATTTCTACATGACATTGCCACATATCACACCCTTGCAGGTCTAGGGCCATGTCCCACTGAGCTGTGCATCTGGAATGGCCGCCCAGCCATGCCAATGACAGGCAAGCCAGGCCAGGAGTGAGTGGAATTAGCCGATAAGGCCCTGTTACCCAAGTGGTGGCGCAAGTTGCAGCGGTAGCCAGCTACAGCAAGACAACCCCAACATAATATGATACTTCACGCCCCTGACATAGTGGTGTGTAGAGGTTAGGGCTACAAGGGCTTTAGCTGCGGGCTCTAGCTGAGCTAGTTTGGGCAGTAGGCACACTAGCAGAAGCTTTTACAGTAATGAGCTCGCAGCTTGTGCTCAGTCACAACTCTTGCTATCTTTTATTTGAGCAGCATGAGGGATCATAAATTGTATGCAGCTAGCATGTGTAATAGTTCATGTTTCGTGTTGAACTTATCAGCCCTGAGGTTGGCCCTGTGAACTCAATGCAAGTTTTGCACCGTGCATGCCTGATGAGCTCATGCCACCTGTTGAGCTCATCAGGTCGTCCTGTATCCCTGTCCTCGAGCCCCTACACTTCTCCTTGCGGGTGGGCAGGCAGGTGGGCAGGCGGGTTGCTGCTGACCTTGCAGTAGGGGTTCAGGAATGCTGAGCAGCTGCTGCACCTGGCGGCGGGGCGCGCCACTGCTGGAATGCCCAAGGCATGGGAGGGCAGGAAGTCTACCATGAAGGCCAACGGGATTCCACAGTGGTTGCTGAAGGCACACTGGTCCACAACCTGGGCGCATGGTTTGCCAGCACCATGGTTGAGCTGAATCGTGGCTCTGTTGGTCAACAGCTGACATGTGTTTCAATCTGCTGGGTTGCTGGGGTAGCTCTGCTGGGTCAGGTGGCAGCCGTCAGACTAACGTGTAGGTTTCGTTGTTGCTGCTGTCACTCCTGTGATCAGCTGGCAAGGCCTAGCTAACTACAAAGCTATTGTGACCTTGAAAATGCTGGGTCAGGCAGACAGCTCACAGTGTCCCATGGTGTTGGCTAAACGACAATGGTCAAACGCTGGCTGGCTGGCTGGCGCTGTCGCTCACAGTGTGCACTGCGGAATGCAAGCCAGGTGGATCCGGCCGATGCATCACTGGTGGGGTCGCAGCAGCACTGCTGGGGCTGGGTGCTGCTGGGGGCACGCCTCTCGGCACAATTTCAGGCGATGGACGCGCATCGGTATGAGACCGGTACGAGTGTACCGCGACCAGGTCTTCCATCTGTGGAGTCAGCTCAGATTCACATTGGGCACACGTAACTTCCGATCTGTCGGGATTTAGATACAGGTAATGGTGCTGCTGCTGTTGCTTCTGTAGTTAGTCCTGTATTGGGCGACCAACAATGTACATTCGTGTGTATGTACATGCAAGTTTTAATCTCTACAGCCCTCATGCAACACCAAAATAAAGCATGAGTTGTAATCAAACACAGGCTGCGGGATCGCTGTTGTAAAGGCTACTGACAGTGTGCCTAATGCCCACTTCAGCTCAGCCTTCTGGTGTGTGTGCCTCCAGGTCTACTACTAGCAAGAGCTCTACCCTACTCTATAGCTCTTACTCACACACATCCCCTTTGGGAGGGGTTTGGTATCTTGGTTTCTTGGATTGTCTTGCAGTAGCTGGCTATCGCCGCCACTTGCGCCGCCACTTGCGCAACAAGGCCTTGTCACGCAAGTACACCCACTCCCGGCCTGGCTGGCCTGGCTTTGGCAAGGCTGGGCGGCCATCCCAGTAGCACAGCTCAGTAGGGCGTGGGCCTGGGCCGACTGCACAGCGGCGGATGTTTAGCGCGGCTGAGACGTCCCGGTCATAGAACCTGCACATGGGTGTGGGAGGTGCATGAAGTCAAGTCATGTGCCATGTGTCATGTGTCATTTCATGTGGGATATGTTGCGGCCATGCACATGTGCAGTGCCAAGCCAGTGCTTACCTGATGTTGTTGCTTGTTGAGCCTATCAAGCCCCTGACTCGGGATCGCTTTGCCGAGCTGTACACCGCAGCCACCTGCGTGGACACATGGGGCAATGCACATCTGTAAGAATTTTTCTTACCTTCCCAATCTTGACCCTACCCTTCCTCCTTGACTCCACCACCCCCAAGCACTAAAGCTCCCAAAGCTCTCGCGGCAAGTGGTCGATGAGGTGGGCTAGCTTACACTTCCTGCCGTGGTATGTGTTGTCCCTATCGCGGGCAGCGCGGGCCTCTCCGGAAACCTTTCTATTTCGCTCCGCTTCGGTGAGGTCCGGCTGCAGTGCCTCGTCGCGGTCCTCAATGTCACTGTCCGGGTCCTCCGGCACTGGCCTAGGCACGGTTCGTCTTTTTTTCTTAGCCATAGAAAACACATCGTTAAGCCGCCACAAATACGCGAAAATTGTTTTGTTTGTTTGCATTGTTTTGTTTGTTTGCATTGGATGACCGTGGATGATAAGTTTTCTGCATGTGTGTCACTGGTGTGTTCACCGGGCTGCACAGCGTCATACAGACAGTGTATGTACATGCAACCTTGGGTCGTGACACACATGATGGCTTGATTTGACGTGCGCAGCTGCCAGGGTGAACCAGTCGCGTAGTATGGGGATGATAAGGATGCCCTCAGTAATGTGTGCCACGCAAACACTGTGCACCAAAGAACAGCTAAGTACTGCCAGTTCAGCTCCCTCGACACGTGCATATGCCCTCTCCACTACACAACCAGGGCGGGGAGATACAGTGGTGTGGCACGATATGAGCAGGAATGGTCCGAACTTGTCTACTGTTACCTGCCTCCAAGGTAAGGCCTATTAACAGTAGGCCTAGAAGCTAGGCAGTAGCCAATCAAAGTCAGCTCATGCTCTTACACCTGGCCAGCTGTTGCTGTTGCTGCTGCTGCTGCTAAACCTGACCTTACACATGTGTGCCTTGTGTGTTGTACCATGTGTGGCTGCAGCTCATCAAGCAGGCCAAGCAGCGGTGGCCGGACCGTGTCCTGGCACTGGCCTATGGGGCAGCTGGCTTCAGCGGCAGCGGCAGCGTTGGCTGCAGGGGTGTCCCAGTCAGCCAGATGCTGAAGGAGGCGCTGAGGCAGTTCCCAGCAGGGCGAGTGCTGATGGTGGATGAGTCCTGCACAAGCCGGGTCAGCTCAGCCTACAGCAACCCCAGTGAGGCCCTCGCTGGGCAGCCACCAGAGGCCTTCAGGTAAGAGGGTCAATGGGTGATGGTCAGTGGGGAGGGTCAGGGTAGCGCTGGGAGGTGGTGGTGTCAAGGTGGCTTGGTAGGGTCAAGATTGGGAAGGTAAGGAATTATCTTACAAATGTGCATTGCCCCATGTGTCCATGCAGGTGGCTGCGGTGTACAGCTCGGCGAAGCGATCCCGAGTCAGGGGCTTAATGTGCTCAACAAGCAACAACATCAGGTAAGCGATGGCCTGACACTGCACACGTGCATGGCCGCAACATATCCCACATGACATGGCACATTGCTTGATTTCATGCATCTCCCACACCCATGTGCAGGTTCTATGACCGGGACGTCTCAGCCGCGCTAAACATTCGCCGCTATGCAGTCGGCCCAGGCCCACGCCCCACTGAGCTGTGCTACTGGGAAGGCCGCCCAGCTATGCCAAAGCCAGGCCAGCCAGGCCAGGAGTGGGTGTACTTGCATGACCCGGTTTGTTAACCCAGCTAAGCTAACATGGGTTAACCAAGGGAGGAAAGTTAACAAATTGTTAACACGACCGCCAGGTCGCGCTCCGCAGTCGCGATGGAAGGCGAAGCAACCGCGACCCCAACCTTCGAACACGCAGCCTTTCCGCAAAGCAAAGCGTTGCAGAGCTATACGCAGAGCTACAGTGCTCGGCTGGTGTTTTGCTATGATGTAACTCTGCTTGGAGCAGGCCATGGCTGGTCGCCTGTGGCTTTGGGGGTTGGCTGTAGCTATGGGGGCGATTTGGTGACGAACAAGGACGCTATTGTCCCGTTAGCTAGGGTGGTGGCGGGGATGATGGCGCAAATGCACAAAGTGCGTCGTGCAAGTCAGTCGTGCAAGTCAGGCTAATCAGGCCAACTAGTCAAGCACTCTCCGCACTAGCGGGACTAGCTACAGCTCTCTACGGCGCACCGGGGAGCTACAGCTCTCTACGGCGCTACGGGAGGCACATTACAACATCAGCATTATTAAGGTTGTGTGCTTGCTATGCTAGGCGCCATTGGCCGTATCGAACATCACGCAGCAACAAAAGGACCACAATGGCGGCGCGGCTTGCTCAGCGGCTTGCTCAGCGACTCAGAGGCTTGCACGCCGTCGCACCACTACCTCTCAGCTCATACTAGCCCACGCTTACCCCAATGTTCTCAACGAAGCCCATTGCCTGGCTCTGTAGATGTCTGGAGCGTTCTTTGTTATACATTCGTGTATAGACCTCTAGTAAACCCCCATCGCACTCCGGGTCGTCAGGGTGTTAGGCTCAAGGTGTTAACGTTACGTTAACGATTTGTTAACCCACGGTAATGGAGTTTTACTCAGTTGTAATCGTTAACAGACCTCGTTTTAAGAATCGTTAACTGCAGCGACCTGGTGTATTAACAAAAGTGGTTGCCAACGACCACGTAACAGCCGGCCAACACCATCGCAGGTGACAAGAAGCATCACATTGCGCGGCTTCGCCGCGCCTATACAGCTTCGCCTACGTAAAACTCAATCACACTAGATAATGGAGTCGCTAGGGTCGTTGTAGGTGGTTGAAAAAGGCTCGGTCTCGGCCCTGGCGCGGGACAGCTCTCGACCTCAGCCAGCGGCCACGTCGCTACGCTCCGTGTCCGCTGGCTTCGGTCTCGAGCTGCCCCGCGCCAGGGCCTCGACCTCGCCTTTTTAAACCGCCTAAAACGACCCGCGACACCATTATCTACTAAGTAATTGAGTTTTACTCAGTTGTAATCGTTAATAGACCTCGTTTTAAGAATCGTTAACTGCAACGACCTGGTGTATTAACAAAAGTGGTTGCCAACGAACACGTAACAGCCGGCCAACACCACAAGAAGCATCACATTGCGCGGCTTCGCCGCGCCTATAGAGCTTCGCCTACGTAAAACTCAATTACACTAGATAATGGAGTCGCTAGGGTCGTTTCAGGTGGTTGAAAAAGGCTCGGTCTCGGCCCTGGCGCGGGACAGCTCTCGACCTCAGCCAGCGGCCACGTCGCTACGCTCCGTGTCCGCTGGCTTCGGTCTCGAGCTGCCCCGCGCCAGGGCCTCGGCCTCGCCTTTTTAAACCGCCTAAAACGACCCGCGACACCATTATCTACTACTTAACAGGCCCAAACATCAGGATGTTAACGTTAACAGTCGTGCCCTACCGCCCAGTTGGGCGCGACCTTATCATTTTTGATCATATTTCAGCATGGCCGATATGGCCGTGGCTTAGTGATCCATACATAGCTAGGGGTCTCCACTAGCCTACTCTCCGCTCGTTAAGTCTCAACTCTTCTCCACCGCCCTACAAACGGTGAAAATTATATTCCAGTCATATTCAGTCATATCGGCGTTTCCTCAGGAAAATCATATTTCGGTCGCGCCCTACCGCCCAGCTATGCCAAAGCCAGGCCAGCCAGGCCAGGAGTGGGTGTACTTGCGTGACAAAACTGTTGCGTAAGTGGCGGCGCAAGTGGCGGCAATAGCCAGCTACAGCAAGACAATCCAAGAAACCAAGATACCAAACCCCTCCCAAAGGGGATGTGTGTGAGTAAGAGCTATAGAGTAGGGTAGAGCTCTTGCTAGTAGTAGACCTGGAGGCACACACACCAGAATGGCTGAGCTGAAGTGGGCATCAGGCACACTGTCAGTAGCCTTTACAGCAGCGATCTCGCAGCCTGTGTTTGATTACAGCTCATGCTTTATTTTGGTGTTGCATGAGGGCTGTAGAGATTAAAACTTGCATGTACATACACACGAATGTACATTGTTGGTCGCCCAATACAGGACTAACTACAGAAGCAACAGCAGCAGCACCATTACCTGTATCTAAATCCCGACAGATCGGAAGTTACGTGTGCCCAATGTGAATCTGAGCTGACTCCACAGATGGAAGACCTGGTCGCGGTACACTCGTACCAGGCTTGTGAATCTTCAGATTTTCAGTTTTTCAGATTTTCAATTTTCAATGAAAATGAAAGTGTTTCATGTGAAAATGTGAAAGAGTTTCATCGTCAGTGAAACTGAGCGGATGCCGCTGGTTCTCGGCCTATCCTTTGAAACGCTACTTGTTTGTAGGCCTGCACTGGTTGAAATGCAGAAATCCTTAGTTTGCCAAAGGTCAGACATGTAGGGTGCGGTTCCCTCGCTTAATATTAACTTAATAGCTTAATTAAATTAAGGCCGGTCGTATTAAGTCACCTTAAGTGTATTAAGTGGCTTCTATTTGACCCACACTGCTGTGAGTGCAGCTGTGCGACCCCAGCGCACGGGTCGCAACCGTAATCGCCTCACATTTGCACTTTTAGCCGGCAGGCACGCGGGCAGGCAGCAACATAGGCCAACTGGCCATTATGGCGCCGTCGCAGCTGTATTACAGCACACTGACTCCGTCGAGCAAGCACAAACATCAATGGGACTTTGAGTTCGACAAGGATGGCTTCGTAGTGTGCTTTTGCAAGCGATGCCCGCGTGGGGCCAAAAATGACGGGCTCAGCGTCAACAACATGACCCAGACAATTAAGCAGCACAGCCCGCGTTGTGCGGCTGAAGCGACAGCTGGTAGCAAGCGGCGCTTTGATGAGGACGCTTTTGGCCCGGTCCCGCTAGAGGACCGCGATTTGCCAGAGGCCCTGCTGCGCGCAGTCCGTCGTCGATTTGGGCTTTTCCTGGTCACATCGCGTGCTTCCTTCCGCCAAGCCGATAATGTGCATCTTCAGGCCATCTTCAACATGCTGGGTGTGGATTTGCACAAGGAGACCTTCTACCGCACTACACAGCTCGAGGAACTGCATGAAGAGGTGAAGCTGATGAAGGTGATTGCCATGCCTTGCCCCAGCCCCGCCCAGCCCAGCCCAGCCCAGCCCAGCCCAGCCCAGCCCAGCCCAGCCCAGCCCAGCCCAGCCCAGCCCAGCCCAGCCCAGCCCAGCCCAGCCCAGCCCAGCCCAGCCCAGCCCAGCCCAGCCCAGCCCAGCCCAGCCCAGCCCAGCCCAGCCCAGCCCAGCCCAGCCCAGCCCAGCCCAGCCCAGCCCAGCCCAGCCCAGCCCAGCCCAGCCCAGCCCAGCCCAGCCCAGCCCAGCCCCAGTACTGCCCCAGTACTGCTCAACCTTACTGCTAGTCATGCTAACCGACAGGAGGGCTTCGTGATCTGCTCCGATGGTTGGAGGTACAAGTACGCTGCCAACGGTACGCCGCTTGTGAACTTCATTCTCTTGAAGCCTGATGGTGGCGTTCTCTTCATCAAGGTGAAGGATGTGTCTGGCAAGAGGAAAGACGCTGTGGCCATCAAGGATGAACACTTGGAGGTTCTGGAGGAGTTGCGCAAGGAGCTTGAGCTTCAAGGTATTGCGTGCTGGTGCATGCTGTTGGTGCTAGTGCTGTCATGAACAAAGTGTCATCATATGTTGATGCATCAAAGCCTTCATGTCTTTCATTGCAGGTGGCACAGAAATGAACTGCCTGGGCTTCATCATGGACAACACTGCAGCCAACATGAAGGCTTTGCGCCTGCTGCAAGAGGCCATGCCTACCATAATTGCTATTGGCTGCGTAGTCCATGCTTCGAATTTGCTCTGCAAGGACCTGTCCAAGCCTGACAAGTTGAAGGCATTGCACCAGGTGACTGCCCAGCCCAGCCCGACCCAGCCCAGCCCAGCCCGGCCCAGCCCATGCTCTGAACCAGCCCAGCCCGCCCCATACTGGCTAATGATGCGCAGGAGGTCATGCAGGAGCTCATGCAGGAGGTCATGCAGGAGGAGGCAGCCACACTTGGGACGCCAACAGCCTCCGTGGCCGACATCCTTGGAGATGTCAAGGTCAGGCTAGCATCCATTGGCTGTGGAAGTCAGCTAGCAAGCCATCATTGACAAATACATGATCACCTTGCAGTTGGCAAGCATGGTGTCCGGGGACAGTGAAGCCATTCGCACCGAGCTGAAGAATCAGCAGCTGAAGATGCACGTGAGGGATGTGCACTCCATCCGCGCAAACAACCCTACAAGGTGGGCTTGATGTCATGCCGCCTGGTGCCCATAGTGCTATAGTGCATGCTAAGTGCATAGTGCATGCTAATAAATATTGGCAATTCACGGTTGCAGGTTTGCCGGTCTGCTTCTCATGGCCCAAGACATGCAAGTCGTCATGGGTGCCATTCTGGGCATGACCAGCAGTGTGACCTGGGAGGAAGTGAGGAGCAGCAGCGTGAATGCCTCAGTGTTTGACAAGCTGACATGTAAGTAGTGTAAGGGGCAAAGGTAGTAGTGCATTAGCAGTAATCACCATCCTCACCTTTAGGAATTGTGTGGGCATGCATGCAGCTGGTTGGTGGAAGAGCCTCAACATGGTGGTGGACCTAATGGAGCCCATTGGCAACGCCATCCACAGGCTGGAGGCTGACATGCCCTGAACTGCCGTCAGCTGTGAACTGCCGTCAGCATCAGTGTATGCACAACCATGCAATTATCAAGGGGATGCATGTGCCCAATACTTGCATGCCTGTCATTCCCTCCATTGTAGGTGTTGCCGACATGGAGGACACTCGTATCCCATGCTCTAACGTGGGAGGCAAAACTGCCAGCAGGGCATCCACTGGCTGTGGGAGTGGTCGCTGCCTTCAAGCGCCGTGCTGAGATGCACTATGACCCAGTCCACGCTGCAGCCTACGTCGTGGACCCAGCCCACTTCAAGGCCCCAAGGGATGGTCTCCATGCGCGACCCCCTTTCACGAACGTCACAACAAAGCAGCTACAGGACACCATCGACACTGTGGCCCGCCTCAGCAAAGGCTCCACTGCAGCAGTAAGGAAGGAGCTGGCAGCCCTCAAGCTAGGCAAGTGGTCGGACGACATGGTGAGAGACTTGGCAAGCATCCAGGAGCAGACTCGCACATTGGAAGACGGCAGAACAATCGCAGCGGACATCAGCGTGCGCCGCGGCTTCTGGGACTTCACAGCCCGAGCTGAGTACCCTTTGTTCAGCGAGGCGGCTACACGCTTGCTTTCAATGCACATAACGACAGCGGCAGCGGAGCGCAACTGGTCGGTGTGGGGTCAGTACTACGATGCCGGACGATCACAGCTGGGCATCAACAAGGCTGAGCTGATGGTCTACATCAACGCGAACATCCCAAAGAGTGCGTCCAGCGTACCCTCTGAGCTTGTGGCTCAGGGCATTAGCTTAGACCACCACCTTCCAGACTGCCCCACCTACCCATTCCATCCAGCTATAGCATCTATGACATGTGTAGTGGGATTGGTAACAGTCGGGCGGAGTGTCGGCACAACTATGTGTTATGAAACCGGTAACGAGCTTCCCGCGATTCGAACCCCGGTGGGAAAGCGCCTCACAGCGCTTAATATTAAGTGATAGTAAGCGACTTACTGCTTAATAGAACGCTTAATTAGACTTAATTAAGTTACCGCTCCCTACAGACATGCAAGCCAATTTAAAAGATGCAAGCCGTCCATGTTGTCCGTGGATCCGCCAACTGTGGCGTTTTCTGGCTTACGCTTCTTCCGCTGTGGCTGTAGTGCGCTGGCGCCAGCCAAGCCCATCACAGCCAAGCCAATCACTCTGCAACACCCGATCTGCGATCTGACCGGGGGCAGCACCCGGCACTTTCAGATGTGCAGTGAATACGTTCAGATTTTCAGATGAAAAATTTCACTGAAAATCTGAATGAACATCTGCAATTTTCACAAGCCTGACTCGTACCGGTCTCATACCGATGCGCGTCCATCGCCTGAAATTGTGCCGAGAGGCGTGCCCCCAGCAGCACCCAGCCCCAGCAGTGCTGCTGCGACCCCACCAGTGATGCATCGGCCGGATCCACCTGGCTTGCATTCCGCAGTGCACACTGTGAGCGACAGCGCCAGCCAGCCAGCCAGCCTAACTACCCGTTTGACCATTGTCGTTTAGCCAACACCATGGGACACTGTGAGCTGTCTGCCTGACCCAGCATTTTCAAGGTCACAATAGCTTTGTAGTTAGCTAGGCCTTGCCAGCTGATCACAGGAGTGACAGCAGCAACAACGAAACCTACACGTTAGTCTGACGGCTGCCACCTGACCCTGATTCTTTTGGTGTTGCATGAGGGCTGTAGGGATCAAAGTTAATTAACCCTGCCACATTAACCGTGCAGAGGTTATCTGCTTGTTACATCACCGCTTACCACAAATGGCCGAGCATGACTCGACCACGGTACACATGTACACTTCGTCGCGGGTCGCGGTCAGCCGGTCCCAACTATAGAGAACCTACCCCTGATAGTCGAAATGCCGCCGCATTGCTACTCTGTCCGTTACGTGGTGAGGCGGGTCTCGTTGAGTACAGTGCAGTATGGTGAGCGCAATGGCGGCTCACATCTTGACATCCAAAAGCATTTGTTATTGGCTTGTGCGCGTCTTGCGCGACTGTCCGCCGCGACCGACTTGGTCCAGTAGCGCCTGACTAAACGCCTCAAGCGCACCTGCCACTACTTTGGCGTTGGGGCATGCTGCCCGCTGACCTGCTGAAGAGCTGTTCTGCACGGTGTCGCCACAGCCTGGCGGGTGGGTAGACAGGGATTGCATTGTGAAGTGCCCATTGCCTCAGCGCAGAGGCGCCAGGGGCAGGCCCCGGGCCCACTGCTCGGCCCGGCTGCTGCCGCGCTTGCTCACAGAGTACACACCCAGCTCGGGGGTAAACTCCCGGCCCAGGCTGACCAGCAGGGATCCAGCAGCGCCACGCTTGGACATTGCCTGCAGCACGCATTGCCCACCAGGCTGGGAGGCGCCAGGGAAAGAGGGGGTGCAAGGGGGGTGGAGGGGCACGCCGCCCCGCATACCAGGGGCCGACACCTCACCAGTGCATGAGGGTCGTCCTCTAATGGAGGGGAGAAAGAGCCGAGGGGGGCAGGGGTTGGGGGACAGGGGTTGAACCAAGGACCTGTGGCATAGCTCTCGAGGCATCCCACCTCTTCAGCTCACAATGCATTGCTTTTGATTACCACCTCCTCTCGTCGGGCAGCAGGAGGGCAGCAAGGGTCTACACCAGTCTCAGAAGCTACCCAGCCAACCCACTCCAGACCGGACTATTGGTGGTCGATCTATGACGTCATGCTGATGGGCTGGCTGCCAGGCTGCCAGGCAAGCCAAACAGGGCAGGGGACTCACCAATCGTGCATCAGGGGGGCTCAGGGTGTAGAAGGCGTCAGAGGCGGCTCGCTGTAGCGACACCAGGCCTGGATGGCTGCGAGGCAGCACCTGGCCCAGCTCCTGCAGGTCAGGCAGTACAGTACGGCTAGGTGTGCGCCTGACGCTTGCATGGCCTAAGCAAATCTTGTAGCTCCGTGTCCCCCAGCCGCGCATTTCACCGATCCGCGAGACATGCCCCTGCTGTGCGTTTCGCCGCACCTTTACGCTGGCTTCGTTAAGGATCACCAATGACAGCCCGTCGCGCTGCTGCTGGTACTTCCGACTCAGTACCCCAACGATAGTCGACACTTGCTCCGCAATTTGTGCGGCCTGGCCCGCCAGCTGCGCTTCACGCTCGCTGCCCTCATCAACTTGCCGCACCGCAGCCTGTGTGCGCGCAAAAGACGTGCATCAGCCCATGTGCGTCAGCCCTATTATTGCACGGGTGGCATGCAGCTCGGTCACTCCTCGTCTCACACCTTGGGACGAGGCACTCCACGAACAATGCAGGATAGCTACAGTGACATCCTTTACCTTGAGACAGCAACCATGGACGGCAACGCTCGCAGGCCGATGCTAGGTACCATTTCAGGGTGCAGGGCAGGCACTACCTGCTCAGGGATCATCACCTACACCTCGCCCAAGGCTTAACCGTGGCTTTGTTAACCCTACGGTGCAGGTGCTGCTCCTAGTAATCACTTGCAGGTGCAGCGCTAGAAGATGGCCCTCCCTCCCTCACGCCCACCTGCAGGGCCGCCATCAGGTCCATACAGGGAGCCAGGCAGCCCGGCTGGTCAGCACCATAGTGCTCCGCCGCCAGCTTCACCGCACCTTCCAGCATGCCCAGGGCCTCGCTCATCTGCACCAATGCAGGGCAGCGGAGCAGCTGGCAGGAGGCTTGCCATGCCTGGTCTCAACACCTAACATGACCCAGACCTGCTTGCGAGGGTGCACACACCTAAGCAAAGCTTTGCACGCAGCAGTGGTCTATCAAGACATGGGTCTATCTTAGGTTGTACAGCCTTTGGTGTGTTTGCTGCTGCTGCTGCTGCTGCTGCTGCTGCTGCTGCTGCTGCTGCTACAGCGGCAACGGCGGCGGCGGCGGTGGCGACAGTGGCGGTTGATGCAGTGGCTGGCAGCTCACCTGGTTTGGGTCCCCAAACCTGACCATCTTGTTGGCCACGTTGCGCACAGCCCACAGCTGCTCAGGCACTGGGGTGGAGGAGGCGCGCTCACCAGGGCTGAAGCCAGCAGAGTGTGGTGTGAGGAAAGTGAGATGGAGGGATGGGGGCCGGCCAGGTCAGGTCACAGTGTGATCAAGGTCAGTCTTAAAGACCTAGATCAGTCTTCAAGACCAGGGCTAAGAGCTGGCCAACCCCTGCCCCACTCCACCCACCCCCACCCCCACCCCAACCTAATCCTGACCCTAAATTCTGCCCCTGCCCCTAAAGCGTTGGCAGCTCACTTAACATGGCAGCAGTGCAAGCAGCCTGCACCTCGCCATAGTCACACATGTGCAAGTGCTTGCATTGGCATGCGCATGCAAGCAGTGGGCCACAGTTGGAAACAGTGACGTATGGCAAGGCCGGCTATTGGGCAGGAGGAGGGAGGGATGCCAGCAAACAGACGCAGGCCAAGGGGTATTCACACCTGCTGCTCCCTGCCCTGGGCAGAGCAGCCTTCTGCGCTTGCATCAGGGCGTTGGCAGCGTCCAGCTCAGCCTGCACAGCAACATGGGCGGTGGGCTACAGGAGCAGCAACTAGCAGGAAAGGTTGCCACAACAGCTACTCCTTTACTGTGACTGTGACTGTGACACCACATGAGCTGTAGCAGCACCTGCTGTACATTTGTATGACACCTGGATGGATGTGCGAGCTCACGCCTCTTCATGACCTGGCTAGCTGACTGGAGAGCAGGTGGCAGGCAGCTAGGCACACCCTCTGCTTGCGCATCTCCAGCTTCAGCCTCGTCCCGGCGCTTTGGTTGCGTTCCGCCAGCTCTGCCATGATGCCCACCACAGGGTGACTGCCGCCCAGAGCAGCTGCCAGGCACCTGCCACATCACACCATCCCGTGTGTCGCACCCACCCCAGGGAGACAGCCAGCCCCCAGGGAAACCACAGCAGGGTGTAGGAACCAGGGGCCACTGAAGAGGCTGTGGCGTGGGCAGGAGTGCACTGCATCGCTGGCCAGGGACTAGGTCAAGCTGGGTCAGCAGGACATCAGGCCAGGTAGGTCAGCGGCATGCATGGCTGCTGCCATGATGGAGCCGGCTCACAGTGTGTGGCTCGAGGCTTCATGGTGGAGGCAATGAGCTGGGCAGCAGCTGGGCAGCAGCTGGGCAGTAGCTGGGCAAAAGCTGGGCAAAAGCTGGGCAGTAGTTGAGCACCAGCTGGGGAAGCGTTGGGCAGCAGCTGGGTAGGCGTTGGGAAGCGGCTGGGTAGGCGTTGGGCAGCAGCAGGCAGCGGCAAGTGCAGGCAGCAGACAGCCGGTCACCTGGCAGTTGGCGCCAGGCTGTCCAGGGGCTGGCCCTGCGCCTGCTGCTGCAGCTGGAAGCGCACCAGAGCCAGCGCCTGCTCCCTGAGGCCCGGCCAGCCACTGCCACCCTGGCCACCAGCCCCAGCAGCACTGCTGCTGCTGCTGCTGCTGCTTTTGACAAGGGCAGGGGTTGGCAGGCTAGGCTTGCCGCCTGAAGCCAGCCCCAGGTCTGGCCCACTGCCTGCGTCAGTTGTGTTGGTTGTGTCGGTTGCCAGCATGACAGCCTCAGGGCCCAGGCCGGCAGCCCCAGCCATCCTGTCCAACAGGTGGGCGTACACTAAGGCCAGCAGGGTCAGGGGCGGCAGCACCTCACTCCCTGTCAAGTCCACGGCCCCCACCTCCTCCTCCAGCTCCACCTCCTCCCCGCCCTGCCTCCCTGCCTGCCCCGCCCCCTGCTGCTGCCCGCCCTGAAGCGCCAAAGAGGCTGAGGAGCCAAAGGGGGCCAGGGGGGTGTCCAGCATGTCCGCCTCCTCCTCTGTCAGCCTGCATGGACCAGCAGCAGGCAGCTATGGTGGCAGGCTCAGGGTGAGGGTGAGAAGAGGCACTGGGGTATTCAGGGGCTGCGGACGGGGCAACTGCTGCCCTGGACAGCTAAACAGCCTGGTGGCAGAGCAAGCTGATGGTGATGCGACAGCAGCCGCCGACCCAGCAACAACAGCAGCAGGCGCTGATGCGGCAAGCAGGTCAAACCCTGCTCCCGTTGTCACCCGAGGTGCAGGATGGTGAGGGTGGAATGCAGCAAGGTGGGCAGGTGCTGGGCGAGCAGAATGGGCCATATGAGTGGGGCGGGTGCTGGTGAGGGTCCCGTCCAGGGCCCGTGACTTGGAGAGAGGGCGGCACTGGGCCTTGTGGGGGAGGGTGGCGCCAGGGTGTTGATGGCACACACATGTTGATGGTGTCCACCACCTCCTGCAGTTGGCCCTGGGTGAGGCTGAATGCGGCGTCGGTGAGGCGGCCTGCCAGGCTGGCGTAGTGCGTGGGGGGCAGACAGGCCCGGCGCAGCTCCACCTGCGTCGGTACAGGGAGGGGAAGGTGGGGTCGGGGTCGGGGTCGGGGTCGGGGTCGGGGTCGGGGTCGGGGTCGGGGTCGGGGTCGGGGTCGGGGTCGGGGTCGGGGTCGGGGTCGGGGTCGGGGTCGGGGTCGGGGTCGGGGTCGGGGTCGGGGTCGGGGTCGGGGTCGGGGTCGGGGTCGGGGTCGGGGTCGGGGTCGGGGTTAGGGAGCAGGTATGCCGGGCCACCCTGCCCCTCCTTCCTGACCTTGAAGGGTTGGGCCAGAGGGGAAGGTCCAGCCAGAGCCACCAGCTGAGCGCTGGCCTGCCGGGCTGCACTCATCCATTGGCAGGTGGACAGCCTGCGGGCATGCTGCCCAGACATGAAGTCAAGGAGCACATCTTAGTCACAGAGGAGCAAGGGAGCAAGGGAAAATGGTAGGGTGGAGGAAGGGTTGATGGTTTTGCCAGCTGCAAATGTAGATGCTGTGCTTGTGGCCGACTTGAACCCTGGACCTGCCTGCTTGCCACCCAGCACAGGTGGCAGCTCACTGCAGTAATCACACCCCAGGCACACTGCCACAGGCACACTGCCACACTGCCTGGTCTCTTGATTGCCTATGTAGGCTGTCTGGTGTCTTGATTGGCAATGCAGGCATACAACTTGCAGTGGTCACAGGGGCCCCTGCTGCTGGTGGTGGTGGTGGTGGTGCTGCTGCTGGTGGTGGTGGTGGTGGTGGTGGTGGTGCTGGTGCTGCAGGTTTGTGAATCCCATCTGGCCACCTGACTGACCTACCCAACCTTCCCACCTCACCTCAACCAGTGCTGCAGCTCCAGTTCATCCATGAGCAGGCTAGGTGGTGATGGCGGCGCTGTGGGGGCCTCCCTTGGGGCAGACTGTGCAGCCAACGTCTGCCCCTGCTGCCCTAGAGCCTTCCACAGCAGGGGCAGGGTGTTCATGCCACCTGTAGAGCAAAAGAGCAAAGGGGGCGGCAGCTGGGTGGGTGGGAGGCAGTGCTGTAGCATGGAGTGTGCATGGCTCCTTGGCGCACTGCTCACTGGTAGCAGCAGGTGGGGCATGAGCATCAGATGGGGTTCAGACACAGACAGGGACAGGGACACTGACACAGAAGAGGAGAATGGGTTGGCTGCAGAAGGGGAGCGGACGGCACCCAGCCAGGTAGGCCGGGCGCTCCCAAGCTCCACAGGAGGAGGAGCTGACGGGATGCAGCCAGGTATAGGCAGCATGAAAAGGCGCAGGGAGCTGCCAGGCCAGGTGGATCAGGTGGCTGGGCATGTGACAAAAAATCACGCATGGCATGGCATGTGAGGACGGTGCATCAGAAGAGCCGCAGCATGTTAGCAGCAGCAGCCCTGCCAGCTACTGCTAATTGCTAGTGAATACCTTGTCCAGAGTGCCAGTAACAGCAGTGTCTTGGCAGTGTCTGCCAGCACTGCCCGCCTCCCCCTTTGCCCTCCACTCCCCCTGGCACCAGCACGCACCTGCCAGCGGGCCCACCTCCTCCAGGGCCCCCTCAGCTGACTCCACCAGTGCCTCCACGCGCTGAGTCCTCCCCACACCCTGCGCCTGCCAGCCCTGAACCAGCAGCTCCACACCCGCCACACCGCCACCGCCACCACCACCGCTGCTGCCCACGCTGCCGCTGCCTCCGCCGCTGCTGCTGCTGGGCTGGGTGGCAAGGGGGCTGCCTGCCCCAGTGTTGCTTGCTGGATCAGGGCCAGGGCTGGGTGGGGTCAGGGATGGGGGCGGGGCTAGCTGCACTGCTGTTGACACCCGTGAGGAGAGCTGCAGCCGCAGCCGAGCCAGCACGGGCACAGCTGGCACTGAGGCTGCACCTGGATGAGGGCAGGCGGGAGGCCAGGTGGGCAGGCATGGGGGGCTGTAGGAGCCTCTATGGGGCCGATGGGGCCTGTGGGGGCGCTTTGGTAGGCAGGGTCATGTGGAAGGGCAGGTTGGTGGGCAGGCAGGCAGGTAGGTGGGGTTTTACATGGGGTCAGCATCTAATGCGCTGCGATGGTAGCACAGATCCCTAACCCTGACCCCACCCCCTTGACCTGCACAGCGCCCAACCTGGTGAGTGGATGGGCAGGCATCCTCTTGTGTTAGATGCACTGCGCTGCCAGGGCCGTATCTCTCTCAGGAGCAGCCTGTGAGACCCACTGTTCGGATTGTTCATAGTAAGCCTCTCTCTTCCCACTCCTGCACTGTTGAGTGAGACTCACTTTTTAACTGCGACTATGGCAATGGTGCCTATACTTGTACTAGAGTGCTGTTTCAACTCAAATCCCACACTCCCATCCCAGGGTGCTTGTTTTGAGCAGTGGCTGGCTGGCTGGCTGTTTGCTGGTGCTTTAGTTTTCAGCTGGTCGGGTCAGTAATTGTGAGCGGGTGCGTGGGTGGTGCTACCCATCCCTGCTGCTGTCCCCCACTGCTGGCCGCCCCACGCACACTCCCCAACCCCTCCCGCCCTGACTCTAGCAGCACGTACCCTGTCCTGCTGCCTACACCCTGCTTCACCACCCCTTCAGAACCTGGACCTGGACTGCCCACCTCCTGAGCGCTTCAGCAAGGTGTTCGGGGCTGTGGTCTGCACCTCCACCTCGCCCAGCAGGCTGATGCAGTACCTGGGCACCCGCAGCGCAGCGTGGCGGTGGGGGAGCTCAGGCCGCTGCCAGCACTGTGGCAATAGTGAGAGGTAGTGGTGGCGAAGCAGGGCTGTTGACAGGGTGTCAGTGATGGGTGTGCCGGGCGTAAGCAGAAGGCAGAGGAAGACTGAGGCAGTGTGGAAGTTGCGTCTTCCTTTGGTAGGGTTGCGTATGCTGCATGCCCCCTGGCATGAGCCCCATGCAGAGCCTTGACGAAAAGTGGGTGTGACTGGAGAGTGAGATGCTGTACTCCTTTTGGTAGAGTTGAATGTGCTGGGGGTGGCCCAGAGCCTCACCTTGTCTGCGCAGCCCGAATGCGCCGCAGCTCGTCCGCCCGCGCCGCCGCTGCTGCCTGTCGTGCCGCCTCCTGCTCCGCAGCCCGAGCTGCAGCGGCTGCCGCCTGGCGCGCTTGGGCATCCTGCTCAGCCCGCCTGCACAACCCAGGACATCAGGAGGTCAGCCAGCAGTCTCAGGGACCAACACACTCCCCACGACAAGTCTTGGCACAAGGCAGGGTTGTGGGCCGCACACAGCAAGCCGTAGGCATACACACATCTGCTACCGTGGTGAGAGGGTAACAAGGGCCCCGAGGCTGCTTCCTCCCTCAATGCACCCCCGACGGCAAGGGCTTAGTCTTTCTTTCTTGCATCCCCACTCCTGCCCCTTCCCTCTCCCTCTCCCTCTGCGCTTCCCCTTGTCCCCTGCCGCCCCCCTCCCTATCCGGCCACGCTGCACCCTCCCTGGCACACCCTTCCTCCCCCGACCCTCACTGCCTCGCCCTGGTGTCACCCACAATCTCCGCGCCGCCTCCTCCCTCCTGGCCGCCTCCTGCTGCTCCCGCAGCCGCACCTCCGCCTGGGTGCGCCGCTGCAGCTCCTCACCCATCACTGCCTCCTTCGCCTGGAACTCCTGCCCAGCAGCACAGCCAGGCGGCCAGGCAGCAAGACAACAGCTCAGCGTGCAGCAAGGGCGTACAAGGAGCCACAGCCTGTGAGAGGTCAGTGTCAGTGGGGGAAGCCTGGGTTGGAGCCTGGGTGCTACTGGGCCAGTCAGGCCCTGGTCAGTGGTGATGCCATCCTGTAAGGGGGCCGGGGTCAGGTGCTGGAGTCAGGGCCGCTGGCAGTGGTTGGGGCTGGGTTTGTGGTCGGGGCAGGGTTCCTGGCTGCGGTCAAGGTCAGGCAGTGGTTGGGTCCGGGGTGTTCAAAGGATGTGTCTCAGCAGCTGACCTTGCGCGCTGCCTCCTGCGCCGCCCACAGTCGAGCCGTCTCCTGCTTGGCGGCCTCGCGGTACGCCGCCTCCCGCGCCTCCCGCTCCGCAGCCTCGCGCTCGCTCTGCCTCCTTGCCTCCTCAAGCCTGCAGCACAAGGCGCCAGGGAGGCAGGGACCGCTAGAGTCACTCCCCTTACACCAGCCCAGCCTACTTCACAGAAGGCAGTGCTGCCAGCTCAGCTGGACTTCACTCTGCGCCGTGCAGCAGTGGTGACCCCACAGAGGCAGATGTGCAGGAGGCACAGGACACAGTAGCAGAGTTGGCATGAAGGCAGGCGGGTGGGCAAAGCAGCAGGCAGGTAGACAGGCAGGCAAGTAGGAAGGTGGGCAGGCAGAGCGCCAGGCAGGTGGGTAGGTGGGCAGGCATGGAGGAGGAGGAGGAGGAGGAGGAGGAGGAGGAGGAGGAGGAGGAGGAGGAGGAGGAGGAGGAGGAGGAGGAGGAGGAGGAGGAGGAGGAGGAGGAGGAGGAGGAGGAGGAGGAGGAGGAGGAGGAGGAGGAGGAGGAGGAGGAGGGGGAGGGTCTGTGTGGGCGGCTACTTGTCTGCCGCCTCCGCTTCCTTGCGCCGCCGCTCAGCCTCCAGAAATGCGGCGCGCTTGGCTCGCAGCTCCTGGCTCTGCAGCCGTCGCTCGCCCTGACGCACCTGCCAGTCCGCATGACACAGCATACCAGCAGCACAGCACAGCACAGCACAGCACAGCACAGCACAGCACAGCACAGCACAGCACAGCACAGCACAGCACAGCACAGCACAGCACAGCACAGCTCAGCACAGCTTGATGTAGCCCACCGGAGCTTGCTGCAGTTCTGTAGCTGGAGTGTGCCAAACTGGGTAGGCCCAGGCATGACACTGAGCTGAAGTGTGGTAGTGTGGGGCAGGGCACACACAGCTGTTGCCAAAACAGGCATAGACCACCAGGCTGCTCCCTGCCCAATGTGCCGCATGCAGTGCTACACACATGGCAGGGCCAGCCCAGGCACTAGGGGCAGCGGTGCGGCAGCAGCAGGGGCAGCGGTGCGGCAGCAGCAGGGGCAGCGGTGCGGCAGCAGCAGGGGCAGGGGCCGTGGCCCATCAGGCGGGCAGTGGCTTAGCGGCCTGACCTTCAGAGCGCGGCTGTCCAGCCGGTCAGCTTCAGCCTGCTGCCGTGATAGGCGTACAGCCAGCAGCAGAGACAGCGCCAGCACCCAGCCCTGCACCTATGCGACGGCATGCAGGCAGCCACACACACACACACACACACACACATTCACTCTCATAGAACCTTCGGTACATTCACATCTCCCTCACACATGGCACCTCTGTGTAGGCAGCTTAGCATTGATAAGCACCACCAACAGCTGAGGGTATAAAACCACAAAGAGGCGCTCACAGGCCCTCACAGGCGCTCACTCCTGTTGCTGAGCCCTTCACCACCCTGACCCTGACGAGGGGAGTGTGGTTGTGGCCCGCAGTGTCATGCTGCTGACACCCAGCAATAGGCTTGCTTCAATAGGCTGTGAGCTGCCCTGCCCTGCCCCGCCCTGACCAGTGTGCTTCCTACTGTCCCTGGCCAGCCTCTCAATAGGCCCTTCAAGATCTCCATGGATTGATGAGATTTACCCCCAGAGCCCTCTCAGCAATCCCACTCCCACCTGGCCCCTGCTGCCTGTCCACCCTCCAGCTTACCCGAGTGTTGGTGCCTGAAGCCTGCAGCCCTGCAGCCGCTGCAGCCGCAGTCACCGTCACCCCCTCCTGCGCAACCAGCCCCACCCTCAAAGCGGACCCTCCGGCCAGTGGTGCCAGTGGCGGTGCCATCACCTGCAATGTGGCTGTGCTGCTAGCAGGTAAGGGGGAGAGGCGCAGGTTGCTGACACTCAGCTGATGGCCCTGCACCTGGCCCTGCACCTGGCTCTCGCCTCCCTGCCAGGCTTCCAGCTGCCCAAGCTGAGTCGGTGACTGCCCCAGCTGGCCCGGCTGGGCAGCGCTGTTTGCTGGCGCTGCCCGGTTGCTGAGCCATCCTTGGTCCTGCTGTGGAGCCGCCTCCAGCACCTGGGAGGTTTTGATATCAGGGGGGCCAGCTGAGGGTGAGAGAGGGGTGTGAGATTTGCCAGGTTGGGCACCAGCTGTGCCAGAGGTGCTGGTGGCAGGGGCTGTGCTGAAGGCAACTGCGGGACCAGAGCTGACTAGAGGTGCTGCCTGCTCCTCCCCCACTTTGTCAGCAGCAGGTCGAGGTGGAGTTGGTGCTGGGTGTGCCAGGGAGCTGGTGAGTGCCACTGTGCCAGCTGCAGCCACTGGTTCAAGGCCCTGCGGCCCAGCAGGGCCAGGAGGGGTAACTGGGCTGCCTTGGCTGGGGCTTGCAGTGGTACTGGGTGGTGTTGAAGGGGTGGGGTGGAGTGGTGGAGGCAAGGGCGGGCAAGGGGGTGAGGCAGGGGCCAGGGAGTTTGCAGGCGGCTGTGTTGACGCTGGGAGCGCTGCCTGAGTCCGTTCTGAGCTAAGCTCATCTGTTTCGAATGAATCAGATTCGTACTCGTCGCTGGCGCTTGGGACTGATGCGATATTGGCAAGCAGGAGGGGGCTGCCTTGGAGCTCGCAGGTGTGACCATGAGCTGCAGCAGGCTGGGTGCGGTGGGGGGAAGGGTGGCATGGAGAATGGCTGGGCGCTGAGCACCTGTATTGATTTTGAGAGTTCGCTAGTTGTGCTACATGCTTGCCCGCCCAGCTCATCGCCAGGCCATGACGATGACGATGTGCGCCGCATAGCGATCGGCGAGCCCCAATCTCGCAACCAGAGCATGAGCCACCAGCGCCACTTGGCTGCATACCAGTGGTGGGGTCGCGCTGCCGCACGGACCGGGCTGCTGCGGACGTGACGATGTTAATCCCGCGACGCTCTGTCTATCCGGACTCGAGCTATCTTCGTCACATCCCTGGCCAGGACTCCCGGGATAACCACCGGGAGCGAATTACTGCCTATTCGCGTGTTGTTATGGAGCACGTTGCGTTATGATGGACACCATAGCGCGAGAAATCAAGTTCCAGCATATGAGGCTTATTCCTTGTGGGCATGTGGTAGCTATGGCATGTGGTTTTCTGTCGATGTCGAGGCAAAGTACAACTCATGTATAAGCTACATGTATAAGCCACATGTATAAGCTTCAGCTACTGTATAACTCACCAAACCACAGAGCTCGTAGTTACAAGGCAGCTTGGCGAGTTTCGCGGGATATGTGGAGCCCCCTGCAATGGCGTGGGCTGTTTTGCCCAACCCGCTTGCGCCTGCAGGTCAGGGCTGGATGTACGAATATCAAACTGGCTCGACATTGACTTGAGCATGCGAACATGCCTTGAAGCTCGCAGGCTGTCGCCGGGGCAGTGCGCACGAAGCAGCTCATTCTTATAGTACCTTTCCTAATCCTTACTGCCATGCTGGTCGCTGGCATCTTGGGCGTCCTGTACGGAGCTGGACGTGACGCATCCGCCTCACAGTATGTTAGCAGCTTGCAACAATGGTCCATGACATGCTACCAAGGCCGCTGGCTCCAGCCTTGTTACTGTCTACAGCTCGGAAACACCCTGCAGGCTCGCAGCTGTGAGCCGGCTAGAGGTGGTTGCATCTTCCCTGTCCCTTACTTTTATGCAAGCTAGTTTGCCAGTCAAGCAAGCAGGGGACCTGGTCTCTCACATCCGGGACTACCCCACACTGCAACGCATGTGGCACGAGTGGATTCCACCTTGGTGGTCCTGGGTAAGCTTGCCGGCACTCATGCAACCGTGTGGTCCTAAGCCAATGGCGGGACGCCTTGGGTGTTTGTGCAGGCACCCCCTGACCAGTCAGTGGTGATGATCTTAGTGCCCAATGGCATCGTCTCAGCAGTGTACCCCACCACAAACAACACAATCACTCAACTGGGTGTGGATATCTTCCAAGGGCTGTATCGCGTTCAAACGCTTCAAACCCTAGCTGCCAAGCGAATGATTATTGCGGGTACGGTCCAAGCCATGTCGCCATGCACAGCTTTGTTTGTAGCTTGGCACCAGGTCAATAGCTCAATACATGTCACATGTCCCATGTGCAGGGCCCTACACTGCCCCAGGGTTTGACACCAGGTTTGTCACCATCAGCATGCCACTGTACCTCAGCAATGTGTCCAGCAATGAGAGCTTTGGTATCCCTTGGCAGCCCTTTGACTGCCCCCCCGGGTTGTGCTACGACTCTGTTACACATACCAAGTGGTGAGTGCACACATGAGGACGAACACAGCAACTACCAACAGTAGTCTCTTTCCATGGTGGCTGTGGGGGATGTCCAGCGATGTTACTTCACACTGACAGCCTGCCGAGGACGCCATGAGCAGTCTGATCAGCACTTCCACTGCCGTGCAACCTCTTGCACCCTGCCCTGTGGGGACAGCCTGGGCATGTGCAGTCATCAGCACCGCTCCAGCGGCCAGTCATGCTTTAATATATCAATGGCAGGTTTCCCACCTCCCTGCTCAGCCTCATGCCCTGCTGCTGTCTGGCTGGCTAGACTGCCAGCTCCTTACTGGTGGTGCTGGCTTCAGCCCCCTTGTCCCTCACTAGGGCCTCCATTTGAGCCGGATCAGTAGTACCCACTAGCAGCCACTACCGGGAATACACTAGTGGGCAATAGTGACCCGACTCAAATGGTGTTATTGGGCTGTGTGGAGTAAACCCAGTGCACATGGCACATGAGCCGCCTACCACCTACACTATTGCCTGACCCGAGGGCTATCGTGTAGAGTTGGCATGACCTGCATGCACTAATTGTAAGCTGATGACAGCTCAAATGGGGGGACACACACATTACTGTGCCTCAGCAGGCTGCTGCTGCTGCTGCTCCTGGGCCTTGGGAGGCTCGTCTCGCAGCCACTTGTAGCCCAGGCCAGGGTACTCCTTGCCCTTGGCTGGCAGAGCACCCTGGTCTGGCCAGTAGCACAGCTCCAGTGGCCGCCACCTGCTCTCCCCAATGCGCTGCATGTTCAATGCTGCATTGCAGTCCCTGTCCAGCCACCTGCCTGGCTGTGGTGCTGGCTTGGCTTTGGCAGCCTTGCCCTTGCCCTTGCCTCTGCCCTTGGTGGGCTCAGCTGCCGGCTTGCTGCGCTTGGCTGGAGGGGGAGTGCTGGGCCCTGGCTCTGAGGCTGCTGGCTGTGTGGCTTCCTGGCTGCTGCGTGGGGCCTGTGGGGGCTTGCGGGGGGGCACTACTGCGCCTCCTCATCGCTCCAGCCTAGCTGGGCCCTGGCAGCCTTGGCGTACAGCTTGACAAAGCGCTCTGCAGGTCAGGTACAGGTCAGGTACAGGTCAAGTCAGGTCAGGTACAGGTCAGGTATAAGGTCAGGTCAGGTCCATGTCCAGGTCCAAGTCCAGGGTCTAGTCACCACAATCACTTGCCTGGGTTGGAGTAATGTTGCTGCATGGCCACCGCCAGCTGCATGGAGTGTGCGTCGATTGTGTTGGCGTCACCCGCCAGGTTGATGCTGCCCAGCTCCTGCAGCTTGGCCAGCAACGCCTGGTTGCTGGGGTCCTCAAAAACTGGCATGAGCATGGGGTGGCGGTGCTGCCTTGGGCGCACAAGGCGCCGCTGCAGCTGTATGTAGCATGTCTTGAAGTTTGGGTTGGCGAAGAACTTGCAGAAGTCTTTCAGCTGCCTCAGCATGACAGGGTCCTCGCAGTCAAGGGGCAAGGGAGGGCCAGTGGGTGCTGCGGTGCAAGGGCTGCCAGGCGGGCGCTACAGCGCCTTGGGGGGGGTTGCCTGACTGGCTTGGGTTCTGACTCCGACTCCGAGTCAGACTGTGGCTCAGGCTCTGAGTCACATTCTGACTCGGAGTCAGAGTCAGTGTCAAACTCCATGCTGGCAGGCTGGGCAGGGGCAGGCTGGGCAGGGGCCCGTGGGGGTAGGGGGGGAGCATCAGGGGGTTGGGGGGGCTGCACGGCTGGAGGCTGAGGTGCGCTGGGGAAGCCCGGGGTAGGGTAGCCCACAAGGCACGTTAGGAAGATTCTGAGCACCAGCAACGACGCGATCAGGCGGAGCTGGGAGTGGATTTCAGCCCGCAGCCGGAGGTGCTCCCGCAGCTTGCGCCTCGTCTTCTTGCAGCCGCGCAGCACTGCGCCCTCGGGGACCTTGATGACCTGCATGACCAAGCACAGTTGCCATTTTGACAGGCCAAGACACAAGGCGGGGACACAAACAGTGCGGGGACACATAAGGCGGGGGCGGCACCTGACGTCTGCGCGTTGCCCAGCCATCCCGACGCTCCTGTCGTTGATTACCTTGAGGGGAACGAGACGCTGCGATGGAACCAGCAGGAGCGACGGGTTATCACACAGCGCGTAACTCACGGAGCTCACAGTCGGCTGGGGACACGCACCTTTCTGTTTCTTTCCCTTCTTAGCCATCACGCGTGCTTGCCGCTGCCCTTCTTAGCCATCACGCGATGCGCAGTGCGACGGGCGGTGGCCTTTGCAAGCAACTTGAGTTTCCCGGGACAATATACGGTTGTGTGACGCCTTAGCAGTGGCCAAGGTATAAGGTATAGAAGTGAACTGCGCCTAGAACTGAAGGAAGTGCTGGCTTCAGCCTAAGCATACCAGTTGCCACTTAGAGACAAACACAACTCATCTTACAAGGAACATGTGGAAAATAGAGCGTCCTTGATACCACCCTTGATGGCTACAAACTCCACACCGGTGGAACGTTTCATTCCAGCCAACTGGGGACCACTGGGCACCCCATCAAAACTAACAGCTTACTGCTTGTGTGGCTAAAAGCCTGTTGAAACCATTAGGGCAAGTGTGCTGTTGCGGGGCAGACCATCACTGCCCGTCGGTACTCTGCAGCCCGGTGCTACCTTTGCCTGACCTTGGGCAGCCGGTCATTGACCAGCTTGTAGCGCTTCACCGACGAGGGTCAGAGCCTCTAGGTCACCCCAGCTGCACAGCTCCTGGATGCGCTGCATCCTCTCCCCAGCTTGCTGGAACTTGAGGCCAATCTTGAGGTCCAAAGAACAAGGCCTCCGCTCACAGCTTCCTATGCAGCCTTCCACTTGTCTGGCTGCCAAAGTTAGCCGGCTGGGCGTGATTTGAAATGAGTTGGAGTGCATGGCTCCTCAATGCCCTGGCAGCTGAGCAGCAGCTGCATGGTCCATGGGTTGCTTCCCCACGCTCCTTGTCTTCTGCCATTTCTGCCTGCAGGTGGGGTAGCGTGGCCATCACCCTCAATGTGGATGCCTGTCTGACTGATGCCAATGGCCGTCCAACTCTCCAGCAATTCTCAGACATTGGGATGCAGTACCGCCTGACCAGCCCGGCATTCAGCGACAGCACAACATCTGATATCGTGGCTGAGAGCACCTCCACCGCCATGAGCAGGGACAGCGTGTGCAGGCCCATTCACCTCCTTGACGACAAGGTGAAGCCCAGCTGCACCATGCACCTGCTTCATGCCTCATGCAGCTTGTTTATGTGTGCACCATGCTGTCAGTGGATGCACCCCCTGCATGTTGCCTGCATGTTGCCTGCAGTGGCAGTTGTGCGTGTGGAAAGACAGCTGGCAGCCCCCCTATGTGGTGCCCCTGCTGGTTGTCATCGTGGCAGTGACCCTGCTCTTCAGTGTGGCGACCTTCATGGTGCTGCTGAGCAGGTGAGCTGGCCATGTGCTGGCCCTGAATGCAGCACAGCCAGTGTTGCAACGCACAGCCATGTGTACTCACACACAGCACCTGTAGCCAGTGTGCTTATCATCGTCATCATGTCATGGAAGTGTTGATGTGTGGCATGGTTCACGGTTCTGGCACATGCCTGGCCCTGCAGGCACGAGCACAGGGTACTGCTGTACAGCCTGCTGCCCAAGGCCGCCATCAAGCAGCTGCACGCCCACTTTGACTGGTCAGCTGACATGGACGACGACGCCAGTCAAGGCATGGTGGACTCAGGCAAGTGGATAGCACTGATCACAGAGAGCTCTGGCTAGTCTACCTTTTGTCCACCTGGTTTGGTGCTGTGGTGGTGTGGCGGTGGGCCCTGCTGACATGCTGGCTGCTCAACTGTAGCTGGTTTTGCCTGCTTGCAGCTGTAGCCGTCGCTGTGTCTGTCCTGCAGGCACCCCAGCAGAGGCGATTCTTGGCATCATGGAAGACATCTTGCTAGGCCGGGCACCTTCCATCCCCAAGGTCATGTTGATCAAGACAACCGTTCAGCAGAGCCTCGATATTTACAACCCCCTGCGCTTTGCCCTTTCTGAGCGCATACGCCAGAATCCTAATGTGGATGTGAGTTGCAGTCTGGTTTGCAACGTCATGGTCGTCATCATCGTTGTCATCATCATCATCGGCGCCAACGTAACCTGAAGTGATGCACTAAGCGAGGTCCATGATACAATGTGGCTTGCCCACCCTTGCAGTGTTAGCACGTATATTACGTATCTGTAAAAAAGCCCAGCCACCAAATGCAGCATTGGGTTGTCTGCATCCTTGCAGGATGAAGTATACAAGGCTATCATGCTGTACATGGGGGGCGGTGAGCCAGCTGTGCTGAGTGCTAGTGACGAGCAGCAGCATCATGGTAATGATTACTGTGTCCCCTTCTCATCCCCCTCCTGACTACACAGCGATCAGAATGCCTTCAAGCACGGTGGCCTGTTGCCCTTGCGCTTGTGCATTGCCAGTTGTTTCTCTGCTGTGGACGCGTCTAATGCCACCTGCTGCGCAGGGCCAGTCGAAGCATGCGGGCATCCATCAACCAGCCCAACAACCTCTATAGACTTTAGCTCCTGCATTGGGGCGCTGCCAGCTGCTATCCCTGAGGAGCCCAGCCACCCTGCTGTTGCCTACAAGGCAGATCCCATGTCAGCTGACAGGCGCAGGCCCTGCAGGGTGGCAAATAAAAGCAGGATGTCACTCACAGTACCTCCCATGCGTGATGCGAAGCTACAGGCAGATGAGTCATCAGCTGAGTCACAAGATGAGACCAGCACATCAGCACCTCTTATCCTCCTCATGACGCCACAGCTTGACGCCACAGCTGTGTCCTGCATGATCAAGCACATCATGTCTCACCACCCGCGGGAAGTGCCGCCTCCCAACAGTGGGGCAGCGCTGCTGGCAGAAGGTCTCCCGCCCTTCCTGCTGGATGTTGGGCGCACGGGTGCAGGCCGTGGGATGCAATGGGAGCATTTTTCCTCCACTAACACCTACACTAACACAAAGCAGCCTGCAGCCGTGGGCAGTGCCCCTCTGCCAAAGATGCCAGCACCAGCAGCACCTATGCTGGGGGGTGAATCATGGACAGCCCGTCAGACCCAAACAAAGTCCTCTGGCCACCTGTTGCTGCCCTTCAACTACTCATCTAAGACAAGCTCAGGCACAGTGACAGTGCAGCATCCAGGGGGACGGCTGGCAGCCACAGCCAATGTTGCTAGCGAAGCATCAGTCAAGGGAGATAGTGCTGAGTACGGCACCTTGGCTAGGACCGCTACCACCGACATGGCAATGCCTGAGAAGCCGCCTACCATGACTCAGGTGCGAGGACTGAGCTGGCAGCGGAGAATGTACATAGACTCCATGCATTTTAATCCCATACTGGCGGTAAAGATTGTATACATGGTCCGTGCTCCCTGGCATGCAGCCTGGCACCATGCGTTGCCTGACCCCAGTGCTGCCTGCGCTGTGCTGCAGGTGGAGGCCTGCCTGGGCACCGCTGAGGGCTGGACCTTCAACGCCTTCCACCTGGCATCTGTCACTTGTGGCCGGCCCCTGTCTGTGCTGACTTACTGGCTGCTGCAGAAGTCTGGCCTGGTGCACTGGGCTGAGCTGGACCCGGGCAAGCTGGCCAGGTGAGCAGGTTTGGTGTTTGACTGGCTAGGTGAGCAGATGCTGTGCAAAGGGTCGCTCCTGTTATGTGCACACCAAGAGTGGTTAGTGGCTTTGCTTCCCTCTGCGGGCGGTGATACTGCAGGTGGCTGTGCTGCATTGAGGACGGCTACTGCACCAATGCATACCACAACAAGGTCCATGCAGCTGATGTGGTGCAGACGATGCACGTCCTGCTGACCAGGGGCCTTGGCCCTGGATACGCAGACAAGTTAAGCATGTTGGCAGCATACCTGGCAGCTGCATGCCACGACTACCAGCACATGGGGCGCACCAATGACTGGCTGGTGGAGACTGAGGACGACCTGGCCCTGCTCTACAACGACAGGTGTGGCCAGTGGGGCGCACCAAGTGTCAGAGGGCACCCCTTGGAGGGCCACTTTTGATTGCCCTCACTGCCATGCCGGTTGATCACCCGTAGGTCACCCATGGAGAACCACCACCTGGCCGGCGCCTTCAGCCTGCTCAAATACCCTGACCTCAACTTCCTGGGAGCAATGTCCAAGGTGTGCACTCATGGCAAGGCAGGGCCCACTGCTGCGATTCATGTGTACTTTGTAAGCCTTTAGAGCTTCACAGCTTTCACTACCACAGCCCCAAGCTGTTTTTAGCAGGTTGTAAACCTTTGTTAGCCTTTCAAGCGCTGTTGGTTTTGATGAGGTGCCCAGTGGTCTAGGGATAAAGAGTGCCACCAGAGTGGGGGCTGCAGTCATTAAGGGTGCTACCGAGGATGCTTCAACTTGATTGGAGTGGTTGAGTAAGATTACCCACAGTTAAACATGTTGTTCCTTGTTGAATGAGTTTTGTTTGACTGAAACCTGAAGAAAGAAAGTTGTGCGGGTGTTTCATGCCAACATCTGTCGCCTCACCCTCATGCAGGCAGTCAGGCAGAGGCTGCGCAAGCTCATGGTGGAGCTGGTGCTGGGCACTGAGTGAGTGCTTAATGCTGCCGACTAGTAAAGCAGGAACTGCTTGGCAGCATGTGCTGGCCACTGACTCATCCCTGCAGCTACTTGCCAATGCCTGACAGTAACAACTTGATTGACGGTGCTGCCCTTGCAGCATGAAGCAACACTTCGCCATAATTGGGTCCTTCACTGCTCTGCACCGCTCTAGCAATGCCGGCGAGGCTAGGAACTCTGGGGACAAAATTAGACTTCTGCGTAAAGCAACAACACCATTGCAATTGAGACCATCCCGGCAAGATGCTGAAAGGTAAGCTGGCTGCAATTATTGGATAAGAGTGATACTCACTTCTGATGGTTTGTATGTGGTTTGTATGGTTCACAGCTTTATGCCAGCCATAACTCTGCTGAGATCCTTACACCTGTGCCTGTTTTGTTGGCACTGCTGCAGTCATTGCAGCTCTACAGACTTGCGTAACTCCATGAAGCGCATGGACAGCTGCCGTAGCCAGGCTGAGTTGCAGCCAGTGTCAGAGCAAGACAAGCTGCTCAGCCTCCAGGTGGGTGTGCCGTCCATGCCGTTGCAGCTGTCATACCTCATATGCCCTCCCACACTGGCTGCATTGGGTGCAGATGGCGTTGAAATGTGCTGACATGGGGCATTTGGCCGCCTCTGAGTCTGTGCACCTGGCCTGGGTCTCACGGCTGGAGGGCGAATTCTTTGCCCAAGGCGATGCAGAGCGGGCTCAGGGCCTGCCTATCTCACCCCTGTGTGACCGCACCAAGCAAGGCGTCACCAAGTCTCAAGTCGGCTTTTTCGGTGGGTGGCAGCAATGCTGGTCGGTGGCAGCAATGCTGGTCGATGTAGGTCTGCTTATCCACCTGCTGGCTGTGCTTGTGTTGCTAACTGGTGCAGAGTTTGTGGCCTTGCCAATGTTCAACAACTTCACCGCCCGGTTCACTGGCACCAAGCCCCTGCTGCAAGGTGTGCTGCGTAACTACAAGTACTGGCAGGCAAAAGCAGCTGAGCTAGAACTCGCAACCCAGTGACATCACATGGCGGGAACACTGATCCCACAACAAGGCTTGGCTGTATGTAGTGGGTGGGAGCTGTAACACTGCTTTGGGTGTGGACTGCGTTACTGCTGTTTGGTTTTGACGGAGTTCTAGGGCATACTGGCTTCCACAGTGATATGCAGTAATCTATATGCAGTGAAGTTAGTGCCACAGCAATATCTGTGCACAGCGACATGCAGTGATAGCTGCCACAGTGTTATGCAGTGGTATGGTGTGCATTGTGCATTTCGTAGCTTGTGCAACGTGCTTTCTGTGGCTTGTAGTAGACTGGTAGTAGACGGGCCCACAACAATGGGGCGGGCCCACAACAATTTGGACAGGCTGTTAGCCTTACACAGCTGTTGATTTTGATGGGATGCCCAGTGGTCTCTAGTTGGCTGGGATGGAACATGCCACCGGAGTGGGGGCTGCAGTCATCAAGGGGGCTTCAACTTGATTATAGTAGCTGAGTGAGATTACCCACAGTCAAACATGTTGTTCCTTGTTGAATGAGTTTTGTTTGACTGGTAGTAGGTACTGAGTGCAGCAGTTGATGCATGTGATGCAGAAGGGTCACGGAGCTTGACTGGCAATGCTCATCATGGGGGCCAAGCGGTTCGTGGTTAAAGAGAGTTAGGAAGTTGGGGTGCATCTGAATCTATGTGGTAGCATGTTTCTGACTTATATGTGCATAGTATGTGAGCATGACTTGTTGGTGCACAATTCATTGAAGACTGGGCCTGCACTATTTTCTTCTTTTCTTTAGAGCATTTTTTCTTTTTAATGCACCATTCTTTTGAGACTGGGTTTGCATTGGTATGTCAACGGATCAATTGCTTATTCACGGGAAGGGCAACATTATGACTGTACTTGTGTGAATGTAAAGTACGCTACATGTATGTTGTAAGGTATATAGCCATGCTAGCTGTGGTTGGGTGAAGTGCTTCCCTGTCGGCCGTACTCAGCACCTTGACCCTCACTAGGGGTGGTATTTTGTCTGTGTGGAGTGTTCCCATGCACACAGCTTCCACTATGCCTTACCCCTGTGACAGGGCTATAGCCTAAAGTTGGCATGACAAACTGATGTAAGCTAAAGAGGGGGCCACCACTACTGAGCCTCAGCAGGCTGCTGAGCACTGCCCTTACGTATCTATGTGCATGCGGCCATGGAATGGGGCGTCATTCCTCGTGCGGGTCCATTGTCAATCTCTCCAGGCTCCAAAGGGAGGGTGTAGCGGGCCTGTCCAGGGGCAATACTCCGCATAAAGATTGCCAAGGTTAACCAACATCATCAGCATCTTACCTGTGTGGTAAGCCATGTGGTTCACGTGTGGTAAGCCGCCTTAAGGATGAGTCACTCCCACACTCCCTCACGCCTTTGCTGACAACCCACATCCCTAGCTGTGGGGACAACAACATATAATTTATATGTAATAGACCTCACTTCCGCCCCACTCCGGTTGCCGGCACTCCGGTTAGATGGCGACCTGATGCACACCCCAACACGGCCATTCCGCTTGGATAATGTTGCTGAATCCCTGAGATGCCCCCGAAGAGGAAACGCAAGCGCCCCGTCCGCCCGCAACCTCCGCAGCCGGTAAGCCGCAAGCTTGACGAAAGGCCCCCGAAGCTAACTGACTACGCGACGCAGTGTGCACCACGCGACATCGCGACTCCGTGCAATGGGCAGCAAGACCAGGAGCAGGAGCAGGGGCAGGCTGTGAAGGAAGGAAGTAATTTAAGAGAGGCGCCAGGTTATCAAGGCATCCTTGTGGAGGCAGCCCTGATCTCAGCCCAGCTCAAGTTGACGCTGTTGTGGCTGAGGTCAACAAGCGCATGACCATGGGCAGCAAGCTCGTCAGTAGCTCTTCAGTGCATGCCCGCCAGCCTTGTGAGCTGCACCCGCCACCTGACCAGCCTAGGCCTGCAGACTGGGGACCCCCAGCAGGCCAGGCCAATCAGCGGCTGGTGCGCCCAGTTTGGAGCCAGCGGCATGCTGAGTATGTGTGGGGCCTGTCGTGGTGCCATCAGGTACCGCCCAAACCTCCCCCCCCTCCCCCAGCCCAGGCCCCCCCCCCTTACCCCAGCCAAGGCCCAGCCCCTACTTGCAGCACCTGGCCCAGCCCCACGACCCCAGGCCCCCCCAGGGGGCAGGTGGCTGGACCGGGACACCAACGGGTGCCTGAACTTGCAGCGCATTGGGGAGAGCATGCAGCGCCCCTTGGAGATGTGCAGCTGGAAGGACCTGGAGGCTCTTGCCCCCGTCGGCAAGGAGTACCAGCAGGGCTACAAGCGGGTCAATGACCGGCTGCCCAAGGTCAGGCAGCGGTTGCACCGGGCTGCAGAGTACCGGCGGGGCATTGATGGACGAGCCCGCAACAACGCACAGGCCCTGGTAATTACACAGGCTGTCAGCCTTAAAAAAGCAGTAAGCTGTTAGTTTTGATGAGGTGCCCAGTACTTTAGCGGGAAAATGCCATCAATCTGGGGGCTGCAGTCATGAAGGGTGCAACCGAGGATGCTACAACTTGATTGGAGTAGCTAGGTGAAATTAAGTCAGGTTAAGAGTCAAACATGTTGAATGAGTTTTGTTTGTCTGCCACTCCCCAGCCCTCTGGGCACTCTACCCAGGATGGAGATGGCAGACTGCTTGGTTAGTAAGATGGCTCTTGTGCCGACACCAGCCTAGCCAGGCACCATCGCATGATCCAAGCCTGCAGTCTTAGTGACAACATGGCAGGAATTGATGAAGTGCCTTCACCACTGGAGCTGTCCAGTCTCATGCCCCATCAAGGCTCACATCAAGGCCCGCATCAAGCATCAACAGCAACCAGCCTATGCCAGTCATCATTAGAGCATCACACATGCCTCACATTAGCTATCTGCCGTCTGTGTGCCTTCGCACATGCTGCGCCCGTCAATCCAGGAAAAGCGCACATGTAAGTTCTCTTAAGAACCAGGCTAGTTGTGGCCGCCAAACTGTGCAGGGTACATAGGAGGTCGCAAACCCTTCAGTGAACAGGTAATGAGCTGCTGGGTGGTGTAGCAGCCAGCTTGGTGATATCTGCTATGACTCCCTTCAGCTGTAGCCACGCAGCTTCCTTGGCAGCGTCTGCCTCCATCTGTTCTTTGCGCAAGAGTGCCAACCTGCATGGGTGCGATGGAGCTTGATAACCTGCAACATACGTAGCCCACCTCTGGCAGCTACATCCCACCTCTCTTGCAGCTTTGTCATTTCGTGAGAGAAGTCTGCGGGTGCTGGCGTGCTGCCACTTGATGTTTTCTTTAGTAGTGCAATCTCCTCATCTCGCTCCGCAAGCTGTTTCTTTAGTGCAGCAATCTCCTCAAGAGCTTCTTGAAGCTGCGATTGAGCCTCTGCTGGCTCGACGGGCTCTGGCAGGACAGACCGAGACGATTGTTGTCGCGATTCAGGTTCGACAGGGCTTTCAGTCTCGGCAACAGGCGCAACATCAGGCACTGACGCTGCAGCTGTCGTGGGTGCTGGGGCTGGGGGTGCGTCGTCTAGATTTCCACTGCTTCCTTTCCCTACGCTTCCTTTCCCTTTCTTGTCGGTCTTGCGTGCCATGATGCAGGGATGCGGGGAAGATGTGGTATGTGGAACATTTTGCATGCTTTGTTTTGACATGTTCATGTTTTCTCTGTAATACCTTGCGATTCTATGCTCACAAGGTTTGCGTTCAACATGTCAAATACACCGTAATGCCTGAATCAGGGCTTGCTCCCTCTTCAAACTGTCATTGAGCTTTGGGCCCTCAGTAAGCCCCTCAAACTGCATGCAACACCCAGTGGCACCGTTGACTGAGCATAAGGGGTTGGCTGTGAAGCAGTCGAGCAACACAGAAGCAGAGGCAAGACACTGCAAGATGGGCCCGTTGCTGCACTGCGTGGCTGCACAGGGAATACTAAGTGCAGAAGGGGATTTCAAGCCATGCACGTGCTACTGTTGTGCCCCGGGCAGACTGCCCAGTGGTGTTGCTTACCTGGCGTGAGGCTTGAGTCACAGTGCCCACCACAATGAGCAGCGAGGTTGCTGACAGGGGGGTGCCCAGCACAGTGATGCACACCATGTCGAACACGTGTGCTGAGACAGCCAAGCTGGCCAGGGCCACGCCACCCTGCGCACATGCACACCCCGCACAGTCCACCCTTCCAATGTGCATCAAACAACCAGGCTGGCAGGCAAGGCAGTGTCAGCCAGCAGCACACCACTGATGAGCTGGTGACCCGTCAAACTCCCGGACCAGTTTCGACCCCCTGACGCCTGTGCCCACCCTTCAGCCACCAGCAGGCTCGGTGGGTTTAAGGGTAGACAGCCTGCGACTATTGTGACCACTATTGCGACAACTATTGTGACCACTAGTGTGACCACTAGTGTGACCACTAGTGTGACCACTAGTCCGAGCCAACGAGGATGTATGTATACTACGAGGGGTGTACACCACAGGACTACATTCACTATGTGTGCTGCTTAGCCTTGCACATCAGGGACATAGCGCCTCTCACCCAGAGCTTGCAGCGCAGGAGCTGCTTGGAGATGAGCTGCTCGGTGTCTTTCCCGGGCACAGCGCCCTTGATGCCGACATTAATCTGCAGCGCATGCCAGTGTGCTTACAGGCTAACATTGAGCAACTGGCACGAATGCGCCTAGGGGGGCGGTTGAGATGGCAGTTGCCATGCTTGCACATGATACGCAGACATGCACCCATGCTGGTTGTTTCGCTGCTCGAGGTGACATAGCCATGCACCTGCTTTGTTGTTAAGGGTGAAATATACATTCCTGTATAGGCCTAAGATGCCACTACTTTCCAGTACTGCTGGCTGAGCACACACCTAAGCGACTGGGAAGTTATGGCTTGACTGGTGGGTTGCATCCCAAGAAACGCTGTTTCAAAGTAAGTGCCCATGTATCAGAACACTCATTTAACGACCAACTTCAAGGAGAAATTGACCCTGCCACATCGAGCACAGCATCTGATTTTGAGAGAAGCTGATACTTGAGGGGAGCTGATGGCATTGTCAAGTCATGGTGAAGGTTGCATGCCCCAACCCTACTTGTGTTAAGCTTTGACGTAACAAGCACCATCATTTGCAGTATATGTTCACAACCCCATATGTTTACAAAGTGCAGTATATGTTTACAGCCTTAAGCAGCAGTGCCTGAGCCACGGCCACCAGCTTCCATTGTGCATGCACTGCCAATGCTTACTGTTGGAACGATTGCAGTTTTTCCAGTGGTTATACCATTGTAACAATGACCAGCTTTGGCTTGGCTCCACACAAGGGGCTCATGGCTGTGGCCTACTAAAAGATGGAGGGCTGGTATGAATATGTAATTCAAAACGCGAAGGTGTAAGCAAATGTGCTAATGTGTTGGGGCAGCACGGGTTTGATCCCTTGCACACCAGCGTGTTGCGCCGTCACAGGCTGACCCTGGCTGAAGAGCTGATCCTAGTGCGTGCACTGGCTAGGGAAGATGAAAAGGCCAGACCTGTAGTCGGAATTGTAAAAGGTGCAGCAGGTGCTGGACCAGAAGCTGTGGCAGCCTTCCAAGTGGAGCCTGCCCCTTGCATCACTCCTCTCATGCTGCCATGAGCCTGGCAGCAAGCCACTGCTCAGGGGCCAGCCAGTCTTAAGCAACAGTATGCTGTAGTGAGAGAAGAGGTTACAAAAATATGAGTGCGCATGCCTGGCCATGAGGGCAATGAACCGCTTCTTGCTAAGGGTGGTACCAATACAGGGTGGTGGTTCCTGCCTATGCTCACGGGCCCTATGAACAAACTGCCACAAAGCCACTGTAGTCACTCGCTGCCCCTGCCCTTGTGGCCCCTAGCAAAAGCTGACCAGCCATCGCTACTTAGGCTGCGGCAAAGTTATGGGCCGGCTTTGCAAGGCAGTTGCCCTACCTCTGCTGATGACTCTGTTGATGGTGCAGCAGCTCAGTCCATGCTGCTCAGCCAAGACACGTTGGGAAGTGCACGCAGTACCCCTTCAGCATCTGAGATAGATTCTGGCAGCAATGGCAAGGTCGCTCAGCCTCAAGGCCGAGCTGGCAGAAACCTTGCCGGACCTTTCCACATGCTTGTTGGGTGCACGGGCCATGTGGGTTGGGGACAAGGGCTGCAGGTCAGGTGAAGGCCTAGCCACAGTTACTGCATGAGGCATGAATGGGGTGGTTCCCGCTCATGACCTAGGACACGGGTAATGCAGCAACGGGAAGCGCGCTCAGTGCGCCAGTTGTGCCACTCAACAAAGTATGTAGCGCGCTGTGGAAGCGGGAAGCCAGGCTCATGGCTGGCTGGTCAGTCATGTGGCGGTCCACTTAAGCCTGAAGTACGAAGCTTAGAACTCAGCTGCCAAAACGTGTGGACAAGATGCGACCTGGCCACCACTGTTGCGGCCTTTACTGGCGGCGCGAAAACGAAAACGGCTGGCCACAGCAAGGTTATGGCGGATTTGGGGACGCGAGGTATATACTCTGAGCAGGGTGCTTCACGGTGTCGAGCGGATGCCAGGAATGCCTGTGCCACCCAAGCAGCTCCTTGTTTTGTCCCATGCAAGCATGCTTTGGCACAGCAAGGATGAGCTCGGGGGCACCTTATCAGACTATTGACCCGCCAGCTGCACAAGTGCTACCCCTGGGCATGCATTAAAGCAGTTCACCGGACAAGCTTATGAGGTGCCCTGACTGCAAGAAAGGCTCCACTACCCCTCCACCACCTCTCCACTACCCCTTCACCACCCCTCCACCAAGGCTCCACCACCCCTAGCCAGACATCAGGGCGTGGCAGGCGCCCCACTGACCGCATTGCAGTACTCCGCCACCTCCTTAGCACTCAGGCTCCCCAGCGGCAGCAGCTCCAGGCCAACCACCAGCAGGCCATACAGCGCCAGGCCCAGCCAGCTGGCCTGAACACACAGGAAGGGAGGGCGGCAGCAAAGCGTTGTGGAGCAGGGGAGTGGTGGAGGAGGGAGGTGCATGCTCTGCTGCCCTGTCCTGGTCCTACTGCAGCGATTTGCACAGCAGCGGCTAAATGTCAGCGCAGCTGTGTTGAGGTTTAGCAGCAGTACGGGGCAGCGGTGTGCACAATTGTGAATCCATGGCACCATGTCAAAGCGCACGCCTGTGCCCAGCAGGTCACTCTAATCATACTCCATGATGGCAGGCATCAGGCCATGACGTCACACCTGCCTGGAGCCCCCCGGTCACACCTGTAGGTTTAAGATGGCATTGTTGAGGGCATGCAGGCCACACACTGTGGCCGCTGCGGGCAGGGCCTGGAACCAAAGGATGCCGGCTAAGATGAGGGACTGCATGCAGCAGCAGTGGCAGCAGCTCAGGGTCGTCAAGATCCAAGCAAAAGGCAGGGCCACGCACGAGGCTGATCAAGCACAAGTAAGTCCAGGTCAGGTGAAGGTGTGACCCCAGGTGAAGTCCATCTGAGCTGGGTCACACAGCCAGGGCCAGCACCACAATGCACCTCCCAGGTCATTTGCCAGTGGTGGCCGGGTTGGGGTGAGGGTTAGCATTAGGGTTAGGCTTAGTGTTAGTGTGGGGGTTGGAATGGGGGTGGGGGCAAGAACTGGGCATCCCTTTACATTACGGGAGAAGTAAGAATTTTTATTTTCCCGTAAATATCAGCAATTTCTAAACCCATTCTTACTTGTGTCCGCCCTAGCAGCACTATCTGGAACGATCCGCCCTATCTAGCACAAGCCCCCTAACAAGCCCAAGCCCCCTATCTAGCCCGAGCCCCCTATCTAAAACAATCCGCCCTATCCTATCAATGCAGCCAGTAACTTCATCTTTGCGGCCTTGCTGGCTGCCTCACTAGCCCTGAACTCTTCAAAGCCTTGGGCTATCCCTGGATCAATGGCTCCAGCCGCATGCGCTGTGATAGCTGGATGCCAAGCGGCCTGCCAAGTGCTGGGTGCGGGTCCCCATGATGCCGTATGCCAAACGCCTGGCCAGCTGCCAGGTCCTGGGGTGGGAGGGGGGCCTCCGTACGCAGCCGGTGCTTCTGCCGCATGCCCGCTCATAGGCCAGCTGCCAGGTCCTGGGGTGGGAGGGGGGCCTCCATACGCAAGCGGTGCTTCTGCCGCATGCCCGCTCATAGGCCAGCTGCCAGGTCCTGGGGTGGGAGGGGGGCCTCCGTACGCAGCCGGAGCCGCTGCCGCGTGCCTGCTCATGGGCAGGATGGGAGCCATGTCATTCTCACTGATCTTGACCCGGTGATGTTCACCACGCACAGTACGGGCAAGGGAAAAGATGCGCTGGCGCAAAGAATCTGCGTTGCACTCCCCCCCATCCTTGGACTTGCGGTACCCTGCACAAGGTGCAAAATATAGTCGTGTATAACACCTGGTGCACTAGACAGGCTCTAGGTAGGTTGCAAGGCACCCTGGCAGCCTTGCCTACCTGTTGCAAGGGTGCACAACACCATGCACAGAACCTTGGGCATCTTCATGTAGCACTCATACAGGTGGCTGCATCGCTCTTCGACAGTGACAGGGCGCTTGCGTAGGAACAGCCGCAACGCAGCCATAACCTCTTTAGAAGCTACCTCACCATCTGCATGGCAATACAAACGAGAATTATGTTGTTTATGGGGCAAGGCAAGGCGGGGCAAGGCAGGCCTTAGCTAGGTCAGCGGGTCACTGACCAGCGTATGTGCCGTTATCTAGCACATCCTCAAACATCTGGTAGCTGGTCCTGAGTTGACTCTTGTCTTTGGCTTGGGTCGAGGCGGCTGCGTGTTGCCAAATCAGCGAACTTGGGAGCCTTGATGAATGCCCTTAACACGGCATCCTCTTCTGCATCCTCTCCTGCATATCATGGCATCCAGTACAATGTCAGTCTTGGTAGCGGGGTTAGTCAACGACTAATATGAGAAGGTACCGATTACCTGCGGCCTTGCCTGACAGGCGTCCAGATCTCCTGGTGAGAACTGGTGGTACGTTGCTTGCTGGGACCGGCATTGTGGCTGTTGCGACTGCTGGGACTCCTTGCTCGGAGCTTCCTCTGCATCGCAACATCGTAACATCGTAACCGCCAGGAGTCAAACAGTCAACGCTGGTCGACAGTCTGATTAGGGACTCACCATTGATCCTAGCTGCCGCTAGACGTGCAGTGGCGATGTCGATGGGTGGTAGCAGGTTAAATTGTCCGATGGACATGTCATCGCCGCAGTCTACCTCCTCAATCTCGCAGTCTTCCTCTTCGACCTCGCAGTCCGAAGTTATGACGCTGTTTGGCATAGCGGTGGTTTGTGTGCGTGGCTGAAAGGCTGCGACCTGCATTGGATGTGACCCCAGTGACATTCAACCGCGACTTGCACGGCTTGCAAGAGTTGGTCCGGAGAGGTTGCGCTGCTCGCCACAACTAGGAGCAGGCTGTGTGCGTGGCTGTAGGATGCCGGAGACAGCGTGGCCTCCGCGGGGTTTTACTGTAACCGCTGCCTAACCGCAAATTTTACTGAAAAAGTGCAGACTTTTACTGTAACCGCTGCCTAACCGCAATTTTTACTGAAAAAGTGCCGCTGATTTACTGTAACCACCGCCTAACCGCAAATTTTACTGAGAAAGTGCTTCAACCGCTGCCTAACCGCGATTTTTACTGATAAAGTGCAGGGTGCGGCGACAGAGTTGCGCGTTGTACACGCGTTGATGCTGCTGGCTTATAACTTACACGTAGTAGCCTCGAGCCACCCGTAATGTAAAGGGATACTGTATAATGTCTCGGCCCGCGCTGTTCACGTTCAAATAACGACCTCGGCCTCGTCTCAAGCTGCGTAAACGACTCGGCTACGCCTCGTCGTTTACTGCAACTTTCGACGAGGTCTCGGTCATTATTTTCCCGTAACAGCTTGGCCTCTGACATTATACTATACACTGCAGCTGGTGCCGGCCTACCATCATGCCGCTGGCGTTAATAGCCAGGGGGAAGTAGTCGGCGCGTGTGGAGCGCTCAGCCATCTTGAGGTCTGCAGCTGCCCGGGCCCGCACAAACAGGTCAGTGTCATCTGCTGGGTTGCTCCTCTCTGCTCCTAAACTGGCTGTGCCAGCTGCCTGCAGCCACAGCAGCCACATCATGCCAGGCAAGACCAGGCCCCAACCGGTAGCTTTGAGCTGGAAAAGATGGCTGGGTGGTCATTCACCTTGGTGTGGCAATGATGTTGAGTGAGTTTGAGTGAGGAGGTGGGAGACAAGTGTGAGATAGGTGGGGTGGTGTTTTTTCTTACAAGAACAAAGAGGGAAAAAGATCTCAATTTGCTGAGATACCAATGCAGCCAAGTGACATGACGTGAAGTGTCTTGTCCTGCTTTGACAACCATTTTGCTGTTGCCTGTCTCGATGCCGCCCCGCTCGCCCTGCCACTGCACTGGGCCTGCTGTCAGTGTTACTCAGCCTTACTAAGCCTGCTGGCTCACCTTGATGATGGCTGCCGCACTGTTCCGGTTGTACTGCACCACAGGCAGCCTGAGCTCTGTTCGTGAGATATAGACCGCTGCCAGCGCCATGAGCAGGTATGTGGCCAGCAGTGGCAGCAGGGTGCCGGAGCTGATGTCGCCCGCCTCCATGCGGCCCAGCATGTTGTGCAAGGCATCAGCCCAGTCCATGACGATGTTGCTGCAAATCACCAGGGAGGTGCCATTGCCCAGGCCATCGGAGGTTACCAGGCTGGAGCAGTACTGCAGGCAGGGCAGGGGCGGGCAGGGCAGCATGCAGGGCAGGTCCGGGGCGGGCAGGGCAGGGGCGGGCAGAGCAGTGTGCAAGGCAGTTGAGGGAATGAAAGGCATGTTCGTCACGCCGGACTGTCTATGAAACTGTCAGGAAAACAACACGTGCAAAATCTGGATGGATTACCACCAAACAAAGGAATAGCACCAAACAATGGAAGGCTGCAGCTAACTTCAAGCACCCTGGCCCATGAGGGCCATGGGTGTCCCACTTTGTGTGGTCGGTAGTAGCTTGCATTAAGACATGTTTGGCACGCTACACTGCGGTATTGCCCTTGTTGGTAAGCCAGGTTGGAGCTGAGGCATGCAGACCCTCACTGCCTACCCCCCACCTGCACAACCGCTGCTCCTGCCACCAAAGCCAGCGTGGTGGTGGGCAGGAACATGCTGCCTCCACCAAGGACTGCGTAAGGGCTGAGCTGGAGAGCCTTCAGCAGCCCCTGCACACAACACATGTCTGCAACCATGAGCATCACCATGACCCCTACAGCCCTACAGTGCACACAATACTAAAAAATGTGACGAATTGAGGTTGACTAGCAGCACTTACAGTTGCAGGCAGTATCCATGTCTATGTGGAGGTGTGTGCCAGGGATGGTGGTGGTGGTGTGCACAGGCTGCTGTGGTCGCTCTGCCGTGTGGTAGTCGTGAGTGGCTGGCATGTGAGCAGACAGCTGAAGGTCTGGCTGGTCTGACAGCCACGGTACAAGCTATGCTGAGCTGCTCCGTGAGGAGCTCACCATGGCATCATGATGCCATGCAGAAATACAAGAAGCCTGCCACAGTGCTCTGGCGACCCCATGCCCCTGTGCAAGCCCCCATGCCCCTCCACCCAGATCCAGGTCCCACCATGTACACCGCCACTGCCAGTGACAGCGAGTTCATGTATGACGTTATTGTGGCTTGCCCCTGCGCAGCCAGGCCAGGTCACCAAGTGCGCCCCACACTGACCCCACGGCTGTGACAGCAGCCTGCAGCAGGCAGAGGTGCCTAGTACAGCCTGGCTGACGCAGACAGGGCTGGTCATCTGCTGGCATTCTGGCTGCCGCTGCTTATGCTGCAGCTGCTGCTGCAGCTGCTGGTGTCCCTCCTGCTGCTCCTGTTTCTCCTCTATTGCATGGGTGTGCCTGCCTGCTGCTGCTTGGCTCCACCCTGCTCCCACTCACAGTCCTGCCACCCTCCTTGCGCGCCTCTTTCAGCCGCTGCAGCCAGCCCACTGCCTGCAGACAGGTGTGTGGAGGACAGTATGACAGGATACATGGCTTACATCACACTCACAGCCCTGCCTCACACTTCATGCAGCTCAAAGTAACCCCAAGAAAGTGTGAATATGGTCGAGCAGTACTCCTACACAGCTTCCCAGGTGCACACGCCATGCCCATTCAGTGGCCCAACACACCCAGCCCCGAGCCATTTGCCTGACCCCAGCACAGCCTCAGCGCTGACAGACTCACAGTGTGCAGCACCACCAGCACCAGGGCAGCAGAGCGCCGGGCTCTGTGGGTCTGTGTATGGCGCAGGCTGCAACCTGAGGGTGCAAGCTAGCCCTGACACCACCAGTTGCCCACAAGCTGCACCCTCCTTCACTTCCCACCACCACCGGGATCCCACTCCTGCCCCCACTCTACTCTGCCGCTCCCCTGCCCCTGCCCCTGCCCCTGTGACCCCTGTCCCAGCCCCTCAAGCCAAGCCAAGCCAGCCAGCAGCCTCGACACCATGACAGAGACAGCCAGCGAGCGGCAAGATGGCCCTGAGGGGTGTCATGCCATGCAGAGTGTGACCTGTCACACCCACCAGCTCGTCAGGAACGCTGGTGGCCATGGTGATGGCGATGGAGGCATTGATGAGGGGCGAGATGCCCAGCTCAAACAGGGAGGCAGGCAGGGCCTGGGACTGGCCATACAGCGCCTTCACCAGCCTCTCCCCTGCACCGCACAAAGCACCAGGCATGGAACAGCCTGTGGTGGCATTACCTCTTGAACTCGTGAAAGCTCATGAGCTCATGTAGTGGCATCACCCATGCCACACTGTCTCCTGGGCTGAACTCATCATCACCTCTTGCCAGACTGTGTACCAGGTAAAGTCAGAGGCAGCTTGGGCCACATTTGCCGCACACAGCTTGTCCCACACTTGGTCCTTAAGCCACCATTGCCTGTTGACTGTGTCCTTGCCGCACGCTCGGCCACTCCTCCCTTCCCCTGCCCACCACACTTAGTGTTCACCCTGATACGGGCCCTCATGCTGACCAGCCTCTGACTAGTGTGCATGGGTTACATGGGGCATGTGGGTGATACCCACCAGCACCTCACCTGCCTCACGCACCCCTGCTCACTAACCCACTCTCCACTATCAACCTCATCATCACGATGTTTGTCACCAGCTAACATCATGCAGGGGCAATAGGTCACCCTCACACCCTCACACCAAGCCCCTGCACTACTCACAGTGCACCCACCATGCAACAGTCGCATCATTGCATGCCAGACAATACACTCCCACCCTCACACCAAGCCCCACCCTGCCTGCCTGCCCTCCCACCCTGCCTTGCGTCTGGTACACCAGCCACACCGACCCCTCCCTTGTGCCCCTACCTTGTGTTGCTGCAGCAGCAGAGGCGGGCAGGTGTGCCATGTCCACCCCTGGCAGCGGGATGTACAGGCCGCAGCGTATGACCGCCAGCAGGCCCAGGGTGACGGCAATGCGGCGGATGACCTCATGGTACTGGGCACAGAAGCGCAGGGCGGGCTGGAGGGCAGTCAGCAGCCAGCTCAGAGGGGGTTGCTGCTGGGTCCACACTAGGGCCTGGGCAGCGGCCTGTAGCACTGCTTGCAGGGCCAATGCGGCTACCTGGGCAGCTGCAGCACCAGCAGCCACTGCTTGCTGCCAACTGCCTGATGCAAAAGCAGCAGCCACTGGGGCGGAAGGCACAGCACCAGAGCTGTGAGCCATGCCGTTCCTACTGCTGACATTGCTGCTGCCGTTGCTGCTAGTGCCATTGCTGCCTGCGTTGGCAGTGGCGCTGTCAGCACTGTGTCTGTTATGGCCAGGGCTGCTATGGCTGCTGCTGACAGGCTTGCTGCTACCCTGCCCATGCGGTGTTGGCAGTGGCGGCTGTAGGGAAGAAGGAGGGCCATGCTTCACAGCATGCTGCTGCCCTTCCCCATCCAGGCCTGGGCCCACCCCTTGGCCCCCTGCTGCGGTGCTCCCTGGCCCTGCCTGCGGTAGGCCACTGGCTGCAGGCCTGCTGGACCGCAGCCTGTGGCCTCCTGCCCGCCACCAGCTCTGGTTGATCCATGGGGCAGCAGGCTGCCTGAGTTGGCAATGTGCTGAGGGGCTGGTTGGGGTCCGGGGGCAGAGGCAGCAGAGTATTTTGTGCCTGTGTGAGTGAAGGGCATGAGGGGCTCTGTTCAGCAGCCTGGCTGCGTGAGGTGTTGCCTGTGCAAGGCCAGGCGAGCTCGATCTGAGACCAAATGGACTGGCCACTTGCATGCGCCCCATTGTGCATGGAGCATGCTGTAAGCTGGTCTGCATATTGACGCTGACATGCTGCGCTGTCATGACACGCCCTAGGGCTGTGAGGCTGTATACTCAGGTCGTGGTTGCTCAACCAAGACCTAGGGAAAGAGAGCTGTGTACAAGCAAGGGCCTACAAATCGAAGTTGGTTCCCCAGGCTTGCGTTGGGAGGCTGTTGTCGTTATCCTCCTGGTTGAGGCGGGAAGCTGAGGGCGGTGAGGTGGGTGTTGCTGTGCGCAGTGTTTTGCACCCACAGCAGCGATCACGTCCAATGTGCAAATGCCTTGAAGTGCGTGGCAGTGTTTGTACGGTTGGTGCTATTGTTACGGGGAGTGGAGCATGGGATGACGAGCGACCGCCGCGATGCCAGGCAGTTGGCAACCGAACCGTTGCCGGACTCTGGTTCGCAGGTTTGCAAGCAGAAGTCTCGTTAGGTGCCAGAAAAGCTCATTAGCAGGACCCAACCCTCCTTTGCCACTGTAAATGTCAAACGGCGCAAGTAGTGGCTGGGGGCCTTTGGCCGCCGCGGCAGCGGCAGGTGCAGCATTGGGTGTGCTAGCCTCAATCGGCTACTCTCAAGCTGCCAGCCGCACTCCCGCGAGGGGCGCGGGCGGGGAACTAGAGGAGCGCAGTACCACATCCTCAGCCGGAGGAGGTACAGCTGCATACGAGACCCGCAAAGCCGTGGATGAGTACCTGCAGTTCCACTTTGGCGCTGATGCGGACATCCTGCCTTACCCTGGCATTGGACCCCAGGCAAGGCGTGAGCATGGGAGGCGCAGCCTGGCCAAGCCAACACTGATTGACAGCACATGCTGTTGAATGCAGAGCGCCTTGAGCTTCACATCGCGGTGTGCCCTGCTGTGCGAAAAGTACAGTGAGGCTGCTGCTGACTTCACAGGTGTGCCACAGCTACAGGGACGGTTCAAAAAGACCGAGCCAGGTGCAGCATGCATCACAGCACCTTGGCTCCCGCTAGGGGTGGTGTTTTGTCTATCTGGAGTGTTCCCATGCACACAGCATGGGCGCCTTCCACCTACACTATTGCCTGACCCCTGTGACAGGGCTATAGCCTAGAGTTGGCATCACACACTTGCACTAATTGTAAGATGATGACAGCTCAAAGGGGCACACATGCCCTTCATCGCGCTTCATCTCGACTCTCACGACTCTCACTATCCTCTGGAAACGTGCAGGCATCACAGTGCACAACGTGACCTGGCCATCCTTTGCCTGTGTGTGGCCCATGTGTGGGTCCATGTACCCCAGATGCCACCTGCATCAGCCTCCATGTAATTTGCATGTGGGCTGCATGCGCAGGCGAGCGTGGGGACACCCTGGCACTAGACGTGGGCTGTGCTGTGGGTGGGGCCAGCATGGAGCTGGCACGTGCCTTCACAGATGTGCTGGGTATCGATTACTCTCACGCCTTTGTGGCTGCAGCCCAGGTGACAGCACTACATGCACAGCCCTGCTCATGCACACCGCACTGCCTATACTCATGCACAACGACTTCCATGCAGACATCTGATGTTTGCTGTGGATGATGATGCTTGTGGCCGCTGTCCACCTGTGACAGCCTTGGCAGCTATGTATTGATTTGTTCTGTGTCTGAAACAGACCATTTTGATCTGTTGGATGGGCCTTGTGGAACCCTTCGCAGCTGCCTTCATTGACGGCTGCAACCTGCACCTGAGTGACACATGTAACGATTGCTTGCACTCCCTGCTGCCTTGAAGCTTGCTTAGTGCCAGCTGCTTGGCACCTGCCGCATCACTGACTGCGCGTAGCCAATGCTGGCATGACCCCAGGGCATGGCCAGGGACGGCGCCCGGCAGTATGAGGCGGTGCTGGAGGGGGAGCTGAGGCATACCTACACAGCCACAGTGCCGACAGACATCGACCGCACGAGGGTCCGCTTCATGCAGGTGAGCAGCTGGTCACACCAGCAAGTAAGTTTGTCTCACCTGTCACGCTGACCTATCAAGCATTACCGACACCACTCCAGCACATGAAACGCATGGTAGTACATGCAGCAGGCACTACTAGATCACTTGCTTTCACATCGCCACCATCATCCCTGCATGGCGCATGCTACACGATGCTGCTAACGCACACCCTCTCATGAGCTCCCAGTGCTGATGTGACAGTCCCTGATCCTGGCCTGCATGTTGCGCTGGCAGGGAGACGCATGCGATCTTCCAAAGTCCCTGCCCCAGTTCGATGCCGTTCTGGCTGCCAACCTGCTGTGCCGGCTGCCAGACCCCATCAAGTTCATCCACAGACTGCCAAGCTTGGTGAGTGGCGTCCAGCTTGCGAGCCAGCCCTAGTGGAGGCAAGCCGTGTCATCAGCCAGCAGGGCGTGATCTGATTCTTGTGGGCAGCATGGATGATGCATAACACAGCTGGCTGGACACAAAGCTGAGGGCCTGCATTGGGTGATGCATGGGAAGAGATCCAGGCTGGCCAGTGTCCCTTACAAAGAAATGCAGGCTACCTAGCAGCTTAGCGGACATTGCTGCAGCATAAGTGTCCAGTCAAGCAGGCCAACGCTTGCCCCAGCTCTTCTAGCTGCTGCTCCTGGCCCCTCGCTGCAGGTGAAACCAGGAGGTGTGGCAGTGCTGGTGTCGCCATACAGCTGGCTAGCTGCCTGGACACCAAAGTCAAACTGGCTGGGAGGTCAGCTAGACAAGGCGGGTGACTGGCCTGCTGCTGCCACCTGAGCTGCTGCTGCAGTCTCAAACTGCATCATGCTACCAGCACCATTGCAGGCAGTCATGGCACGCATGGGTGGTCATGGCACCACCACCCACACCTTGTTCCCTATTGTGACCATAGTGTGGCACCAACACCAGGTCTCATATGTCACCATACGTGGCCATGTGCTGCAGGATGGCAAGGCGCAGCGCAGCGCAGACGTGCTGGCGCAGCTCATGACGGCGGCAGGGTTCGAGATGGTGCACCAGGAGGACGTGCCATTCTTGATACGCGAGCACGTGCGCAAGTTTCAATGGGGCTGCTCGCATGCAGTAGTCTGGAGGCGGCTGACCCAGTGATGCCTGGGGCACGGGCAGTATGTTTGCGCCAGGGAAGGGCCAGGCAACTAGGGGCTGCAGGGACTTACGTCTACGTGGGTTGTTGCATGAGCAGCCCTGCTGGCAGTGAATGGTGCCATGATGGACAGTATTGTCACCAGCCTCTGCCAGCCTCGACATTGGGTGAATATGGCTCATTTCATTGACTAAGAAGCCCAAGGGTACATTTACATAGCCGCCATCGGACCCCAGACGTTTACGCTATGGATTTGTGGTAGGGATATTTAAACCGGTAGCAAGCCATAATAATTTTGTTTGTCTGCAGGACCTCTTCCCCCATATCGGAGGGGTAACCATGCCTCCTCTAATGCCCACAGGCTAATCAACAGTACGAGTATGTGCTGTGCTCCAGCCCAGCTTACCAAGTTCAACCTGGTGCATTCACGCAGTACAAGCCGACATTGTGAGGTCCATGCACCTCTGCCTTGCACGCTTGCACGCTTGCCGCCCTCACACGCCTAACCGCTGTTTTACGTGATTCCGCATCACGTAAGGAACCGTAATGAGGTTGGCAATTGCGGTGCCCGTCGCGCATACTTTGTCCAAACCTCTGCCCTCAAATCCGCTCATGCAAACTATTGTACATACTCGCGCGCTTCGCCCGGGCACGCAGCTTAGCTGCGTCTACGAGCCTACCGTAGCGCGAAGACAGCTGTTGGCAAGCAGCGCAGTCGTCTCAGGCGCCGCGGCGATGACGGGCCCTCCTGCCACCTCAGCGACGGTCGTAACTCCTGGTCCCACGGCGCTGCCAGTGCAGCAGGGAGCAGTGAAGGCGGGTAGCATCTCTCCACCGCTGCCCCGCTCTGCAGCGTCATAACACACGCGAGCGTGCTGGTGCAGGCGCTTGGTTTGGAGACGAAGAACGGCCTGCAGCGCGTAGTGTATGACAAACAAGGTGGGCCTGGCGCTCGCTACTTGCCGCCCCCCCCCACCTGGGGGGTGCGAGGGGGGAGGGGGTGCTTGTGCAGTGCTCTTCACGCGCCACCCATGTGTTTCTGTGCCACTGCTCCCCACCACCACCGCTCATCTCAGGGCTGTGTCACAGCATCATTTGATTTCATCCTGTGATGGCCAGCCTGCGCCTCATACCCACCACAGTTTGTTTGTATTGATGGCCTGCACACGCCATGCTTCACACACTGCTGTGCTCACAACACTTGCAACACTTGATTGCCTACTGGTTCCTGCTGCACCCCTGTGGTGGCATTGAATGCAGGCTGGAACTGGTGGAGCTGGGAGGGTCACCGAGTGCACTGGGTCGTGGCGGGCCCTGAGGTGGGCTGTGGGGCTGGCAGATGCTGTCAACCACCTTACAAGGCACCTGATGTCCTGCCTGATGATACCTGACGATACCTGATGATACCTGACGATTGGTACCAACTGGCCCTCTTCTTAGACAGGAATGCGGGTTTGTACCAACTGGCCCTCGTTTTAGACAGGAATGCGGGTTCCTGTGTATATATAGAGGGTCACCTGCCATTCAGGGAGGTGTGCCTCTCTAGTTTGGTGCTGCTCTGCACTGCGCACCCTTCACTCTTTTACACAGGCTGTTAGCCTTACACAGGCTGTTAGTTTGGATGAGGTGCCCAGTGGTCTAGGCGGATTGTGCCATCGATGTGGGGCTGGCAGTCATCAAGGGTGCAACTGAGGCCACTCAACTTGATTGGAGTAGCTGAGTGAAATTACCCACAGTCAAACATGTTATTCCTTGTTGAATGAGTTTTGTTTGTTTGCACTGCAAGCACGGGGAAGGCAGGGGCATGGCTGCAGCATATCAGTGGCACCCACTGCCTCCACCCACTGCACTGCTCCCACCCACTGCACCCACCCACTGCACCCACCAGGTGGCAGATGCAGCCGCATCCGGTAGGTGGGCAGCCTTACAATCTGTTAGCCTTACAAGCTACAAGGTGGAGATGGCAGTGTGGGCCAGGTTGCATTGGCCAGGATGTGTGGACCACTGGCAGCAGTGTTGGTGACAGCAGCACACAGGCCCACACACCACACCCATGTACACAGCTTTCAGCTTTTGTAGCCTGTACACAGTTTCAGCAGTGTTCAGGGTGGGATGCATGCATGTGAACAAGGTCCATAGACCTAAACAGGTGATACTTGCGCATTCCGGATATCCCTTTGTTACAATGCACCCTTGCAGGACGCTCCTCCACTACTACTCATCCATGGCTACGGCGCCTCAGCCTACCACTGGCGGTACAACATCCCAGAGCTCGCAAAGAAGTACAGGGTGTGAGTGTCTGGGAGGGCATGGGGCAGAGGTGTCTGTACACACTGGCGTGCTGTAGCTCACTCAGTGTCCTCGCCCTGCCTTGCCTTGGGTGGGCGTTACAGGTATGCGATGTGTTTGCTGGGGTTTGGTTGGAGCCAGAAAGCGCTGGTGGATTACACCAATGGCAAGCAATGGATTCGTCAGATCAGCAGTTTCATTGAGGAGGTACGCTTGCATCTACGAAGCCTGCTATGGTTGACAAATCTCCTTGCCACCACAGCTTGCACTTAGAAGCAGTAGGGTTGCTGTGTTGTTGATGGTGATCTGGCTGAGACCATATGGCTGCAGGTGGTCGCCTCTGGTCCTGTGGTTCTTGCAGGCAACAGCCTGGGAGGCTATGCTTCCTTGGCTGCGGCAGTGGCACGTCCAGACCTAGTCAGGTGGGGCCCACCTGTAGATGGAGCACATGAGCATGGTGGTTCCCAGTTGACCCATGAGGCTCAGGTCCGCATGGGCTGTGCTGTTGGGTGACCAGGGGCGTGGCGATGTTGAACGGTGCGGGACCTTTTGACGAGCCTGGGCGACCTGCCTTGGACCCTGACCAACCTGAGCCATTGGTGGACCGCTTCAAGAACTGGCTTGCGGGGTGAGTTTTGAGGTGTGTGCGAGGTTGTACGGATGTGGCATAAGACCTCAACCCAAAGGGCCATCACTGAGGCGTCCCTGAAGGGAAGGGATGGAACCGAGTTTGGTTGGCATCAACATGGGGGAGCTGCCTGCAATGCAAGTGAGGTATGGTGGTAAGCCAATGCAGTGAACTAAGTTACAGGCAGTAGGCAGTAGCATTGAAGGCAGCCATAGTGATAAGCTGGGGTTTAGAAGGGTATGAAGGTATAGGCCTTGAAAGGTAGGCTGCCATCCAAGGATGCGAGCATGTGAGGGAATGTGAGCTAACCCAGCAAAGCATCTGGGGCTGTGCCACTATGTACCAGTCACATGCAAATGGTGCAATGATGGTGCAGGATTGGCAAGCGGGTGGTGCTCTACTTCGCATTTGTTCGGGCAAAGCAGCCTGAGCGCATCAAGGAGGTGTTGAACATGGTGTACACTAATCGAGACATGGTGGATGATGGTGGGTCAGGGGGAAAGCCAGCAATAGATCACTAGTGTGCACAAGCCACACCCCTGGCCATATGCTAAGCATTGCCTAAGCATACTGAATGGGAGCATGCTTGTATTATGAGCTGGCAAGGCCTCAAGGCAGGGGTGGGCTGCATAGATGGCACGCTTTGCCTGTGACGGTTGCCATGGCCAACGCAGAGTTGGTGGACAGCATCGTGCAGCCTGCCATGGACCCCTTGGCGGCTGAGGTATTTTTCAGAATCAATCACCGCACGGCGCCGCCAGTGACCTTGAACCGGTTGCTCACCAGGCTGCAGGTGAGAGGCACCTGAATGTTGAATGCCTAGCCATGTTGTCGCATGCATCTGTTATGTGAATTGCAACGCATGTTGGAGCTGAAAAGATGATGCTTGCCTTCTTTGGTTACATGGCAAGGGCTTAGCCATGGATGATGCCATGCTTGCCATGCAGGCTCCTTTGCTGCTGCTGTGGGGCATGCGAGACCCATGGATCACACCCTCCAAGGTGTGAGCCGGAAATGGCAAGGCTGACGAGATTGACTCTAGCAACCGTGCTAACCGCATCATTGCGACAGGTACTGGAATGTTGACGTGCCAAGTTGATGGTTCTGTGCAGGCGGAGGCAATTATGAAAATGTACCCAGCGGCATCCTTTGTACCACTGTCGCAAGCTGGACACTGTCCACATGACGACTTGCCAGTAGAGACCAATGTAGCTTTGACAAACTGGATCAGTAGACTTACACAGTAGATGACCTCCCAGCATGTGGCTGTGCAACGCTACCACTTGTAATGTAAAGTGCCATGTTGTGTCTGCCGTGACGAATATGAGTTAATGATGTGGTCAGTTGAGTGCACATTTGCATACAACAGTATTGGTACATACATCCTGTGGGTTGAGGTGGGCAATGGTGAAACATTGTATGCTTTTGCATGTTGTCAATTATGCTGTTATGTTCACGTGATCGTGATCGTGGATGGTGATCGTGTATGAATTCCGCACCAGCCGTGTCAGCTCGTCAGTGCATGCTTGCCAGCCTTGTGACTGCACCTGCCACCTGACCAGCCTAGGCCTGCAGACTGGGGACCCCCAGCAGGCCAGGCCAACCAGCGGATGGTGCGCTCACTTTGGAGCCAGCGGCATGCTGAGTATGTGCGGGGCATGTCATGGTGCCATCAGGTGCCGCCTAACCCTCCTCCCCCTCCCCCAGCTCAGGCCCCCCCCCATCCAGGGCCCTCCACCTCCCCCAGCCCAGGCCCAGGTCCTCTCTGCAGTGCCTGGCCCAGTGCCACAACCCCAGGCCCCCCCATGGGGCAGGTGGCTGGACCGGGACACCAACGGGTGCCTGAACTTGCAGCGCATTGGGGGGAGCATGCAGCGTCCCCTGGAGATGTGCAGCTGGAAGGATCTGGAGGCTCTGCCTCCCTGTGGGTGATGAGTACCAGCAGGGCTACAAGCTGGTCAATGACCGGTTGCCCAAGGTCAGGCAGCGGCTGCACCGAGCTGCAGAGTACCGGCGGGGCATTGATGGCCGGGCCCGCAACAACAATGCATAGGCCCTACTAGCTTACACAGGCTGTCAGCCTTACAAATCAATCAAGCTGTTAGTTTTGATAAGGTGCCCAGTGGTCTAGTGGGAAAGAGTGCCATTAATGTGGGGTTGCCAGTCATCAAGGGTGCGACCGAGGATGCTTCAACTTGATTGGAGTAGCTGAGTGAGATCACCCATAGGCAAACATGTTGTTCCATATAGAATGCGTTTTGTTTCTGTTATGTTACCGTCTATTCGGCAACGTTTACTGCATTTTTATTAGTATGGGCAAGCATGATGGTAGTAAACCCATGGTAGTGAATCCAGCAAAGCAACAGCCATGAGTACGAAAATGAGTATCTATTATGTTTTATCCTGCCTGTGGTGAGAGAGTTCAAGTACTTAGGCATGCACTTCAACCCCAGCGCCACCCCTGCTTTTGCTGCCACTCATATGAGGGCTGGCATGTTCCTCGCCATGCGCCAGGCGTGCAAGCGTGCTAGAGAGTATGGGGTCCTGCATGATCCCTATGCCCTGTGTCACCTCATTAGAGCGTTTGTGCTCCCCTTAGGGCTGTATGGCAGCCAGGTATGGGGCACTGCATTCCTTGGGCATGGTGTACAACTCTCCAACCCAGTGCAAACACGCATGCTCAGCTTTCTCAGGTTTGCTGCCAGGGTACGTAGCTCAGTGTCAGGCCTGATGGTGCTGCATGAGTTGGGGCAGCTGCCCCTCCAACTTTACTGGCTTAGGGCTGCATGCAAGTTCTGGAACACTGCCAAACTATCCCACAGTGACCTGCTAATGAGGGTCATCAAGGCAGATGTGGAGTTAGGCAGGGGTTGCCAGGCCAGCTGGAGTGCTCAGTTCCAGCTTGCCGCCAGAGAGCTGATGGGGGGTGAGTTCACCTTGAGCCCGGACATGGTCCTAGGTCAGACCCTCCCAACTCTGAGAAAGCCATGTACACAACCTTGTCATGCATGTCCCGGCGCCGAGACGTGTGCGATTGGCGTAGCACCGCGCGGCATGCGATGAACGCTTAGTCTGCTATACGCCCGTAATGCCAGGAACCCCGTAAACGAAAAAAGTGCGCCCACCAATCAGCCGGTCGTTCTCACCACATCGCGCAGCGCAAGTCAGCTATGGGAGTGCTTCGCAATGGCGTGGTGGACTCCTAACGCTTTAAGGGCAAGTACAGCCGGCAATCCTAATTCCTCCCAGCTCAACTAACCCGACACTGTTTCCTTAATGTAGGCGCGCTCATAATCTTACATCTGTGAGGGCATGGTCTGAGATAGTACAAAATCAGCATCGCACCTCTCAGTGCGAGGTAAGGACTGACATGTACATGTGCACGAAGCTTGCTATGTTGCTTGTGAAGAACACATTGCATAGAGCAGAATGACCCGCCCTTGGTGCCGCTGTCAATGTAGGGAAAGCATATGTTATCAGAACGTAATTAACCTCGTGCATACTAGTACTCAACAACACAATGCTTGACAATTGTTGCAGGATCTGGCCGCCACCACCACCACCACCATCACCACCACCTCCTAGCCTACCCCCAGCCCTGCCCCCAGCCCTGCCCCCAGCCCTGCCCCCAGCCCTGCCCCCAGCCCTGGCCCCAGCCCTGCCCCCAGCCCAGCCCAGCCCAGCCCAGCCCAGCCCAGCCCAGCCCAGCCCAGCCCAGCCCAGCCCAGCCCAGCCCATCTTGTGTCAGCCCAGCCCTGCCCCCAGCCCTACCCCCAGCCCAGCCCAGCCCAGCCTAGCCCATCTTGTGTCGCTCTGTGGCTTTGCACCTCAGCAACCACCCTACTCAGCAGCCACCCTATGGGTCGTCTCAGCAAACGCACCAAGGCCAACAGGGCCAATCTTGCTCGTGGGCATGCAGCAGTGGCAGCAACAACAGCGGCAGCAGCAGCAGCAGCAGCAGCAGCAGCAGCAGCAACAACATCAACAGCAACAGCTGCCACAGAGGCAGAAGGGGCCAGATCTGCCGCTGCCTTGCAAGTGTGCGAGGCAGAACTTGAAGAGGCCAGATCTCAGCTTTGCTCATGCCAGAGTGTCAACATGCGCACCGCCACAGATCTGCAAGAGTGCCGAGAGCAATTGCACCAGTCCCAGCAAGCGTTGCAGCAGTCTGAGAGTGAGGTGCTTGCCTTGCAAGTGTCTTTGCATCGCTGCCGAGCAGAACTTTCAGCTGCAGAACAAGAGCTGGCAGCATGTAAGAGCAAGGTCAGGAGCATGGGAACCCAGCTGGCGATCACGCAGGCACAGCAAGCAGCAGCTAGGAAGGACATGCCCAAGGACGTGCGAGACAAGATGTCTTGGCTGCACCGCACTCGGGTGTCACTTAACACCTTGAAGCGTTGGCATGGCATGCGGGGTGCACCACCGTGCACCCAAGCAGCCAACCCAGCAGCAGCCTTTAAGGCCCCCCCTCCCCCCCGCCACAAGGAGCGTGACACCCTGACAGGAGCCTACACTGCAGCCTATGCATGCAGCAATGCGGCGTTGTTAACTTTGCCCAACGTGTCATGCCAGCAGCTAGGCCCGCTCAAGGCCAACAGGGCCAACCCAAGCAACGGCCAGCCCAAAAAACCCGGTTGGCTAATCTTCGAAGCTTTGTGGAGAAGCACATTCAGCAGCGTACCAAAGCAGCCCCATCCTCAAGCCCAGTGCTTTGACTAGGGTGTGCTGCTAAGGGGCCCTTCCTTATTGGTGACTTTATGCTAGGGGGCATAGCCAAGGGAAGCGTGAAGGCCACTCATCACCTCATCACCCCTGCACTGTGGGAGGCGGTGCACTGCCATGGGGTGCTGGGTTGGGACCTTGCTACGGGCCATGAGGTTGGAGTGAAAGGACACGTGGTGCGGCGAGGGACGTTGTAGTTGCTCGGGAAGCTGTTTTCACGTGTTTTATGGATGCTTGCAGTCCTACTAGTTGTTCGCCATCATAAAGTTGTTGCTCATCAGCTGCATTGAAGCATGCTAGCAAGGGGACGGCTTAATCCAAGGTCAGGATGCTAGCAACTATAGGTGGATGTAAATTGGGGTTGTACCATGGGGGGGTTGCTATGGAATGTAGAGGCCTGGCCTTGCCAGTGCTGGCGGGGTGCTAGTGGGGCCGGTTGGGAGGACACATGGTGCGGCGAGGGAGTGTTGTTACACGGCAGATTTGAGCACCGTGGCAACACAACGAAGGCTGCGTACCTGCACACATGCTCTCGCTACAACGAACTAAGGACGTGAACAGCGGAACCCGCAGAAAAGGCTACAATATGACAAGTCCCGCGGTCACTTTGACTACCTAAAGTGAAGGGTGCACATAGTGTCTTGATGAACCGCTAGAGTATAGAGCCGCTCCGTCTCTCGCTTGAGAGCGCGAGCGACGCAAATAACAAGTGCGAGCTAATCGATGCTAAGATGTGTGCCGTTGTCCTAAGTGAGGCATCAGCAATGGTATGAGTGCGTTAGACGGGCAATTCGGCATTTTAGGTTCAAATCTCGCGATTTCGGCCGTCGCAACACAAAATGTAGGCCAGGTTCACGCCTAGGTTGGGCATCATGTGTACAGTCATTGAAGCTCGGGACACCCAAGCTTAGTGAGTTCTCTACATCCTGATGTGCTTCGATCATCAGTCCGCTACGTGAGCGAGAAATAAACCCAGTGTACGGGATTCCCCCCCTATTCAAGGCAGTTGGGAGGGACTGATCCTAGGCACCAAGGCTATGGAAGTGAAGTGGCTCGAGAGGTGGGGGAGGCGTTGGGTTGGGTTTGAGGGAGACCCTAGATTGCCTGAGACGGTGCATCGGGAGAGATGTTCGTATGCTGCATGGTTCAAGCATGGGGACGGCATTGGCATCAATCACATGGCACCACACCTGCTTAACAGACAGCTATCTACAGAAGTTCGCACGAGCTTGACTAGGTTCAGGTTAGGCAACAGCGGTCTGGGGGTGGAGAAGGCTCGGTTTGAGGGGGTAACTTTCATTGATCGCACATGCACCAGATGCACAGAGGGGGTAGTGGATGACGCCATGCATTTCATCTTTGAGTGCACTGCCACGAGTTCCATCAGGGAGCAGCCGGAGTTTGCCATGACTTTACAGAACAATAATGAGAATTTGCATGACTTCATGTTGAGCCCATGTGCACCTTTGTTTGTGCACCTTGCTTTGAAGTGCGTTACAGAAAGTCCCGAACCCCTAGAGGGGGAGGGCGGCCTAGCAGCTTAACGGCTGACGGCTTAAGCGGTGTAAGCCACATCATCATATTATGTTTTATGTTCCCACCTTGGGTATGTGAGAAAAAGTACATTTACACCCAGTTTCGTAATTAAAAAGTCAGATCCCACCATTCCTGCCACGTGGTTTTTATCCTGCCACAAGTTAACAAGCTGGCAAATGTGCCAGACATGCTGGTCAGTGTCAAGGCAGCTGCACAGGTCACTGGCAAATGTTGCTAGCAGCCCGTCCGGCCAACCAATAAACAGATGACACGTGCGCTGATATGGCACCGTTTCCACTGCACCCAAAGGCCACTTCTCACCCCTTCCACCGCACCACACTGCAATGGCAGGGCACAGACACAGTGTGGGCTAGTGTTGCCCACCTCCACCATGGAGAATCATGGACCTAAGCCACAAGGACATCCCCCCTTGCGCAACACTGGTACGCATTGGACGCCATCAGCCCGTTCAACACATAGTTGCAGACGCTGAGCGACCCCACGCGCAAGGAACAGACGGACGCTGCCCCGCCAGGCAGGTTGTTGAAGGTGACGGACAGGATGCTGTTCACAGCACCAGCTGCAATGTTGACGGGCAGGAGGACGTACGGCTCCGGGTCACTGCCAGTGCTGGGCACAATGGCATTGCCATTGAAGGTGGCTCCAGCCAGGGTGCTGACAGTGGCATTGTCCACGTACAGCTTGATCTGCAGGTTGGGGCAACAAGTTCTGTCAAGCAAGCACAGCAAGGTAATGTGTGCGCGGCGTACCACATGGAGCATGCTTGGTCAAGGCTTGTAGCATAAGCCATGGCTGGAATGTGGATCAACTGCATATACCTGGATGCCCTGCCTGCAAGTTCTCAGCTGAACTCGCTGTCTGTTCCTTCCCACACTCCCCATATAGCCTAAACATGGGCTGACGAAGTAAAACTGGATGGCACGATTGCTAGCGTCTTTCCAGGCAAGAGTGCAACTCACCTCAGCAAGGTCTGCTCCATCGCAGGCCGGTGTCCCCAGCTGCGTTCCTACTGCGACCGAGACCACTCGAAAGTCAATTGTAGAGAGGGTGCCGATGGTGTGCATGTCAGCATACTGCAGGCGGTACGGGGTGTCGGACAGCCGAGGGTTGCACTGGCTGGTGATCTGCTGCCTGGCGAACTGCACCACGCCCTGGGGGCAGCATCCAGATGTTTGGTAGCCTGCAGCAGCAGCAACCGACAATAACATGGGGAGCAGAGTGTACATGTGTTACCGCGGATGCTTCAATTTGATTGTAGCAGAGTAAGCTTACCCCAGTCCAACATGTTGTTACACGTTGAATGAGTAATACCTGGCTGACTGATGCTTGTTGCATTTCTCGCGCTATGAATATCGTTTGCTCTGCATTGCCATGTTTTGGAGGTCATGATGGTATAGCATACATGGTGTACTGACTGTTTGTGCAGTGAGAAGTTTATTGTGATGAAATGGACATCAATGCCATGTGTGCATGTGTGTGCAAGCCCAAATCTGTGTACGTAAGACCAGGTGCACACGTCACATGCTCACCTGTGCTATCCTCCAGTTGCCTGCGGGGTAGGCCAGGGGCTGTCTGCCAGCCGTGAAGGTAGTAGTCGCAGGCGGGGCCACCAGGCTCAAGGACTGAGGACTTGCAGGGGAAGCGGGTTGCATCTCGCCACACAGTCGCATCCAGCTGCACCTCCACCGTGTAGAAGTCGCCCAGGGGGACAGAGTTCACGTACAGAACCTCAGGCAGGGTCAACTTGAAGCCATACTGAGTAAACACTGCTCTAGTGTCAGGCATGACCGTGCCAAGGTTGGTGTAGGCGACCACCTCCAGGACAGCAGCCCGGAAGGCTGCGAACACAGGCAACACAATTTGAATCAGCTGGGGTTTCGAGGTGGCAGGCTGTGGCAGGTGGAGGCTTCCCACCTGGGTCGAGGCTGATGGAGATGGCATCGACAGTCTGGTTGACACAGCTGCCTGGTCTGTATGAGAGGGGGTAGGCTGCCACATTGGGGTTGACGGCAAGGGTGAAGATGTACACAATGCGGTCATCCACTGCATCAGCCTGCACGAAGTTGAGCCTCCAGACCGTGGAGCCGTCCACCAGCGGGCTGAGGCAGTCACAGTTGGGCTCTGTTGGCTTGACAGGATAGGGGGGTCGAGGAGGCGAGGGAGGTGGTGGGGAAGGAAGTGGTGGGGGGGGTGGAGGTGGAGGTGGAGGCGGAGGTGGTGGCGGTGGGGTGGGTGGAGGTGGGGAGGGGGAAGGAGGGAGAGGAGAGGGTGGAGGTGGTGGAGGAGGAGGTGGAGGAGGGGGAGGAGGAGGAGGTGGGGTAGGGGGTGGTGGACCAGGAGGAGGGGGTGAAGGAGGGGTGGGAGGGAGAGGTGACGGCGGAGGTGGAGGGGGTGGGGGAGGAGGCGGAGGAGGGGGAGGAGGCGTTGGCGATGGAGGGGGAGGAGAAGGGGATGGCGGCGGGGGTGAGGGTGGTAAGGGTGAGGGTGGGGGAGGCAGGGGCGACGGGGGCGGCGGTGATGGAGGTGGAGATGGCGGCAGGGGTGAGGGTGGTGGCGACTTGGCAGCATCCACAATGATTGGTGGCGGGGAAGGGAGGAGGTTCAGTACACATGTCGGGCAGCACCGATGTGTGCTGTCAAAGACGGTGTACTTCAGGATGTCTGTCCCACTTGCAGAGAAGCCAGCCAGCTGTGCGCAGGACACCCCATTGGAGGCAGACACTGCGTTGCGTAGGGTGAAGCAGAGGGACTGCCCTGTTGCGTTTGCTGAGGAGAGGCGCAGCATGGTAACCCGCACAGACCCAGTCGCGAACTGGTCATCCCACAGCCATGTCTTCACGGCGTTGTTCAGAGTGACATTGACCATAGCAGCTCTGCAGCTCTTGTCTGCACAGCGTACCGTACACAGAACGAGGCTTGTTAGCTGGTTAAACAGTGACAACAGCTTGCTGGTCTCAAGCCCTCACCATCAGCACTTACCAACTTCAAATTGGATCTTCACCAAGCTACGGGTCAAGTTTGTGTAGCAAGCTGGTGGGCTTGCCACAGGAGCCACCTGCTTAGCGAAGGCACCCCAGCCCAAAAGATTCGCTGTGCCGCACAGCAACTGAGCGCTTCATGGCTGTGCATGACCCACTGCAGATGCGGCTGATGTGGCTGATGTTGCTGCTCATTTACTAGCGTAAGCTAAGACGGGCTATCAACCTGCCAATGTAACATGGGTTATGCTACAGCCACCCACAGGCGAGAAGGTGTAGCACAACCGGGTTGTGGTGGCAGAGGCAGTCACACTGGGTGGCGTCAGCCTGTAGGGAGAGCTGCCACAGCGGTAGTCTGAGCATTGACAATAAGGGAAGCTGTTGAGGGCAGCCACTTCCTCGGTTGTTTGCGGAGGCTCAGTGGGCACAGGGAAATCGTCCGAGCTAATCTCCTGGCCATTACCTGCACATGACACACGGGCCAACACTCAGACGTACTCATTGCCACACTTGTAGGCTGCAACAGAGATGCTTACCAGAGCATAACAGTGTTGTGATGACGAACCAGGCTGTCAGCAGCCAGGTCCTTTGATCCCGCCTCATCTTCCCTGCGTGTTTACCACAATGCTACATCCGGTATTGCGACCGCGTTGCAGCCATAACTGCCGGCAGCTGTCGGCGGGAGACCTTGGACAAGACTCGACCCGCACCGGGCGACCACTTCACGTGTCCAATAGCTCTTAAGCTGCCGGCAGGTGTAAGTCTTTGGTGATGCCGGGACCTAAGAGACAACAAAAGAAGCTGCATCCGACATCAAGGCCGCTGGTAACTACTGCGCATAGCCACTGTGAAGCTATCGCGGTAGTAAATTCAAACATGCGTCGCATTGCCGGCCAATCTGTACTACAACGATGTTATGTGTCTGCAGCACCTCACCGTCGGAGCGCTGCAGCCTTTAAACTATTTTAGGGGATGATCCCGAGTCTCCGCGCTTCTTCAGCGACACTGACAGGTTGATGCGGTCCTGCCTCTCCTGATAGAGCGCCAGGTTGGTGGCAGTGTGCTTGAATTTAAATCGTGCTGTGACTACAGTGACATGTCGGCTCCGAACAAGCCGTGACTGAACGTGACTGAACTACATGAAGCAGCAGATTGGCGGTCGGGTTCACCCTCGATCGCTGAGCCGGAAAGCCGTTCTGCTGGTGCTGGCAATTTTGGCGGTTGCAGCCGGTGCATTTCTCTTAAAGACAACGACTGGCCTTATCAAGTGAGTACAAAAGCCATCATGTCATAATGCTATTGTGATGTTGACTCCACGGTCAACCGACTGGCTGCTTTGCGTACAGTGGCTGGCTACAATCCCACCCCGCAGCATCACCCAATACTCCGCGGCCCCAGGTCAAAGCACTCAGTGTTGCTGACAAGTACATTGCAGCAAAGGCACTGGACCCAGAGGCTGTTAGCCATGCCCTCCCGGCTGGTTCATCATTCAATGCGTCATTCAAGAACCCGTGTTGGAACTCACCAGCAATCCCTCATCTGAAGTGTCTGCCGTATTTCTATCTTATGGGCAGCTTTCAAGCAGGAGCTGGGACACTCTATCAAAAGGTGCATGGGCTGTCAGCAGCTGGCTGGCTGTCAGTTGGCAAACGGTTCTGGATTATGTCCCTGAGTACCTTTCTCAACAGCCCTCCAAGCGGAGTGGCCGTGTTGGGATGTGCATCAGGTCGCCATCTAACCGGAGTGCCGGCAACCGGAGTGGGGCGGAAGTGGGGTCCATTACACATATATTACATGGTGTTGTCCCCACAGTGGCCGAGCTGCACTTGACATAGATAGACTTGAGAAGCACTGCTTGACCAGGCCTGGATTTTAACAGTACCTCTCTTATGCGCTCAGTGGGCAACATGTGCCCTGGCTAACCTACACCATCCATGTTTGGCCGCAGGTCGCTGAGCACCCTGACGTGATCACGGTGAGTGGGAGGTAGGCACCAGAAGGCAGCCAGCATTAAGGCAACCTAGCTTGCAAAACCAACACACTCTCTCATGCCATACACCTCCTGCCAAGGTATTGGCCTGTGGGTGATCTCCCTTCACCACTGGTTCATCACGACAGCTTCATTGCGTGACAGCTACCAGTCCCATCCCTGGTCACACGTTCCTTCCCTGACCACTGGGCTTCCTATCAAAGCTAGCAACCTAACCCTGGAAAGGTATAATCTTGCCTTAGCTAGCTATGAGCCTCTGTCGTGGGCTTAGCCACCACTGTGCTCTGCAGCCCTCTTGTCCCTCACTAGGGCCTCCATTGAGCCGGATCAGAAGTACCCACTAGCAGCCACTAGCAGCCACTAGCAGCCACTAGCAGCCACTAACTAGACCCGACTCAAACAGTGTTATTGGGCTGTGTGGAGTAAACCCAGTGCACATGGCACATGAGCCGCCTACCACCTACACTATTGCCTGACCCGAGGGCTATGATGTAGAGTTGGCATGACAAAACATGCACTAATTGTAAGCTGATGACAGCTCAACAAAGGGGGCACACTTTACTGTGCCTCAGCAGGCTGTTGCTGCTGCTCCTGGGCCTTGGGGGGCTTGTCTCGCACCCGCTTGTAGCCCAGGCCAGGGTACTCCTTGCCCTTGGCTGGCAGAGCTCCCTGGTCTGGCCAGTAGCACAGCTCCAGCGGCCGCCACCTGCTCTCCCCAATGCGCTGCATGTTCAATGCTGCATTGCAGTCTCTGTCCAGCCACCTGCCAGGCTGTGGCGCTGGCTTGGCTTTGGCAGCCTTGCCCTTGCCTTTGCCCTTAGTGGGCTCAGCTGCCTGCTCAGCCTTGGTGCGCTTGCTGCGCTTGGCTGGCTGGGGAGTGCTGGGCCCAGGCTCTGTGCTCTGCAGCCCGAGCGCAGCCGTTCGTTGACCAGCTGCCAGCCCTGCTGGTACTCCTTGCCAGGGGTTATAGCTTGTAGCTTGTAGCTCGAAGGGTGCCAGGGGTTATGCCGCACATCATTAGGGGGCACTGCACACTGTCCCCATTGCTCTGGATGTTGAGGCAGGGGTTGGTGTCCTGGTCCAGCCACCTGACCCATTGGGGGGCCTGGGGTCGTGGGTATTGGGCCAGGTGCAGCAGGGCAGCATGCACACCATGCACACCAGTATACTCATGTGCAGGGTCTATGCAGCTTGACATGGCGGGGACAGGGCAGGCAGCGGCTGAACCAAGCTGCAGTGTACCATCGGGGCATTGATGGCCATGCCCGCAGTCACGCATAGGGCCTAGTAGTTTGCACAGGCTGTTAGCCTTTGCACAGGCTTTGATTGCACAGACATGCATTGATTAAGCAGCCTAAAGCTGGAGATCATATGGTTGCTTCACAGTGCAGCAAAGTATGCCACAGCAGCCACCATTGCTGTGATGTCACCAGGCTTGATCTTGGGTGATACAGCCGCTTGCTCAGTACAGTTGTTCCCCTACTATTACTACAGGGCAGGGGCTGTGTTATCTGTAATCCGATCTGTTTGCATGCAGCAAGCATCCGGCACCACTACGTAATTCACTACCCCAACCCGCATGCGAAGGCCGGGCAATCTATGTTGGCATGAAACACATGCTCTGATGTAGGCACACATGCGTTACACACATGCTACTGTGCTACAGGCTGCTGGGCTTGGGCCTTGGGGGCTCGCTCTTGCAGCTTCTTGAAGCCCAGTGCTGGGTATTCCTTGCCCTGGGCAGGAAGTCTTCCTCGGTGTTGCCACCTGCACAGCTCCAGTGGGCGCCACTTGCTCTCCCCTGCCCGCTGGAGGTTGAGGGCTGCGTTGCAGTCCCTGTCCACCCACTTGCCAAGGTCACCAGGGGTAGCCTTGGCTGCCTGCTAAGCCTTATTGCACTTGGCTGGCGGGGAAACAATGGGCCCAGGCTCTTAGGCTGATGGCTCTGTGGCTGCCTTGCCCTTGGCGGCGTCAGCCTTGCTCTTTGGGAAATTGATCTGCTCGGCTGGCTGTGGGGGCTGTAGCAGGATGTGGGCGGGCACGGCAGTGCACCATGTCAGGCCCCGCACTTGCGAGTGGCCCCGCTTGCTGAAAGTTGGGTGCAGGCCCATGCTCCACTGCCCCTGCCGGAGGCACCCAGCCCTCCGTTTGGGCCTGGTCTCCGGACTAGCTGCTGCTGTAGCTCCAGCTCCAGCTGCTGGCCATCCACAGCTGAGCTGACCTGGCTTGTGCGGAACTCAGCACCACCTTTCCCCTCAGCTGGCCCCGACCCCTGGGCCTGTCCATCATCTTGCGGTAGGCCTGCAGCACCGCCTTGCTGCCCCGACCACCCCTCATGCCAATGCCAGCGCTGCCTGAGAAGATCACCACCTGCTAGACGCAGCAGTAGCGCTCCATGGCGCAGCTGGGGCTGGGTAGGCTGCTGCCCCACCCAGGAGGGGTGGGCAGCAGGGGGGTGTAGGGACGCTGCCTGCTCTCTCCAAAGCGCTGCAGGCTCAGTGCCGTGCTGTCTGTCAGGCTCTGAGGCTGCTGGCTGCATGGCTGCCTTGCCTTTGGCCTTTCAGCCTTGCCCTTGGGGGAACTGATGCCTCCATGCTCCTACTAATTCACCATTTTCAACTCAACTCAACAGCTACAACATGCACCACCCATCTGGCCTGCCCACCTCCATACCCCGCCTACACCTTCTGAAGAACCGATGTAGTGTGCGCATGCAGCCCCAGCCGCTGGAGGGCCCACCTGGGCTACAGCTACTAGCCCCACACCACATCCCAAGTGGCCTCAGTGGCCGCCCAAGTGGGCATACAGTGAGCCCTGCAGTGGCAGCTGTGGGGGCGGCTGCCAGCTGCTGCAGCTGAGGCTGCATTGCTTCTGACCTGCTGGTGTCGTCGCGGGCCTTGTTGAGCCGTCTGCCTTGCTTCAGCTGCTGCTTGGTCAGCACCCACTCCCATTTCATGGGCTGAGCTGGCCTGCCTGGCTTGGTGGGTGTGCAAATGTGCAGGCATGGGGGCTTTCCAGCTCCCCTGTCAGCTCCTGGAGGTTACGGGACATGAGGGGTCCAGGGTGTCAGGGGACACCTCAGGACAGCTGGTGCGGCTGGGGCTGGGTGGGCTGCTGCCCCACCAGGGGTTCCTGTGGCAAGTGGGCAGCGGAGGGGTGTAGGCTGGCTGCACACCAAGGGGAGGGGTTGGGGAGGGGTTGGGGCCTGGTGACCAGGGGCCTGGGGACCAGGGGGAGGGTTAGGGCCTGGGGATCAGGGGCAGCTGAACATCCCGGGCTGCCCTTGCCTTAATGGCATTGAGCACACTCCACAGGACACCCTTGGCAGCCGGGCGGACCTGCTGCCTTGTCACCGGATGTCTGACCCATCACAGAAATGGGAGTGAAAACGCATTGATCTCAATTGGACCCCACCACAGCGTCCCTACCGTCTTCCGTGCCACAGAGCAGGCCCCTGAGCCCACAATACCCAGCCTGCTGCCTGTACGCGGCCTGGCCCTGCCCCCGCTCCCCCTGCAGCTGGCCCATCAGGATTCCTGCTAGCTGCCATGCTGACAGGTGTGCAGCCTCGGCCTCTACTGCAGCAATGGCTGGCCTAGGTGCCAGGTCCAGACGCGATGTGCTTGCGCTTCTTGCCTTTGTTCGCGGCAGCTTAGTGAGCTGGCTCCTCACTAAGCTTAGTGAGCTGGCTCCGCACACGAGTCGAGGGTTTCACAAAGTTCGCAAAGTCATGCACCATAGGCTTCTTCTGCTCCCCGTGCCTGGCTGGGACCAAAGCAGCTCCCTGTGATGGCCTCACACTCATGATGGCATGAAGACAGCTCTGGCACACACTGCAGTCCATGACCATGTTCATTAGCACTTGGACATGACCCTGTATGTGCCCTGGCTGCCGCTGTGTGATGCTTAGAATGACAAAGCCAGGTGGCAGTTCTGGGCTGAGGACACCAAGCCCATGGAGGGCTACGTGCAGGAGCACAGCTCCGGCAAGACACTGGCCGCTGTCCTGCATGACCCTGCCAACAAGGTAACGAGGCTGAGTGAGATTACCCACAGGCAAACATGTTGTTCCTTGTTAAATGAGTTTTGTTGGTCTGCCAACACGGTACCTACACCACACGGCAGCAGCCTCACCTTCACCTTCACCATGCATCATCATCAACGTCACTGTCATCATTGCTTGACATTCGCCTATGTGCGGTCCAATTGGATGCCGCCGCCGTTAACATTATGCCATGCCATCGATGGCATGGCAGAGGGTGTCTTTTACATTTCTTGGTGTGTCAGAGCAAGTGGGAACAGAGGGAGGCAGTGCAGGCAGCACCCCTGCAGCACCCCTGCAGTACAGCACCCCTGCAGCACTCAACACGATCATCATCAGCCCAGCCCGCAATATGTGCAAACATGTGCGATGGCAGAGTCACAGGACCCTGACTGGGGCGGGTGTCTTGTCTTGAAGGAATAAAGCGCCCATGCACTTGGCATGGGCGCCTTCCATTTACACTGCTGCAGCCCCTCCACACTGCAGCCCTCCACCACACTTGTGCCGCCTGTGCACCTTGCCTAGGTCATCATGGACGGCTCGTCCTCCACCTTTGCCTTCTACTGGTCAGCAGGCCTGAGAGCACATCAAGCCTTCCAGCGCACTATGGTGGGTACCCTGGTGGCTGTCACTCTTAAGTTGAGTCAGGGGTATGGCAGCAGGAGCACAGCTCATGCAAGACACTGGTTGAAACCATCCGCAAGTGGGTCACTCGTAAGTCACTCTCCATTTAAACTACATTGCAGCAGCAGCAGCCAGGGTATCTAGGGCGGCAGCAGCAGCAGCAGCAGCAGCGGCGGTGGCAGCGGCAGCAGCGGCAGCAGCAGCAGCCAGCTGAGGAACTGCAGGCGTGCCGCCCACCCATCCCACTCGACTCCACACCGCGCGATGCATGAGACCGCACTGCAGCAGCTGTGGTGTTCAAGATATAGTAGGGGTCACTCGAGAATCCAAGATCAACCAGCACTGGCTGCACTGTAAGAGCTATTGTTTGTAAGAGTCATTGGTGTGGCGGCCCACCTGTAGCAGCCCTCCCCTCCCCACACATGGCCCACACAGCCTGCCATCTGCCCAGTCTGCTGGTGTCTGCACTGCCCCCTCAACTACTTATGGCGCATACGTAGCACGCACACATTATGGTGAGGCAGCAGTGTGGCAGCCCATCTGTCGCAGCTCGGCAGAAACCACCGCATGAGCCTGGATCAGCTCCCGAGTAACCTGCACCTGCACAGGCCCCACACAGCGCACACACACATGCACCCATATCCAGCTTGTGCCTCTATCCGATGGTGGGTCTAGGGCCACATGGGAGTTATCCGCTCACCTCCCTCACCTCCCTCAGCAGGCTGACACCCTGTCATCGTCTTCCATTGTGTCTTGCCATCGTGATCCGTCAACTGGGTGGTCAGCTTCACCCTGCACCGGTCAAACTCCTCCCCTGACCTCGTGGCAGCTTCCTGACGCACACGGCATGTTCATACGCTTCACGCCCTCCAGCAGCAACCCCCCCAGCCCCCAGCCAGCATTCTATGTCTGTGACCTGACCTGCCTTTGCCCTCATTTCGTGCCACCGGCACAGTTGAAGTGCGGCACAGGGCACGAAGGGTTCCTCAGCGCGCCAGCACAACACCGGCTGCAGGTGCCCTGCTGGGGTGAGTGCAGCGAGGCCAGCAAGGGCAATGTCACGCTGCGCAGTCAGTGCATGGACCGGACCTGCCACCCCAAGGCCTTGGCAGCTGATCAGGAGGTGGGTCTAGGCCCCCTTGAGAGTTTGCAGTCATCAAGGGTGCGACCGAGACTGCTTCAACTTGATTAGAGTAGCTGAGTGAGATTACCCACAGGCAAACATGTTGTTCCTTGTGGAATGAGTTTTGTTTGTTTGGGCCCCCTTGAGAACACAGTGCCTTGTGCATAGTGCATGCTTTAACATGCAGCATACAGGCGTCTGGTGCTATTGTTTTGGCACAGAGAGGAGCTCACGCAACCTTGCCCTCAATCACTCAGCAACACATCGAGTGCTTGCTTAAAGTGTGGGTCAATGCATTGATGATAGCGATGCTGGTTCAGCAGGTCATGGTGGTCATGGTCATGGTCACGGGCATGATGATGGTGATGGTGATGGTGATGGTGATGGTGATGGTGATGGTGATGGTGATGGTGATGGCTGCACAGGTGGCTCGAGGTCTGGGCGTGGCCTACGACACCCTGCACCTGCCTCTGATTATGAGCGCTGTGTACGGCAGCTGGCAGCCCCGCATGGTGATCCTGTTGCGAAACCCCATCGACCGCTTGTACTGTGCCTACTGGCTGTGAGTGGCACCCTGCTGCACTCACCACATCCCGTGCCTTAGCACATGCACCACAGCCACAGGCAATGCCTCAGTCACAGTAGATGTTGGCTGTCACTCTTGACTTCAGTAAGGGCCATGGCACTAGGAGCACAGCTCATGAGAAACACTGGTTGAAACCATCGCGGTGGCTAGTGGGTCACTCGTCAGTCACTCTCCATCAAAACTTGGTGTGTTGGAATCCAGGAGACTTTATCCACTGGCTGACTGGCAGGACAATCCTCATCACATGGCCATATGAACGCCATAGTGTCCTTGGCTCTCTTCGAACGGGATTTTGACTGCAAACGACATGGCTCGGGCTCGCTTGATGCGGGTCCACTGTTAAAACCCCATGTCTGGAGCCTGCAATGATGTCTGGGCCGCCCACTTCCAGGTCATGTGTGCTCCACTTACTGGCTTGTGTGTCACCCCGTCAGCCAAACATAACTCATTCAACATAGAACAACATGTTTGACCGTGGGTAAGCAATGGAAAGCGCAGCAGCATGCTGGTGCTCAAGCCAGAGGTCTGCGTCACCTGGTCAGCCTGCCCAACCTGCCCAGCTGGATTGGGCGCACCACAGATGCTTGGCAGTGTCATGAAAAGCTGTTGTCGGGTCACTGCTGAGCTGCACTGAGCTAAGTTGTGCCGTGGGTGCTGATCATGATTAGGCAAAGTGTGTTTGTGCCCAGCTCCCACTGGCCCCTGGACGGCTGGTTTGCTCGACCACCTCCCCTGTGTGTGCCTGCCTCCACACAACAGACAAAACTCATTTAACAAGGAACAACTGATGCTCCACTGGCCCCTCCCACAGTGCCTGCTGTGCTGGCCAAACTCCCCTGCAGCCACCCCCACTACAAATCCAAGTATGGCGACTCAGCGGAGGGCTTCCTGGCCTACGTCAAAGAACAGGTGGCGGCATTGCGCTCCTGTTCCGCGCGATTTGTAGGTAAGTGCCGCTGCTGCTGCTGCTGCTGCTACTGGAGCAAAGCCACCTAAAGCCCAGCAGCAGCAGTGTGTGGAGCATCAGTGTGTACAAAGCAGTGACAAAGCTGTGTGTGATTGCCATGCCAGATGAGACTATCACTGCTTGCTGGCCACACCACAGTTATACACAGACTGTGTAGAGCTTAGGTTTTGTGCGCACCCATTGAGGTGGGGCAGCTGTTCACATCGCAGTCATGAGGGGCGACATTCATAACGATCTCAAGCTAGTAGCTCGTGACACGAGACTTTGTTCACTTGGGGTGCTCGTGCAGGTCAGCCAGGGGGCCCTGCTGACCTACCCATGACCCCGCGCCAGGCAGAGCGCCATTGCGCTCTCTACTTTGAAGCCTTGGGGTCTCATGAGGAGCAAATCTTCTTTCATGCAGACCAGGTGTGATGTTAACAAAGTAGTGTGATCCTGTCTCTCCTACTGTGCCTCACTGTCATCTCCGTCCGTGCCCATCCTTTCCGTACCACAGACTGGAAGCACCACCTGCTGCTCATCACCTGCCTGGACCTTGGGATTGGGCTGTTTGGGCTCATCCGCGCCCTTGCGCTTCTTGCCCTTCATCGCGCTCTGTAGTAGATGGTACTTTGCGACTTACATTGGCAACTATCACTCTCACGACTTACATTGGCAACAGTTGCATTGGCAACTTTACAGTTACACAGCGCTGTGTGGGCTGTCAGCGGCTCTCTCATGCCATACATCTCCTGCCTAGATATCGGCCTGTGGGTGATTTCCCTCCACCACTTGATCACCACCACTTCATCACTACAGCATGCAGCACCTACATTACAGCAGCAGCAGCCAGGGTATCTAGGGCAGCAGCAACAGCAGCAGCGGCGGTGGCATGTATAGCATGTACCAGTAAACAAAAGGTCTGGCATGATGCTGCATGCAGATCATACGCGGCATGTACAGTATCTTTCTGGAGGTCTGGCTGCGCCACTTCCAGCGCAGCAGCATGCTGGTGCTCAAGTCAGAGGACTACTTCAGGGCGCCTGGTGCCACCGTGGACAAGGTAAATGGCTCAGGGAGGCTCAGGGAGGCCAGTGTGAGGCAGACTAAGGGGAAGGGGCAGGCCATGATGATGCAGGCTACCCAGGGGCAGTAGGCCATATCCCGAGCTGGCACTAATATGTATTAGACATGTATGAAGACAGATCATGGAGTGTCTCACCATTTGAGTAGACACCTGCTATCAGTGAGGTACTGGTTTACCCTGTCCGCGCAGCAGCATGCTGGTGCTCAAGTCAGAGGTCTGCGTCACCCGGTCAGCCTGCCCACCTGGAATTGGGCATGTAATGTATATGTAATGGGCCCAATTCTGCCCCACTCCGGTTGCTGGCACTCCTGTTAGATGGCGACCTGATGCACACCCCAACACGGCCACTCCGCTGGGATAATGTTACTGAATCCCTGAGATGCCCCCGAAGAGTGGTCTCCAGTTGGCTGGAATGGAACGTGCCATCGATGTGGGGTTGGCAGTCATGGGGTGCGAACAAGGATGCTTTGACTTGTTTGGAGTAGCTGGATGAGAGTACCCACAGTCAAACATGTTGTTCCTTGTAGAATGAGCTGCGTTTGTCTGGTTTACCCTGTCCCTCCCAACCCCTAGCTTCCTGGCAGCAGCATTGGCCAGATCCCACCGCGCATGTCTCTTAAAAAGCCCGTAGAGCCTGAACATCGTGTGTCTACATACATGCCGAGGAGTGCCTGGGCTATCCGCCCTGCATTCTGTGGCTGTTTCCATGCTGTGTGCAGGTGTTTGCATTCCTTGGTCTTACCAAACCCAGCGACCCTGGAGTGGTGGCCTCGGTGGGTGATGGTTAGGGCTAGGGGGACCAGGCCCTGGTGAGGGCTCCGGCTGCTGCTGTGCCACATGCCCCAAGGCCCCATCCCGGCATCACCACAAGGCAACCTTGTATCATGAGACAGTCATCCATTGCATAGACAGTAACAAAGCACTGGGACAGGCAGCTCTGGGCAGCTGTCCTGTGTCACCCACATTGTTGACTGGCACACACCTCACTCCCTCACAAGAGAGGGAGGTTTCCGGCCACTTGACCCAAAGTTGTCGAGTGGTTGCTGGGTGTGCCACACGAGGCATGGCATGGCATCATGGCTCACATACCACCATGGCACACAGGGTGATGTTGGCACAATGGACAGGCGACAGGGGCTGGCTGCAAGACAGCAGCCGTGTCCGTACCGCCTTATCTCAACCAGAGCCAGGGCACCCCTCCCAGTGTCTTGGATCCTGGCAGGCCTGGATAGCATTCCTGAGGGTGGGGTCAGTGGCCTGGGATCAGAGTCAGGGTCAGGGTCGACCAGGGACCTGACCTGGCATGCCTCGCCCATTGCATGCCTGCCCTCGGGCCTGCCCTCGGGCCCTCTGGCGTGCCTCGCAGATTGCGAGGGTGGGTCAGCCCCGCAGCTTTTCTGCCACAGCTCCTGCCATGTTGCCGGAAGCCCGTCAGCTCCTGCAAGACCTGTACAGGTGGGCTATTGCAACAGTATCCCCTGGTGTGCCTTTGTGTTGCCTCGTGAAGCCTTGTGTGCCATGCAGTTCAGCACCTCCCTCAGCAGCCCAGCGAGTAACAAGTATTCAAGCAAAGGCATGATGATAGGACCGTAACTGGGGGTGGTGTGTTGTCTGTATGCAGTTGTAACTGCACATGGCACATGCACATGGCATGGTCGCCTTCCACCTACATTACTGCCTGGCCTATGTGAAAAGGCTGATGTAAGCTGATGACAGCTCAAAGGGGGGCACTTAATTGTGCCGCAGGCTGCTGCTGCTGCTGCTGGCCTTGGGTGGCTGGTCTTGCAGCCGCTTGTATCCCATGCCTGGGTACTCCTTGCCCTTGGCTGGCAAAGCTGGCTGGCCTGGCCACCAGCACAGCTCCAGCTACCTGCCTGGCTACGATGCTGGTGGGCTGGGCTGAGTAGCCTTGCTGGGCTGGCTGGGCTCTTGATGGGCTGGACAGGCTCAGCAGCCTGCTCAGCCTTGTTGCTTGAGCACAGACAGCGCAGCAAGCCCCAACAAGAGCACTCACACGCGGACACCGTGGACAGCCAGATTGCACGTACCCAACTGCTAGCTAGCTCCTTGATGATGCGACAAACACATCGGCACGACTCATCTTTACCCCAGTACCCGCATGACAGAGTGCCTTACCACTCAACATAAACACATTACAATGCAGGAAATCGACCCATCTAGCCATTATGTCCAGTGTGCATGTATAGTTCCAAAAAGTACGCACGCCTGGTGAAAGCCAGGGTTTATAGCCCATCACCTGCTCCTGCTGACCCATGTGGTGCTGTTGGCGTGGCTTTTGCAGCCCCTACAACATGGAGCTGGCTGACCTGCTCAAGGACCCAACGTGGTTGTCCTACGAACGCCGTCCGTGACAGCAGGCAGTGACACGCCGCCATCTTCAGCTCGTGTGAATTATTTCTTTCTACACCGAGGCATTAATCAAACCGCTTGTTCTCATGCCCGCATTGCCAGTTGGCCAGGCCAAGCAGCCATTTCAGCCATATCAGGACAACACCATGTAATGTATATGTTATGGACCTCACTTCCGCCCCACTCCGGTTGCCGGCACTCCGGTTAGATGGCGACCTGATGCACACCCCAACACGGCCATTCCGCTTGGATAATGTTGCTGAATCCCTGAGATGCCCCCGAAGAGGGAACGCAAGACTGGGTACCCCCAGCAGGCCAGGTCAACCAGCGGCTGGTGCGCCTAGCCTGGAGCCAGCGGCATGCTAAGTATGTGCGGGGCCTGTCGTTGTGCCATCAGGTGCCGCCCAACCCTCCTCCCCCAGCACAGGCCCCACCTCCCCCTTCCCCTGCCCAGGACCCCCCCCCACCCCAGCCCAGGACCCCCCTGCCCAGGATCCACCTACCCCTGCCCCTCCCCCAGCCCAGGCCCCACCCGCCCAGGCCCCACCCGCCCAGGCCCAGCCTCGCCCTGCAGCACCTGGCCCAGCCCCACGACCCCAGGCCCCCCCAGGGGCAGGTGGCTGGACCGGGACACCAACGGGTGCCTGAACTTGCAGCGCATTGGGGAGAGCATGCAGCGCCCCCTGGAGATGTGCAGCTGGAAGGACCTTGAGGCTCTACCCCCAATTGGCAAAGAGTGCCAGCAGGGATACAAGCGAGTCAATGACCGGCTGCCCAAGGTCAGGCAGCGGCTGCACCGGGCTGCAGAGTACCGGCGGGGCATTAATGAACGGGCCCGCAACAATGCATAGGGCCCAGTGGGTATACACAGGCTGTCAACCTTACAAAAGCAATCAAGCTGTTAGTTTTGATGAGGTGCCCAGTGGTAGTGGCAAAGAGTGGCACTGGTGTGGGGTTGGCAGTCATCAAGGGTGCGACCGAGGCTGCTTCAACTTGATTGGAGTAGCTGGGTGAGATTACCCACAGGCAAACATGTTGTTTCATATAGAATGCGTTTTGTTTCTGTTATGTTACCGTCTGTACGGCAACGTTTACTGCATTGTTATTTGTATGGGCAAGCATGATGGCAGTAAACCCATGGTAGTGAATCCAGCAAAGCAACAGCCATGAGTTCGAAAATGAGTACCTACCATGCTTTATGTTCCCACCTTGGGTATGTGAGAAACCTACCATGGTACCAAGGTATATGAGTACCTACCATGCTTTGTCACCTGGTCAGCTTGCCCAACCTTTCAAGCAATATAGCTGTTAGTTTTGATGGGATGCCGAGTGGTCTCCAGTTGGCTGGCATGGAACGTGCCACCAGTGTGGGGTTTGTAATCATCAGGGGTGCGACCGAGGATGCTACAACTTGATTGGAGGCCCTAGTGAGGGACAAGAGGGCTGAAGGCGGGGTTTTCAAGTTCATTCTGGTTGGGTCAAGTTCCCTCCTACGTCTCACCTCAAGTTCTTAACTCTGAGTCGCGTCCCATACATTTGTCCCACTCATTGTCCTATACAGTCCTACACAGATCGGAAGCAGCTCGTCGTCGGACCCCGGCTCCGGGCTGCTCGCCGGCAGGGGATCGCGTTCAGTGATCTGCAAGGTGGGCGGCAGATGAGGCTGGGCCTCTAGTCTAGCCGCCATTTGATCGACAAGCCCCTGAGCGCTGGCTTGACATGCAGGCCAGCGGCCTCTGTTCCGCATGACGAAGCGCGAGCGGAGCGGCCAGCCGTTGGTAAGCTGTCGGCCGGATCGAATGGGTCGTTGCTAAACGACTGCAGGGACGATGGATGCGTCTGGCGCGCAGGGATCACGTCCAGGCATACATCGTGCGGACCACCGCAAGCCACAGGTGCGCGGGCTTCACGTAGCGTATCCAGCGCGGCTAAAGATGAATAGTGGCTAGGGGGTTAGAGGTGATGGGCTGACCAAGGAATATGTGTGGTAAATGTGCTGATCCCTTCGTGTGCCTGGTGTTGGGGCTGGGACCTTGGACAAGGTTTTGAGGCCAACAGCCTCCCTCTTCTGGCCTATTCTTTATGCACCTAAGCTCTCAGACGTGGCACACGTGGCAGAGGCTGTCAGCACTGCACTGCAGTTGGATCTCAGCTGTTCACGACATGACAGGACAGGACAGATCAGGTGTGCAGCATAGCATCTTGCTGCCTCACTCGCCATTTCCCTTGCCTGCTTCTACCTTCCTTCAGCAGCATATGAGGCAGCTGCGGTGGCAGTGAACTGAGACCTAGCAGCACCTTGATCAGCAACCCACAGACTGTAGCATTTGTCAAGTGAGGGAGTGTGACCTGCCCAGTGTACGTTAGCTGCTGGCTGGGGACGTTCGGCAAAGCAGCCCCCAGCTACCAGACATGGCGTACCCTAACACTACCCTGGCTGCTCCATGCGGGCCACGGCTGCATGGCACTAGCTTGTCTGCAGTGCGGACTCCGTGCCCCTTCCACAATGCACTGCTTGCCGTGGCTGCAGCAGCTGCTGGGGAGCAGTAGGTGAGCAGCTCGTGGGTGCTGGGTGCAGCTGCAGCTGCTTATGTCGCAGCAGCAGCAGCAGCAGCAGCAGCAGCAGCAGATAACACAGCCCCTGCCCTGTAGTAATAGTAGGGGAACAACTGGCTGGCTGGGGACGTTGTCAGCTGACTCCAGCTGTCAACATGCCACTGACTCCAGCTGCTGGCTCCAGGCTGCAGCCAGTCTGGTTGCCAAGGCTGGCTCTGAATTGTCTGGGCATTACAGCCGTCAGTCCAAGCCTTGCCGCCACACGCCCCTTCACAGCTGCCATGTATGTGGAGCAGACTTCCAAGGCTCAGGCAGGGGTCCCCTCAGTTGTCAGTTTGTGGCTTCAGGCTTCAGTGCAGGCACAGCCAGCTATGGGGTGACGATGCCATCGTGACGGTCAGCCACCGCCTCGATGATTTTGCTTACTCAAGCTATGTCTGTCTGTCAGGCCGAGTGGCTGCTGAGAGGCTGCAAACACAAGCAACACAATCTCAATCAGCTGGGGAGGAGGCATTAGACAGGGGGTCGAGGGGGAAAGCTCCTCACATGCTTCTCTGTGGCAGGCATGGAGCTGCAACCCTTCAGTGCAAACACGCCTCTGCTGACACTGGTGTGCTATGCCTGCTACATGTGCAACATTGGTGCCAACCCCGTAATTGGGGGGGGGGTCAAAAATTCAGATAGTCCTTTGTTGTTGGGAGTCTCATTTTGCTGTCACTCTTGAGTTCAGTAAGGGCCATGGCACCAGGAGCACAGCTCATGAGAAACACTGGTTGAAACCATAGTGGGTCACTCGTCAGTCACTCTCCATCAAAACTTGGTGCATGGGAATCCAGGAGACGTTAAGCACTGGCTGACAGGCAGGACAATCTTAATCACATGGCCATATGAACGCCATAGTGTCCTTGACTCTCTTCATACGGCATTTATACTGGAAACGCCATGGCTCAGTCTCGCTTGATGCGGGTACACCATGCCCCAGGGTTTCTTCGACACCTGGCTGGCCACTTTTAAAACCCCATGTCTGGAGCCTGCAATGATGTCTGGGCCGCCCACTTCCAGGTCATGTGCGCTCCACCTACTGGCTTGTGTGTCACCCCGTCAGCCAAACATAACTCATTCAACACAGAACAACATGTTTGACTGTGGGCAACCAATCAGAAGCGCAGCAGCATGCTGGTGCTCAAGTCAGAGGTCTGTGTCACCTAGTCAGCTTGCCCAACCTTTCAAGCAATATAGCTGTTAGTTTTGATGAGGTGCCCAGTGGTCTCCAGTTGGCTGGAATGGAACGTGCCAGCAATGTGGGGTTGGCAGTCATCAAGGGTGCGACCGAGGATGCTTCAATTTGATTGGAGAAGCTGAGTGAAATCACCCACAGGCAAACACGTTGTTCCTTGTTGAATAAGTTTTGTTTGTCTGTCCAACTCTTGCCACCACAGTCCAACTCTTGCCACCACAAGCCTTCTCACAGTTGCCAGTCCATATCACACTGACCCCCTCCTCTCCGGTTTTGATGACAGTGCAGCGAGCTGTACACAGCAGGATACGCCGCCTTCCCCCATCACTCTTGATGTCCATGCAGCCAGCTGTGTGGCTGTGTGCTTCCTGCTGCTGGCAGGGCTACTGGGCGCAGTATAACTGGTGGTGGCGTGAGTTTGTGAGCACTAAGGCTGAGCGGCCCTGCAAAGTACAAATCAAGGAGTGGTAAGCGGTCTAAGCAGGTACCCCACTTGCATCGCCACCCTCAACACAGTGCCACTGTAGGTGGAGGGTGTACTGGCACGCTGCCAGTAGCAGGGACCTCTCTCCCATAACGAAGGGATTTTCTGTAAGCGGTGGAAGCTGGGGGCTCTACATAGTTTTGCTGAGTTTTACCACTTTGCAACGGGCACCACTTCCCTGATAGTGGCTTGGCATGGCGGATGGCTTGGGCCATGGGATGTATCACGGTGATGTGTCACGGCTGCCTTGATGCAAGGAATCATTCAAGTGATAGGCTGTGCTAGAGATGCAGTGCCCTGTCAGCTGGCGCCCCTGGCTAGCTTGCATCAATTGGGTTGCCTTGATGTCCCCTAGAAATGAACACAAGAGTGCTGGGTCCTCAAGCTCCCTCAACTGCTAATGCTGTCGTACACTGTACAGCTGGTAAGCTGCAAGGCGCGACAAACGATTACAATTACAGATGGCCACTGAAGCCAAGGCAGGCATGGCCAGGCAGCGGTTGCACCCAGGCTGCAGAGTACCGGCGGAGTATTGATGGCTAGGCCCACGACAGGGGTTCATAGCTAGCTAATGCAAGACTAGACCTTCTCTACGTTAGGCTACATTAGGCAGCTCGGTGGTGGCTAGGCGCACAATAGGGGCTCATAGCTAGCTAAGGCAAGACTAGATCTATCCAGCATTAGGCTGCTAGTTGTGACAAGGATCTCAGTGGTCAGGGAAGGACCGTGGATGGCCACCTGGCCATTTCCCTTGCCTGCTTCTACCTTCCTTCAGCAGCATATGAGGCAGCTGCGGTGGCAGTGAACTGAGACCTAGCAGCACCTTGATCAGCAACCCACAGACTGTAGCATTTGTCAAGTGAGGGAGTGTGACCTGCCCAGTGTACGTTAGCTGCTGGCTGGGGACGTTCGGCAAAGCAGCCTCCAGCTACCAGAGAATACTTACAGGCAACACCATGGTCTTGTGTGATACAGTTGTTCTGCTTTCCTTGATATCAGGCCATTGTTGTTCATTCCTTCACATGTTTCACTGCTCTGTCATTGCATGTGTGCATTCCTTTGTTGTTGGGAGTCAGGGCTCAGCTGTCTGGGCTGCCCCGCAACAATGCATAGGCCCTAGTAGTTTACACAGGCTGTTAGCCTTTCAAGCACTAAGCTGTTAGTGTTGATGAGGTGCCCAGTGGTCTCCAGTTGGCTGGAATGGAACGTGCCAGCAATGCGGGGTTGGCAGTCATCAAGGGTGCGACCGAGGATGCTTTAGTTTGATTGGAGTAGCTGAGTGAGAGTACCCACAGTCAAACATGTTGTTCCTTGTTGAATGAGTTTTGTTTGTCTGTCATTTCATGTGCCCCTCGTGTTACTGCCACAAGCACATCACAAGTCACATTCCAGTAGCCAACAAGCAAGCACTGAACCCAGCACACCTCGGCCCTTTGTGACGTACACAATGTGCCCTCAGGTATGATGAGCACGCCCAGGCCGTCTGGCCTGACCTGGACAACCGGCCGACCATAGCTGAAACGCTAGCCCACAACAAGAGCTGCCGCACTGCAGCCTCCAGCCGGGATTATGCAAGGCAGCGGCGGGAGCTACTGCGGTTGCAGCCAGGCTGCAGTGAGGACGCAGGCGATGGGAGCACAATTGCACAGAGCTGGGAGAGGGAGGAAGGCAGTACACAGCGCTTCAACAAGCAAACCTATGCAGACCAACAGGGGCGGCATGCAGGTGTGCCTGTGGAGGGCGCCCGCGGGCACAGACAGCGGAGCGTGCAGTCTCGCCCTGACCCCACCTCCCATCCCACAGGTGCACTGCCCTCCCCCATGGCCCTGTATGCCTGGCCTGCCTCAAAGCCCCAAGCAACAGCTTTCGTCTGCCCCAACTTTGCTGGGCTGCCTTGTGGGCTGTACCTTGTTCAAGTCAAAGCAATGGATGAGGCCCTGCCAGAAGAGGGCAGCCAAGCTAGCCAGCAGCGAGGCCCACCTGATGATGAGGAAGACGTGGAGGGGTGTGTGGACCTGCCCCTCCCCCTGATGTCGCCCTCTGGCCACTGGGCAGGGTCCCCTAGCCCTCCCCCCTGGCAAAGCAGCCCCCAGCTACCAGACATGGCGTACCCTAACACTACCCTGGCTGCTCCATGCGGGCCACGGCTGCATGGCACTAGCTTGTCTGCAGTGCGGACTCCGTGCCCCTTCCACAATGCACTGCTTGCCGTGGCTGCAGCAGCTGCTGGGGAGCAGTAGGTGAGCAGCTCGTGGGTGCTGGGTGCCATACAGCTGCTTGTGTAGCAGCAGCAGCAGCAGCAGCAGCAGCAGCAGCAGCAGCAGCAGCAGTATGTATTGCTCCAAGCCATGCTGCAGTCCGTAACCATGAACAGCTTGCCTTCACTGGGCCAAGCAGCACTGTGCTGTAGGTGCCGTCACCAGCTGGGCAGTGCCTGACCGCTGTCCAGGTAGGGGAACAACTGTGCTGTCCAGGTGATCGCCATGCTGGTGATCGCCATGCTAAACCCCATGCAAGCAGGCCTTGGGATGGGCTTCACCCTGGCCATGTTGCGTACACCCCTGCAAAACATGTTGTGCGCTTCACGGCTTGGCTGCTTGCTTGGCTGCTTGCTTGACGACTGGCCAGTAGCTCTTATGATTTGCAGATAAGTGGCCCGATGGCACTGGTGGGGAAATGCATGCACCGGGAAGGACCTGGGTAGAGCAGGTCGATGGCTCAAAGTCTTCGATGAGGTGCAATGGGGACAATGAGTATGGGTAGGCAGTGTTACACTATGCTTGGCTAGACTGGGCACTGAGGTACTAAAAGTACTCAAGTGCCAGCACTGCTGGCATCAGCAGAGCAGCTGGAAGCGCACAACAACATTATTGCATGTGGCAGCATTAGCTGTACATGCCACGGAAGCAAAGCAATACGAAGAGGGACCCTATCATGGAGTACGACCAGGAGTACTGCTCCCATGTTCTAGGTCGTGACTATGACTATGACTTACTACCCATTGAACTCAAAGTGAATGGCTGACATCTGTTGTATGCGCAGATCTGGCTGCAAATGGTTGCATTATACCACACCCATAGTAGGGGTGTGACGAGGTTGCGACGGAGTTGTTAATGTGGCAGTACAGTAGGGTGAGGGAGGGGAACAGGTGTGGTAGGAAGAAGGGACGTGGTATCATGCATGTAGGATCATTGATGTGAGTGGACATGGTTGAGCACGGTGGTGTCCTACTGCTTGCAACTGTGTTGCCAGGGGCGGACGAGGTATGATGTTGTTGGTGGTGAAGGACGATGAGATCACATTTCGTACCTGCATCGTAAAGTCAGTATTGCGAGGAGAATGTGGGCTGGCTCGATGACCCTATTGCATGGAGGTCTTTGGCTGCAGAGCATGTGTTTTGCAGAAGCTGCATGAGAGGCCTGAGGCCAGGGAACACTACATGCTCTGCCCATGCATGTTTGGGCTCGGCTCTCTCTGACCGGGTACGGTGTTTTGCATTATCTGATTGCGAGAAGTTCAATGCGTTTGCAAGTCTGAACACAGCCCTGAAGTTGTGCAAGGTGCTGAGTATGTTGCTCTGGGTTGGTGGTGCCCCAACTGGGGCCTCTACATGATGTTCCTCACATTCACAATTTGCTGATGGAGCTGCAGTGCAGGGAGCAGTAGTTGAGGGAGGCTACACACAGACGATGCCCTGATTATAGAAGATGAGAAGTCTTGTTCTGCACATGCATGTTATGTAGATGTTGGTAAGGGTATGCTTTGGTGGTGGGTAAGATGAGCTCAGCTGGCACAGAGACGTTTATGTTGGCTGCATTTTGATTCATTGACAGAGACGTTTATGTTGGCTGCACTTGGAAGCCTTATGTGGTCAGTCTGCTACCATCACTGCGGTTCATCACTGCGGTACATCGTTGCCTGATGTCACCCTAGCTGTGGGGACAACACCATGTAATATATATGTAATGGACCTCACTTCCGCCCCACTCCGGTTGCCGGCCGTCCGGTTACATGGCGACCTGATGCACATCCCAACAAGGCCACTCCGCTCGGGTAATGTTACTGAATCCCTGAAGAGGAAACGCAAGCGCCCCGTCTCCCCCGCACAAAGTGCAGCCGGTAAGCCGCAAAGCTTGACGGAAGGCTCCCAGGGCGCTATTCAAATGTCGAGGCGAGGCGAGGCGAGGTGCATGGGGTGCTTTTTCGAGGCGAGGCGGCGAGGCGAGGCGGCGAGGTCTCCATGTCCCTCTAACCGCCCCCAACCGCCCTACCTCGCCCCTCGCGATTCCAATGGCGAGGCGAGGTCGAGATGCCCATGCCACCAGTTTTGCGTGCATGGGGCCTCGCCTCGCCTCGCCTCGCCTCGCCTCGCCTCGCCTCGCCTCGCCTCGCCTCGCCTCGCCTCGCCTCGCCTCGCCTCGCCTCGCCTCGCCTCGCCTCGCCTCGCCTCGCCTCGCCTCGCCTCGCCTCGCCTCGCCTCGCCTCGCCTCGCCTCGCCTCGCCTCGCCTCGCCTCGCCTCATTGGAATAGCGCCCCCAGAAGCTAGAACTGACGATGCATGTGCTGTGCTTTCCCGTGTCTGCAGGTGCCAGCTGCAGTGGGCAGCAAGATCAGGAGCAGGGGCAGGATCAAGTGCCGCCCAACCCTCCTCCCCCAGCACAGGCCCCCCCTGCCCATGCCCAGGCCCAGCCCCTCCCTGCAGCACCTGGCCCAGCCCCACGACCCCAGGGCCCCCCATGGGGCAGGTGGCTGGACCGGGACACCAACGGGTGCCTGAACTTGCAGCGCATTGGGGAGAGCTTGCAGCACCCCTTGGAGCTGTGCAGCTGGAAGGACCTGGAGGCTCTGCCCCCAATTGGCGAAGAGTGCCAGCAGGGATACAAGCGAGTCAATGACCGGCTGCCCAAGGTCAGGCAGCGGCTGCACCGGGCTGCAGAGTACCGGCGGGGCATTAATGAACGGGCCCGCAACACTGCATAGGCCCTAGTGGTTTACACAGGCTGTCAGCCTTACAAAAGCAATCAAGCTGTTAGTTTTGATGAGGTGCCCAGTGGTAGTGGCAAAGAGTGGCACTGGTGTGGGGTTGGCAGCCATCAAGGGTGCGACTGAGGATGCTACAACTTGAGTGAGATTACCCACAGGCAAACATGTTGTTTTAAGTTGAATGAGTTTTGTTTGTCTGAGAATGCCGTGTTGGCGTTTAGCGTGTCGGCGGTCGAGCAAGTGCAACACGCATGTGCAGCCTAGAAGTCGTAGATTGGAGCGGTTACCCTCCCTGACCTTGCGTCCCTCATTCCATTTGCCCAGGCAGGACTTGAACCTGTGTTTTGAGATATTGCATGCATACTTGCTTGACCCTTGTCACCTGCCCGCCCACCTCACCCTCTGCTCCACACACCCCATCCTCTACTACCCTACTCATGAATCATGCAAGAGCTAGGCTTGCACTACCAACATCATTGCACGCCGTCCATTGCTGCTGCTTTTGCTGCCAGCTTGGCCGCCAGCTCCCTGCAATGCACAGGTTTAGCAGCAGATGCTATCATGACATCTTCATTACCCAAAGCACCTACACACCCCAGTGCTGCCCCTGCATTACCCCCTGCCCTACCCCCTGAGGTGATAGCCTAGCTGTAGATGGCGTCCGTGCAACAAGTCAGCAAGTGCCATACACTACTGCTGCTGCAGCAGATGATGCAGGAGATGAATTGCATGAGCCGCATGCAGCCACGCTCAGGCCAGGTGCAGCCCTGGTCCAGCCCTCCCTCCCCGAGTACTGCATCTAAGGCCACAGGCCACCCTGCACTCACTTTTGCGCCTTCTCTGCTGCTGCTACCGCCCGGGCCTGGTCCCGCTGCTGCTTGTCCATCAGCTTCACCACATGCTCCTGGTAGCTAGGGTGGTCATAGGGGTCCACCACCATGGCCTCATGCTGCAACACCAACAAGTGCTGCAGCCTTGGAAGCATGCGCTCATGGAACATACCAACATGCCCCATGGGCACACGCCAACATCAGGATAGCTAGCATGCTCTACTGCGCTAGCTCTGGCTAGCTCTGATGTCAGAACAGTCATACAGCAACATTGATGCTTGTCCTGTTGAGGCTGCGAAGGTACCCGTAGTCCCTGTCATGCCCTTGGCTATAGGGTTGTTTAACTTGGCAAGCATGCATCTACTGAACAGGCAAGGCCCAACGACCACATGCTCGCATCAGGATGACGCATCAAGTGTCAAGAAATGTGTCAGTGTATCAGTGGGTGCATGGCAGTTCTGGCCACTGGGTAGACGTACAGCAACGTTGATCCAAGCCCTTGACCTACATACTTACAAACAGTGGATATTCAGGGCTGCATGGGCTGCATGGCCTGCATGGGCTGCATGGCTGAAGGGCAGGAGAGCAGGTGTGCACCTTGTTTGCCTCTTGCAGCAGGTGGTGGCCCAGGAAGCGCAGTGGCTGCCTGGGCCGATCACGCGCTATGAGCCGCAGCGCTTCAGTAACAGCTGGCATGACCTCTTTCTGCATGGCAGCATGGTGTTCTGCATGGTGTCCATGCAAGCACTGCCAGCTGGGTGACAAGGCTGGGAGTACCCAGAGTCACTAGTGGCAGAGCAGATATAACAGTGGTGAGCAGCATGGTGCATGGGTACATGGGTAAGCTGTAAACAAGGGTCCATGGGTCCCCCTTCCCTCTCCTCCCTCGGTCCTGCCTCAGGTCCAAACATGTTGACTAACCCAAGGTGTCAGGGAAGGGTCATGCTGCGCTGGAAGGGTGGTGCCCGCACCCGAGCTTGCTTAGGACACTCACCATGAGGTAGCTGCGGATGGGGTCGCCGGCAAACGCATGCTGCAGCCGGGCGGCAAGGGCCGCTTGGTCATAGGATTCCTGAGTCACCAGGCCCATGAGCAGTGGGTCAGCAAAGCTCGGGACAGCAAAGGTCAGGCGTGCAGTCGCAGCCTGCTGCTGTCCACCCCTGACAGTTGAGTGGCACTCCCTGACGGTTGAGTGCTGAAACCACTGATACATGGCATGGCTGTGGCATGATCTTGCCAACCTCTTGCACTGTGTGGATGTGGCCATCTCTCTGCACCTCTGCATGTTCATGCAGGCAGGAGCGGAGTCATAGCTTCCTTACCTGAGCCTGCTGTTTAATGATTGCATCGTCCAGCGGTGGTGGCAGAGCAGCGGCTGCTCCCTCGCCTCCCAGCTGGGTCAGGCTTGAGGCAGAGGGCAGTCGCGCCTCTGACTCGTGCAACCCAGGCGCATCAGCAGCAGGGAAACCCTAAGACAGTAAGACAGGACAGACAGGCAAAGCAGGTAGGCAAGCAAGCAAGGTGCCGCAACAAGGATTCATCCAAAGGACAACAAGGACATTCCATGAGGGGTGCCACAGCTGGTTGTGTCGCTGCCAGTGCTGTGATGGCTGCAGGGGGGTGGGTCGACCACTGTACTCTGTTGTGTGTCAACCTGCTCTGTACACAATAAAACAATAAAAATGGAAATGTAATCACATTCACAGCCCTGCCAGCCTGTGTCCCAGCACTGGGTCAGACCCCTGCCGCTGGACCACAACCAGGGGAAGGCTGCACCGCCTGATGCGTCTCCAGGCTCCACCACTGCACCCTGGCAGCAGCTGGAAACCCTCACTCACCACAAAGTTGTGCGGAGCCCCCACCAGAGCCATGACCTGCGCCTGCAACACAGGCAGCTGGAGCTCCTTCTGTGCAGCCAGGCTGCCTGGTGTGCCCCCCTCCAGGTCAGGGTTCTCCAGCCTCAGCAGCACCGCCCCACACGCCTCCACCAGCACCCCTGCCAGCCCTCCATGCTGTGGCAGCCCAGGTGGCACCTCAGCCTGAGATTCTCCACCATCGTCAAGGAGTGAGAGTGTGTCACCAACCCCTACTCCCTGGCTGCCACTGCTGATCGGCCGTGTGGAGCCAGTGGGTAGGGGCGAGTGGTCGGGTGTGGGCAGGGGGTTGCTGCTGGAGCTAGGGGGGCGAGGTGGAGCATGGGGCGCGGGGCTGGCAGCGGAGGGAGGTGGGGCAGGTGCCGTGGGTGTTAGGATGCTGGGCTGTGAGGGGACCCCTCCGACGGTGCCTGCACCAGCAGCTGCCGTGAAAGCAGACGCGATTGTAGAGACGGGGGCCGCAGTCAGGCCCATTGTCCCCTGCCCCACATCGCCCCCAGCGAGTCCCGCCGCGACCGATGATGACGCAGTGCCGGTAGCTGTAATAGAAGCAGCGGCGGCAGCAGCGGCTTCCTTGGCTTTGCGCCGCTTTGCTCGCAGCGTCGCGGCCTCGGCTGCGGCCCGGGCACGCTCCTGCGCCGCCTCCGCTCGCACACGTGCCCAGGTGTGTGTGACCGCAGCTACCTTGGCGCTCAGCTCCTCTGCATCGTCTGCCTTCATACGCGCCCAAGCCTCCATTCGCCGCGCAAAGTCCTTATCATTGTTATGTGATAAGGATTGCGAAGCGCCCTTGGTGCCGGGCTTGCCTGCAGCACGCGAGACATGTACATAGCCAAGTGCCATAGAGAGCATCAGATGTGATGATAGTGGTGGTCCAGATGGGTATGTGGAGGACGACACGTGTATTTCATTGCCTGCTCTAAAGAGACCGGTAGCATAGCAAAGAATCGACACACGGCACAGCCCATGACAACTCGGTATGCTCGCCTTCTTGCCACCCTCATGTCTTTACCGACATGGCTATACATTGTAACAAGGGCGCAGAGGCCGCACTAGGTTTGCTACCCTCGTGCCTGTGTCCCAGAGTGTGCCCCTGGGGATTGGTACCAGACTGACCCTGCATGCATACTGCCTGCATGTTGGCATGGGCTTGAGTGGACTAGCCCGCTGCGGCACAGTAGTGTGTGCCCGCTCTTAAGCTGTCATCCGCTCACACATCACATGTCAATCATGCCAACTCTAGGCTATAGCCCTGTCACAGGGGTCAGTGTAGGTGGAAGGCGTCCATGCCGTGTGCATGTGAACATACCTTCACACAGAGAAAACACCATCCCTAATGAGGTCAAGGTGCTGAGTATGGCCGACCACAGCTAGCATGGCTTAAGAGGGTTAAGTGTGGGTCAAGGTGCTGTAGTGGACTGCCAGGTGGGGCCGTTGAGAACAACAAGCAGGTCAAGCTGCAGGGGTCACTGACCTTTGGCAGCAGGGGGTGGGGTGTCCACAGTGGGTGTGGCGGCCGCTGCTGCCTCCAGCTCAGCTGCCTCCACAGCTCGCATGCGAGACAGCAGCTCCTCCTCACTGGCTGACAACTGGCAGCAGGCAGGGCCCAGGCAGCAGTCTTGACTTGACTTGCTGCCACAAAAAGAACACTGTGATTGAACTAGTCAGTCAGTGGACCCATGCTCTTGCACTCACTCCCCTGCCATACAGTGCATGTCTGACCCCAAACATGTACATGCCGCAAGGCTTGCCCAAACTGGTACTCAGCCATGCAGGTGGCGAGTGTGACGAGGTGGGCCCATGGAGGGAGGTGAGGAGCCCAGCATGGCCTGCAGGGCGTGAGGTGAGCTGACCTCGATCAGATGGGTCGGGGCGAGGAAGCCTGATGGAACCAGCTTGAAGCCGTCAGGCACGTCGGGCTCAGAGCCAGGCGCCCCCTTCTTCAGCCCACCCTCCTTCTTCACGCTCGGTTTGGCTTTGCATGGCAGGGCCGAGTATGGCAGAGCGTGGCAGGCAGGCAGGAAGGATGAGTCATAGTTGCGTCACACAGTGGTGCTGATGGTTGGTGAAGTGTGATCATGCTCCATGCTTGATCATGCGCCATGCCATGTGGCAATGATGGTGCTGCTGCTGTTTACACGAGCCAAGCAAACCCAGCTTACCTTTGTCCTTGCCGCCTTTGGATGGGCTGGCACCTCGCGCAAAGGCTTCGTCCTGAGGATAGCAGCCAGGAGGCAAAAGCACAGCAGCCCTCAGCCCCAGCCTGGGAACCCAGTCTACAGCAGCCCCTGCCAGGCACACACGCCCTGGGCTGTTGCTTCCAACCTTATATGGCATTTGCCAGTGTGCGGCGTAAGCAAACACTGCCAGCGCTGCTGCAACACTGGTAACCCTGTAGCTCACCAATGGCAGTGCATGGCCTGCTGCAACGTTGGTGCATTCAGCTGCGTCACTGTGTAGCTGTCTAGGGTGCTGCCCCTGTCGCTCATCATGTGCATTATTACCCACAGGCCGACATGTTGTGAGATTACCCACAGGCCGACATGTTGTTCCTTATTGAATGAGTTTTGTTGGTTTGTATAGTGCTGGAGCCTACCTTGTGTCGCTCTGCCAGCTCCTCAGCAGTCATGGGCTCTACACTCATGAACATCCACTTGGCCGCTGCGCCGCTGCGAGGCCAGCCATCCAGCACGTAGCCCCTGCCAGGCAAGGCCCAGACCAGCATCTGGCAGCAGCCAGAGGGCGTTCACCATTCACAAGGAAGCAGGGAGGGCCGAACGTGGGGGAGTGGAGCAGGGTGCTGCCTTGGGGTCGGGTCAACTGCTACAACTGCAGGCAGGGAGCCACCATCGCTGCTGTTGGGCTCGCAGCAGCATTGGCGAGCCAGCGAACGGTGGCAATAAGACCTGCCTACATAGTACGAGGGTGAGTAGAAGCACTCGTGAGGGGGTGGTGGGTCTAAGGAGTGGGTCACTCGTGAGTGGTGAGTGTACGGACTCGTGAGGGGGTGGGTAGAGTAGGAGGAGGAGCAGGTAGAGGAGGCCCAGGCTGCTTTGCCCACGAGCTGCATTGTACAAGTAGGGCTGGGGCTGAACCTAGGAGCCTCACCTGTTCAGTCGCCCCTTGCTGTTGCTCAGCAGGGCACGGGCCAGCAGGGACATGCTCCGGTTGCTGGCTTGCGGCTCTTTTCCCGACATCTCAGCAGCCAGCGCCTGGTGTGTCACACACAGCCGCCAGCGACATCAGGACATTGACATGGCAACAGGTTATTATGCGATGTTTCCAGAGTGATGACCACATGGCGGCAGGGGCATACCTCCTGCCAACCCCCCTACCAACAGCAACAGCATGGCTTCATCTCACAACTACTGACTGAGGAGGAGAGTAGCTGAGATGTGAAGGCAGCAGCCATAGCCACAGCCTGGGCTGAGAGGAAGCCTGCGAGACAAGCCTCCCAAGGCCAAGGAGCAGCAACAGCAGCAGCCTGCTGTGGCACAGTAGTGTGTGCCCCCTTTGTTGAGCTGTCATCAGCTTACAATTAGTGCATGTTTTGTCATGCCAACTCTACACGATAGCCCTCGGGTCAGGCAATAATGTAGGTGGTAGGCTCAACACTCCACACAGCCCAATAACACTGTTGGAGTCGGATCTAGTTAGTGGCTGCTAGTGGCTGCTAGTGGGTACTTCTGATCCGGCTCAAATGGAGGCCCTAGTGAGGGACAAGAGGGCTGAGAGGAAGTCTGTCAGGGAACAGGCCTCCACTCCATTCAGTGAACACCTCCTTGGTTGACATATGGAACCACGGTTACATTGTAGCTGAGTGAGATTACTCACAGACAACACCATGTTAAATGTTAAATAGCGCAGTTGGGCTGTAGTGGCAGCAGTTGGGGCAAATTGGTGGCGGCAGCAAGATGATGCAATGCTGATACGTGAGCTCAACCTGCAGCTAGGCCCGTCAGCCTGGCTGGGAGGTGTGGCAGGCTGCCATGACACCACAGCAGCAACAGCAGCAGCACAGAGGCAGAGGCTCAACAATTGCAACCGAATTACCCCGCAGCAGCTCCGCCATCCTTGCCAGCTTCTCTGCAGCTTCCGTGACCAGTATCAGGGGGTAGGTCTAGGGCTCACACAAACTCACCTTGGCATCCTCTGATGCCAGCAGTGCTGCCTCTGTCAGCAAGTCTTGGGCACAGACACAGGGCAGGCCATAGGCAGCAGCCAGCCGTGCGGCCAGCACTGATTTGCCTGGGCAGGGGCAGGGGCAGCCACCCTGTTGTAGCAACCGCATGCCTGCCGTGGCTCCATGCCTTTTGAGGTGGCTGACAGTCAGGCCCTGGAGCCGCCCTGAGCCCTTCTAAGCTGTGGCTGTACAGGTGCTCTGCGGATGGCCCGTCGGTAACCCTGCTGCTTGTCTGCTGGTGCTTGGGGCTTGAAGGCAGTCCCAGGGATCAAATCCCTGCCCGCGCTGCTTGCCAGCAGTGCAATGGGGAGGCTGGAACGCATGAACACATGTTTGCCTAACCCCCCTTCTGATGAGATGCACCCAAAGCATACGCACACGCATCGCTGAGTGGTGTGGGGTTGCAAGGCGGCATTGACCTCAACAGCATAGACTGCTGGAGAATGCACACCTAAGTCACATTGCCCGTCCCGTCCAGCATGCCTCCCTGCACGTCCCTCCACCATCTGCCCCGCCTGCCGCACCTGACATAGGGGGTCCAGCCACCACGATGCGCAGGGGTGTCACACCCCTGGCCATCAACCAGTCCTGCACCACCCCCTCCAAGTTGGCCCGCAGACCTGCAGAGTAAGTGGGGGAATAGCCGGCTGCAGCGGGCAGTGGGCTGGGCAGCATTTTGAGGTCCAGCGTCCAGCACTGCAGCCCGGTGGCAAACAGCAGCTCCTCAGCCGGCAGCGTGCTGCGGCAAAACATGACACAGGGCGGGCGAGGGCGGATGGGGAGGCCTGCAGCTGGAGTTGAAGATAGGGGGGGTCGGCAGGGTGGGCAGGAGGCAGGGCGGGGTGGGCAGGGTGAGCGGGAGGATGGGTGGCGTGTGCTGGGCGGGCAGAAGCTCATAATGTGCAAGGGACTAGGGGTGCAAGTGTGGGGGGTTAGGGGAGAGCAGAGAGTGTGTACTGATAGGGGTAGGAGCATGGTGCTAGGGTGCTGGCTGAGTTGAGTTGGGCACATCAGGTGTAGTCTGCTCTGGGACTGGTGCTGGGGTGCACATGGACATAGGGTCTAGGGTTCAGGACAGCGACAGGGTTCTAACCCCGTCTGCCACACTCCTGCCACAAACACAGTGCTGTGTGGCCCAGGGCTGAGCATGGTGCCGTGTGTAGTGCTGCATTGCAGAGTGCAAGGGCTGCACCTTAGCCTGCCGTCTCCAAGTCGCTCCGACACCAGTTTGGCCAGCTCTGCCTGGGTGACGCCTGCCAGCTGCCCCGGCCCTGGGCTGTCTGTGACCAGGAGGTACTGCTGGCTGTCAGGCAGGCCGCCAATGGCTCCGGCGCCTGGTGGCGAGGCCAGGGCCACCAGGTAGGCCGCAGCGTCAGCCACGTGCACCATGGGCAGGTAGTTGGAGCCGGCAGCATACACCATGAGGGGGGTGGTCACCTGGGTGTGGGCAAAGCATGGAGCGGAGGCAGCATGTCTAGAAGCAAATTGGCAAGGCTACAAGTACATGTCTTGAAGGTTAAATTGGTAAGGACAAAGGTAGATTATGTAAGACATGACAGCCCGGCTGCAGCCTGCGGCCACACACAATTGCATGGGATGTGTGACCATGTGTGACCAGCTTCCCCTGCCTTCTCTTGCTGGCCCGCCGCGCACCTCCCAGGCTGTGCGCATGAGCGGGTGCAGCAGCTCGTCATCCTCGCCCCTGCCATACATAAGGCCAGGGCACACCACGACTGTGCGCAGCCGGCCCTTACGCTGCGACCGTGTGATCAGCAGCTCCAGGTCATGCACGCTGTGCGCCATGAGGCAGGGCGCCCGCCTGCCCGCATCCCTGTCCGTCAGTGCGCCCACTGCCTCAGCCGCAGCATACACAGCTGCATGGCTGGCGCTGGGAGGGAGCAAGGCGGCGGCACTGACGGGGCGGGAGGTGGCAGACTGGCTGTTGGCCACTGTGTCCCTCTGCAGGGTGGCTGGAGGGGTGGTCATGGGGCTGTGACCCGCCTGCTCCTCTGCCTCCCCAGCATCAGAGTGGCCCACTACCTCCTCCTCTGGGGCCAGGGGCGGCGCCGGCCGGGTGGCTGCCCACACCAGAGGGGTGGAGACGCCCAGGTACAACTGGTGACGGCCACCAAACTGCGCATGGGTGCGGCGGCCACATGGGGCTCATGCGCAACATCCATGAGAAGGGCTGACCATGAGGGGCTGAAGAGCAGGCAAGCTAGTAGTGTAAAAGCGGGATATTGCCCAAGGCAGAAACACTTGCATGTCTGGGCCTCGTGTGCATCACATGCTTAGCTGACAGCTGGCCAACTGCAGCAGACAAAAGATAGCCTATCCCAGCAACAGGCTAGTAGCTATCAGCCTTAGGGATGTGCCATGAGCCCTGAGACATGCACAGTGCTCATGCACATGTTGTTGAGGGTGCACAATACATTGCTTGTCACTTATAATATACCGGCAAAACTCACAGGCTGCCGGTTCATGTGCACCACTGCATCGCGAGCTGCTTGTTCGTGGCCATGCATTTCATGCACAACCACATCTGCGAGCGCCAAGAACTGCTTCTTGGCTGCAGACTCGGCAGGGGATCCGATCTGCATCCAAGTCGTGTGGAGCTATGTGAAGAGCAGCAGGCTGTGCAGTGCAGCAGGGTGTGGGGCAGCAGTGGGCAGGGTGTGGGGCATCAGAGTGCAGGGTGTGCTTACCCTGTAGCTTGACTCCAAATATTCGGGCACATGTTCTGACAAGCACCCGCCCAACACCTCGAACCCAGAAGCCTGCGCGACATCACATCGAGCCAATCAATTGGGTTCGTTGTGCAGTTTAATAGTCAAAACAACATGTGCGCACTTTGAGAGCAGGACCTAAGCTTTTCCCCAGATAACTGTCTGCCGGATATATGTACGCCTTGCGGCGCCCGGTCATTCCCTTCTCACGATCTAAGGATTATCATGTGGGGGTGTAGACTCGAATAGTACCCTTTTACAGAAAGTCCTACTAAACAGACGAAGCGTGTACGGCGCTCCCAAACATTCATACACGCCTAGTTCAGTTTAGGTGGTTGCTAAACCGGCTGCAGTGCGCAGGCGTGGGTAAGCGCACTGTGGCGTACACGGGCGACGATGGTGAAGCATAACAAAAAGCAGCGAGGTAAAGGCGGGGTGGGCGTCGCGGCTGCCGCCAGTGCCGAAGCGCCCCCAATCCAATCAGCAATGGTAGCTACAACAGCCGTTACAGCAGCGCCCGCCCCCAGCTCGACAGTAGCTTTTAAGAACAAGGAGAAGGTGTTGGTGCTCTCCACACGCGGCATCACCTTCAGGTGGAGGCTGCATGCGAGGATACCCAACCTGACAGCACATTGTCTTGACCAGGGCCTTTGCTAAGAAGCATGTTGTACAATGCATACCCCCTGCAGATACCGCCATTTGATGACAGACCTAATAGCGTTGATACCACACAGCAAGAAGGATAGCAAGCTCGATACTAAGACAGACCGCAATGTCATCAATGAAGTGGCAGACATGAAGGTGACTGCTGCTTGACGAGGCATGGCAGGCGCACAGGCAGCCTCACATTGTGTGGCTTGGTGTGTGCCTGCAGAGCTGCACCAGTGTAGTGTTCTTTGAGGTGCGCAAGCGCATGGACCTGTACCTGTGGTTTGCAAAGACACCGGAGGGTCCATCTGTCAAGTTCCATGTGGCAAACAGTGAGACGAGCTGCTCGTCTGTCCACATGATGTTGCACAGAAGCACGCAGGTCCAGGTCAGGGAGGGCATGGTCACTGAGTGTGACCAGAGCACCTGGTCTTCCAGTCTGACAGCGTCCAATGTGTAGGACTGAGACCCTGGGTCAAAGCTCCCGTGGCCTGTTTGCATCTGCCACTGCTGCTTCCACCGCTGGGTAGAGGAGGAAGCAGCATGCCTTCACTCTGTGTGCCGCAGTTCACACCATGGCAGAGATGAAGCTGTCCGGGAACCACCTACGCGGCTCCCGGCCTGTGCTGTCCTTCCACAAGGTGAGGCATGCAGGCAGGTAGGCAGGCAGGCAGGTTGGCAGGTAGGCAGGCAGGCATGCAGGTGAGGCATGCAGGTGCTCTGCTGCTGAGACTGGGTAGGCGTGTGGGGCTGGGTGGCTGCACTGACTCTCCCGTGCAACGGAGTTGGAGCAACACTCCTACACAGCTCTGACCATCATCAGGAAGGCATGGCCTGAACAGGACATGTGTCCTGATGTGGACATGGCATGGAGCCAATGGCAATAATGAGCTCGTAGCCTGTGTTCGGTTACAACTATTGCTTCAGTCCTTACAGTCTTACTTATCTTAGTTATCTGGGCGTGATAGACTTGGTGTGCTCCTGGCCTCACAGGCGTTTGAGGAGCAGCCTCATCTGCAGCTCATCAAGGAGCTGCTGACCCAGGTGTTCGCCACACCCAAGCGGCACCACAAGAGCAAACCGTTCTTTGACCATGTGCTGGCATTTAGTGTGGCAGACGGCAGAGTGTGGTTCCGCAACTACCAGGTGAGCCAGCTCAGCTCAGCTCAGCTCAGGTGATCCAGCTCAGATCAGATCACCTTCCTGGCCCCTGGAAGTGCATGGACAACATGGGTAGCTTGCCAGCTGCATGTGATGGTGGCATAGAGCACGAGAGCGGCATTTAAGGAACAGTGTTGTGCAGGCAAGCATCCTCATCACAGCTCTAGGTTAGGCGTGGTTCATGTCTCTATGATGAGGGTCGATGGTGCTGTAGGTGGTGGTGCCAGTGGACAAGAGCAAGGTGGACCCTGAGTCAGCCACTCTGGTGGAGGTGAGGGCTGCTGCTTGTACTGCCACGTACTGCCGTGCACCAGCATCAGCGCGCTCTGCAAAGCCCCACAAAGCACACAGGCAGCAGCAGCAGCAGCAGCAGCACGATGCAAGCTCAGGCGTGTTGGTACTGAATCATAGGCGTGTGTTGCATTGCTGCCCTGCTGAGCTGTGCCGTCATGACCTTGGCCAGGTTGGCCCCCGATTCTGCCTGAACCCCATCCGCATCTTTGACGGCGCATTTGGCGGCCGCACTTTGTACGAGAACCCCATGTATGTCTCTCCCAATGCAGTGAGTCACGGAAAGTGTGGCAGGCTTGCATGTGGCCATGAGGCGACATTGGCCTGGCTGGCACACCTGGTTTGTATCCATCAATTCTGACAATGGCCCTCTCTTACAGCGATGTGCTACAGCAACGCGCATGGTGTGGTGCTTGCAGGTCAGGGCAGCTGCCAAGAAGGCAGCCTCTGGCAAGTATGTCAGCAAGGTCAAGGCGCAGCAGGCACGCAAGCAGCACCTGGGCGCTCACCCCATGCCCCGCAGTGACATGGAGGACCTTTTCATGGCTGACGGGAATGAAGATGATGATGAGTAGGGCAGCTTGCACAGCGCCCTGCAGCCATGTGGCATTGCTGAAATGGTGCCATGAAGTGCATGCATTAAGGTTTGAAGTGAGACTGGACTGGGCAGGGAAGGGGGTCATGCTGGGGGAAGGGCTGACAATCAATTCATACTGCAGGAGATCGTCTACAGATCAACACCTTACAGGTCCAGTTTGTACCAGTCCAGTACATACCAGTAAATGAATATGACTGAGAAATGTACTTCGAGGGGGCTTGGACAGTGACGTTGCTTGTGATGTGAATAGTGATGTAAACTGTAGTTTGGCTAAAGTGGTGTTGCAAAACGCATTTGTTTCTGTTTTGTGGAACCTGCTGGGAACAAGCGCGCGGTGCTGGTCGTTGATGCTATTCTTGTACTTTATTAGTCAGGTTTGTCCTGCCCCTCGACGGTACGCTCCTCGAAGGTACGCTGAGTGACATCTTTCACTAGCACATGCCGGGAGCCGTCAGGTACGTATGCGTCTTAATATTTGTTGATGCGTCGCGTTAGTAGGAGTAAAATGGCGAGAAAGAAAAGACGCATCGGTAGGGTACGCCCATATAATTATAGTTGGCTCGGATTCCTATAAGTAGTAGATAATGGTGTCGCGGGTCGTTTTAGGCGGTTTAAAAAGGCGAGGTCGAGGCCCTGGCGCGGGGCAGCTCGAGACCGAAGCCAGCGGACACGGAGCGTAGCGACGTGGCCGCTGGCTGAGGTCGAGAGCTGTCCCGCGCCAGGGCCGAGACCGAGCCTTTTTCAACCACCTGAAACGACCCAGGCGACTCCATTATCTAGTGTAATTGAGTTTTACGTAGGCCTAGCTCTATTGGCGCGGCGAAGCCGCGCAATGTGATGCTCCTTGTGACCTGCGATGGTGTTGGCCGGCTGTTACGTGTTCGTTGGCAATCA
>JASKMD010000029.1:7090439-7162069 GCA_030144725.1 Haematococcus lacustris
GTCTCCCGGTAAAAGTTCCCCCTGTACGGGGGAAGTTTGTTGGCTGTAGATGGGGGAAGTTTTCAATTGCCCAACCGCGCTACTCGACAAGCACGAGCGACTAGCAACCCACACTACAGCTTCCTAGGTTCCTCCGCATGCTTTGACGCGCAACCTTCACTGCCCAGAGGTGGTTAGGGGCGGGCGGTTACTGCAATCGTTGATGAATGGCCGCAGCGATGCCGAGCCCAATCCGTCCCTTAACAGCAGCCGACCCGCGGCCGAGCCTGACGGGACCAACGGCAAAGCCAGAGGCTCATACACTGTCCGAGTACTCCACAAGTGCGCCCATCGTCAGCATGTTGAAGTGGAGGCATTGGTCTTCAGGAACTTGCGCATTATGGGCAGCGCAAAGCTGGTACTTGGCAAAAGCGGTGGTTTGCTTTGCTGCTCTCGTGGAGAATGCGGGGAGTGCGGGGGATGCGGAGGAGGACAACGGGTTATATACAGCTTTGTTTGGCATGTTGTGCTGCCTGACAGACTTCCAACGGCCAGACCTCAGTGTAGCTGCCGGTCAGGCCATCATTGATTGCTTTATAGCCTTCATAATCGAGCACAACATCAAGAAGGGAGAAGTGACAGTGACGGTACAGCATGCAAAGGCTGCAGGCAAAGGCAGGGCACCAAGACGCAAGCCTGCGCAAGAGGGTGTGGAGGAGCATGTACCACCACTGCGGCAGGCGCGTGTGGGCACTGGGCCAACCACCCACAATATGTTTGGCGGTCCGCAGATGTCAGCCATCAGCCATCATGTAAGTCAGTGTGCGCATGCTGTCTGCCGCCAGCTGACAGTGTTCATGCCTATATGCCTATGCCTATGATTGGGCTAATATAAGGCGCTAAGACAGCAACTATCCAACACTCGCATCTGTACCAACCTGCATCATCTTGGCAGCCGGGCTTTCTCCGCCTTGTGCAAAAGCATAGTCATTGTTTGCTTGCTTGCCTATGGCATCAAGGAAGCAGCTTGCTCTGCCTGCCTGGTCACAGATGGGATATTGTCTCCGCTGGAGGGCAACATATGGCAGCTGGGGGGCATCCCATCCCCTTGCCAAGGTATGCTATGCAATAGTGCTAGCGTTGTTGCGCTGTTGCTGTTGTTGTTGATGACACAGGATTACTTGTCACATCCGCTGTATCTAATCCTTGGAAGCGACCAGCTATCTTGCATGATCATGGCTTGCATGACTGGTGGCTTGCATGATCTTGAATCTGATCTTTGCATGACTGCTGGCTGCATCTCTCTTTGCAGCCCACGCCCCAGCCCAGCTCAGCAACCATCTGCCAAAAGGATTGGTGAGCTATCTCAGATGCTATCTAGCGAGCAAGTCAGTCCACAGCTAGGAAGTTCGATCAGGCCTAGCCAGAGCAGCATGCAAGCAAGCAGAACTTATTGCAGCAATGGCTTTGCTACTGTTGCTGCAGCTGTTGGCGGCGAGGACAGTCACACCCACGCTACTGTGCCACAGCTGGCAGGCGAGGCAGCTACAGACCTGCCGCTAACGGGGGGGCCCACCCCATTGCAATTGCTGGACACTATTTAAACCTCCGTGCCGCAGCTGGTGGGGAGGGCAGCAGCAGGCATGCCGCTGGCGAGGGGGCCACCCCTAGTGCGACTGGCACCGGGGGGGCCAAGCTCTGAGCCGCAGCTGGCTGGGGAGGCAGCCGTAGTGCCGCTACACAGCAAGGTGCACCCAGTCACCCGCCCACCCACCCATCTGCATCTTGGTGTTGTTGTCATGCCTTTGGTGTTGTTGTCATGCCACCCCATCCCAGCCCTGCCCCACCCCCTCCCAGCCCTGCCCCACCCCCTCCCAGCCCTGCCCCACCCCATCCCAGCCCTGCCCCACCCCCTCCCAGCCCCGCCCCACCCCACCCCCTCCCAGCCCCGCCCCACCCCACCCCCTCCCAGCCCCGCCCCACCCCACCCCCTCCCCGCCCCGCCCCACCCCACCCCCTCCCAGCCCTGCCCCACCCCCTCCCAGCCCCGCCCCACCCCACCCCCTCCCAGCCCTGCCCCACCCCCTCCCAGCCTTGCGTTGCCCCTCCCTGACCTGACCTGACCTGACTTGCCCTGCCCTGCCCTGCCTGTAGGTGTGTGGCAGTGCATGCTGCAGGTAGCAGGAGTGCTGCAGTGCATGAGCAGCAACAGCAGGCTGCAGTGCATGTGCTGCAGAGCATGAGCAGCAGCAGCAGCACCAGGTTGTAGGTGTGTTGCGGTGCATGATCAGCAGCAAGTGCAGCAGGCTGTAGTGCATGAGCAGTGTATGGACAGCAACAGCAGGCTGTAGGTGTGTGGCAGTGCAGTCTTGTATTAGCAATTAGCAGCAACTTTGAGCCCATCAGAGAAGAATATTGCATGGTACAAAAGCTTTCAAAAGGCTGTCCTGTGCTTCCGTTCAGTTCCATGCCACACAACGTGATTTGTAAGCTGTAACTGGTCAAGATGTCACGAAGAAAACGGTGGAGGTCATTAGCCGTGTATCCTCTTCTCAAATGATACCTACGCCCCTTGTATGGACAACACCACCACGCGGTGATGCGCTAATGCTGCAAACATGGTAGCCACCTGCTACATACCCCCTTTGCATGTATGCATCACGGTCATGCTTAGCAAGTGCAGGCCTGGCAGTGATAGGTTAGGATGGGCTGGGCTGGGCTAGCTAGGGATGGGATGGGCTGGGCTAGCTAGGGATGGGATGGGATGGGATGGCTAGGGATGGGATGGGATGGGCTGGCTGGCTGGCTAGGGATGGGATGGGCTGGCCTGGCAGTGATGGGCTGGGCTGGGCTAGCTAGGGATCAAGCCTAGGAGGCAAGGCGGTGCTAACAGTATTTAGGCTACATGATTTGAACTTGAGCGCGGCCATTCTTATTTGGCTTGGATAGCCTTGTCTAGCCTATGTCCAGCCTCGTCTTTTGTTAATAAAGAGCTTCTACTCCAATGAGGAGCTAGGCACCTAGGGATGCGGCTGGTTACATGCATGGTATGTAGAGGTTGGGACCGGGTGACTCTGGAATGAAGTATAGTTAGGTCAGCTCTCAACGGTTAGGGATCACATAAGCGGTTGGTTGGATAGCATTACATGACCACCATGTTACAAGGAATTACAAGGGTGTTACAAGTGGTACAAGGGTGTTACAAGTGGTACAAGGGGATGATAAGGGTGCTACAAGTGCCCCTGCCCTCCTAGCTCATGTGCATGCCCTCAGCCTTGATTAGCATGTCTTGGTACTGCTGCATGTGTTGTTTGATATAGAACAACCGCCCTAATTGCAATGACTGCTGCAGCTGCCCTGACTCAGCCTCGCCATGCGCCTCAGGCTCACCGCATGCCCCCTTGCACACTACAATCATGTGCTGCAGCCAGACAAGCAGCCGGCTATGCTCGACACGCAAATGGTGCAGCTGCCGCCCATAGTGCAGCAGCTTGCCGTAGGGAATTTCTGTGGATGCCTCAGCTCATGGAGCTGGCTCACCCCTCATCATGGCATGGAGCTGCTCCTCTATAATGCTGACAGCTGCTGCATCCTCACCACTCCCTAGCGCCTGGTAGAGTGCTGCCTCTTTGAGAAGCTGACGAGCTGTCCTAAGCTTTGCCTTGATGGCGTTGCTTGCTGCGCGCGTGTCCTTGTCGCTCTGGCCCATACACTCGCGTTGCAACCCCAGCTCATGCACTGTGTGGTGAGCTGCTCCACCTGGGTACGGTACCTACAACACACCGCGCTGAACCAACTGTGCCACACCTCACCCTGAACACTCTGCATACTCTGCACCCTTGCCATGCCACACACACCTTGAGACTTGACCTTCGACCAGGAGCACCATGGCGCACAACCTACCTGGAACTGGCAGGCAAAGTCATTGTAGAGATGTCGCATGCAGCATGCCATGCCAGGAGGTAGTACACAAACTGCTCCGCTGTGCGCATGTTGCAGTACAGCGCTAGTAGCGGCACACAAAGCCAACCACACCACGCACTGCACAAGGCTGGCCGGCTGTTATGTTGCTGATCTCAGGCCTGGAATAGGACAGCGAGGTTCAGCAGTCATGTGCCTCACTGTCCACGCCTGCCAATCTTGCTGCTACTACCTCTGCGTCTGCTCCAGCTCCTGTTGCCTCTGTTGTAGCTCTGGCCGCTGCAAATGCTCCAGACAGAGTCGCCCACTGTCATGCAGCTGTTGCACTGCGCCCTCCAACCCTGAACAATCCAGGTAGGTATCTGTGTGCTGCTCTAGGTCACGGGTGGCCTTGGCCACACCGGCATAGCTGCTGGGCTTGTTGCAAGCATCGCCAGCAACACAATGCACGTAGCCATCTTGTGGCACACCTGCAGCATGCACACACACACACACACACGCACACACATACACACCCATTGCCGTATGATGATGATAATGATGACACACACAGCTTTCCTGCATGGCAGCAGATGCATGCAACCACTTACCTGGGACGAGCGCACAGGTGGGACCGAATGCTCCGCTGGGGAGTTGGGCCTGTAGGTCTGAGCGCTGTTGCAACAATCTGGGCATGGAGAGAAGCCGGTCAATGGCCCGCAGGTAGTCAAAGAATGCCTGGCTGAAGCTGTCTGTTCTGATCTGCTGAGGTGGGTACAAGGCCAAAGGATGGTGAGCGGCGTTGAGGGCCTCCAGGAAGGCTACATGACAGCACACACAAACACACTTGATGATACACATGGGTGGCGCATGGCGCAGTCTACAGCGCAGGTGACTAGCGATGGCTGACCTTCCATGGAGACACCACACCCTTGCATCCGGGCATAGGAGCGCAAAACTCTCACATCATACCACGTTTGAGCGTGGGTCTGGCTGCTAGGCCAGCTGAAGAATGAGATAGGGTTGGGACTGATTGACTGATTGCATGAAGCGCAAGGGAGCGTCAACTTGAATCGGTCCTGCATGCTGATGTACTCCACCTGCATCACCTGAAGTGGCTTCAGGGGGGAATCTTCTAGTCTAGTTGCACCAGAGGCACAAGCATGGTGCTGCCAATCCTCGCTGATAGCTGTTTGAGTAACTGACTGCAGGGCTGTCATTTGAGCTGCCAAGCGCTCCTGATGCTGTGACTCCACATACTCCCGCTTGCGCCGCTCCGAACTGGAACGGGCAGCGGCATCTGACCGCTCCCTGCGCTCCTGCCAAGGCAGAAAAGCTGCCGAACGCAGGTGCTGCTCCTGCTGCGGTTCTCTCGTCTGGCAATGTGTCCGTCGCTAGTTTTGGGTGTTGTGGGGGATTTGGCCTGCGTTGTGGGGGATGCGGCTTGCCTTGTCTACATCCCCTGTAACCGCTCCCTTGGCAAGTCCCTTTTGGGCGAACGGTCCAGGCGGGTGTTGGGCAGTAACCGCGTTTGCTGGGCAGTAACCGCCCGCCCCTAACCACCTCTGGGCAGTCAAGGTTGCGCGTCAAAGCATGCGGAGGAAGCCAGGAAGCTGTAGTGTGGGTTGCTAGTCGCTCGTGCTTGTCGAGTAGCGCGGTTGGGCAATTGAAAACTTCCCCCATCTACAGCCAACAAACTTCCCCCGTACAGGGGGAACTTTTACCGGGAGACTTGATTGTCGTTGGGAGCACTTTTTGTAAATACACCAGGTCGCTGCAGTTAACGATTCGTAGTGGCGTTTTCACGCGTTTAACAACGTTAGCAGCCCTATCCTTAAAACGTTTAGTACGCGGCCCCTCCGCTACTAACAGCCACAAACCAAACTTGTGGTTGTTAGTAGGGGAGGGGACTTGTTTGTGGCTGTTAGTAGCGGAGGGGACTTGTAAACAGGGCAACCACCGTCGTGATCACAGTCTTCGTCATCGCAGTCGCTACGCTCCGCGGCCGCTGGCTTCGGTCTCGAGCTGTTTAGCGCCGGTGCTCGGCCTCGCGTGTTTAAACCCTTTAGCACTGGCGGTTTTGTCGTTATCTACTACTTAAAACGAGGTCTATTAATGATTACAACTGAGTAAAACTCAATTACTTAGTAGATAATGGTGTCGCGGGTCGTTTTAGGCGGTTTAAAAAGGCGAGGTCGAGGCCCTGGCGCGGGGCAGCTCGAGACCGAAGCCAGCGGACACGGAGCGTAGCGACGTGGCCGCTGGCTGAGGTCGAGAGCTGTCCCGCGCCAGGGCCGAGACCGAGCCTTTTTAAACCACCTGAAACGACCCGCGCGAATCCATTATCTAGTGTAATTGAGTTTTACGTAGGCGAAGCTCTATAGGCGCGGCGAAGCCGCGCAATGTGATGCTTCTTGTCACCTGCGATGGTGTTGGCCGGCTGTTACGTGTTCGTTGGCAACCACTTTTGTTAATACACCAGGTCGCTGCAGTTAACGATTCTTAAAACGAGGTCTATTAACGATTACAATTGAGTAAAACTCAATTGCAAAGCTATAATTATAGGCTATAGGACTATAATTATAGCTTGGCTCAGTAGCTTGACGACCTAGTGCGAGAGGTTACGGGTTCGACCCCACGCAAGAGCGTACTTTTCACGTCAAGTTAGCTCAAACAAGCCGTGAGCAGCCCATCGACCCGCATGTTCATAGCAAGCTCATACACAAGACAAGTGAGTTAATGAAATGTTTACGGTGCGCCGTTGCGAGGCGGTGATGAACAGCAAATGTGACAGTCCATGTGAGACTAGAGAGACTGTGAGAGAAGATGTTGATACGGGTGTGGGTTGGGGTGGGCTAGGGGAAGGGGGGGGGAGTTATGTCTGAAAATGGTCTTGCCGACTCCGGGCAGGGTCCTACCGACCCTGTGGAGGGTCGTCATGGAGGGTCATTTTACATCCTCTCCACAATGTTGATTCTGATCTGATACAAACTTGCCATGTCATGTCTTACAATCATTACTTTGTGCTTAGTGGTACACCACAGCAAAACAGCAGAAGCAATACATGTCTTGATGCTCAACTGCCTTGCAACACCACTACAGAAGACATGTATCGCTGATGCTAAGTACATGCAATGATGCAAGAAGGTGGCAACACCACACAACACAACAACACCTCAACAACACACCACCACAACAACAACACAATGACTCATGCCTCACACACCACCTATGCTATGTGCACAACAAGCAAGGACCGGCTGCACCTCCTTGCTTTAGCTAACACTCACTACGGGACTGCTAAGGACTTTGCCTTGCTGCCTGTGCCCTATGCCCCATAGCTGGGCTGGGCTGGGCTGGGCTGGGCTGGGCTGGGCTGGGCTGGGCTGGGCTGGGCTGGGCTGGGCTGGGCTGGGCTGGGCTGGGCTGGGCTGGGCTAGACTAGGCTAACAACAAGGTGGCACAACACAACAACACACAACACAACAACAACGTCCAGCTCCAGGCTGCGCGCTCCAGGCTGCCCGCTCCAAGCTCCAGCGTGTGTCGTGGGATGGGGGGGAGGGGAGGGGGGGAAGTAGGTGGGTAGAAGACTCGGAAGTGGTGGTGGTGGGACGGGGTAGGGAAGGGAAGGGAGAAAGGGGCAAGGGACAGGAGTGTGAACATCAAGCCTGCAGCCAGCAAGAGGCATCCTTGTGATTAGGCTGGGCATTGGGGGCCACTCATGTCAAGGGGCCGGCCACTCACAGTTTTGCTCCGTGTCATGCCTTGCTGACTCCTTGCTACCTCCTTGTTGGCTGTTGCTCTACGCCGTTGCTGCCTTGCTTGCAACCACCAAGCCATGTTACACCTGTCATGCTCCAGCTGTCTACAACTGCACGCAATCATCAGTCAGCTAAGGCTTAGCAAGCAGATGAACAAGATTAACACCCAAGCCGCATGTGCACTCACCGGAAGTCCAAGCTGACGCTCCAAGCGCCTCCCACCTGCTGCTCTTGGGATGACGACCAGCATGCGATGACGACCAGCTTCTCTATCAGGCTGACTCGGATGATGTAGTTGGCCCGCACAGTGCAGCCTTTGAGCTGGTTGTACACCTGAGCGACGGTGCTTTTCTTTCCTCCAAAGGTTTGCGTGGTATGGGCAAACTTGGGCAGACCATCCGACCCTAGCGCATTGGGGTCATCGGGGCTAGGCGCAGCCATTGCGCTGGTCGGAAGTGGAAGCGGATGCAAGATTCGAGGACCTATAAAAGCTATAAAAGTGCTCAAGCCATATAAAACTATAAATATAATTATAGTCGGGCCGGTCGCTCCCTACGCATCGGACGGATGTTGCGGTTGTCGGTTGCAGAATGTTGACTGTCTCCACATGCGCAAACGGCTGTTGCGGCAGTGCTAAGTTGCAGCAGTAGCCAGCTATAGAAAGACAATCCCAGTATGAAATGGTTGAACCCTTCACGAATGGGATGTGTGTGGGATGGAGCTACTCTAGCTCCAGGCACACACACCAGAATGGCTGAACTGAAGTGGGCACTAGGCACACTAGAAGTAGCCTTGACAAAAATGAGCTCACAGCTTGTGTTCGGCCACAACTCTTGCTTTCTTTGGTGTAGCATGAGGGCTGTAGCTGAACAGTGCAGGGATCAAACTAATTGTTTGATTGATTTACTATGTGTCACTGGTGCTGGTCATGCTCCTGCAGGCTTGCGCAGTAGTGAACCTGCCTGTAGCCGTAGGCTGGCGCTGCAAACACCGCAAGTGCAGGTATGTCATGTAAAGCAAACGTGTGACGTGTGGCACGGGACTTGAGCCGTCCTGAGCGCTAGTTCGTTCGCTTTCAGCAGCTCCTCATCCACAACCAGCAGTCGTCATGGCCCTCGCAATGAAGAGCGCTGTGTCTGCCCCTGTGGCCAAGGCCTCCCGCAGGTCCACTGTGGTGGTCCGGGCTGGCAAGTATGATGAGGAGCTGATGAAGACCGCGGTGCGTGCGAACAGCGAATTTGGCCAGCCTTATCTGATACTTGATCTGCGAGATGTCGAGGCCGCAAATGCCTAATCCTTAAGAGGTCAGGGCTCTAGGAGCAGCGCTTCAATCACTTGCCCTTTGTGCCATTCACTCACCCTGTGCAGAAGACCATCGCGACCCCAGGACGTGGCATTCTGGCCATGGACGAGTCCAATGCCACCTGTGGCAAGCGCCTGGACTCCATCGGCGTGGAGAACACTGAGGACAACCGTCGCGCTTACCGCGAGTTGCTGCTGTCCGCTCCTGGGCTGGGCAACTACATCTCCGGCGCTATCCTGTTTGAGGAGACCCTGTACCAGGACACCAAGTCTGGCAAGAGCATGGTCGCCGTGCTCGGCGAGCAGGGCATCGTGCCCGGTATTAAGGTCGACAAGGGCCTGGTTACCCTGGCTGGCTCGAACAACGAGCAGTGGTGCATGGGTCTGGATGGCCTGGACAAGCGCAGCGCGGATTACTACAAGCAGGGTGCCCGCTTCGCCAAGTGGAGGTCCGTAGTGTCCATCCCCCAAGGCCCCAGCACCATCGCCGTGCGCGACTGCGCGTACGGCCTGGCCCGCTACGCTGCCATCTCCCAGGCAGCTGGCCTGGTTCCCATCGTGGAGCCCGAGGTGCTTTTGGACGGCGACCACGACATCGACCGCACCCTGGAGGTCGCCGAGGCTGTGTGGGCCGAGACCTTCAAGTACTTGGCTGACAACAAGGTTTGTGACCGGGAGGGCAGGCGGGTGCTGAGACCGGGGTATCGCCCACTAACCCCACTTGTTTGTCTCCTTTGCAACCCAGTACCATGTCACCTAAACCTCACAACGTATGCCAGGAGATGTTGTCCTTGCAGTCATACCGCAGCTCCCCACCCACCATGTCTATATGTTGTCGTCACTCTGCAGCTTTCCACCTGCCATGCCTGTCTGTCCCAAGCCCAAGTGCTGCAGCTGCTGCAATGACCCCAGCGTGTGGGGCTGCCCCACCCAGACTCTCAGCACCTGCGGCCTGGTCGCCCCGCAGGTGCTCTTTGAGGGCATCCTGCTGAAGCCCGCCATGGTGACGCCTGGCGCTGACTGCCCCAACCGCGCTTCACCCACCAAGGTGGCGGAGTACACTCTGAAGCTGCTCAAGCGCCGCGTGCCCCCTGCTGTGCCCGGCATCATGTTCCTGTCTGGTGGCCAGTCCGAACTGGAGGCTACCCTGAACCTGAACGAGATGAACAAGTCACCCAACCCCTGGCACGTGTCCTTCTCCTACGCCCGCGCTCTGCAGGTGGGCAAGGCTGCTGAGGCCAGCAGGGGGGTTGAGCGGTCGAGGCTGGCATACCTGCTGCCAGCGGTTGCTAGGGCACTGCAGCCATCATCCTGCTTGGCAGCTCCAGCCAGTGCCAGTCCGTGTGGTACCAGTCTTGATAGTGAAGCCGAGCTGCCCTCTGCACCTGCTACCTGTTACCTGCTCACTGCCACCTTCCATTGCTGGGCTGGGGTGACACCTGCTGCTGGCTGATGTTGCGCAGAACTCTGTGCTGAAGACATGGCAGGGCAAGCCTGAGAACGTGGCAGCTGCCCAGGAGGCACTGCTCAAGCGCGCCAAGGCCAACAGCGAGGCTCAGCTTGGAAAGTATGACCCTGCAAGCGAAGGCACCACTGAGGCAGCCAAGTCTCTGTATGAGAAGGGCTACAAGTACTGAGCACCTTGGCCTGGGAGTGCGCAGTAGGCTGACTGGCTGGCTTGCATGATGACTTCAGATTCGTTGAGTGTGGGTTGGGAGTGATGGGCTTGGGTGTGACGGCTGCGCAGCTGTGATTGATGCTGCTGCTGTTCATGTGCGTCGGGGCTCTGGCATGGATTGAAGTGACGGGGCATGCGAATCAGTTGTGTGTCGCAACCTACATGCAAGGGGTGGCGTCTGCCATGTGAAGTCTTTGCACTGCACTGCACTCAGTCGCACTGTGCAGCGCTGTGTGCACACGGGAGGATGGATAAGGAGGTGTGAGCTCCAGCCGCAGGAAATGACACCATGTACCCCTTGCAACCTTATGTAACCCTTCTGATCTATCGCCTCTAATTCACTGATGTGAAGGCATGCAGCGATGGGATGTAAATGCAACGATAACCATGACCCAACACAGGCTGCGAGGAATGCCGTTGGAATGACAGGCGCTCGTCGCACGGACATACAACAGGGGGCCTCTGTTCGTCACTCCTCGCTTGGCCTGCCCGGTTTTGGCTCCAAACCAAATGAGCGCGGCCGACACGTCCCAGTTCGAGACCTGTAGGGGGGGGCAGGTTGAGCTAGGGTGGGGGGGGAGGTTGAGCTAGGGTGGGGAGTAAAGCATGATAGCCTTCCCTGCACGTCCCCCTTCACCTTAGGCCTCACCATGCTGGGGGTAGCCTCCTTTCCCTCCCCCCTGTGCTCACCTGGCAGTGGTGCTCCTGGAGTGCTCCTTGAGCTTCTTGCAACCAGCCCACCAGGCCAGTGCCGGGAAGCACCAGGTGCGAGGAATACTGAGTTCCAGCGAGACTTGACTGCCCGCGCCTCCATAGGATGTTGGAAGGCTAAACATAGCACATGCCGGCTCAGGGCTGCCTGCAAGTTCTGGAACACTGCCAAACTATCCCACAGTGAATTGCTAATGAGGGTGATCAAGGCAGATGTGGAGTTAGGCAGGAGGTGTCAGGCCAGCTGGAGTGCTCAATTCCAGCTGGCCGCCAGAGAGCTGATGGGGGGTGAGTTTACCTTGAGCCCCGACATGGTCCTAGACACCAAGGCTATGGAAGTCAAGTGGCTCGAGAGGTGAAGGAGGCGCTGGGCTGGGTTTGAGGAAGACCCCTAGGCTGCCTGAGACGTTGAATCAGGAGGGATGCTCGTATGCTGCATGGTTCAAGCATGGGGACGGCATAGGCATTAATTACATGGCACCAAAGTGTCAAAGTGCACCGCCACGAGTTCCATCAGGAAGCAGCCGGAGTTTGCCATGACTTTCCAGAACAGTATTGAAAACCTGCATGACTTCATTTTAAGCCTATGTGCACCTTTGTTTGTACTCCTTGCTTTGAGATGCGTTGCAGAAAGTCCCGAACCCCTAGAGGGGGAGGGCGGCCAAGTAGCCTACGGCTGACGGCTTAAGCCACCATCATCATCATAGCACATGCCGGGAGCTGTCAGGTACGTCAGGTGCGTATGCGTCTCAGGAGGACCCGACTTACACTCTAGGCGCTACAGCCTGAGATCATGCCAGATTGAGGGCCCGCCGTGATATGCTCACGCTCTTTGTCATAGCTTGACCTGGGCTCAAGCAAACATTTATTGCTTTCAAATCATATCCCTGACAGCCTGGTATGCAGCCCTCTTGTCCCTCACTAGGGCCTCCATTTGAGCCGGATCAGAAGTACCTACTAGCAGCCACTAGCAGCCACTAGCAGCCACTAACTAGACCCGACTCAAACAGTGTTATTGGGCTGTGTGGAGTAAACCCAGTGCGCATGGCACATGAGCCGCCTACCACCTACACTATTGCCCGACCCGAGGACTATCGTGTAGAGTTGGCATGACAAAACATGCACTAATTGTAAGCTGATGACAGCTCAGATTGGTGACAGCTTGGTATGCAGCCTGACCTGATTATGCATGGGCTACCCACGTGTGCCAGAGCTGAATGCACACGGAGAAGATGCAAGTGCTGCACATAGCACGATGTAGCATCAGGTCTTGGCAAAATGAGTGGCTGCAAACCCCACCCTGCTAGCAGCAGCTGTAGTGGTGCTCCTGCTGGCTCAGCCCAGCGAGCATCAAGTACCAAAGCAGAGGCAGAATCACAGGACCCACACCAGGGGTAGAGTTTTGCCTGTGTGCAGTGAACCTTCCACACACATGGCATGGCCGCCTTCCACCTACACTATTGCCTGACCCCTGCGACAGGGCTATAGCCTAGAGTTGGCATGATGACACCAGGAGGAGCGGTCATGCTTCATCAGACCAGGATGAATGGCCTGGTTCGGCTCATTGCTGGGGGCCGGCACTGCGCCTCCATGCTGTACTCTGGTGCCAAGCCCATGCAAGTGGGCACCTCGGCCCTCACCAGGGCATACCTTGGAGTGGAGCAGTAGGGAGCACTACGGACTGTGTCTTGTCTGTTCATAAGCTCGAGCTGTGCTCAAGCATTACCCAAGGACATGGTGCGCATCAATGTTCCCATTCCAGTCAGGGCGACTCCCAGTGATTGGCATCAAGGTCAGAGAAGCCTGACAGTCGCTGTGAAGAGGCCACCCTGGCCAGCACAGCAGCGTCTGACTCCGCCTGGTCAGCTGTGGCTGCCTCCAAGGCCTGCAAGGCTGCTGGCGCCAGGGGGGTGGGGCCAGGGAGGGGGAGCAGCAGGGGGGGCTGCAGGCCCTCTACCTCCTCCGCCCCGGACTGTAACTCCAGCGGCCTTGCTGCCTCTGCACCGCCATGGCCTTGCAGCTCTGCATCGTCAAACCCAGACAGCTCCTGGCTGGCGGCATGGTCGAGCAGGTTGGTGGCGTGTTCTTGAGCAGCAGCAGCAGCAGCGCCAGTGCTGGAGGCGAGGCGAGGCAAGGCTGGTGAGGCAGCCACCACCTCAGGCACCCTCTCCTCCTGGCCAGGCATGCCCAGCAGCGCAGCCAGTGGGTCATCTGCCTCCAGTGCTGCTGCCTCTAGCTGGGCACTGTGGTGGCTTGGGGTGGAGGGCGCAGGCTGAGAGCGGTCCTGGTCGTGCTGGGTCACAGCAATGGAGGTGACCTGTTGGCCAGTAGGGGGTGTGGGCCGCAGGTCGGACTGGGACCCAGTTGCCCCTGACATGCCCTGAGGCCGGACAGCAGGGGTCCCATGCGCCTGCCCTCCCTCGTCTGCCCCTGCCAACTGACATAGTCCCTGCCCTTCTCCCCTCCCCTCCCCCCCTCCCTGGGGCTGCGCCTGTGCCGGCCCTGCCTCCCCTTCCCCCTCCGCCTCTGGCAAGCTGTGCAGCACATGCAGCGCCGGCTGCCCGGCCTCACTGAACCTTGGCTGACTGAGCTCTGAGGTTGACTGAGGTCTTGGTTGACTGAGGTCTGGCTGAGCTGCCTGCATCAACAGGTCGTACGCCTGCAGCTCCCCAGAGTTCAAGCTGACCAGCTGGCTGCTGGAGGGCAGGCCCAGCCGGCTGCGCGAGCGGGAGTGGGATTTTGCCAGGGACTGCTGCCGCATCAGCAACTGCTGGTCTAGCAGCAGGAGGGGGCTGGCGGCAGCAGCCTCAGGGCCCCTACCCCCCTGGACGCCACCTGGCTGTGAGCCGCTGCCGTCAGATCGCCGGACGAACTCCGAGAAGGAGTTGCGCGCAGCAGTGAGCACCATGTCTTGGGGGAGGTGGGTGTGGAGGGGGAGGCCCGCAGAGGGTGAGGGGGTGGGGTCAGGGGAGAGGAGGGACAGGCGACCTGACAGCCGGCCTGCACCAGGAGGGGGTCCTGACCCCCCTGCAGCCCCCCCCACCGCTTCCAAGGCCCCATGGGGGTTAACCTCCATGCCCAGCCTGCTCTTGCGGTGTGGGGTGGTGCGGGAGAGGGATGTGGCGCGATGCAGCAGCTGCTGGCTCAGTGGGGGGGCGGCGTTCAAGCTCTGGCTTGGGGGGGCCTCTGGCGGGGTGAGGTCAGGCAGGGCAACCAGGCCCAGCTGCTCGACCAGCTGGCTGCTGCTGCTGCTCTGCAGCCGGCTCTTCTTGCGCTCCCGCTTGCGGGTCTCAATGGAGCTCTGCTGGGCTGTGTGGCCAGACAAGGTACTGCACAACACAACAGCAGCAGCAGCAGCAGACACAGCGCAACTTTCTCCTAGACAGTCCAAGGATGCACGTGTCAGCAGGCTGCTGGACAAGTCAGGCAGCGGCAACAGGCAGCAGCAGCGGCGGCGGTAGCAGCAGCGGCGGGGGCAGCAGCAGCAGCAGTCGCAGCAGCAGGTAGGGCAAGCAAGCAGGCAGCTGTGTAGGCAGACGGTCGACAGCTCTGGGTGAGGTCAGGCTTTACCTTGCGCTCATGCAGGCTGTGCGCTGCCCCTGTTCATATGAAGCCTATCTTAATATCCACCACTAGCTCATACTAGCGCCCATAGACCATAGCCCATAGACAGCGCCCGCATGCAGGTATGCAGGCAGCGGCAGCAGCAGCAGCAGCAGCAGAGGGCAGTGTGCAGTGATAGTTGTGTAGGCAGGATGGTGGATGAGGCTGCAGGGGGCTGATGATGTGCCCACCTCATGTCGACCGGGGTTACAGTGGCTAGGCGGCCCCCTAGCAGCGCGTCAGACTTGGCCGCAGCGACCAGGCTGCAGGGCGCAGCAAAGCACATGCGAGGGGTTATGGCGACAGTGAGGAAGGCGATGTGGCAGGTTGGGCGCAAATACTGGGGAGCTGCACCATAGCAGCAGCATGGCCGCATGCACTGTGGCATGGAGCAACACCTGCTCTGGATGAACTCCTGAGATGAAGGACATGGAGGGGCACGAGGGGGGAATGCTAGGACCCAGGGTCAGGGGGGAAAGGCCCAAGGGGGCAAGGGCAGGACCTGGGCCTAGCACCCCCCTAGGCACAATGACATCGTGAAGAGACCCTGACTGGGGTTGCAGTTTCAGAAGCTCATGCGCAGGGCTGCTGGGCAAGGGCACCGGTGCAAGCGCAGGAGGCACCAGCCAGGCAGCTGCCAGCTACTCCCGGTGCACTCACCACATCAGGCTTTGCACAAAGTCAGATCAGAGCCAGAGCAATGTCGGAGCAGAGCCAGGCTTCTTTGTTTACTGTGTGGCAAGGGTGCTGCAGCCACCCTCCCCTCTCCCTCTCCCCTCCTCCTCTCCTCTTATCCTCCCCTGCTCCAGCCACCCTCCCCTCTCCCTCTCCCCCTCCCCCTCTCCCTCCTCCTCTTATCCTCCCCTGCTCCAGCCACCCTCCCCTCTCCCTCTCCCCCTCCCCCTCTCCCTCCTCCTCTTATCCTCCCCTGCTCCAGCCACCCTCCCCTCTCCCTCTCCCCCTCCCCCTCTCCCTCCTCCTCTTATCCTCCCCTGCTCCAGCCACCCTCCCCTCTCCCTCTCCCCCTCCCCCTCTCCCCTCCTCCTCTCCTCTTATCCTCCCCTGCTTCAGCCACCCTCCCCTCTCCCCCTCCCCCGCTTACTGCTGAGCGGCAACATCAGCCGGGCCTTGCAGGTCGATCCATGAGGCACGTCGTGACTTGCCGGAGGTGAAGGAGGGCTGGGGTGGGAGGTCCAGTGGCCGGTCTAGGGAGGTGTGGGGGGAGAGGGCCGGCAGCGTGGCACTGGCGCTGCGTGGCAGCCAGGGTCATCAGGGGGGAGGGGCAGTGCTGGTGCCAGGGGCAGTGCGGGGCAAGTGGTGAGAGTGGCATCAGGGTGGTGAGGGGCCAGAGTGAGGCTCACACTGGCAGGAGGCTCCTGAGGTGGGCCTGCCAGGGTCTAAGGGCCAGGCAGCTGCTTGGGAGGAGCATTGACTGGGAGTGGGGAGAATGGTGTAGGGCCCAGCACCCAGCCACTCAACTACAACCAGGCAGCTATCAGGCAAGGACAAGGTCACACATCACAGTAATGCACAGACCACCCCCAGCCACCACCATAGCCTCCCACTTCGTAGGGCCAGTCACCTGGCAGCAGTGAAGGGGGAGGGCAGCAGGACGGGGCTGCTGGAGCTGGGACTGCTGACAGTCGGTCCAGTAGGTACAGCAGGAGGGGGGCTGCTGGACGCTGTCAATGCGGCCCTCTTGTCAGCGACTTCAAGCACAGGGCCTGTCAAGGCGTCTGCTGCAGTCGCAGCCCTGACAACAGCCGCCACTGCCGCTGCTGCCACTGCTGCTGCAACCTGTCTTGCCGCCATTTGCTGCACCTCAGCTGCTTCTGCTGCAGCTGTCACTGCCGGCAGCTCAATATGCCCTGAAGCTTCAGCACGCTGCCTCCCCTCCTGCTGCTCCTCTGCAGCTGCTGTGGACACCACAGCCGCCACTGCTGCCGCTGCCACTGCTGCCACTGCTGCCTCTGCTGCCTCTGCTACCTCTGCTGTTTTTGTCGCTGTTGCCACTGCTGCCACATCTGCCGCTGCTGCCACTGCTGCCACTGCTGCCTCTGCTGCCTCTGCTGTTTTTGTCGCTGTTGCCACTGCTGCCACATCTGCCGCTGCTGCCACTGCTGCCACTGCTGCCTCGTCTATAGCCTGCGCTGGTGGGGTGCCATGAGTCAGCGACCAGGCTGGTGCCGGGGCGTTCAGACCGTCTGCAGCTGCTGCCCCTCCCTCAGACTCTGCAGCTGCAGCGTGGCGTGCAGGAGGTGCTGCTGCAGGCATCTCAGCCTGTGACACAGACGCAGCCACAACAGCTGCAACGGCTGCAGCCACCACCGCACTGACTGTGTCGTCTGTGGGAGGTGCTACCAGGAGCAGTGTTGTGGGGTGGGCTGTGGTGACTAGGGCATCTGGCCCAGGCCCCTGCGCCCAGGTCCCTGCTGCTCCATACGTGGCGTCAATAGCACTGGGTAGCTGTTGGGAAGCTGCTGCAGCTGCTGCTGACACAACCGTTGTGGCAGCTGCTGCCGCCTCAGCCCTTGCCGCCTCCTCAGCAGCGGCCGCTTCCACCACAGCAGCTACAGCCGCTGCGGCCATGGTGGCAGCAGCAGCAGCAGCTGCAACTGCATCCGCAGCCTCTGCAGCAGCTACGGTTGCTGCATCATGCCTGTCCAGCCCTGCAGCCGCAGCCTCCTCAGCAGTATCCAGGCTAGGAGGCAGCAGCAGGGCCACACCCTGGGTGTCACGCCTGGCAGCAGCCACCCCCCCACGCCCCGTGGCTGAGCTTGCTGCCTGCCCACCCACCTGCTCCGCTCCCAGTCCTCCTCCCACCCCATCTGTTGCCGCCTCATCGCCCAGCACTGCCCCCACTGCCTGCCCTCCTAGCTGTTCAGCTGCTCCCGGGATGCTGGGCCGCCCACCCGCTGCATCATCCACGTAATCTTCCACATCGCCAGGCAGCTCCTCCACCGCCCACTCGCTGCCGTCATCAGCCAGCCCCCAGGTGCTGCCCACGTCATCAGCCCCCGTGCCAGAGGGGGTCAGGGGCACCTGCTCCGCCTCTGCCTCCCCCTCCGCCTCCCCCTCCGCCTCACCCTCCGCCTCACCCTCCGCCTCACCCTCCGCCTCACCCTCCGCCTCACCCTCCGCCCTACTCTCCCCCTCACCCTGCGCCTCACCCTCCCCTTCACGCCCAGTCTGAGTGGTGGAGAGGCTGGGGTCAAGACAGGCGGCCATGGGGGCCAGACTAGCGCTGTTAAGGACGGCGGCCACGGCAGCGGCTGCCACAGCGGCTGCGGCTGCCCTAGCAAGCACTGCCTCCACTGCGGAAGCAGCGACAGTTTGAACAATGGCTGCAGCAGCTGCGGTGTCCACATCCGGGTCAGCCTGGCCTCTTACAGCCATTGCTGTGGTTGATGGGGGGTTGTCATGCGCAGCAGCAGCCTGTGTTCCCAACGCCTCCATGTCTGCTGCTGCTAGGGGTGCTGTGTGTGGTTGAGGTGCGCTTGTATCTGCTGCTGACACACACGCTGGCAGGGCTGCTGCTGCTCCTGCTGCTGAGACAGCAGCTTCAGCCGTCACCTCAGCAGCTTGGGCTGGCTGTCGAGGGCATGGTTGCGCTGCTTCTGTTGCAGCAGCCACTACAGTGGTTACCACTGCCGCTGCCAGGGCCTTAGCCAGCGCTTGCTCTTCTTCTTTTTCAGCCGCCTGGACTGCTGCTGCTGCTGCGTGCTGGGCACCGCTGGTCACCGCTGCCACTGCCGCAGCCACGACCAACGCCACCACCGCCTGCCTTGCCTCCTCCTCCTCACCCTCTGCCAACCTGCTGCTGACAGCAGCCCGCTGCGGAGGTGCCACAGCGTCTTCTATTGATGAGGCTGCTGCTGCTCCTGCAGTGTCTAGACCTGCCACAGCTGCTTGAGCTGCATGCTCAGCAAGAGGAGCAGAAGGGGCCTGGACTGCCTTCTCGCCCGCTCCCTGCTCACCTGCCGTGGCTCCAGCCTGGCGGCCTGAGACCTGCAGGAGGGGCAGCTGGTCAGGGGCCGGGGAGGGGAGGGGCAAGGCCTGCAGGGCGCGGGGCCCCTGAGGCGCCTCACTCCCCTCTAGCTCAGAGCTGGGGTCCAGCCTGGCTGGCCCCACCAGGCAAGGGGGCACTGGCTCCGCCTCTGCCCCTGCTGCCATCTCTGCCCCTGCTGCTGCCCTTTCTGCCCCTGCTGCTGCTGCCATCTCTGCCCCTGCTGCTGCCCTTTCTGCCCCTGCTGCTGCTGCCATCTCTGCCCCTGCTGCTGCTGCCATCTTTTCCCCTGCTGCTGCTGCTGCTGCTGCCATCTCTTCCCCTGCTGCTGCTGCTGCTGCCATCTCTTCACCTGCTGTTGCCGCAACAGCGGCCACAGCACCCACCTCTTCACTATGTACCTCTGGTGGCAGCAGCGTGGCTTCACAGGGAGCAGCAGGCTGGCCACTGCTGTCAGCGGCTGCCTGTGCCCCCTCACCCCCGGCTGACACACGCGGCGATGTTTGCACCCGTAGCAGTGCCTCTGGCTGCCCTCCTGCCTGCCCTTCAAGCCCCTGGCTGCTGGCACCTGGCTGCTGCCCTCCCTGCTGCTCCTGGTCTTCCCCCCCTGACGCCACCCACCCCTGAGAGCCCCCCTCTGGCTCCAAGCAGCCAAGGGCCCCCCCAGGCCCTGGGCCACCCCCACCTATAGGCGCCTCGGCACTGACCATGGTGAGTGACGGCTGGTCCGCCCGCCAGCTGCTGAGCAGCGCCTGCTGTCCCAGGCCCATGGTTTGTGATGGTGAGGCAGTAGGGCTGGGGCTGCGGGTCAGGCTGCGCATGGATGGGCTGCTGGGCAGGCCCTCTGTCATGAGCACACCCAGGTCTAGCCCCCGGGCAGCAGCCAGGCGACCCAGAGGGCCAGCCAGGCCAAGGGTCTGCAGGGGGGGGGGGGCCAGGTGCAGGCGGCTTCAGCAGCCCTGTGCCAGCGTGGCGGCTGCGGGGGTGGGGCCGGCTGGGCAGGGGGGCGGTGGTGGCTGGGTTTGGGGGGGGAGGGGGGGGCGGCAAGGTAGGCCCGGGGCAGGGGCCCTAGGGGTGGGTAGGTCGACAGGTGGCTGGGCTCTGGGCTTAGGTCGGCAGTGGGGGCGGGGGAGGGGGAGGGAGGGGAGGGCGTGGGCATGGGGGAGTGGGGGAAGGAGGGAGGCAGGGAGGCGAGGCTGGAGGAGGGGGGAGGGTGCGGTGCGGGAGACCTGAGATCACATCAGCACAGCAGCAGGCCACTAGTCAGCAGCTGTCAGGCAGCCACTGCAGCACACAGCAGAGATGAGAGGCAGATAAGAAGAAAACCTCTTTGGAAGGAGGAGCTCTTGCCTGAGGCATGGCCTGCTTTTTCCAACCTGGAGATGGCGGATGGAAAGCTGACCAGTCAGAGAAGAGTAAGCTGACCAGTCAAGAATGAGCTGGCCATCCAAGAGTAAGCCGGCAATTGATAAAAAGATTAAAGGCAGGAGGAGGAGACTAAAGGCAGGAGGAGGAGACTAAAGGCAGCAGGAGGAGACTAAAGGCAGCAGGAGGAGACTAAAGGCAGCAGGAGGAGACTAAAGGCAGCAGGAGGAGACTAAAGGCAGCAGGAGGAGACTAAAGGCAGCAGGAGGAGACTAAAGGCAGCAGGAGGAGACTAAAGGCAGCAGGAGGAGGCCAGGGTCAAGACCAGGGGCTGGGCACACACTGGGGCAGCAGCCTTCAGCCCTTCAGCCTCACGCCCCACCCCCTTACCCTTGTGGTGGTAGGGCTCCATGACCCCTGCTGGCCTGGGGGCTGAGGTGAGGCAGATGCGGCGACTGCCCCTCCCTGGCAACTGCAGGGGGTCTGGGGCTGACCGCTTCCACGCCCCACCAGCTGTTGCCGCTGTCAGGGACGCCACAATGGGTCAGGGTGCCTGCCAGGTAGCCAGGGGGGCGCTTGCCTCGCCGCCCCCCACCCCCCCTAGCCCCCCCCGGCCCAGCCGCCGCTGCTGCCGCACCCTGACCCGCACCGCTGTCCTGCGGAGCCAGGGCCGGGTCGGCCCAGGCGTGACGTACGGCAGGCAGGGCTGGGGCCCCTCCCCCCACTCTGCTGCTGTCGCCTGGCGAACCGTGCCGGTCCAGTGAATAGGTGGAGGGCGGCAGGCTGTGAGAGAGGGCGGGTGGCAGGCTCCTGCTTAGCTCAGCTGAGCCAAGGGGGGCGGCAGCAGCAGCAGCAGCAGGTCCCCCTAGGGCTGGCAGAGGAGGCAGGGCAGGCAGGGTGGATGAGAGGGGGAGGGTGGTGGCGCAGGTGGTGACAGGGCGCAGGGTGCGGGGGCGGGACAGGGGCGAGGGCGGTGAGGGCTGGTACAGCTTGATGGCTGCAGCTGCACTGGAGGTGAAGCCCTGGGGCAGGCTGGGGGGGGGGATGTGCACCCAGGGCCGAGGGGGGTGGGTGAGGGCGCCCGGGGGGGAGGAGGCCCGCTGCTGATCCAACCACTGGGTCGCTGAGGTGAAGGAGGGGCTAGCTGCCAGGTCACTAAGGGGTCTGCTGCCGGCTTTGCTGCCGGGCAAGGTGGCAGCGCTCGGGTGGGCAGAATTGAGAGAAGGGGGGAAGGGGGCAGGGGGGCTGGGGGCGGGGTGGGGGCTGGGGGCAAGGGGGCTGGCTGCTGCTGGGCTGATTGGGCTCGCTGCGGCGTGCGGGGAGGTGGTGGGGTGGAGGAGGAGGGGTCGGAGGGGGCCAGAGGGGGAGGAGGGGGAGCTGAGGGCTGGTGAGCTGTGCAGGGCAGCCAGCTGCTCAGTGGGCCCCTGGGGAGCAACAGGGGGGCAGGCGGCAAGCAGCTCAAGACCCACGCTGCAGCAAGCAAAGATGATGCACGGGCAACTAGCCCCTCCTTGGCAGGGGTCATATGATACATGCTGGCACCACAGCTCAAGACTGGAGCAGTTGCGATGATTTCGCGCTGTGAAGATAAGCGTGTGTTAGGAGTCAGCGGTGCCCATAGCCGACAGGTGCAGGGAGCAGTAGCGGGAGGAGTGTGGGCAGCAGCGGCAAGGTTGCAGGGGCAGATGGTGATGAGCAGCTATGTGAGGGTGTGGGCGCAGAGGGCTCACCTGAGAGGGAGCCTGGCTGCTGAGCAGCAGGCGGTCGTCTCTGCTGCGCTCCTTCACAGCTCCTGGCAGGTGGGGCAGGCTGGTGTCCAGCACAGGGACCTGAGGCAGCAGGTGCCAGGGCAATGCTGCAGGTGCTATGCTGTAAGGTGACCTGGTCTTGCCTGCTCTCATCCAGGTTGGGCGTGAAGTGTGTTGAGGGGGAGGGCGAGGGCGAGGGGGAGGGCGAGGGCGAGGGCGAGGGGGAGGGGGAGGGGGAGAGGGGAGGGGGAGAGGGGAGGGAGAGCAGCTGCAGCCATAGTGGACCACATGGCTGCCACACCCCTACTGCTCCAGCCAGGCTCACCTGGTTGGCCCCCAACCTGTAGCCTGGACCTGCTGCATTGAAGCTGCTCCTGAAGTACTGCACGCTGAACACCGGGCCGCCCTGCGCGCTTAACTGCATGGCTGGCACGGACTGAGCAATCCGCTCCACCTGCTCAGCCAGTACATCAGTGCACATCAGTGCAGGGCCCCTTGCAAAGTGCCCCTCAGACATGCCGCATGCTTCTTTAAAGTGCCCTAGGTGCGTGAGCCCGAGCTGGCGTGTAGCGGTGGCTGGTGCACTTCACTTACAGCGGCTGCCCACACAAAGCAGCAGAGCACCTAAGCTGCAGCCTCCCACAGCTGAAGCTCACGACCCCAGGAGCGCTGCTGCCAGCGCAGTGGCCCAATGGGGTCTGCTGCTTTGGTGCGGCTGAGTCAAGGAACCAAGCAGTGTGCACCCTCCTCTCTAGCAGGCTGTGCAAGCAGGTCTGCGGCTTTCTCTTAAACTCCAGCGGGCCAGTAGCCCTCTTTCCAAGCTGACACCCAGGTGCTGAGTCCGATAGCTCCATGTTGGCCTAGCACTCCCCTGCCAACCAAGGCTGAGCAGGCAGCTGAGTCCATCCAGCCCACCAAGGGCAATGGCAAGGGCAAGGCTGCCAAAGCCAAGCCAGCACCACAGCCAGGCAGGTGGGCAGACAGGGACTGCAATGCAGCGCTGAACATGCAGCGCATTGGGGAGAGCAGGTGGCGCCCACTGGAGCTGTGCTACTGGCCAGACCAGGGAGCTCTGCCAGCCAAGGGCAAGGAGTACCCTGGCCTGGGCTACAAGCGGCTGCGAGACAAGCCCTCCAAGGCCAAGGAGCAGCAGCAGCAGCCTGCTGGGGCACAGTCGTGTGTGCCACTCTCTCAAGCTATCATCAGCTTGAAACTAGTGCATGCAGGTCATGCCAAATCTAGACTGTATTAAACACCATCCTGAGTAGTCCCTAGTAGTCCCTTGTGGTCCCTAGTGGTCCTACTCAAAAGGAGGCCCTAGTACGGGACAAAGGGGCTGTGCAGGCAGACCACTACCACACTTGTTTCTTTTGCACCAGGGAGTGGGATTGTTGGGTAATGCAGCTCATGGTGCACTCACCGACTCTGCAAGCCGGCTGTTTTCACGGGCTACCTCTGCTGCACGTTGTTCCCTGAGGTAGCTGGTCTTAGGGCTGTTGCTTCGCAGGTTACGCAGGTGCCATGTCTGCATCAATGGCTTGTGCATGCAGGCTTTGCATCAGTGCATACAAACAATGCATGAAACTATTTTATTAGTGTTCAGACCTGCGGCTCGCTACTGTCGTGTAGAGCTCGAGCCTTAGCCAAGCGCTCGTGATGCGACTTGTCGTCGTCTTGTTGCCACCTACGGGCCCGCACGGTTATACCCAGGTCGGGGACATGTCAGCTAATCTTTTGCAATACATTCACCTCTCGTTTAGCACCGGGTTGGGCGACCGGAGCGCCTTATAACTTCGGTCCATTTTCACTACACACTAGACCTTGTTAAGCTCGATGCATCAGTTTTAACAGTGCAGTTCCGCTACAATTGTAAGCCTGGACTGTGGACATTCCCGCCAGCAGCCAGGCCCTGGCCTGTAGCTTTGGCCCGGCCTGTCGCTGTTGCTGATGCGTTTATTTGCTTATGCGTGTTGCGGATACACGCAAGAAACAAAAAAGCATGGAGCAAAAGATATGAAGCATGGTGAAGAAAGAAGAATAGGCTCCGTGTCCCCGTCTCCGTCCTCGTAAACTGCTCGATGCAGACAGACAGGCTACTCGGGTAGTTATAGTGCATATAAGGGACCAAAAGGTGTGTAGTGGTTTAGACTGAGGAGCAAACCGATGTAACGACGCCCCTCCACCCATGCTCGGAAGTATACAAGGCTGCTGCATTGCTTGACCGCTTCGTGAGTAGCGGAGTAGCAAGGGAAGCAGGCTAAGCAAGGCGGAGGAGCAAGCGCCTACACCTCCTAGACCTGGGGGTCACACAAACCAACACTATTAAGCTGCTCAATAAGCTAACCATACACGCAGTGGAGGCAGCCCACTCTATTGCCAACACAAGCTACAGGCTTAGAGCCACTGAGGGGGGGACAGGGTAGGTTTATAGCGGCAGCACTGTATACTTACATCTACAGTACTGTAGGTACCTCGAGGTACCTCGAGAGACCATTTACAGTACTGTAGGTACCTACAGTACTGTAGACATCTACAGTATTGTAGACATCTACAGTACTGTAGACATCTACAGTACTGTAGACATCTACAGTACTGTAGACATCTACAGTACTGTAGGTACCTCGAGGTACCTCGAGGGACCATTTACAGTACTGTAGGTACCTACAGTACTGTAGACATCTACAGTATTGTAGACATCTACAGTACTGTAGACATCTACAGTACTGTAGACATCTACAGTACTGTAGGTACCTCGAGGTACCTCGAGGGACCATTTACAGTACTGTAGGTACCTACAGTACTGTAGACACCTACAGTACTGTAGATATCTACAGTACTGTAGACATCTACAGTACTGTAGACATCTACAGTACTGTAGACATCTACAGTACTGTAGGTACCTCGAGGTACCTCGAGAGACCATTTACAGTACTGTAGGTACCTACAGTACTGTAGACATCTACAGTATTGTAGACATCTACAGTACTGTAGACATCTACAGTACTGTAGACATCTACAGTACTGTAGGTACCTCAAGGTACCTCGAGAGACCACTTACAGTACTGTAGCCTTTAAGCACTTAGAAGAATTCTGAACATCTCACTTGCATTCAAGGCATCCGTCCAACACTTAGTCGCAGCATCGTGTAGCCGGTGTTGCAGCGATGGCATCGCACGAGGTTACCCATACTCGCAGCCGCATCTAGCCCATACTCGCAGCCACATACTCGGCAATCAACCTCGCGGCCACACAGCTGGTCCACAGATGGCATCGCACGAGGTTACCCATACTCGCAGCCACATCTAGCCCATACTCGCAGCCACATACTCGGCAATCAACCTCGCGGCCACACAGCTGGTCCAGCAGCGCAGAAGCATACCTGTGAGGCAGCTCGGTGCGAGGATCTCACCTCGCAGCCAGCCTCGCAGCCATTTTCCTCGCAGCCAGCCTCGCAGCCAGTTTCGCAGCCAGCCTCGCAGCCAGCCTCGCAGCCAGCATCGCAGCTAGCCTCGCGGCCAGTTTCCTCGCAACGATTCTCCGCAATGAATCGCAAGCATTGATGCACCAACGCAAGGCAGGTGCAACGTGTTGTGAGCAGCGAAGAGGCCAGACGGACTATGGTAAGAGCTTAGGACCAAGGTAAGAGCTTAGAAGAAGCTAGCATTGCGCAGCATAGCCCTTAGTCTAACCAGCCTAACCGCTGCCACACCTGGTTGCTGCAGGTCTTACAATCACGCCTAGTACCCCCCTGATTACCACCCCCTCCCAGTCCCCCTCACCACCACCACCACCACCACCACCACCACCACCACCATTTCATCACCTCTCACAACATTCCCACTGTTGCCTCCCTTGTGTTGCAGCCCAGCCCAGCCCAGCCCAGCCCAGCCCAGCCCAGCCCAGCCCAGCCCAGCCCAGCCCAGCCCAGCCCAGCCCAGCCCAGCCCAGCCCAGCCCAGCCCAGCCCAGCCCAGCCCAGCCCAGCCCAGCCCAGCCCAGCCCAGCCCAGCCCAGCCCAGCCCAGCCCAGCCCAGCCCAGCCCAGCCCAGCCCAACCCTACTCTCCCACACTGCACTTCCTACTGAGGTGAGGACAAAGGAAGGTGGGTTGTAATGGAGGGCTGCTACACCTGCCCCTCCATCTGCCAGCTCTACATCTCCCTACTCTATTGGTGAGTGCATCCGGTACCCATGTCCAATGTTTGCTTCCGTTGACAAATCGTCACACCGTTGCCGCAGGTCTTGTGCGCCTACACCCGAGACTATCAATGCCCTCCCCACTTCTCTCGCCCTCCCCATGGACCTCCCCTTCCCTTCCCTCCCCTTCCTCCCCTTCCTCCCACACACATATACACCACACCCCAACAAAATGTGAGTGCAGGTATGTGGCAACCTGTACCCACCTTAACCGCTAGCATGCCCCTTGTCCCGCTGCAGGATTGATCGTCACACCCTTCCCCATCCCCTTTTCCTCCCCTTTCCCACGCCCACCACCAACGCCCAGCTTGTCGTCCCTCCACTTCCACCTCTACCCACCCCCCACTTCCCCCCTCCCCGTCACCTCTCCCCTGACATCCCAGCAGCCTGGAGAAAGCCCACCCCACCCACCCTCTTCCCACCCCTCCCTTCCCCCTCTCCCTCCCTCTCCCCTCCCATACTTGTCAAGCCTCCTCTTCCCCTCTCCCACCCTTCGATTGACGCGGCATCGCAACCCCCACCTCACCCCACATTCCCTTCCCTACACCCTACACTCCCCACCGCAGTCCCACCCCACTGGCGCATGGGATATGTTGCCTGGTGTGAGCAGGTAGGAGGCCAGGAGGACCACAAAGGTAAGGCCACGGTGATAGCTAACACAGTGCCCAGCCTGGTCACCCTACCGCACGTGCACGCCCCTGGTTGCAGGTCTAGTGGGCACCTCCCTTCCACTTCCCTTTCCCCTACACAACCACCCCCTCCCAATTCATCCTCCCCCGCGGGGCTGGCGGTGAGGCACCTCCACGCGGTGGCCCTGGTAACAATCCGCGTTGACTTCGGTCGCACGGATTGGCTAAGCTACCTCACCACCGCACCCAGCGGTATATAAATTGGGATGCAACGGGAAAGCCTTCCCAGGCTTGAACGGGCACCGCTTTGTCCAGCGGAATACAAATGAGGTCCGGGTGCCGCACACGACCGCTGCGGGTCATCGAGCTGTTGTGGAGTTGTTGGCGTCATCAAGGAGGGAGCAGAGCTACCTCAATGCGGGACGTTGGCTGACAGCTGAAGTTTGGACTTTTGGAGCCTGAACTTCAGCTTTTAGTGCGACATCCGGCGGACAAGGCTGGAATTGCTCTCGTCAACGAGGAGAAGAGATAAGGCCAGCTGCCAAGTGCACTAGTCTTTGGTCCTCTCATGCCTCTTTGTTTGCCTTGGGTGCTAGCTGTGGTCTGTGGCTACAGCTAGGGCAGCTTGATGGGGACATGTCCAGCCTGTGTCCAACGTTTGGAGGTGGGAGCAGGCCGCGCCACAGGCGGAAGCTCCTCCCTTAATGCACGCCGGTTTGTACCGGAGTAGTTTTCTTTCTTTCTTCTTTCTTCATCCTCCCCGCGCGCTTAACTGCATGGCTGGCACGGACTGAGCAATCCGCTCCACCTGCTCAGCCAGTACATCAGTGCACATCAGTGCAGGGCCCCTTGCAAAGTGCCCCTCAGACATGCCGCATGCTTCTTTAAAGTGCCCTAGGTGCGTGAGCCCGAGCTGGCGTGTAGCGGTGGCTGGTGCACTTCACTTACAGCGGCTGCCCACACAAAGCAGCAGAGCACCTGAGCTGCAGCCTCCCACAGCTGAAGCTCACGACCCCAGGAGCGCTGCTGCCAGCGCAGTGGCCCAATGGGGTCTGCTGCTTTGGTGCGGCTGAGTCAAGGAACCAAGCAGTGTGCACCCTCCTCTCTAGCAGGCTGTGCAAGCAGGTCTGCGGCTTTCTCTTAAACTCCAGCGGGCCAGTAGCCCTCTTTCCAAGCTGACACCCAGGTGCTGAGTCCGATAGCTCCATGTTGGCCTAGCACTCCCCTGCCAACCAAGGCTGAGCAGGCAGCTGAGTCCATCCAGCCCACCAAGGGCAATGGCAAGGGCAAGGCTGCCAAAGCCAAGCCAGCACCACAGCCAGGCAGGTGGGCAGACAGGGACTGCAATGCAGCGCTGAACATGCAGCGCATTGGGGAGAGCAGGTGGCGCCCACTGGAGCTGTGCTACTGGCCAGACCAGGGAGCTCTGCCAGCCAAGGGCAAGGAGTACCCTGGCCTGGGCTACAAGCGGCTGCGAGACAAGCCCTCCAAGGCCAAGGAGCAGCAGCAGCAGCCTGCTGGGGCACAGTCGTGTGTGCCACTCTCTCAAGCTATCATCAGCTTGAAACTAGTGCATGCAGGTCATGCCAAATCTAGACTGTATTAAACACCATCCTGAGTAGTCCCTAGTGGTCCCTTGTGGTCCCTAGTGGTCCTACTCAAAAGGAGGCCCTAGTACGGGACAAAGGGGCTGTGCAGGCAGACCACTACCACACTTGTTTCTTTTGCACCAGGGAGTGGGATTGTTGGGTAATGCAGCTCATGGTGCACTCACCGACTCTGCAAGCCGGCTGTTTTCACGGGCTACCTCTGCTGCACGTTGTTCCCTGAGGTAGCTGGTCTTAGGGCTGTTGCTTCGCAGGTTACGCAGGTGCCATGTCTGCATCAATGGCTTGTGCATGCAGGCTTTGCATCAGTGCATACAAACAATGCATGAAACTATTTTATTAGTGTTCAGACCTGCGGCTCGCTACTGTCGTGTAGAGCTCGAGCCTTAGCCAAGCGCTCGTGATGCGACTTGTCGTCGTCTTGTTGCCACCTACGGGCCCGCACGGTTATACCCAGGTCGGGGACATGTCAGCTAATCTTTTGCAATACATTCACCTCTCGTTTAGCACCGGGTTGGGCGACCGGAGCGCCTTATAACTTCGGTCCATTTTCACTACACACTAGACCTTGTTAAGCTCGATGCATCAGTTTTAACAGTGCAGTTCCGCTACAATTGTAAGCCTGGACTGTGGACATTCCCGCCAGCAGCCAGGCCCTGGCCTGTAGCTTTGGCCCGGCCTGTCGCTGTTGCTGATGCGTTTATTTGCTTATGCGTGTTGCGGATACACGCAAGAAACAAAAAAGCATGGAGCAAAAGATATGAAGCATGGTGAAGAAAGAAGAATAGGCTCCGTGTCCCCGTCTCCGTCCTCGTAAACTGCTCGATGCAGACAGACAGGCTACTCGGGTAGTTATAGTGCATATAAGGGACCAAAAGGTGTGTAGTGGTTTAGACTGAGGAGCAAACCGATGTAACGACGCCCCTCCACCCATGCTCGGAAGTATACAAGGCTGCTGCATTGCTTGACCGCTTCGTGAGTAGCGGAGTAGCAAGGGAAGCAGGCTAAGCAAGGCGGAGGAGCAAGCGCCTACACCTCCTAGACCTGGGGGTCACACAAACCAACACTATTAAGCTGCTCAATAAGCTAACCATACACGCAGTGGAGGCAGCCCACTCTATTGCCAACACAAGCTACAGGCTTAGAGCCACTGAGGGGGGGACAGGGTAGGTTTATGGCGGCAGCAGGCTGCGCCTCAGGCGGTAGCTCCTTCCTTATTGCACGCCGCACTCAGGCAAATTAGTAACAGTATTTTTGAGATTCAGAGCCTCGGACTTGGTACATAGTCAAATGAAGGCATTGTAAGATTGGGGGTTGAAACTAAAATTCGTGATTTTGCGCGGTTGGTGAGATACGGCCATGCTACAGTACTGTAGGTGTCTACAGTACTGTCGGGGTACCTCGCGAGTACACGAACAGTACTGTAGACGCCTACAGTACTGTAGGCACCTACAGTACTGTAGGTGTCTACAGTACTGTCGGGGTACCTCGAGAGACCACTTACAGTACTGTAGGTATCTACAGTACTGTAGACATCTACAGTACTGTAGACATCTACAGTACTGTAGACATCTACAGTACTGTAGACATCTACAGTACTGTAGACATCTACAGTACCTAGAGGTACCTCGAGGTACCTCGAGAGACCATTTACAGTACTGTAGGTACCTACAGTACTGTGGACATCTACAGTACTGTAGACATCTACAGTACTGTAGACACCTACAGTACTGTAGACATCTACAGTACTGTAGACATCTACAGTACCTAGAGGTACCTCGAGGTACCTCGAGAGACCATTTACAGTATTGTAGGTACCTATAGTACAGTGGACATCTACAGTACTGTAGACATCTACAGTACTGTAGACACCTACAGTACTGTAGACATCTACAGTACTGTAGACATCTACAGTACCTAGAGGTACCTCGAGGTACCTCGAGAGACCATTTACAGTACTGTAGGTACCTACAGTACTGTAGACATCTACAGTACTGTAGACATCTACAGTACTGTAGACATCTACAGTACTGTAGACATCTACAGTACTGTAGGTACCTCGAGGTACCTCGAGAGACCATTTACAGTACTGTAGGTACCTACAGTACTGTAGACACCTACAGTACTGTAGACATCTACAGTACTGTAGACATCTACAGTACTGTAGACATCTACAGTACTGTAGACATCTACAGTACCTCGAGGTACCTCGAGGTACCTCGAGAGACCATCTCACTTGCTTCAGGCACCGTCCAACACTGTAGCAGCATCGTGAGCAGGTATTGTAGACGATGGCACAGTACTGTAGACATTACCCATACTCGCAGCCACATCTAGCCCATACTCGCAGGCACATACTCGGCAGAGTACCTCGAGAGACCACTTAGCAGGTCCACTGTAGCCTTTAAGCACTTAGAGAATTACTGAACATCTCAGCTTGCATTCTAGGCCATCCGTCGCAACACTTAGTCGGCAGCACCTCGTGTCCAGCCGGCTGTTGCAGCGATGGCATCGCACGAGGTTACCCATACTCGCAGCCGCATCTAGCCCATACTCGCAGCCACATACTCGGCAATCAACCTCGCGGCCACACAGCTGGTCCACAGATGGCATCGCACGAGGTTACCCATACTCGCAGCCACATCTAGCCCATACTCGCAGCCACATACTCGGCAATCAACCTCGCGGCCACACAGCTGGTCCAGCAGCGCAGAAGCATACCTGTGAGGCAGCTCGGTGCGAGGATCTCACCTCGCAGCCCAGCCTCGCAGCCATTTTCCTCGCAGCCAGCCTCGCAGCCAGTTTCGCAGCCAGCCTCGCAGCCAGCCTCGCAGCCAGCATCGCAGCTAGCCTCGCGGCCAGTTTCCTCGCAACGATTCTCCGCAATGAATCGCAAGCATTGATGCACCAACGCAAGGCAGGTGCAACGTGTTGTGAGCAGCGAAGAGGCCAGACGGACTATGGTAAGAGCTTAGGACCAAGGTAAGAGCTTAGAAGGAGCTAGCATTGCGCAGCATAGCCCTTAGTATCCAGCCTAACCGCTACCACACCTGGTTGCTGCAGGTCTTACAATCACGCCTAGTACCCCCCTGATTCACCACCCCCTCCCAGTCCCCCTCACCACCACCACCACCACCACCACCACCACCACCACCACCACCACCACCACCCCCCCCTTTCATCACCTCCCACAACGTTCCCACTGTTGCCTCCCTTGTGTTGCAGCCCAGCCCAGCCCAGCCCAGCCCAGCCCAGCCCAGCCCAGCCCAGCCCAGCCCAGCCCAGCCCAGCCCAGCCCAGCCCAGCCCAGCCCAGCCCAGCCCAGCCCAGCCCAGCCCAGCCCAGCCCAGCCCAGCCCAGCCCAGCCCAGCCCAGCCCAGCCCAGCCCAGCCCAGCCCAGCCCAGCCCAGCCCAGCCCAGCCCAGCCCAGCCCAGCCCAGCCCAGCCCAGCCCAGCCCAGCCCAGCCCAGCCCAGCCCAGCCCAGCCCAGCCCAGCCCAGCCCAGCCCAGCCCAGCCCAGCCCAGCCCAGCCCAGCCCAGCCCAGCCCAGCCCAGCCCAGCCCAGCCCAGCCCAGCCCAGCCCAGCCCAGCCCAGCCCAGCCCAGCCCAGCCCAGCCCAGCCCAGCCCAGCCCAGCCCAGCCCAGCCCAGCCCAGCCCAGCCCAGCCCAGCCCAGCCCAGCCCAGCCCAGCCCAGCCCAGCCCAGCCCAGCCCAGCCCAGCCCAGCCCAGCCCAGCCCAGCCCAGCCCAGCCCAGCCCAGCCCAGCCCAGCCCAGCCCAGCCCAGCCCAGCCCAGCCCAGCCCAGCCCAGCCCAGCCCAGCCCAGCCCAGCCCAGCCCAGCCCAGCCCAGCCCAGCCCAGCCCAGCCCAGCCCAGCCCAGCCCAGCCCAGCCCAGCCCAGCCCAGCCCAGCCCAGCCCAGCCCAGCCCAGCCCAGCCCAGCCCAGCCCAGCCCAGCCCAGCCCAGCCCAGCCCAGCCCAGCCCAGCCCAGCCCAGCCCAGCCCAGCCCAGCCCAGCCCAGCCCAGCCCAGCCCAGCCCAGCCCAGCCCAGCCCAGCCCAGCCCAGCCCAGCCCAGCCCAGCCCAGCCCAGCCCAGCCCAGCCCAGCCCAGCCCAGCCCAGCCCAGCCCAGCCCAGCCCAGCCCAGCCCAGCCCAGCCCAGCCCAGCCCAGCCCAGCCCAGCCCAGCCCAGCCCAGCCCAGCCCAGCCCAGCCCAGCCCAGCCCAGCCCAGCCCAACCCTACTCTCCCACACTGCACTTCCTACTGAGGTGAGGACAAAGGAAGGTGGGTTGTAATGGAGGGCTGCTACACCTGCCCCTCCATCTGCCAGCTCTACATCTCCCTACTCTATTGGTGAGTGCATCCGGTACCCATGTCCAATGTTTGCTTCCGTTGACAAATCGTCACACCGTTGCCGCAGGTCTTGTGCGCCTACACCCGAGACTATCAATGCCCTCCCCACTTCTCTCGCCCTCCCCATGGACCTCCCCTTCCCTTCCCTCCCCTTCCTCCCCTTCCTCCCACACACATATACACCACACCCCAACAAAAGGTGAGTGCAGGTATGTGGCAACCTGTACCCACCTTAACCGCTAGCATGCCCCTTGTCCCGCTGCAGGATTGATCGTCACACCCTTCCCCATCCCCTTTTCCTCCCCTTTCCCACGCCCACCACCAACGCCCAGCTTGTCGTCCCTCCACTTCCACCTCTACCCACCCCCCACTTCCCCCCTCCCCGTCACCTCTCCCCTGACATCCCAGCAGCCTGGAGAAAGCCCACCCCACCCACCCTCTTCCCACCCCTCCCTTCCCCCTCTCCCTCCCTCTCCCCTCCCATACTTGTCAAGCCTCCTCTTCCCCTCTCCCACCCTTCGATTGACGCGGCATCGCAACCCCCACCTCACCCCACATTCCCTTCCCTACACCCTACACTCCCCACCGCAGTCCCACCCCACTGGCGCATGGGATATGTTGCCTGGTGTGAGCAGGTAGGAGGCCAGGAGGACCACAAAGGTAAGGCCACGGTGATAGCTAACACAGTGCCCAGCCTGGTCACCCTACCGCACGTGCACGCCCCTGGTTGCAGGTCTAGTGGGCACCTCCCTTCCACTTCCCTTTGCCCTACACAACCACCCCCTCCCAATTCATCCTCCCCCGCGGGGCTGGCGGTGAGGCACCTCCACGCGGTGGCCCTGGTAACAATCCGCGTTGACTTCGGTCGCACGGATTGGCTAAGCTACCTCACCACCGCACCCAGCGGTATATAAATTGGGATGCAACGGGAAAGCCTTCCCAGGCTTGAACGGGCACCGCTTTGTCCAGCGGAATACAAATGAGGTCCGGGTGCCGCACACGACCGCTGCGGGTCATCGAGCTGTTGTGGAGTTGTTGGCGTCATCAAGGAGGGAGCAGAGCTACCTCAATGCGGGACGTTGGCTGACAGCTGAAGTTTGGACTTTTGGAGCCTGAACTTCAGCTTTTAGTGCGACATCCGGCGGACAAGGCTGGAATTGCTCTCGTCAACGAGGAGAAGAGATAAGGCCAGCTGCCAAGTGCACTAGTCTTTGGTCCTCTCATGCCTCTTTGTTTGCCTTGGGTGCTAGCTGTGGTCTGTGGCTACAGCTAGGGCAGCTTGATGGGGACATGTCCAGCCTGTGTCCAACGTTTGGAGGTGGGAGCAGGCCGCGCCACAGGCGGAAGCTCCTCCCTTAATGCACGCCGGTTTGTACCGGAGTAGTTTTCTTTCTTTCTTCTTTCTTCATCCTCCCCCGCCCCCGCCCCCGCCCCCGCCCCCGCCCCCGCCCCCGCCCCCGCCCCCGCCCCCGCCCCCGCCCCCGCCCCCGCCCCCGCCCCCGCCCCCGCCCCCGCCCCCGCCCCCGCCCCCGCCCCCGCCCCCGCCCCCGCCCCCGCCCCCGCCCCCGCCCCCGCCCCCGCCCCCGCCCCCGCCCCCGCCCCCGCCCCCGCCCCCGCCCCCGCCCCCGCCCCCGCCCCCGCCCCCGCCCCCGCCCCCGCCCCCGCCCCCGCCCCCGCCCCCGCCCCCGCCCCCGCCCCCGCCCCCGCCCCCGCCCCCGCCCCCGCCCCCGCCCCCGCCCCCGCCCCCGCCCCCGCCCCCGCCCCCGCCCCCGCCCCCGCCCCCGCCCCCGCCCCCGCCCCCGCCCCCGCCCCCGCCCCCGCCCCCGCTCCCTCCCCTGCCCCCACCCCCACCCATGCCCCCACCCACCCCAACCCATGCCCCCAACCCATGCCCCCACCCACCCAAACCCATGCCCCCAACCCAACCCACCCCCGCCCAGCCCAACCCGGTTGAGCCTCCCGCCTCCCCACCTCCCGCCTCCCTGCCTCCCGCCTCCCTGTCTCCCGCCTCCCTGCCTCCCACCTCCCGCCTTCCACATCTACCCCCCCTCCCCGCCTTCACTCTTCCACTCCCCCCCCTTCCTAGCAGCAGTCATCAAGCAGCCAAAAGGTAGGTAGGTGCTACAGTGCCCCTACTATATCTGCTGCTGCTGCCACTGCTGCTGCTGCTGCTGCGCCCCTGCTGCTGCTGCTGCCCCCCCTGCTGCTGCTGCTGCCCCCCTGCTGCTGCTGCTGCTGCCCCCCTGCTGCTGCTGCTGCCCCCCCCCTGCTGCTGCTGCTGCCACCCATGCTGCTGCTGCCTACAGTACTGTAGGTGTCTACAGTACTGTAGGTGTCTACAGTACTGTAGGTGTCTACAGTACTGTAGGTGTCTACAGTACTGTAGGTGTCTACAGTACTGTAGGTGTCTACAGTACTGTAGATGTCTACAGTACTGTAGGTGTCTACAGTACTGTAGATGTCTACAGTACTGTAGGTGTCTACAGTACTGTAGGTGTCTACAGTACTGTAGGTGTCTACAGTACTGTAGGTGTCTACAGTACTGTAGATGTCTACAGTACTGTAGGTGTCTACAGTACTGTAGATGTCTACAGTACTGTAGGTGTCTACAGTACTGTAGGTGTCTACAGTACTGTAGGTGTCTACAGTACTGTGGATGTCTACAGTACTGTAGGTGTCTACAGTACTGTAGGTGTCTACAGTACTGTAGGTGTCTACAGTACTGTAGGTGTCTACAGTACTGTAGGTGTCTACAGTACTGTAGATGTCTACAGTACTGTAGATGTCTACAGTACTGTAGGTGTCTACAGTACTGTAGATGTCTACAGTACTGTAGGTGTCTACAGTACTGTAGATGTCTACAGTACTGTAGGTGTCTACAGTACTGTAGGTGTCTACAGTACTGTAGATGTCTACAGTACTGTAGGTGTCTACAGTACTGTGGATGTCTACAGTACTGTAGGTGTCTACAGTACTGTAGGTGTCTACAGTACTGTAGGTGTCTACAGTACTGTAGGTGTCTACAGTACTGTAGGTGCCTTCCCCCCATGCATCCTTAACCCCCATGCCCCCTTCGCCCCCATGCAGGAACAACTCAATGTAGCCCAAGCTCGTTTGCTACCCCGACAGTGCTATGCAAATGCGCTGACAACAAAGCGTGCCTATGTTGCCGAGCCCAGCATTATTCAGCCTCTAGGGTTAGGTATCGACCCTGAGACCAGCCCTTGCAAGAGTCAGAGCCCTTGCCCATACCATGCATGCAGTGATTGGCAGGAGCACAAGTGGTGATGTAATGATGTAGGCTAAGAGTCATGATGTAATGATGTGAGGTTATATGTAATGATGGATGGTTGAGGGCCAACCGCAAACAACTTTTGAGGCAACCTCTGCCGCACTCGATATTACACGGGAGGGTGCGGTGCACGAGGTTGTTGTGATTGCGGGGCATCACCACAGCTTTGCGGGAGCTTGCAAGCCGAGGTACCCAGTACAACCGACAGAACGGACCTAGCTTGCGATAGAGACGGGCCCCGGCCTTAGACCTTACACGTATGCATGTAGCTCCCTATGGCGACCTTATTGCGTGGACACAACTTTCGGCACAAATACCCATATCGAGCTTGCGGGCCTGCGCTTCGACGCCTCTCACTAGTTATAGCACGCAGAGGCTGACGGTGCAATCGCGGTAGCAAATGGTGGTTTGAATGTGGAGAACAGCATGGTACCCTATTTACAAGAGGCCTTGTCAAATCTGACCTACAGTACTGTAGATGTCTACAGTACTGTAGACACCTACAGTACTGTAGATGTCTACAGTACTGTAGACACCTACAGTACTGTAGACATCTACAGTACTGTAGGTACCTACACTCCAACTGCTCACATACCCAGAATTTCAACAAGCTTCAAGTGGCGTTGGAGTCGCAAGGACAATCTGAGGCGAACCGCATCAAAAAACTACCCCCTAGGATGACGAATATCCGCACTAATTTGCCTGACCGCGGTTCAGCTGTGACACGCCCTGAGGAAAATTCAAATTTTGACGAACGGAGCCCATAGGCCACGGATAGCAGTTGCGCCTGGTGCGTTGCAATCGTACTTTTGCGCTGTATCCCGCTGATGGTTGTGCCTGGCCTGAAGCCTGTGGCGCCCTCCACATTGAATGTGCTTGAGACGCAAGCTTGCTACTGGAGGCTTGTAGTTGTAAGGTCGCTCGGGTCAGAATGCCTATCGCAGCACCGTGCACTGTCACGTGACTGCCCAGTCGAGCGCGACGGTGGCTGGAGGTGCATCTATAGTCCTAGTTACATTTAGTAAGTGGCGCAGCACCATCAAACGCGACATGCCCCATGCCTTGACTGACCGGAATTCGGTGTTCCTGTGACCGGCGCCAGGCACTAGCAAGGGCTCCATCCGCGACCCTTGTCACACACATGTGTCCGTAGCAAGCACATCTACATAATAGGTAAGATTGCTGCAACATGCAAGTGAGGTGTGAGTGACAGCTTCACAGGAAGCCCATGGCACGCCCAGCCATGCCACAGCCATGAAAACTAATAAAATCGTATGCCACTTTGCTAGTGGCCTGATATCACTCCAATGAAACTACAACCCTAGTTTCATGTGGCAGTGACGATGCGTTCAGCACTTACATGGGTATGCAGTCCCCCGACCTCATGTCCTCTCACTCCCACCATGTGCCATCCTATTTGGCTGCAGGAAGGCATGCCAAGGTGTCTATGTTGAGGTGTGTGATGGCAATCATGGGTCTAGTTGGTGACAGGTGACATGTGCATCGCCAGAGCATCCAACCAGTCAGCTATGTGCATGTTCCGCACGGGCTTCACGGTGGGCTGCCCATTGCCCACCACAGCCCACAACTCTTGCAGCTGGTTTTTCAGCAACTTTGAGGTGGTTGGTGGCAGCTTGTTGCTAGCTAGCTTGCAGCGGTACAAAGCTACTGCCTGCAGTTGCCTGCCCTTATCTGTAGCCTTGTCCGCTGCATACTGCTTTGCCTCCTCTTGCTGCATGGTGGCTGTTTGCCCACAGGCTGACCGTGCCTCTAAAGATGCCAGGCTGATAGTGATGGACCCCACGCTTCTCTTGCAGACCGATGTGGAGGTGGCAGCACCGGCTGTGGGTGAGGGGGTGGCAGCGGCAGCTACGGGAGAAGGGTGGGCAGTGGCGAGCGAGGGTGATGCAATGCCAAAGAAGGCTACAGCTGCAGCCTGCTTGTCCTCCTTGCGTTGACGCTTGGCCACCCTGTCCTCCACCCTGCTCTGTGCTAGGCTCTCCCGGGTGATGTGAGGCACCCAGGTGTCCAAATCCTCAGTGTGCGCCTTGACATGAGCTGCCACCTGTTCTGGGCTCATTTTCTCCACGCCGCTGCTGCTCAACGGCTTCAATGCTGTCTCACACGCTGCGTTGGTGATGTGGGCTGGTTTGTACAGGAGAGCAAGGAGCTCCTCCAAGCGGGAAGACAATACCATCGCGGCCGTACTAGATCCAAGCGGGAAGACAATACCATCGCGGCCGTACTAGAGGCCAGCGACACAGACACGGCTTGAGCTATAGAGCGGGCTGGTGCAAACGCGATGTCCTGAGGTGGCCTGTGTGACCCAAACCGACCCATGCGAACATTTTATCAGGCGTGTCACAGCTGACCGCGGTAAACACCGGAGTTACATTCTTATTCGTATTGGATAGCAGCAGCCACAGCAGCAGCTGCGAGTCCCTGCGGTTCTGGGCAGCTTTTGCATCATTTAAACCAGGACGCAACATGTTACAGACGAGGCCAGCACAACGGTTGTAGGTCACCCCCGCCATTGGCTGCACCCCCGTGGCTCAAGAGATACCTTTCCTACTCATTTCTGCACGGATGAGGCCGCCGATTGGTGCGATGAGCTGCTTATGGCCTAAGTAGAGTGCAGCCAGCCCCAACGATTTGCCGGGTGGCTGGCCCCAACCCGCGACGGACAATTCAAATTTGCAGGTCAGCACGCGACAGTGCTGCTGCGTCCCAGCACGCATCGAAACCATCTCCCAAGCTGGGGGCGTGACCGCGACGGCGGATTGCTGATGAACCTGTGCCATGTGCAAGCTGCTGCCAAGTTGCCAATTGCAGGATGCTCTGATCATTGATGCCTGCGACTTCCGAGCAACCACGCGCAGCAAGAATTGGTCAAAAAAATGTAGAAACTGAGCTGGGAAAAAGTTGACCGCCCACTCATGAAACGGCCCAAACATGATGACATCGCGCTTCTGTCCTGATTAGACGTAAGAAGCCCACACAAGGAGCAGCACAGAACTGACAGTTTATCATTTGACGTCCTGGTTGGACTCTGAAAAATTGTCAAGAAAGTAAAAAAACATAAAAAACTGACATGGGGTGACGCGACACGAGTTGCGGTGCAAGGGCAGCCCAAAAGCCATACCAGCACCCTAAAGCATATCAACAGCATTAGAACACATGTCAAGGGGGGTCCTGCGCCCGACAAGAAATCCTGCGCCCGACAAGAAATTCAAACATTTGAAAAGCTGGGCCGCTGAGCGCGATTGCTGTTCTCTGACCACAGCCCCACTAAGCAGGCCATTCCCGGCACAATGCGACCAGAATTCTCAACACCCCCGCCCGCCCCGGCACAGGTGCACATCAGCCCGAGCAGCCCGCTAGCCTCGCGCTCGTGAGCTGCACAGCCCTGCGCAAGAATCGCTGAAAAACTCTTAAAGATCAGTCGGATAGTTATCAGGGGTGCAGCCACTGGCGGGGGTGACCTGTAGCATTGTAGTGAGGTAAACGTTGGGGCGAGGTAAAAGACAGGGACACATAGTCGTGGATGCTCGAAGTCAAGTCATGTGTCATGGCATGTGGAATTTGCTCTCTATAGAAGCAGAATAATCATGGCCAACATTGTACAAGAAGACTAAAACCATTCACAACTCCAACGACGCTCCCACGTGCAAATCCAAAATCGAACTAACCAGCCTGATCAACCACCCATCTCAATACACCTCCACATGCAAAACATCTGATGTGATCCGTTGCCGTGTCCCACATTCACCAACACGTTCTGCCAAAACCCGCTTGCACCCTGAACGTGACCCATCACCAATGGCATATCCTTGAGGTCCAGATTTACCAGCCAGGATCACTAAATTCGTGATTTGAACAACTGTGTTTAGCCTACCAGCTTACCGTTGAGGCTCAGTCAGTGAGGCCTCGTCTGAACTCACTTGGGGTGCTTCCCGGCACTAGGCAGCCACCCGTGTTGCAGCCTTGCTGGTATGCATTGACCGAGGCAGACAGAGCCTTGCAGATGTCCCAGCTGCCCTCTCCAGGGGGCGCTGTACACTCATTCCAATGCGCTGGGAGTTAAGGCATGCGTCAGCCCACGGTGAGGTTTTACGTTGGGGGGAAGGTGCAGGTGCAGGTGGGGGGTGCTGGTCTAAGAAGGGAAAGGGGGTGAAGAAAGAGGAGGCTACCCCAGCATGGTGGGGCCTGAAGGGGAGGGGGGAAGGGGGTCGGTCAGAAAGGGAGAGGGGAGAGAGTAGGGGGCTGGGCGTGAGTAGCCACCCAACATAGGGCGCCAAGGTCAGGAGTCATCCGCCCAACAGGCCACAGGCTGAGCACTGAAAACCACTGACTCGTCCACCCTGAGAGGTGTGAGCGAAGCAGGCCCGTCTGGCTCCAACCCAGCCGGAGCAGCCTCCCCTGCGTTGCTTAGGCCGTGCAGTGTTTGATGACTGGCACACTCACCATCAGTGCTGAATGTCCCCTGGCTCATCCTGGCTGCCTCCACAGAACCTGGTTTGCACATGTTAGCCTCTGCCCCATGTTCAAGGCTGTCGATGTGATTGCTGTTGCCAACCTGAGGCCTCCGCCCCACCCCTTGCCCTGCCGCCAACTTTATTGCCTGCCTCTGCCAAGCACCGGATGTGAGGGCGCAGCGGGGCTTGGCGGCTGTGCCTCCCGCACCAGTGGCGTCACAGGACAGGGGGTCGCTGGTGCAAGGAGCAGGAGCCGAGACAGAGGAAGAGGAGCTGGTGGGAGACGTTGCGCTGCCCATGCTTGTCACGGTGGGCTGCGCGTCTGCCTGTTCTTCCGTCGACGACGACGTCTGTTGAGCACTCGTTGCATTCAAAGGAGCATTTGGTTGAGCGGGAGAACCGTCCGCGACATGTCGCGAGTGTGACGGGCGTGTGATGCGGAGGAGTTGCGGGGCCGGTTTGGCTACGAGAGCCTGCCTCCATGCTAAGGACGGGTGTCCCTGCGCAAAATGCTCCTCCTGCTGCTGCCGCTGTGGCCGCTGATGCGATGCATCGGCATCTCCTGGCTTTGCCCGCTCACGACTAAGTTGCGGCAAGTCATCCGGATGACGCGCTGCCCGCGCCTCCATCCTACCCGTACATGCCGAATGCTGCTGTCGACTGTCGTCACACCGCCCGTGTGCCCTGGGCGGGTCAGGTGCTGCGGCCGCCTCGGGCCGCGGGCTGGTGGCGGGCCGATGGAGGCGGCTAAACACACTGCCGCGCTCGCCTGAAGCTGTGCTCTGTGAGCCGTCAGCCAGGAGCCCCTTGCCCTGTACGCTGCCACCCGGATGCGCCCTGAATGCTGCATCTGTTGCTGTTGTGTGTGCTGGCGCTGCTGCCTGCGCAGCACCTGCTGTCTGAGCTGTGCTCGCTGCCGCCGCTGGCTGTGCTACCTGGGCAGGTGCTGGCAGGGCAGGCACTGTGGGCAGAGGGGCTGGCACTGAGGGTGCTGGCTGTGCTGGCTGTGTGGAGCGTGTGATGCGGCTGAACACGGAGGCCCTGGGGGAGGCAGCCGCACCGGGCAGCTGGGCCATAGCTCTGCCCAGCAGCCCCCCTGCTACGCCTGTCCGCCGCCGAGCCGGCGCCGCTGCTGCTGCTGCAGGGGCTGGTGTTGGTGCTGTTGCAAGGGCTGATGCCACGGGTGCTGCTGCAGGGGCTGGTGGTGGTGGTGCTGTAGAGACTGCAAGCTCCTTCTCTGCTGTAGGGACTGCGAGCACTGCTGGCCCAGGGTAATTTTCAGCTGGTGCAGCATCAGCACATATGTGGGCTGAGGGAGGTACTGCTTGCATCACGGCGCCGAGAGATGGGGCGGTCAGAGCGGGAGAGCCAGGGTCAGGGTTAAGGGGTGACGGCTGAGTCAGCAGCGCCGGTGCTGAGCCGCACTCCATCCAGTCAGGGGTGCCAGGCACTGGGGCTGGGAGGGGCAGATGGTCGGCAGGGGCAGGGGCAGGGGCTGCTGCTGCTTCTCCCGCTGCTTCTCCCGCTGCTTCTCCCGCTGCTTCTCCCGCTGCTTGTGCTGCTGCTTGTGCTGCTGCTTGTGCTGCTGCTTGTGCTGCTGCTTGTGCTGCTGCTTGTGCTGCACCTACTGTTGCAGGCACTGGGCAGACAGCACTAGCTGCACGCACTGTGTCCCCAGCCAAAGGCGTGGGCGGACCAAGCACAGCCGCCGCCTCGAGCCCACCCCTACCAGCTGTGCTGCTACCAGCTGTCTCATCAGCTGCCCCCTCGCCTGCAGGGCCAGCCGCTGTGTCCCCTCCGTCCAGCACTGCTGCCTGGGCCGCCTCACTCCTGCAGGTCTCAGCTTGTCCTCCAGACGCTGCTGCTACGGCGCTGCTGCTACGGCGTGTATGACCTGCTACAGCACTGCCACTTGGCGCTGCTGCAGACTGGGGGGCTGTGGACTCCGCCCCAGCCCCTGCTGCCCCTCCCTCCACACCCACCTCCTCCTCCCCTGACTCAGCCCTGGCCCCTGCAGCAACTGCTAGGGTGGGTGTGGGCTGCAAGGACACGGCTGCTGCAGGCTGGGGGGGTGAGGACCCCAGGCTGTTGCTCTCGGGCCTGTCCTCTTCATCCCTGCACTGCTGCCCCGACACACTGCTGGGTACCAGGCTGGGTGGAGGGCAGCTGGGATCAGCGGGCATAGCGGGATCAGCAGGACCGGCAGGATCTACAGGGCCAGCAGGTCTCGCAGAGTGCACACTAGCAGCTGGGTCGGCACTGGCTGTGGCTGGGGGTGCAGGAATAGACGGCTGTGGTGAAGTAGCAGGGGCTGCAGGGGGGGAGGTGGGGGGAGCGCTGGCCCGTGCTGCCGGCACACCCCCCTGAGACAGCAGGCGCTGCACTGACCTAGGCAGCAGCAGGCGGGCGGCAGCACCTGGCAGCCGGCCAGCAGCTGGGGTCGACATTGCCGCTGCCTTCAGGACCTGCTTTGGCTGCCCACCCTGAGCCCTCTCCTCCTTGCTGGCCTGCTCCTGACCCCCTCCTCCTCCCAGCTGCTGCTGCTGCTGCTGCAGCTCCTGCTGCTGCGGCTGCTGCACGTGACTGCGTGCAGCTTTGCCTTCTTGAGCATGCTGCTCACACAGCTGCATGCCCGCCCCCTCCTCCACCCCCTCCTCCACTGCCCCGCTCACCCCACCCCAAACTCCTGCTGCAGCCACCCCCAGTTCAGGGTCTGATAGGCTAGTGCCCCTCCCCCCTGCCCCTCCCACTGGCTGCCTTGCCTCATCACCACCCAGCCCTGCGCCCCTCCCATGCCCCCCGCTCTCCCACCTCTCCTTGCCTCCCCGCCCTTGGCCCTTTTCCACCAACACCCCCACCATGACCTCGCCTTCTGCTCCCTCCCCCTCCTCCCCACCCTCCTCCTCCCCCTCCTTCACCCCCTCCCCCTGCTCCTCCTCCTGCTCCAGCCCAGGCCCACCCAGCACTACCCTGGGCGCAGGCCTGCTGGAGGCAGCTGGAGGTCGCGGGCCATTGAGGGCGGCCAGGATCATGGACCTGGCCAGGTCAGTGCGCAGGCTGCGGTGGGGCCGCACTCGCACTGCCTGCTCCTCCTGCTGCTGCTGCTGCTCGCGCTGCTTCCGCCCCCGCTGCTCCTGCTCCTCCTCTTGCTGCTCCCGCTGCTGCTCCTTCAGCTTGGCCCTTCCCTGCTGCTTGCTGCCCTCAGCGCCCTCAGCCCCTGCCCCACCTGCTGCCTGGCCCCCCACCTGCACCTGTTGGGGCCCCCCTCCCCCTCCCTCACCCCCCACACGCTGGCCAGCCTCCCCCTCCGGCCTGGCCTCCGCCAAGCAGGCCTGCAGCTGAGCCGCCCGCGCTGCCATCCCCGCCAGCACCTGATCCTTGGCCTGACCCAGGTGCTGCTGCAAGGGCCCAGGGGGGGGGGCAGGCTGCAGGGGCAGGCGGGGCACTGGGCCCTGCTCCGGGGGGAAGGTGCCCCGCGCCCCTGGGGCGATGACGTTGCGAAAGGTGAGGTTGATGCGGGGGCCATAGGAGGTGGGGGGCGACCTGCAGGCCCAGGGGGTGCGTCAAGGGTGAAGGGGAGAGGCAGGGGAGGCCTATGGCGAGGTAGCAGGGCAATGGGGAGGGGAGAGGGGGAGGGGGAGGGGGAGGGGGAGGGGGAGGGGGAGGGGGAGGGGGAGGGGGAGGGGGAGGGGGAGGGGGAGGGGGAGGGGGAGGGGGAGGGGGAGGGGGAGGGGGAGGGGGAGGGGGAGGGGGAGGAGGGAGGGGGGGATGTGTCTGTTGTGCTTCAGCTTCAAGGCGGTGCAGGCGGTGCAGCAGCGTGTGTGGGGCACAGCTGGCGGGGGCAGACGGTGGCCTGACTATGTTATCAGGGCTGATGAGGCGAGTGGGCCCCCAAGCAGGCCTGGCTATGCGGCCGGGGGTCAAGCAGTCCGGCCAGCCCTTGCACCACGGTCTTCGCCCCTGCACCCCTGACCTTCCTGCCCTTTCTGCCCCCCCCCCTGCCCTTCCAGCCCATTCTTACCCCCCCTGCCCTTTCTGTCCATTCTGCCCCCCTCCTGCCCTTCCTGCCCATTCTGCCCGCCCCTTGCCCTTCCTGCCCATTCTGCCCCCCTCCTGCCCTTCCTGCCCATTCTACCCCCCCCTGCCCTTTCTGCCCATTCTGCCCCCCCACTGCCCTTCCTGCCCTCTTGCCGTCACCATTACCTGCGTGGCACTGAATGCTGCCAAGTGCGCTGCATGCTGCCCGCCATGACCAGCATGTCGCCCTGACCCAGGTTGAAGCTGAGCTGGAAGTCCGGGGCGGCATTGCAGCGCATGATGAACTCACGGGGCTGGCCAAAGGAAAGGGAGGCGATGGTGGGGTTGGGCCCATACCTGGCGAGCAGCAGCAGTGGCATAAGGCTGGAACAAGGCAGGCAGGTAAGGCGATGCGGGTGGCTTACCACCGCTGCAAGTTGTTGCATGTGGCCTTGAGTTACAGGCGGTTGGGCAGGGCCCAGGGGGATGAGCAGCAGGGGAGCTGAGTGACGAGATCGAGGTGATGTGGTGGTGGTGATGGTGGTGGTGGCGTGTTGTGCCTGCCATCAACCCACAGCTTCTCGTTGTCCGCGTGCCAGCCTACGCAGTCGCTGCCGTCTCGGTAATGGTTCATCAGCAGGGAATTGAACTGCGCACCTGCACAGATTCAAGGGCCAGGGCAAGGGCCAGGGTGGGAGGCTACACTCTGACACCCCTTGATGCCTGAGTCTGACCAAGTATATGTCAGCCAGGGCCAGGGTGTGATGCCACACTTGATGCCTGAGGCTGGCCAGGTATGTCCGCCCAGGACCAGGACCAGAGTCTTCTAAGGATAAGAGTGAGTGTGGGTGTGAGTGTGCCAGTCAATCCTCTGCATTGTAACGTAGGCTGTGCCCCAACATGAATGCTACGTATGGAAGACAGGAGATTGGTGGTATTGTGGACAGGGCCAGACACCAGCAGTGGCAGGCGTGGAGGGTAAACATGCAACCACAGACTTGGCCACTTTTTCCGCAAGCAGGGCGGGCATGGGGATGTAGGGTTAGGCCAGCACAGACATGGGCAGGTAGGCCCGCAAGCAGGTCGTGTCTGGCGCCTGCGGCTGGTAGCTGCACAGGCAGGCGGGGGGAGGCCGGGTGAAGTGCTAGTGAGGTAGCAGGGTAGTGAGGGCAGCAGGGCAGCAGGGCTGTGAGAGAGGGGGGTCTGGCTGTACAGGCAGGAGGAGGCTGGGGGCTGATGCAGGTAGGGAGAGGGCGGTGGGCAGCGGGCCCAGGCCAGCGGGACCCAGGCAGGGGCACAGCATCAGGGCCAGCAGCGCATGTGCGGGGACACTAGGCCTGCGGAGGGCCAGCAGGGGCAGTAGGGGCGGCGGCAGGGGCTGCAGGGCCTAGGTAGGGGCACAGCATACAAGGTCAGCGGCACACCTGCCAGGTGCTCCACAGACGACCACAGGGTGGCTAGCTCGGGGGGGATGGGCACTGGCTGCAGCTTGAGGCCTGCAGGGGGCAGCAGGGGGTAAGAAGGGGGGCAGCAGGGGGGCAGCAGGGGGGCGCAGGGGGCAGGAGGTTGGGGAGGCCACGAGGGAAGAAGGGCGGGCAGAGGGATGAAAGTGGAGGGTGGAGGGGTGGTGTGGGACAAGGCTGGCAGGGGCCAGGCCGCATTCCCCCCTGCCTGCCTGCCCCCTGGCCTCCTCCCCCTCCTTGGCTGTTTGGCCGCTGCTGTTGGGAGATTGGGAGCGGGCTCGCCTGAGTAAGAGTAGGCCAGGCTTGCATCCGAGGCATAGTAGGCCACTAGGCGGGGCTGCGGCACCACCTTGCCCATGATGCGCAGGTCGCACTGCAGCCAGTCAACCTCCTGCAGCCAGCCAGCCAGCCAGCCAGCACCCAGGACTGTGCCCAGCAAGCAGGCATGTGCAGTGTAGGGCTGATCAAGGGCCCTGCACAGGGGGATGCTAATCTGCATCATGCCAGCATGGACCATGGCCTATCCATAACCTTGTCTACGAGGCTGAGTATTGCAGCAAGGTTTAATGCGGCGGATGTCGAGATCTCGATGGTGATGAGGATGATAAGGGTGATGGCGATGATGACAAGGAGCTGCTGCTCTAGAAGCTGCTAGATGGGGCTGGGTGGGTGGGGGAGGTGGCTGAGCGACCGTGAATTGGCCACTAGTTATATATCCAGTACTGGGATGATTGGGATGCGACATCAGTCTGCTGAAGTATTTTAGCAGACTGTTGGTCCGGCCTATCACCGTTATGATGATTGTCAACTCCATGTTACTGCCCTGTCACAGGGGTTAGGAAGAGTGTAGGTGGTAGGCGCCCATGCCATGTGCGAGGTGCCATGTGCATGGGAACATAACTCCACACAGCCCCTGAACACCATCCTGGGTTGTCCCTAGTGATCCCTAGTGGTCCCCAGGGTCCGACTCAAACACTGGGACGAGGGGGCTGACCTTTAGAAACCATGCCAGCAGCTCTGCGGCTTTCTCTTCAAACTGGGCTGGCCAGTAGCCCAGCACAGCACCCTGGGTGAGGGCAGACCAGCCTGGCTTCACCTGCAAAATGCACAGGCCGACACCCTAGCAGATGTCTCGCCGGATGTAAGAGGGTGACTATGATGACTGGATTTTGTGAGTCAAAAGCCAAACTCGGACCGCACAGACGCTACCTCGACGTCTTGGCACGGCATGCCGGTACCCTCGCACGTCCTACGCCGTCGAACAAAAGCTTTACGTTCCGCCGGTTCTTGCTCCCGCCTTCGCTTACGCATGCGCCTTTAGGCAGGACACTGTACACTATTGCAGAATGCCGAGGCCATTCTGCCAACAACAGCGGGCTCTTCCGAAAAGTCCTAAATATTGTAGGTCTGCTGAACTAATTTATCAGACTGCTAAAGTAATCTTATCAATCTGTTAAAGTACTTCAGCAGACTGTTGGTCCTGGCTGTTGGTCCGTATATGATAACTGTCAATGATGTAGGTCTGCTACGCCAGTGCCGCGCTGCTCAACAACCACAGCCTGCAAGCATGCCCAGCTGCTGCCCGTCCAACAGTGCAGCCAACAGTGCAGCCCGAGCAATCACCACCACCGTAATCACCACCACCGACAGATTGTGATGCATGCGTGCAAACCAACAAATCATGGAGTGACTGCGCACTATTAGCCACTGGACAAGTTGATGAAAGGCGAAGTTGACAAAAAGTTGATGAAAAAGGCGAAGTTGATGAAAAGGTGAAACCGCCATACCAGACTCACAACTGCCCAAGTACATTGTGTGGCCAGCTCATGGCCTCAAGAGTCGAGACTGAGTGCACCGGGCCCAAGGCTTACACTGAGCCCACTCGCTCCTCCCCTAAGCCCAGCCTGCTCAAGGCCCCAAGAGCCGACAGACTGACTGGAGCACCCTGACCTAGGGGTCACCCACGCCATGGTGCACGTGGCCATCCCTCCCCTTCCCCTTCTACACACTGCTCGGTGGCTCATGCGGTGATGGCAAGCTGGCATGGCCCCGCACCAAAGTGTGGTGATGAGCATGAGGCTGGTGAAATGTGGGAAGGAGGAGCTGTAGCTTGGCATGGTATTGTGGCAGAGGCGGTGCCCCTAAGCCCCCAGGAGGGCGACCTAGACATGCTGCGTCCGCTGGTGGCAATGATGTGACCATGCGGCAGGCCCCAGTCACCACCCTGCTACCTGACTGGGTAAGAGGTGTGGCGCACCGAGCTCCACAAAGACCACCCCCTGATCTGCCTACAAGGCAGCATGCGCCTGGACGGAGGGAGGAGGACCGAGCCACAATGCCATGAGCCATGAGCCATGAGCCATGAGTTCAAGCCACAGAGGCAAAATGAGGAGACCCTGCCACTGCGGGTGGTGTGTTGGTGAAATGTGGCACACCACCCACGTCATGAGTGCACGCCCTCCTCCTACACTGCTGCCCAGCCCCTGTGGCAGGGCTACGGCCCCTGACGACACCAGCTTCACTGCACACGCCAAACCGCGAGGTGACCCACAATGGCCGCTGATCACCCCCTGCTGCTGCTGCTGCTGCTGCTGCTGATGATGATGATCACCCTCTGCTGCTGCTGCTCACTACAGCCAGTCAGGCCCCCAGGGCATCCGTGATTAGCAGGTCAGGCACCACGAAGAAGGGCGCCCCGGACAGCAGCAGCACTGCGGGAGCAGTCTGGTCGTTGCTGTTAGGGACGCGCTGCAGCTTGTAACTGGCGGTGATGGGCCAGCTGTTGGACCCGACATAGGTCAGTGGGCGGGGGGCCGTGTCAGAGCTAAATACCAGCCTGGCCACGGAGCGCTCCGCCTTCAGCTGTGCAAGCAGGCACATGCATGCATGCATGGGTAAACTCACACTCATCATGGGGGCAAGTCACACTCATCGCGGGGTAAAGTCACACTCATCATACAAGGCAGGCAGGCCATGCATTGGTGATGATTATGTTGGGCAGCTCAGCTGAGTAGCAGTAAGTGGCGCATGCTGTTTCCAAGCGCAGCGCTGCAGTACACAAGGGGGGGCACTCCCAGGGTGGAGCCGGCAGTAGGTCAGGGCTGGGCACTGGGCTGGCTCAGGGGTGCGGCCCCCTCAGCCCCTCCTGACCTGCAGGAAGGAGCCGCACATGGCCCAGCGCCCCTGCGAGATGATGTTGGTGGTGATGATGGGGTTGTAGGAGCGTGCAAGGAAGGTGCCGTGGCTCTGAAGAGTCATAGAAGGAACGGGAGGCAAGGGGCGGGTGCGGTAGGGGTGGGTGTGGGGGGCAGCACAAGGGACAGGGGGCGGTGGGTGGGCTGCCCTGTGCAGTCGAGTCGTGAAGTGTGGAGGCGAGTGCAACCAGCTCGCAGAGCAGGTGGGTTGTGGACAGCACAGCCCAGGGGATTTGTTGAGGAGCACAGATCTTGCGTTACATAAACTGCTAGAAAACTAGCTTAAGAGCGACATGTCACACTGAAACCTTCACCAAGCATGTCATCATTCACTGGTCCATCACCGCTACACACGGAAGACTGATGAGCTGGATGACACTCCCACAACACTCCCACTCAGACAGCACATCAGCCCAAGCACAAGAACATGTCCACATGCACATCAAGAGTCATGTTAACATGCACATCAGCATGGACACGTCCACATGTACTCCACCACACGACACGTTTGCAGGCACACCTACCCCACGAGCCTGACTCACAATGCTACTCCTTCTCTTCCTTCTCCTTATGATGAGGGCATCAGCGAGCAATGTTGCCCCACTGGCACACCTAGCACTCCACAACCTTAGCAGCTCCTGTGCTGGTCTCATGAGCGCCCTGCCGAGCTCCCACTGCTTTGCCATCCCGCACATGCAAACCATTCATTCTGCCACCCATACCATACTCCGCCTACTTGCCCAACTCAGCCTCACACCGCAACACATGCGGCAGTGCTCTCTGCACTGTTGGCTGCCCCATAGGCCTGCTCCACCATAGGCTTGTACTCTGCAAGCAAGCCTCTTAGCACTACAACAATCTCGTCCAAACTCTGACCACTGGTTGCTCTCAACCACCTTCCTCACGCCCAAGCGATGGACCTCAAAAGCCATGCTCCCAGCTCAAACACTGCGGTTGTCTTGCTGCACTTCTCCCACGGGCTCGGGCACTGAAGCCATCTTGCCCAGAACACATCACGGACGCAAGCACTGAAGCTATCTTGCCCGCGACACAACCACGGACGCAAGCACTCATGCTGTCTTGCCCGGAACACTCCACGGGCGCACGTACTGAAACGTTCTTGCCCAGATAACACCACGGACGCAGGTACTGAGACCTTCTTGCCCGGAAACTCCTTGAGCGCAAGCACTAAAGCTATCTTGCTCAGAAACACTAACGAGCGCAAGCACTTAAGCTGTCTTGCCCGGAACGCTCACTGCCCCCTATTCTGGTCGACTACCACGGCACCGCGTGCGCGTGGGCCCATAACCTGTTAAGGAGCACAGATCTTGCGTTACATAAACTGCTAGAAAACTAGCTTAAGAGCGACATGTCACACTGAAACCTTCACCAAGCATGTCATCATTCACTGGTCCATCACCGCTACACACGGAAGACTGATGAGCTGGATGACACTCCCACAACATCCTGACCTGCAACCTCCTGACCTGCAACCTCCTGACCTGCAGGAAGGAGCCGCACATGGCCCAGCGCCCCTGCGAGATGATGTTGGTGGTGATGATGGGGTTGTAGGAGCGTGCAAGGAAGGTGCCGTGGCTCTGAAGAGTCATAGAAGGAACGGGAGGCAAGGGGCGGGTGCGGTAGGGGTGGGTGTGGGGGGCAGCACAAGGGACAGGGGGCGGTGGGTGGGCTGCCCTGTGCAGTCGAGTCGTGAAGTGTGGAGGCGAGTGCAACCAGCTCGCAGAGCAGGTGGGTTGTGGACAGCACAGCCCAGGGGATTGCATACAGAGAGCTTTTCATTCGACCTTGCAGAGCAGGCAGGCAGTGGGTTGCGTCAGCAGCAGGTCAGGGTGCGGCCCTTGCCCAGGCATACCAACCGCTGACAGCACATCTCACGGCAGAGGGCGAGCACTCAACCACTCGAGTTTGCACTCGAGTTTGCGCTCGGCCACTTAAGTGGGCAGGGTGATTAGACGGTGCCACAGCCTGGCAGGCACATGATTACGGACAGCCAGGGTGTGTGGGGAGGGACGGGGAAACAGAAATTCTTATTTCCCCCGTAATGTAAAGGGATCCTATTGTCCAGCTACTGGCCAGGGGGACGCCTGTTGATCTGGCTTGCAGCTGCTGAGTGGGCAGAGATCAGACCCTATGGCTGTGTTGGCAGCGGCAGGGCAGGTTGCGGTCTTTTCCCAGGCACTCAGCAGCAGTGGCACAGAGGCCCTGCCCAGGGCCCTGCCGCGCACTGCCCTGCCCCAGCCCACCTGCAAGGTCAGCACCGTCAGGGCCGAGGCGTGGGAGGCGTGGGCAGCGGTCAGGGAGGTGAGGGGGGCGGTGGCGGGCAGGGGGGCGGCGGACACCAGGCTGTGGTCTGCCACCCACTGTACACAGGGGTAGGCATGCAGCACCATGCAGGGTCGCCATGCAGTACCAGGGGTTGGGGGAGGGGGGGTGGGCAGGAGGGGGGGGGTGCCTGGCCCTGCATGACTCCCCGTGAAGCCTATCACTAACAGCCTGCTCACTGTCCTCCATAGTTGGACCCGAGGGATGGTGGCATTTATTTGTCTAAGGGTGCGAAGCAACGCACCGCCCGCCATGGCTGGCTGCTGGCGGATCGATAACACTCCGTCAGACGAGTGTCCGCAGTGGCTTGTAGCATCAACCGGTCCACGTCGCTTCCCAGCGGGTTGCCGCTCAGGCCTCGCGTCGCGTTGCTGCCCAGCGGCCGGGTCCGTACCGGGATGCCGGGTAGCGCGGAGGCCTTCGCGACGCTGGTGGTAGGATCCAACCACACCGTGCCGCCCGATGATATCGCTCCAGTGCTGTTATCAAAGAAATTGGTGCTGTTCGCGGCTGACGCGTCTTGCAGCGGCGGCAAGTCCTTGATATCCCGCACCGCCACTAGCGTCGCCGGGTTGTTGTTGTTGGGGCCAGCGACTAGCGCCACCGGCTTGATCCACTCAAAAGCGTACCCATAGCTGCCAGGAAGGCCCACGGAAATGGCGGCTCTGGGCACCCTCATCGTCCAAGCGTACCGGGTCATGCTAGCCGACTTGCCGGTGGCGTAAAGCGCGTCCGACAAAGGCGTAAAGGGCGTGGACGGGCTTCCGGGCGGTGATTGAGACCCACTTGCGGCAATCTTCGCCGTGACCAGCGCGGAGTCGCTTGCCCCAGCGGCTGCCTGGGCTGCGCTCCAAGCCACTCCTAGCATGCCCGCCGCCACCGTGTCGTTCAGCCTGTCACCCTGCCTGTCGCGGGATGGCAACACAACCTGCGCGACCAAGGATGCACATGCCAACAGAGCCATGGCTGCTGCGTCTGAACTGCTAGCCGCAGCGGTGCTTTGAGCCACGGAACGGTAGACGCGGAAGGTCACGTTGTGGGTTGGCCAGCTGTTGCTGCTGTTCCGGCTGTGAGCAGGCTTCGGCACGCTTTTCCACCCCTGCGCTAAGCTGTAAATCTGTGCAGCCGCAGTGGCAGCGCTTGTGGCTGCAGTCCTGGCGGATGTTGCAAGCCGGAGCACAGCCTCGCCACGCTTGCCATCGGCTTGCTCAAGCTGTTGGGCTGCGCTCGCTATTGCGAAGTCAGCTTGAGCTATGGCATCAGCGAGCACCATTGCTTCATGACCGGCGAATGCAGTCACATTCAGGGCGCTGACAGGAGTGCTGCTGGAGGAAGCAGCGTCACTCGTGTCTGGTGCAGTCCTCGCGGCCCAAGCAGCGTGTTCTGCCGCATGCTGAGCTGCAGCTATCGTCAAGGCATCGTAAACCCCGCATAACGCATCGCCGGCTGCAAGCGCACTGTACGCGGCCGAGGCCGACAGGCCAGTTGCGGCGGCGATGCTCCCGCCGCCCCAGGCTTGGAGGTTGGCTAAAGCATCGCCCGGCAACTCCGCCGCCGCAGTGACTTGCTCGACGAGCGCATCAGCGGCCGCGAGTGTGGCGTTCGCCGCTCTGGTGGCGGCGAGCAGGGCGTCGACGGCATGTGAAAGTGCGGCAGTGACTGTGCTGGGGTCCCGCCCAGCCCTGGGTTAGGGATGGCGGGGCACAGTGGTATTAGCGCCGAATTGGACACCAACACATGGGAATGGGCATGGCAGGACTATGGCATGTCAGTGATGCCCGCCCCCGCCCCCGCCCCCGCCCCCAGATCAAGAATGAGGAAAGGGGTCCTGCTGTTCCTGCCCTGTCCTGCCCCACCCCTGACCTGATGGAGCGGTTAGGCATGCCCGACAGCTTGAACAGCAGGTTGATTGCCTTGAGGGTGGCGTCATCAGCGGCCTCCGTGGCGTCTGAGGCATCCACCCAGGCCTGCCACACCTGACCGCGAGTCAGAGGCTGCCCGCCACTGTCTGCTCCTGGCGGCAGGCTGCTGCTGGTGGGCCCCCCAAGGTTGATGACGGCCAGGTTGGCCAAGGCTGAGCTGGCTGTTGCCGGCACAGTGAGCTGCGGGCACAGTGAGCTGCGGGCACAGTGAGCTGCAGGCACATGCTAGGGGCCAGCTATGAGCTGGGGCTGGTGAACAGGGCAGGGATGCAGGCTGGACAGGGTGTGTGTGGCCCCCCTTTGTTGAGCTGTCATCAGCTTACACTTAGTGCATGCAAGACATGCCAACTCTACACAATAGCCCTCTGGGTCAGGCAATAGTGTAGGTGGTAGGCGACCATGACCATGTGTATGCCATGTCTTTGCCATGTGTATGCCATGTGCATGGGAACTCCACACAGCCAAAACACCGTTTTGTAGTGGTCCACACTTAGTGTTCCACGGCAATGAAGGCTCTAGGTTGAGGGCTAAGGTGGCTGTCAAGCTATCTTCCCTACAGACAACACACCACCCCTAGCGAGGGTCTTATGTTTCTGCCTTTGCGTTGAGACATGCTGCCTGTTTGAGTGAACTTGAGGAAGGGGATGTCCAGGACCAGGACTCCGTGTCGTGCAATCATGGGCAGGGGAGCCGGCGCTTACCTGCAGCGGCGCGTAGGCATAGCCAAACGTGGGCTTGGGCAGGAAGGTGATCTTGGCAGCCTCAGGGCCCACCACCAGGTCCATGGCCACGCTGATGGAGCAGGGCCGGGCGCCAGCAGCAGCGTCAGGGGAGGCGGCGGAGCCCTGCGCAGGAGGCACGGCCACGCAATGCGGGAGAGCAGCCCTCATGGGAGGGCAGCAGGGGACCAGTGGGGCCTGTTGGGGCTGTGCTTGCGGCTCAGCTAGCCCTCCTGATATGCCTGGGGCAGCACAGGGCAGCCGCCCAGGGTGGACTGAATGCCGCGGCTCTCCGGGTTTTCCCCATGAGCCTGGGCCGACACAAGACAGCCGCCTCTGGCTCTGGTAGGAACACACAGCAAACCGAGCACGGAGGGCTCAGAGGATGCACATCCCCGCTTCCAAGCGTGGCAATGCCGGCCACTGGAGCGGGGGCAGCAGTGGGCAACGGATTCCAGGGGTACCGACCCGAGTCCGGCCCCGCGAGCAATGCCCCCACCAGTGCCACTAGGGGCAAAGCTGTCAGGCATGGGCCTCGGCAAGAGTAGGGAAGAGACGTGACCCGCGAAGGCTGTCGCACTGTGAAGATCAAGGTCAAGGCCAAGGTCAAGGCCAGCCATTGCTGTCAGGGCTGGTGCACGAGTAAGGCTCTGACCAAGCCAGGACCAGGACCAGGCGCAAGATCACCCGCACCAGGCAGGCCCAGCACGGGACAGCATGCGCTGCGAGCTGCGGCAACACCGAGTGCTGGCCGGGTCTTTCTGTGTCCACATGCAGCCCAACAGCTCTGCCAGGCTGAGGGGGCTGAGGGGGGCTGACAGGGCGCTGGTGGTGGGGCCTCGTGAGCCTTGGCCCTGGTGTGGCAGCTGGGCAGCTGGGCAGACTGCTGCAGCAGGCTCAGGCCTGCATCCCAGCCGTCACTCTGTCCAAGGGCAGGGGCCAAGGGCCAAGGGGTGCAGCTGAGCTGAGCACTTGACCCGGCAACCCACCATTGCCTGTCAAGGGCGTGGAGTACATGGACCAGGGAATGTAGCAGCTGCAAGACCGCCTACTCAAGGCACAGCAGCAGCAACTTGTGGCGCAGTAGTGTACACTAAGGGGCCTGTTCAAGATGTTATCAGCTAGCATGAGTGCATGCATGTCATTTGCCAGGTCTAGGCTACAGCCCTGTCGCAGGGGTCAGGCAATAGTGTAGGTGGAAGGCGGCTGTGCCATGTGTGTGGGAGGTTCACTGCATACAGGCTGCGCTTGGAGCCCTGTGCTTGTTGCCTGCTGGGCTGATGACGGAGGTGCTGGGAAACAGCTTGCTAGAGGTAAGCTACAGTATAGTCTCTAGAGCCAAGGGGTCACCAAGGCGACAGGGCGCAGCCCAACTGACCCCACTGGTGCGACAGCTACGCACATCAATGACATGGCCGTTTGTCCGACAGACCGACACCAACCTTCAGCTGGCGTCGCGCGTTGGGCATGACAGTTGCGCTGTACGACGTCGCCACAACGAGGTCGGAAGCACCTTAACAACAGACCGACGATCGGACGAGCACAGAAAACTCAGAAGAAGCACAGGGCTCCAAGCGCAGCAATGCCGGTAGTGGGAGAAGGGGCAGCAGCGAGCAACCGATTCGAGGGGCACTGACCCGTGCTTGGCCCCAGGATCAACGCCCCCACCAGCGCGGCAAGCACACCGATGCGCCGCATGGTTGCAAAGCATTGCCTTGACGGCGCGGCTTTCCTCATCGGCGCAGTTCGTCAGCACAACACTTCATCACATTCTCCCATCCGGTAGCTGCCCGGCAGGTACGAGACTTGCAGAAACCACCACGCCGGCGGGGGCAAAGGACGAGCTTTAGGCAGCAGCTGTAGGGCGCGAGCACCCGCCATACACGGCTGCTTAAAGGGAGGAGCGAGGTGGGCTGGCGGCAACGTCGAAGGGGCCTCACGCCGCACCTAAAGGCTGCAGCGATCGCTGGCGATCGCTGGCCCTAGCTGACTTCGTAAACCTGTCACCCTGGCTACCTGCCCTGCTGCAGCTGTAGACCAAACAACATGTCGTCTGGGAGCGGGAGGCAACTGTCGTGGGAGGCAACCCTTATGACCCCGAGAGGTTTCACGTCATGATACACTCGCATGGAGGGCGTGCACCCAACCCACCGCCAGCTCAGGATCTGGGCATGCATGCTAGGCCAGCTGAGTCACGGGCTTCTCAGATTACTCCAGATCACTCCAGGTCCTGAGCGTCAGCTCTGGCCCTGGCCACTGCAGAGCGTCGTGGTGAGCTGCAGCCAGGGTAGCGCCCTGGCCCTGGCCCGGGGCTTCTGCCCACTGGAAGAAGTCGCAGTGGCTGCGCCGCTGCGCTGAGCTGATGACACGCCACCTGCACACAGGATGCCAGCAGAGGGGGAGATGAAGGCAGGGCAACATGGATTAGGGTTAGGGTTAGGTTTAGGTTTAGGCTTAAGGGTTAGGGTTAGGCTTAAGGGTAGGTCTCAGGGCCAGGATCAACGTCTGGCTTGCCTCAGAGCCAACAGTGGTGTAGATGGGCCTGGAGTTCCCACCATGTGACAGCCAGGCCTGCTGCCGACCTACAGCTTGCTGGCCACCCCTGCCTGCCCAGGGTCACTGCCAGATGTCGAGCTGCTCCTAGCTGTTGAGCTACCCACAGGTGACACTGTAGGGCACAGTGCCAGGTCATAGGCTTGTCAGGTTGTCTGGCTGCCGGGCTGCAGTGCCACAACTGCCTTGCTGGTCCTGCAAGGGCCCATACAGCCCCACTGCCACCCGCACCTTCGCAGCCCCTCCTTAGAACTGGCACCAGCCCAGGCTATCCTAACCTTAATCCTAGCCCTAATCCTAATCTTAACCACAACCCTAACCCCACCTGCCACAGCTGTAGAAGCTGCGCCCGTTGTTCACGCCCGGCTTCTTGGTCACCCTCAAGGCGGCAGGCACCCCGCAATGGCACTGCCCGCCGCACCGCGCCTGCAGCGGCCGCACCACCACAGCCTCTGTCACACGGTCTCTCACACATACCTATAAACAACTGGCTGCTAGCAAAACATGGAGACGATGAAAACCTTCAGACCCGGGGTTCAAACCCTCAATACCTCAGAACCTCGAAACCCATGCTCTGGTGACCCGTGGCAGTCAAGGGAAGCAGTGCTCATGCAGCAGGTGGGACAGGCAGCAGGTGGGACCCCAACGAAGCCCCATCTCACGTTGTTGGCCGCATGCTAATGTCATGCTGGTTCTGCTTCTAGAGTTGTAGGTACCAGACGGAGCTACACAAGACAAGACAAGACAAGACAAGAGCCACACACTGCAGACAAGGGAGATGTAGATTGTGTTGTGATGTGAAATCCGGTGCCCATGCAGCCTGCCTGCAATGGAGGCTTCGACATAGCCGCTGCTCAGGCCATGCCCCTGTGTACTGCTGCTCCTGCTGCTGCTATGACACACAATGACAATGACACGTGCTCTTGCAGCACCTCCCTCCGTGTGTTGTGCGCCCCGCTGCCTAAAGCCTACAGTGCCCACGCCCCTCACCGCGCCCTTGGCTTGCTTGTCGCTTGTTACGACGAACGAGGACAGCGATGACTGGCGTAGCCGTAACTGCCCGGCGACTGCCGGTGCGTCCCCGAAGGCCCCGCTTTGCCGCATCGCGACGCCACGCTCCCGCATCAAGTACAGCGCCAAGTTTGCGGTGTTGCGGGCGTCGTCCAGCCCACTATGTGCACGGCCTTGCCAGGTCAGGCCTGCGACGTATGCGCCGCGGCTGGGTTGCGTCCAATCCGTTGGTGTCCATATCCCCAATGAGGTCGGGTTCGGCCAACCTATCACTTACGGCGCCGGTGGACAGTCGCCGCTAGTCAGTGAAATGCGCCTCTGAGTCGACTCGGCGCCATCGCAACCATGCCCGCTCACCTACTGCCTCGACGCTTGCCTTCAGGTTGCCAGCTGGCTTGAGCTTCGAAGCGAACACCTTCCGCAAGTCGCACCAGCGGCGCAGGTACGCTGGCGTCAGGATGTTTCGCCATCGGCACTCCATCTCGAGGCAGATCTGGGTGGCAGCGAGTCACACACTAATCACACTCCATATGCATTCCGTCCCACTCTGAAGCAACAGGGCACGGATTCGTGGTAGTGGTTGAAAAGCTACGCGGCAGGCCAGGTAGGCTGCGTTGTGGCCAGGTGTGGGGCATTGACAATGAGGGTGCCAAAGAGGGTGAGGCAATGCAAGTGAGGGCTGGAGTGAGAAGGATGTGGGTCCGGGCCAGTCTCACCCACCTGCAAGTCCCATGCTGACCATGTGACAGGCAACAGGGCCGCGGTGCCTACGCCTCCTGGGCCCAGCAAGCCAAGGCCAGCTGGGGGGGGCTCCGTCAGCCACTGGGTCAGCCGACATAACACCTGACCAGTGAAGGGAGAGGGGTGGGCAGGGGCAAGAGGGGCAGGGGCAGGCAGGTGGTGGCAGGCAGGGGGTGGCAGGGGCAGGCAGGTAGTGGTGGCGGGTGGAGTGCTAATTACATGAAGTTGGTAAGGTGCTTGCAGGGCAGTGGCTACCGCCCGCAGCTCAAACACCCATCACCCGCAGCTGCCCCATCCCTCACCATGTCCATGTCCATCCTCGCCGCACGCCCCAGTCCCCACCCCTGCACCATCCCTCGCCCAGATCCCCATCCTCATCCTCATGCGCCCCCCGCCCACCCCGCCTGACCTGCTCCAGCCCTGGCGCCCGGTCCACCTGGTGCTGCTGTATGTTGGTGAGCTGGGTGCAGAAGGGGTCCAGCAGGGGGTGGGCAGTGGGGCGCACAAAGCTCTGGAACTCCCCCACCTGCAGCCAGCGCCTGGCCAGCAGCCGGAGTTAGCAGCCAGGGTCAGGCCAGCAGCCAGGCCAGCAGCCAGGCTCATCAGGCCATGCGCACATCAGTGATAGCTTGGCCCCACGCAGGCCTCATGTCGCCCCATGCAGCTGAGCTGACTAGGCCAGGGGAAGCCAGGGGAGCCAGATGTTCGGCAGGGCAGCAGCATGGGTGGTGGTGGCAGCCAGCTCAACCGCCCTGACGCTCACCCAAGCGGGTGTGACATCCCTGGGTGTGACCTGGTGTGGGTGTGACCTGGTGTGGGTGTGACCTGGGTATTGTGATCTGAGTGCGAACGAGGGGGACAAACCTGGTGGGTTTGACATTACCGGGTGTGACTTGGGGTAGGTGTGACCTGCTTATTTTGATAATGTGATCAACTGGGTGTGAGGGAGACAAACCTGAGTGAGGGAGCAGCAGTCCACCACCACCGCCGCCAGCTCAATGACCTCCATGGGGGCCATGCAGCCGCCCCGCCTGCAGCTGGCCTCCAGGTCCAGCACCAGCAGGAAGCTGTCCGCACCTGCTGGCCCAGCGGGGCTGCACCTGCTGCTGGCTGCACCCGCTGCCAGCACCCCTCCACGGGCTCTGCTGCCCTGATCACTTGTGGCTGCAGTGGCCGCGATGTCTGCTGCACCTGAGGCTGTGGCTGTGGCAGGCGGGTGCGCTGTGTAGGTAGTTGCATGGGGAGGAGAGGGGGTGGTGGGTGTGGCTGCCAGGGGCCAGGGCTGTGGCCCAGCGCAAGGCCCCTCCCCTGAACTCCAGGCGGAGGTGGCGGCCAAGACGTGGGCAAGCTGCCGTGGCGGCTGCTGCGCTATAGCCTCTGACGGGGGGGTGGCTGGGGACCCCCACTGGCTGCAGGGCGGGAGGCAGGTGCGGGGGGGCGTGGGGAGGCTGGGCAGGGGGGCAGCCGCTGCCCCACCTTTTTCTTGCCTGGCCAGGGCGGGGCAGATCCTCCAGCAGCCCTGCTCTGATGCAGCCATCGCTGGGGCAGGGGGCGTCCCAGCAGCTGATGATGGCCTTGAGGGCGCTGCAGGGGAGTTACATGGCTGCTCTGAAAGCTTGGCGAGTGCCTCTGCACCTGGCCCTGCCCCTGGCCCTGGCCCTGGCCTTAGCCCTGGCCCTGGTCCTCCCTCTCGCTCATGCCCTGGGCTGCCACCCAGCCCTGAGATAGCCCAGCGCCCAGCAGCCTGCTCAATATCATTGCCACTGCTATGCCACGGAGTGCTAGGACACGTGCAGCAGGTGGCGGGGCTGTGTGCACCTACACCAGTCCCAAAAGGCAAGCTACAACTGCGGCTGCCTACTGCGACAACCTTACAGGTACCCTTCAGGTACTCAGGTGGGCCAAGCTCTTGGGATTGCTGCTGCTCTTCGCACAATGCCTGCTGCTGCTGCTGCTGCTGCTGCTCAATCACATCCAGCACGGCATGCTCCTGCTGCTCACCCACAACCAGCATGGCATTCTCCTGCTGCTGCTGCTGCTGCTGGACCCAGCCGAATGGGTCGTCCTGCACCTGCTGGCTGGGCGGGGAGCAGGGCTGCGCATGCCTAGCTGGGTTTATATGTATAGCCATGTGACCCCCCCCCCCCTGGCCGTGTGGGCCTCCCATCCGACCCGCCTGCCCCATGCCGCCAGCGGAACCCTCAGTAGGACCCGCTGCTGCTGGTCTCTTACGCTTATTGCCTGTAGAACGGATGCGGGCGCCCTCCATTAGCAAATTGAAAGCATTCTTCGACCCTTGGACCATGTCCTCTACAATCTCGCTACGACTGGTCGGTAGGCGCGCGCAGTAATCCCATCTATGCGTTTGTGTTGAATTGCACTTGAGTGACCCTTAATTCCAAAAGCAGGCCCAGTCCCGCCAGCTCCAGCATTTTGAACTACACTTAAGTACCCCTCAAAGTTTCGTTTACTGACCGGTTGTCCAGATGCAGCATCTCTCGCGCCCTGCAGCTTCAGGACCTTTCGCGACGGATGACAACAAGAGTATCAGCAGGGGAAGGCAAGGGATGTACCTGCAGTCAAACAAAACTCATTCAACAAGGAACAACATGTTGGCTGTGGGTAATTTTACTCAACTACAAATAGGGACGGAGTGTGCAAGCCCATTCACCTTCTCCGCCTCTGAGTGAGCAGACTTGGTTGGCAAGGCACAAAGAACGGAACTGGTTTACATAACTTATTGTCCAGGGTATTGCTTCCTGGACCCAAAACCGTGACGGCCACAGGGGGGCAGTTTCTAGGCAGTTGGGGCCACCTGAGCTGCATGTTGTAGCGCCCTACTCCTGTGTGCTACTCCCAATGCCCTGACCCTGGACTAGAGTACGCCCTGGCCCTGTTGCCTCCCAATCTGCAGCTCCCGAACCCCTTGAGGGGGAGGGCGGCCTAGCAGCCTAACGGCTGACGGCTTAAGCGGTGTAAGCCATCTAGCAATCTGCAGCTCAGGACCAGGGCATGCAGCCTGGCCTGCTGAGCTGGGCTGCGCCGGCTATGCTGGAGCACGTGCCCACCACCCCTGTGCTCCCTGACACTGGGCAAGTGTCCACAGCCGCCGCTCCGTCGCTGGGCTGTCACATGATAAGATGTTCCTAGACATGGTAGTGCGCTGCAGAGGATAAGATGGTTGTGACAGAGCACCTGGGCTGAGGGTGGCACGGCAGAACAAGGCAGGGGAGAGGGAGAGAGGGAGGGAGGCTGCCCAGACCTTCAGCCCCATGTTCAGCCTGGCTCAGGTTCAGTGGAGGCTAGGAATTGTCACGGGCATGCGTTGGTACACTGCATTCGCTGACTGGCACGACCAGTGGGCTGATGCGGTGCCTGGGTGCAGCAAGGTGCGGCTGCTCAGCGCTCAAGCTGTGCTCAAGCAGTACCAAAAGACATGGTGCGCCTGAGCAGTGCCCTGTGTACCGGTGGGAGGGTAGCAAGGGCACGCCCCAAGGCTCCTCTCCTCCCTTAATGCACGCCCGACGGCGAGGGCGGTGTCTTTCTTTCTTTCTTTATTTCTTTCTTAGTGCCTTGTGTGGGTTTCCAAGCACATGGTGTGTCGGAGCACACCCGGACAGCCAGTCCCTGCGCCACACTTCACGCCTGGTGGCAGGCCTGGCATGCCCAGCTGCCCAGCTGCCCAGGTCCGCCGTAAGCCAGTTGGGGGCAGGGGGCAGGCGAGGTGGCGAGGTGGAATGTTTCTGAGCCTGGCTGAACGGGGCCACCCAGCCCCGGCCATAGCGCCATCACAACACCAGGCCTGGTGCCAGCGCCATTGGCAGCAGCAGGGCCAGGCGGCAGTGGGGTTCAGTAGTGCTGGGGGTCGATGATCTCGTCCTCCTGGAGCACCACACAGCAGCACCGCACAGCAGCAAGGTCGGGTGAGATGCAAGCAGCTCAACCGCCCACCCGGTCGCCTGACTGCTTGCCCATGCGAATGCCTGCCCCTGCCCCTGCCCGCCCGCCTGCCTTCCCGCCTGCCTGCCTGCCTCACCAGCAGCACGATGTTGCGGTCCAGGTCCTCCTCCTCCTCCAGCGCATACTCCTCCTGCACACCACCATCAGGCTCTGCCAGACTAGGCAGGGCAGGCAGCAGCAGGCAGGGCAGGCAGGGCAGGCAGCAGCAGGCAGGGCAGGCAGGGCAGGCAGCAGCAGGCAGGGCAGGCAGGGCAGGCAGCAGCAGGCAGGGCAGGCAGGGCAGGCAGCAGCAGGCAGGGCAGGCAGGGCAGGCAGCAGCAGGCAGGGCAGGCAGGGCAGGCAGCAGCAGGCAGGGCAGGCAGGGCAGGCAGCAGCAGGCAGGGCAGGCAGGGCAGGCAGCAGCAGGCAGGGCAGGCAGGGCAGGCAGCAGCAGGCAGGGCAGGCAGGGCAGGCAGCAGCAGGCAGGGCAGGCAGGGCAGGCAGCAGCAGGCAGGGCAGGCAGGGCAGGCAGCAGCAGGCAGGGCAGGCAGGGCAGGCAGCAGCAGGCAGGGCAGGCAGGGCAGGCAGCAGCAGGCAGGGCAGGCAGGGCAGGCAGCAGCAGGCAGGGCAGGCAGGGCAGGCAGCAGCAGGCAGGGCAGGCAGGGCAGGCAGCAGCAGGCAGGGCAGGCAGGGCAGGCAGCAGCAGGCAGGGCAGGCAGGGCAGGCAGCAGCAGGCAGGGCAGGCAGGGCAGGCAGCAGCAGGCAGGGCAGGCAGGGCAGGCAGCAGCAGGCAGGGCAGGCAGGGCAGGCAGCAGCAGGCAGGGCAGGCAGGGCAGGCAGCAGCAGGCAGGGCAGGCAGGGCAGGCAGCAGCAGGCAGGGCAGGCAGGGCAGGCAGCAGCAGGCAGGGCAGGCAGGGCAGGCAGCAGCAGGCAGGGCAGGCAGGGCAGGCAGCAGCAGGCAGGGCAGGCAGGGCAGGCAGCAGCAGGCAGGGCAGGCAGGGCAGGCAGCAGCAGGCAGGGCAGGCAGGGCAGGCAGCAGCAGGCAGGGCAGGCAGGGCAGGCAGCAGCAGGCAGGGCAGGCAGGGCAGGCAGCAGCAGGCAGGGCAGGCAGGGCAGGCAGCAGCAGGCAGGGCAGGCAGGGCAGGCAGCAGCAGGCAGGGCAGGCAGGGCAGGCAGCAGCAGGCAGGGCAGGCAGGGCAGGCAGCAGCAGGCAGGGCAGGCAGGGCAGGCAGCAGCAGGCAGGGCAGGCAGGGCAGGCAGCAGCAGGCAGGGCAGGCAGGGCAGGCAGCAGCAGGCAGGGCAGGCAGGGCAGGCAGCAGCAGGCAGGGCAGGCAGGGCAGGCAGCAGCAGGCAGGGCAGGCAGGGCAGGCAGCAGCAGGCAGGGCAGGCAGGGCAGGCAGCAGCAGGCAGGGCAGGCAGGGCAGGCAGCAGCAGGCAGGGCAGGCAGGGCAGGCAGCAGCAGGCAGGGCAGGCAGGGCAGGCAGCAGCAGGCAGGGCAGGCAGGGCAGGCAGCAGCAGGCAGGGCAGGCAGGGCAGGCAGCAGCAGGCAGGGCAGGCAGGGCAGGCAGCAGCAGGCAGGGCAGGCAGGGCAGGCAGCAGCAGGCAGGGCAGGCAGGGCAGGCAGCAGCAGGCAGGGCAGGCAGGGCAGGCAGCAGCAGGCAGGGCAGGCAGGGCAGGCAGCAGCAGGCAGGGCAGGCAGGGCAGGCAGCAGCAGGCAGGGCAGGCAGGGCAGGCAGCAGCAGGCAGGGCAGGCAGGGCAGGCAGCAGCAGGCAGGGCAGGCAGGGCAGGCAGCAGCAGGCAGGGCAGGCAGGGCAGGCAGCAGCAGGCAGGGCAGGCAGGGCAGGCAGCAGCAGGCAGGGCAGGCAGGGCAGGCAGCAGCAGGCAGGGCAGGCAGGGCAGGCAGCAGCAGGCAGGGCAGGCAGGGCAGGCAGCAGCAGGCAGGGCAGGCAGGGCAGGCAGCAGCAGGCAGGGCAGGCAGGGCAGGCAGCAGCAGGCAGGGCAGGCAGGGCAGGCAGCAGCAGGCAGGGCAGGCAGGGCAGGCAGCAGCAGGCAGGGCAGGCAGGGCAGGCAGCAGCAGGCAGGGCAGGCAGGGCAGGCAGCAGCAGGCAGGGCAGGCAGGGCAGGCAGCAGCAGGCAGGGCAGGCAGGGCAGGCAGCAGCAGGCAGGGCAGGCAGGGCAGGCAGCAGCAGGCAGGGCAGGCAGGGCAGGCAGCAGCAGGCAGGGCAGGCAGGGCAGGCAGCAGCAGGCAGGGCAGGCAGGGCAGGCAGCAGCAGGCAGGGCAGGCAGGGCAGGCAGCAGCAGGCAGGGCAGGCAGGGCAGGCAGCAGCAGGCAGGGCAGGCAGCAGCAGGCAGGGCAGGCAGGGCAAGCAGGGACATACAGCCAGTGCAAGGGCCAGCGCGGCAGCCTGGCCAGTGGAGCAGCTGGGTCACAGCTGGCAATGAGGGGTGAGGGGTGCAGCGGGCTAGGTGGCGCTGCAGGACAGTGCTGTGCGCCAGGGCAGGGGCCTCACCCGCTCCACCATCTCGACCTCCTCGTCATCCACCTCCTCTCCCCCTGCACAGCCAGCCAGCCAGCACCGCCACCCTCAGCCTGCACTGGGGCCCTCACCACCAGCCTGAAGGGGCCAAGGCCCTGGGCCAAGGGCTACCCTCTGCCGCTGCACTGCCCCCTGTCAAAGTGGCTGCTAGGTGGCGGTACAGGGGCTCAGGCAGGGGGTCACTCCCAACTGCTCGAACTGCTCTAACTGATTCAACTGCTCTCTGCATCTGACCCCCACCCCCCAACCGCTCCTGCACCCAGGGCCCTGCACAGCCAGCTGAGGGGGCCGTCACGCAGCTGCACTCGTGCATCAAGCCACGCGTGAGCAGCACGGTGCCTCACCCCCTCCTCGCCCTGCACCCTGGGCTGTGGCTGCTCCCTTCACCTGGCGAATCCACTCAGCTTCCTGCCAGCTCCCTCACCACCTGTGTTGAAACCCTTGCCCGGCCACCCACATCTTCCACCCACCTTCCACCTCCTCGCCCCCCATCATGGTGGTGGCGCCCAGGCTGTACATGCCGCTGGCAGTAGGGCCCTCCTCGCCGCCGTACCCCTCCTCCTCCACCTCCTCCCCACCAGCCCCAAAGTAGCTGCCTGACCCCAACCGCCCTCCAGGTCCCGACCCCAGACCTGGCACCCCCCCCAGGCCGCCCCCCAGCGACCCGTAGCCCTGACCCCCCGGCTGCCCCTGACCCCCCAGCGGCCCCCTGCCCCCCCCACCCCCCTGCCCCCGCCCCCCCCTGCTGCTGTGCCCAGCCGCATGCTCGAGGGATACTGGGAGGGGCCTGGGCCGTAACCAGGGGGGGGGCCTTGACTGCGGAAGGAGGCCCCCCCGCCCCCGGAGCTGTGCCCCCCGCCCCGGCTGCCCCGGCCCCCCCTCCCCCCCCGCCTGCCTCGCCCCCCCCTGCTGCTCCCAGGGGGGGGGAAGCTGTGCTTGAGCTTGGACTTCTGCTTCCTCACTGTGCCGTCCTGGATTGCCATGATGCCTGGGGGGGGGGGGCAGCATGAGGGGGAGGGTGAGGAAGAGAAGGGGGGTGAGGCAGGCAGGGGGTGGGAGGAGGGGAGAGGGGCTGGTATGTGTGAGCACGTGGGGGGGGGCAGGTGACCTCCTCGTAGGTGGAGGTGTGACCGGCGAATTACGAAGACAATAGGCCTACTGGGTGGACTGCACGAGCAGAAGAGGGGGAGTGCCTAGGCTGCCGCTGGCCAGTGTCGTGATCTAACACCCAGACACCCGCCCCGCCTCAGGCCCCCTGCCAAGACCCTGAGAGAGCCCCCACCCCAACCCCTTCCCTCCACTCATGTCACCCCCTTCCCTTACCTTCTTCCCCCCTCTCCCTCTCCCTCCCCCACCCCCTCCCTCCCTCTCCCCCTCTCCCCCTCTCCCCCTCTCCCCCTTTCTGTCCTTAGCCTGGCACGGTGTCCCCCTGCTGCCCGGCTACCCCCCACCTGAGGTGGACACCTTCTTGTTGGCCACCTGCTGGGCCAGCTTGATGTCCTGCCGCGTGTAGCAGGCCCAGGGCGGCACCGCCTCCTCGCTGCCGGGGGGCGGGGGCTCAGCAGGCCAATCGAACTCCTCGTCCAGCGCGTCAAACACGGCCAGCTCCTGACCCAGGCCCAGGGAGGGCGCAAGGTGGGGGGGAGGGGGAGGAGGCGGAGGGAGCGCAGGCACGTTGCTGTTGCAGGGGAGGGGGGGGGGAGCAGGGAAGGGGGGAGGGGCGTAGGGGCCTCCTAGGGTTCTATCAGAGGGGGGTGCGAGGGGGGGAGGGGGTGGGGTGACAGCCCAGTGTCGTGGTTGAGGGTTTGGAAAAGAGGGGGGAGGGGCAGGGAGAGGAGGGGAGGAGGAGGGGAGGAGAGGGGTCGAGGAAGGGGGTGCGGGGGGGGGGGGAGTAAGCTGAGGAGCAGGGCTGTGGAGGCAGCAGCAGAGAGCAAGGGATGTGAGGGACTTGAGGCAGCTGACCCCCCACACACAGCCCCCAGCACACAGCCAGGCTGGCCCTGACCACCCCAGTGCTCATACCCTCCCAGCCGCCCCCTCCTCCCCTGCAACCTGCCCCTGGGCCACAGCACTAGACCCCCCTGTGGGCCCTGTGCTGCGCGGCTGCTGCCAAGCTGCTGCTCTGGCTCTGCTGCTGCTGCACCTGCTGCTGCCCTGGCCCCTTGACATGCCGCCTGCTGCTGCCCTGGCCCTGGCCCTGGCCCTGGCCCTGGCCCTGGCCCTGCCCCTGGCCCTGTTCACCTGCGGCCCTCTCGCCAGCAGCTTGTTGAGCTCATGCCAGGACAGCACCTCGTTCTGGGCCAGCTTGTTGCGCTCCTCATCCTGCACCACCACTGGCACCACACAGACTGGGCCCGCAGCGCAGCGCAGCCAGGAGCAGGTACAGTGGCAGTGCTGCTGCCAGGCTCTGACTGCTGGCCCCAGGGGCAGGGCAGGGCCACGGCGTGCGTGGGTGCCTGGCTGCCTCACAGCCCCCCGCACCCCCCAGGCCCCACCTGGCTGTCCCCCGCATGCCCGGTTCCCCCTCCAGTGGCGTACGCTGCGCTGCTTGCTGTGGCGCTGAGTGCTGGCCAGGAGGCGGGCAGGTGGGTCAGGTGCACAGCTGTGCTTCACCAGCAGCAGCAGCAGCAGCAGCAGCAGCAGCAGCAGCAGCAGCAGTGTGCCCGGCCCCCTCCCCCAGCCGCTACCCCCCCTGACCCACCTGCAGCATGGCCTCCAAAGTGGCCTTGCGCTCGTCCATGGTGGTGGTCATGTCGAAGCGGCCCGCGTCAATGACCTCGTTGGCCATGTCTATCTTCTGCTTCTGGATCAGGTTGCGCACCTGCAGGGGCAGGAGGGGGGAGGGGGGCAGGGGTAGGGGGGCAGGGGAGGGGGAAGAGGGGCAGGGAGAGGAGGGAGAGGAGGGAGAGGGGGGGGACAAAACTTGCCGCTGCCCCTGCTGCTGCTGCCGCTGCCCCTGCCCTTGCCCCTGCCCCTGCCGCCCCCGGCCCTGCCCCTGGCCCTGGCCCTGGCCCTGCCCCTGCCCCTGGCCCTGGCCCTGCCCCCGGCCCTGCTGCTGCCCCTGCCGCACCAGTGACTCCACCGAGTCGTGATAGCGCGGGTTCTGCCCCGCCTGCTGCGCAGCGGCCAGGTGCTGCCGCAGGATCAAGGCGGCCTCAGTGGTGCCCTGCAAGGTCCAAAGGGGGGTGAAGGGGGTGAAGGGGGGTGGTGTGGAGGGCAAAAGGAGGGTGAGGGGAGGGGTGAGGGTGACAGTAGGAGGTAGAGGGGGGTGGAGGAAAGGGGGTGAGGTGAAGGGAGGGGGGGAGGTGAGGGTAGAGTGGGGGCCGGGTGCGGTGTGGTGTGGTGTGGCGTGGTGTGGTGTGGTGAGTGTAACCCCTGGTCTCACCGCCTCCCTCGGTACCCGGGTCCACCACCGACTCCAGGTGGATGACGCGCACCTGCAGCCGCACCCCACCCCACACACCCCCACTGCTGCCGCCTGGCCACATGCACTGCCACCTTCACAGCAGCTGCCTGGCAGTTTAATGAGCCCACATCCACCCCACCCTACCCCACCCCACCCCACCGCACCCCACCCTACCCCACCCCCAGCATGGCATCAACACGCCCACTTGGAGGGAAGTCAGCTGGCGCGAGGACCACGCAGGTCACACTTGGCTCAGGATGGTGGACAGCAGAGCTCATGGTGTGGGTGGTGCCTAATGGCAGCCCTGGCCATGGCAGCGTAGACAGGCCATAGGGGGTGAGTTGGGGTGGCTGCCCAGCCTCTACCACAGCCTCCAACACCCCCCGGGGGGGAGGATGCTGACCCACCTCCTTCTTCTGCCCAATGCGATGACTGCGGGCGATGGCCTGCTCCTCGTTCTTGGGGTTGGGGTCGGGGTCATAGATGATGACTGTGTCGGAGGTCTGGGTAGGCATGCAGCATGCAGCAGGCAGCCAGGTTCATTGTGTGCGATGCCTGCCTGCCTGCCTGCCAGCCTGCCTCGCTGCTTAAGCCCCTGGCCCTAGCCTGATCCTAGCCTTTCCTTCCACGCCCCTCCCCTTCCTGCCAGCTTATGGCCCACCTGCCGACAGCTGGCCAACCCGCCCGCCTGACAGCTTGCCTACTGAACCTGCCTCCTGACCTGCCTGCTCAACTTGCCGCAGACCCCCCTCCCTGCCCGCCCGCCCCCCCGCCCGTCTGCCCGCCTGCCCAGGTCAGCGTGTCAGCGCCCTCCCCCTTAGCGCTGGGGGCCTGGGGACCTGCAGGTTGAGGCCGCGGCCCGCCGCCCTGATGGACAGCAGGAAGATGAAGACGTCGGTGTTGGGGCTGTTGAACTCCTTGATGGCTGACTCCCTCATCTCCCTGGACACAGCACAGCCGCCAGCACACAGCAGCAGGCGGGTGGGGTATGGGCAGCAGGGTGGGGTGTGGGCAGCAGGGTGGTGTAGAGAGGAAGGGTGAGGGCCAGGAGGCGGGTCCCAGGATGTGTGTGGGGTCCCAACATCAGGGGGGAGCTCAGGCACCAGTGCTCAGGCACTGATGTCAGGCAGGCTCCTGGGATGGCAGTTAGGGCCAGGGGCGGGCGTGGCGGGGGCAGGGTCAGTAGTGGGGGCCAGGGCGGGCGGAGAGGGGCAGTGAGGGCGGATGGGTGCTAGGGCACCTACAGGGGAGTGGGCGGGCAGAGAGGGGCGGGTGCACCTACAGAGGCGTGGAGCCGTCGATGCGGCGGAAGGCCATGTACTGGCCGTTGGGCAGTGTGCGTGAGCGCAGGTACACCTCCAGCAGGTCCAGCAGCTTGGTCATCGTGCTGGGCAGCAGGCAGGAGCAGGGGGCCAGTCGGGTGGACAGGGGCAGGGGCAGGGGCAGGGGCAGGGGCAGGGGCAGGGGCAGGGGCAGGGGCAGGGGCAGGGGCAGGGGCAGGGGCAGGGGCAGGGGCAGGGGCAGGGGCAGGGGCAGGGGCAGGGGCAGGGGCAGGGGCAGGGCAGGGAGCACCTCCAGCCAAGCAGCCTGCCAGCCGTATCCGTGGCCCTTGACCCCTCCCCTCCTTACCAGAACAGCAGCACCCGGTGTCCCGTGTGGCAGAACTTGACCAGCATGCGGTCCAGCATCACCAGCTTGCCGCACTGCCGCATCAGCTCAAAGCCGTCAGCAGGGTCGGCGGGGAAGCTGAGCAGCGGGTGGTTGCACACCTTGCGCAGCTCCATCACCTGCCCGGGTCAGGCGGGCAGGTCGGCTGGCTGGCTGCTGACAGACTAGCCGTGCTGGGCCCGGGCCAATCAGATGGTCGGCAGGCAGGAGGGAGGGCAGGCAGGGCAGCATTGACATGGCCATGGCCCACACCTCCCCCTTTAGCAGCCTACCTGGACCCCCTGACCTGACCTGCCCCTTGCCCTGCTTGCCCTGGCCTGGTCCCCCAGCAGGAGCAGCTGGCTGCACCTTGTTGTTGAGTGGGCAGAAGTCGTGCTTCATCTTGGCGCGCAGGGGGTCGCCGGGGTAGAAGCGGATGGTGCTGGTGGCCTGGTGACAGCAGGGGGGGGGGGCGGGGCAGCGGGCACAGCATGGTCAACAAGGGGGGGGGGGAGGGGGGTTAGCCTAAGCCCCATCACTTGCAAGAGCCTGCACCTCCCTCCATTCCCCACCCCCCAAGACACCCTTATCAAGGCAGCACACACACCTCTGCCTCACACTGGTCACACCATCTAACTTCAGCCACTGGCATAGTCTGGCATAGTCGCAAGGCGTGTGGAAGCTGCCGCTGCTGCCGCTGCTGCTGACACTGCCGCTGCCAAGCAGCTGTACTGCCCCAGCAGATGTTGCTGGCCACCTGCCCTGCCCCCCTTGCTGACCTTGACCCAGTTGTACACAGCGCTCTGGTAGGGCGTCATGGGCACCTTGACCACCACTGCCACCTTGGGCGGCAGCTTGCCCTCTACATCCTGGACCTGTGCAGGCCCAGGGGGGGGGCAGGGGCCACAGCAATCCGGTGGAGCAACAGCCAAGGCGGCAAGAGGGCAAGCGCCTCAGCAGGGCAAACAGCAGTGGCAGCAGCGGCGGAGGCAGAAGGCACCCAACCCCCCCTCCCCCTCCCCCTCCCCCTCCCCCTCCCCTCCCCCTCCCCCTCCCCCTCGCCCTCGCCCCTCGCCCCCCTCCCTCCCCCCTCCCCCTCCTCCCCTCCCCCCTCCCCCCCTCCCCCCCTCCCCCTCCCCCTCCCCCCTCCCCTCCCCCTCCCCCTCCTCCTCCGCCCTCGCCCCTCGCCCTCCCCCTCCCCCCTCCCCCTCCCCTCCCCTCCCCCTCCCCTCCCTCGCCCTCCCCCCCTCCCCTCCCCCTCCCCTCCCCCTCCCCTCCCCCTCCCCTCCCCCTCCCCCTCCCCCTCCCCCTCCCCCTCCCCTCCCCCTCCCCTCCCCTCCCCCTCCCCTCCCCCTCCCCCTCCCCCTCCCCTCCTCCCCCCTCCCCCTTCCCCCTGGCTGCCACCTTACCTGGCGGCGGAGCATGAAGGGGACCAGGATCTGGTGCAGGCGGTGCACGACCACCAGCTTCTTCTCAGTGGCCAGCAGCTTGGCCTGCACAGCGCCAGGCAACAGGCAGCCAGGCAGGCAGC
>JASKMD010000029.1:7162569-7515069 GCA_030144725.1 Haematococcus lacustris
CTTCGTCAACCTGGGCTTCGTCAATGATGATGTACTTCCACTCAATCTTGGACAGCTTAGCGCGATCCCTCATGATGTACTCGTAGGTGGTGACCAGGATGTTGAAGTTCTTGGGGGCGACCTGCAGGCCAGGCCACCGTTAGCACCTGACAGCGGCACCCCTCCCCCCCACCCCCCCCACACACACAGGGCCGGACCATGCACACCATTTGTGTATGGGCCCATTGAGGCTGAGGCTGAGGCTGAGGCTGAGGCTGAGGCTGGCCCCACCTCCTGGACGTACTGCCGGTGCCGCTCATCCTTGGTGCCCACATAGTATACACACCTGCGGCCAGTGGGGTGGGGTGGGGTGGGGTGGGGTGGGGTGGGGTGGGGTGGGGTGGGGTGGGGTGGGGTGTCTCTCCTGCCTGTTCCATAGCCCGGCCTGGCGCTCACCTGACACAGGGCAGCCACTGCTGCAGCTCCGACTTCCAGTTGACCATGACGGCATTGGCACGATGATGAGGTGCGGGCCAAACACCTTCTTGTGCTCCATGAGGTAGGCGATGAGGGCCATGACCTAGGGCAGGCAAGCAGGACCAGGGTCAGGGTGAGCCCAGGGTTAGCCAGGGGGCCAAGAGAGGCACCCTTGGCAGCTGTGGCCACTGGGGAGTCCCTTTTGGCTGACTGCTTGCATGGCGTCCTGCATGGCGCATGGAGCCACCAGGGTCATGACAGATCCCACACGCTCCATGCTTCACCACCCATGCTCGCCCCACACGTCTAAAATCGCCATCACATCAGTTATGATTACCAACACGTCCACTGCTGTGCCTGCCAGCTCTCACCTGCCAGGTCACACCTGCCTGCCTGTTAGGTCGCACCTGCACGGTCTTTCCCAGCCCCATCTCGTCCGCCAGGATGCCGTTGAGGTGGTTGTTGTACAGGGACATCGGTCATCCACTTCAGGCCCACCATCTGGTACTCCCTCAGGCTGGCCCCGGCAGGGGGGGCGCAGGTACAGGGGGCGGCCGCACGATGTCCTCCTGCACGCTGTGAGCCAGCTCGTAGTACCTGCACTCGGGGGCAAGGGGCCAGGGGTAAGGGGAGGAGGGGCCAGGGGGGAGGGGGAGGAGGGGCCAGGGGAATCAGAGGCAGGCAGGCGAGGGAGGAGGGGGGGTAGACAGGGGGGCAGGGCCAGGGCAGGGCAGGGGGAGAGGCTGGGACCAGTGTGGGGTCAGGGGCAGGGGGAGAGGGAGGGGCGAGCTAGGGGGAGGGGCAGGGCAGATGCGGAGGGGGTAGGGGACCAGGTGTGAGGGGCGGGTCCAGGGTGGCGTGTCAGCAGAGCAGGAGCAGCCCCCTGCAGGCTGCACCCTCATTACCCAGCAGCTGGCAGCCCCTGGCAACAGTGTGCAGCAGGGGCCAGGGGCCAGGGGCTGGGCAGTTGGCTGGCTGTGCTAGAGGCTGTCTTGCCTGGGTCTGGGCATCGCCCTGCATGTTCTTTTCTTTGCGCAGCAGCTCTGCTCTCGTGCTTGAACTCCAGCGCTGCCCGCTGGCCAGCCAAGGTGATGTCGCTGTCACTCGCGCCAGCTGGGCAGGGGCAAGGGCAGGGGCAGGGGACTAATGCAGTTGAAGCCTATCACTCACCATCTACAGGAAATTGCTCTGGGTCACACCCTGTCACACCTTGCTGCACCTCGTGTCAATCCTGTCACACCTTCTCAGGTTGAGTCACACCTTGTCACAGCAAAGTAGAAGGGGTAGGGTTCAAGGTTGCAAGGTGTGACGTCTCACTGGTCACTCACATTATGCTCCACATGCTCATACGTGAAGTGGACCATGTTTCCTAGACTTTGCCAGACTAAGCTGCATGGGTGACTGTCACACTTGCTGCTGGGGGTCATACCTCTGCGTGCCTCCTCCATGGCAGCCGCCACATACGCCTCTGCCTCATGAGCGGTCTTGATGTTGGCCACCTGCGGGCAGTATCTGCCAGGCTGATGGCGCATGGCTAGAGGTGGAGGGGGTTATGTGGGGGAGGGGGGGGGGGGTTAGGAGGGGTAAGGTTTAGGAGGGGGGGGGGTGGAGGGGGAGGGTTCGATGGTGGTGGCAGGGGCTGCCAGCTGCACCTTTGGGAGGAGGGGGAGGAGGGGGAGGGGAGGAGGGAGGAGGGGGAGGAGGGGGAGGAGGGGGAGGAGAGGGAGGAGGCCATGTCTGCCAGGCTGATGGCAACTAGGCTGGAGGGGATGGCTGTCAGCTGCCAACCCAGCAGCTGACGTCACGAGCCAACAGACCAAGGCTGAGGCTGAGTTGACCAGGGCTGCTGTGCAGGGGAGGTGGGCCGTGGTGTCTAGAGGGTACAGGGGGCCAAGAGGAGGGGGAGGGGGGGCCTGCTGATCCACGTTTCAGAGGAGGGGGGGGGAGGGGGAGGAGGAGGCTGAGGGGGAGGAGGGGGAGGAGGGGGCCTGCTGATTCAATCTTGACCCCTGGATGGCTGAACAGCGTAAGAGCCCTGAGCTCGCCTTGGACGCCAGCTTGTTGAGGTAGTCCTCTGTTTCATTGAGGAACTTGGTGATGGCGTGGAAGCGGTTGTCCTCCTCCTCCGAAGTGGGACCCTGTCAGGGGGCGGTGGACAGGACAGCCTGTACAGCCTACCCTGGCCTTGACAAGCCACACCTCCCGCTCCCTGGCTGTACGGGACAGCTACACACGGCTGGCTGCACAAGGCCATGCTGCCCTAGACCCCTGGCAGCACCGGCATGTCAAGGGCTTCCAAGCACTCCAGGTGCTGCTGCTCGCCATGGTCAGGGGACCATGGCCATGGCAAGCCAGAGCGCCTAGTCCCACACAACCTGCTGCCATTGAGAAAAGAGTGATGAGAGAGAAGTGTGGCTGTGGGGCTGCCAGTGGGATCGCCAAGGCGGCAAACTGAGGGTGGGGCTGCAGGCTATCCGGGAAGGTGAAGGGATCAACGACAGGGCGGCCAAGCCGTGTTCAATGCCCTCGCAGCGTCGAGGCCCCAACACTCTCAAACACAATATCGTACTCGCCTGTTGCTGACGCAGCAGCTCCTGGTACGCTTCGAAGTCGTTAGCGCGCAGTGCGTCCAGGCGACGCGACCGGTCGTCCTCCTGCTGCTTGGCGAGGTCGCGGTTTTAAACGCTCGTGCAGGCGGACGATGCCCTTGTTGCGCTGATTTCGGATGTCTTTCAGCAGGTTCAGTTGCTCCTGCGTTTGAGTCGTGGGAGTCAAGCTAAGAGTGTCCGCCTATCGGCTTGTGTATCGGAGGCTGTCGGTCAAGCTGCGATGGGCCGGTAAGCACCCGACGCGGCTGCCGGCCTACCTGCTGCGCCGCCTTAAAATTCTTGGCATCCTCCATGCGCCTTGTCGCTAGCTGGAACCTCCTCAGCTCCTGCACATCGAGGCCGACAGCCGCAGGTCAGGTAAAACGCAAGAGAGGGAGCGTACACTCCACATGCTAGCCGCTTTCATTCAAGTTCCCTTACGAAGCAAAAGCCGTAAACTTTCGCCACGTGAGATTCGCAGCATAATACATATGACCAGAGTGAGATGCGAGCGTCATCGCTGTTTGCAGAACCCCGCACCTTGGCCTTGAGCTCCTCAACGCGGAATACCACCCCTTCTTTCATGAAGCGGTAGTAGTCCCTGTCCTGGCCCATGCCCAGCCGAGTGGTGTGCTCCAGCTCCACCTGTGACATGTCACACAAACAGGGAGGCAGCCCAACAGGCCGGGTGTGTCCTCAACAGGATACGGACAGGCAGATGAACACCGGACCAGTCATTGCACTGGCAGGCAGGCTGGTGGGTGGGCAGGCATGCAGGTGGGTGGGGCAAGCAGGCATGCAGGCTCTTTGAGGAAGTGTGCGCTATGGAGGTAGGCAGGCAGGCTTGCCCGCAAGGCTGAGGGTGACGCAAGAGCAAACAAAAGGAGGAGAGTAGACCAAGACTGGGTGGGGTCAAGGGGCAGGAGCAGCAGGGGGTGGGGGGTTGGGGTGAGGGCCGGGCTAGTCCAGGAGCCAGGCAGCACCTCAGTGCGCAGTCTGGCCTGCAGGTCCAGCAGCCGCAGCTTGCGCAGCTCCAGCATGAGCGCCCCACGCCCCGGCACCCCCTCAGGGGACGGCTGGAAGCCTGCGCCACACACCTCACTCACTCACAGGGCCTGTGCCTGGCAGCTGCTGCACCACCCCCACAACAGCACAGCTGAGCCTGGCTAGAGCCTAGGCACAGTGGAGCAGTCTGACATAGGGTTCTGCCAGGCGGTGCATACCCACCCTGAAAGAGCCCTCCCCCTCCCCCTCCCCCTCCCCCCCTCCCCCTCCCCCTCCCCCTCCCCCTCCCCCTCCCCCTCCCCCTCCCCCTCCCCCTCCCCCTCCCCCTCCCCCTCCCCCTCCCCCTCCCCCCTCCCCCTCCACCCCTTCTCCCACCAACCCCCACATGGGCCCCCGGTCCGCCTCCCTTCACCTCAGCTCACCTGGCACCAGGCGGGGCATGGGCCGCAGCCCCTCCCCCCCACCCCCCCCGCCCTCCTCTGCCGCCCTCTTGACCCCCACTGTGCGCCCCGGCTGCAGCGCCTGGCCCCCTGGTCCAGCCTCCTCCTTCACTGCCACCAGGCCCCCTCCGCCCCCTCCTGCCCCTGCTGCCCCGCCCTTCTCCGCCACCCCCTTGAGATCAGGGTGGGGGTGGGGGGCTGAGCCAGGCAGGGCAGCGGGCGGGGCGGGCAGGGGCGGGGCCAGCTCGGCCAGGGGCAGGTGGGCAGAGCGAGCCACTGCCTTGGCAGCTGAGGTGTCAGACAGGCCCAGCAGAGCTTCAAGCTCGGCCATGCGGGTGCGGCGGCGCCTGGGGGCAGCAGGGTAGGGGGGGTGGGGGTGGGGGTGGGGGGCTGGGTGGGGGTGGGGGTGGGGGTGCAGGGGTGGGTGGGGGCAGGACAGCGTGATGGCAGCAATGGTGGCAATTGGGCAGGGCGGGTTAGGTCGGGTCGGGTCGGTTCAGGTCAGGTCAGGACTTGAAACCACCCCCTGCATGTAAAGGGGAGTCACCTGATCATCTGGGTTTGCTGCTCCTGGTCCAGTATGCGGGTCAGGTCCCACAGGGGCCCCTGCAGCCATGACCACCCTCACACTCTCACACCTCCCCTCACACTCTCACATCTCCCCTCACACTGTCCCTTGCACCCTCACACCCCCACACCTAACCTCACACTCTCACCTTGCCCTGCCCTGGCTTGCGCCCTGCTCCGCCCCATGCCCTGCTGACTCAGCTGGCATCAGCCACGCAGCCTCCCCGCCCCTTACCCTCCCTCAGGCCCCCTCACCGCCACCGCCACCCAAACACAACCTCCCAGACAGGCAGCCAGCCGTATCCCCTGCCCACCCTCTGCACCCACCCCTCCATGCATGTAGCCACACTGGGACTGACCAGCCACACCCTCTGCCATGCCTCCCTGAACCCCCCCCCCCCTCCCTCCACCCCCTGCACCTCAGGCCTCCCTCCCTCCCTCCTCCCCCCCACCCCCCGCCCTGGGAGTGAGCACAGGGTGGGTCACACTCTGGGGCAGCGCCAGCTCCTGGCACACCCCGCAAGACCGCCCCCCGCACCATGAGGCCCGGCACCATCTTCTCCCGCTGCGCCAGGGGGGCGGGCAGGCCTCCGTGCTCTATCTGCAGCCCCCAGGCACCACACAACCCGCAGGCGGCACGGGCCGGGCGTGACTGCTGAGCTGCTGTGGGTCTACGCCACACCCAGCAGCCAGGTCATGTGCTCTGAGCTGCCAGCTACACAGCCCAGCACTGCCAGCATGCAGCGCCTGAACAGGCAACCCTGAGATGAGGCTGGGTGCAGGTGCAGCCACCCAGGCCATGGCTGCTGTGTGCCTGGGGCTCAGTCCCCCTGCCAGCCTGCTGCTGCTGCTGCTCATTGTCAGCGCTCAGCCACCAGCCTGGTAGGGCTTTGTGCAGGACTGTGGCTGTGGCTGAGCATTGACACCTCTGACTATCCGCATGGCTGCCTCAACAAGGCAAGCTGCACACACGGCTACCATGAAAACCCCGGACATCTTCCACGGAGCCCCCTGACCTGCCCCTGGCTAGCGCCCCCCTGCCCTGCCTGGACAGTTGAAAGGGAGGAAGAGGGGGAGAGGGAGCCAACAAATTTGAACACATTCCCCTCCCTCCCTCCCTCCCTCCTGCTGCCTGCTTCCCTGCCCTGACCCGGCCCGCCTCACCCTCCTGCCCCCCCGCCCTCACCGTGGCTGCACCCAAGGTCATGAGGGGGCCAGCGGCGCGGGCCACCACCTCGTTGCCGCGGTACTCCACAGGGGGGGGCCCACGCCAGGGGGGCACAGGGTCCTCTAGGGGCAGCACCACGGGGGGGGGCGCGGCAGGGCGGGGCCCTCCTGGCAGCAGCGGGTGGTTGGGCTGCAGCCAACAACCGCAGGAGGGGCAGCAGCAGGGGCAGCAGCAGCAAGTCCGGCAGCAGCAGCAGCAACACCAACAGCTGGACAGGCCGCCCTGTGTGGCCAACCCTACCTATCCCAGACCCCTGGCACCTCCTCCACTGAATCATCCCAAACCCTAATAAACCCTGATAACCCTAATAACCTTAAGTGGTCAGAATAACCCTAATAACCCTAGTATTGTAGGCTCCCTTTTGATTCTCGGGGCCTCGAAAACTATTCATTGTTTCAAGTTCCCAGATGGCCAAAGTAAGTCTTTGTGCATAGAAAAAATCAAGCCTCCCACCCCAACCACAGCGAATCAAAATCATTTGATTGACATAGTCAACTGTCGTTGCCTCTCTTCTAGTGGCTTGATCACCTGACCACGTCACATGGGGCACTGAACCTCGCTCATACAGTCGTGGTCCTCCTGCCGCTGCTGGCAGTGGCGGCATATCTCATCATCAGCTTCGAGGCATTCAAACTACTGCAATCACCCCGCCTTGGCCGGCTGCCCGTGTATGACCGGCCGCCTCCCCCTCGACATGGTTGCCAGCCTGGTAGTCGCTTCTCAATCACTGCTGCGTAACAACTGAGAGACATTTTGACGCGTTGTTCATCGTGCCCCGGACCACAAACTGGTCCTTTGCTGGCACTGTCGTCAAGGTCAACTCATAGTTTGACTACTTCCCCAAGGACCCAAAAGAGATTGTTTACTTTTTCCCGGTTCGCTGAAGGACAAAAAACGATTCGGGGAATTAAAAGGGAGACTACGATAACCAGGATAACCCTAATGACCCTGATCCAGCAAGAGCCCACCCTACCCCCCCAGCTCCCTCCCTCCTCCCTCCCTCCCTCCCTCGTCCTGCCTTCACCTCTGGCCCTGACTTTGCCCCTGAGGGCGCATGAGCCCGTTCCTGCCAGGTTCCCTCCTCCCCACACGCCCTCACCTTGATTGGCATGGTCTTTGCCGCTGGGGTCTTCATAGCTGCTGCCTGCATCCCTGCTGCCCTCATCATGTTTTGCTTGGCCAGCAGCTGCTGCTGCTGCAGCTGCAGCTGGTGCTGCTGCTGGTTCAACATTGCCTGAGCCACGGCCTGGGGCCTGGGGGCTGCCTGAGGGGTTGTGTAGGCGGGGGGCAGGGGGGGCGGCTTGATGGCGGCCAGCTCAGCCGGCTGCAGCGGCTCCTGCTTCTTGATCTTGCGGAATGCAATGATCTGTGTGCGCAGCACCTCCAGCTGCTCTGGGGTGAAGCCCAACCTGGGGGGGGCGGGCAGGCAGGCAGGCGGGCAGATAGGTAAGCACCCCCAGACCGTACCCACATCACTCAGCCTCTATTCTAAACAGACCCGAATCCACCACAGCCATGGAAGCTGTGCCAGGACCCAGGCTGCCACCTCTCCTGCCAACCTACCCGGCCCTGACCACCTGACCACCTGACCACCCACCCACCCACCCACCAAGCACAGCCTCCAAACAGACTAAGATCACACTGGCAGTCCCCTTACATCCTTCACTAACCAGCATGCCTGGGGTGACAGAGCCCAGGCCCCCCTGACCTGCCGCCCCCCACCCTAGGGAGGGTTAGGGGCTAACCCTAACCCTAACCCTAACCCCCTCACCCTCACCACCTCGCCTCGACACCAAGCAGGCCCAGACCCACCACCTCCCCTGACACCTGGCCCCTCGCCAGCCAGCCCAACCATGGTGGTGGGGGGAGGCCGGCATGCCCCACCCCAGCCGCCCGGCTGCCTCCACTGCCACCCTCATGACTGGCTGACCTGGCACTCCCCGCTAGGTGATAGCACATGCATAAGCATACCCTGACCCTGACCCCGACCCTGTATCCACACTTGTGGGCCTGAGCTGGGTTGAGCCATAGCTGACCCAGCCCAGCTTCATGGCCTGTGCTGCGCTGAGCCCACTGCGCTGGCCACACATGTGGCTGCCTCCCCCTCCCTCACCTGGGTTGCGCGGGGGCAGGGGCTGCGGGCTGCATGGGTCGTGCCATCTGCATCTGCTGCAGCGCCGCCAGGATCTGGTGAGGAGGCATGTTGCCCAGCTGCTGGCGCACTTGCGGGGGCAGGGCCATGAGCTGGGCTTGCAGCAGGTTAGGAGCGGGCTGGGAGTAAGGGGCAGGCAGGGGGGGCAGGGGGGTGCCGTTGTTGAAGGAGCGCAGCAGGGCCGCAGCGTGGTTAGAGATGACGGTCTGGGGCACGCTGGCTGTCCCTGAACACAGCCGCTTGAGGTGCTGCATCATGGTGTCGCGCTGCGCCGGACTCAGCGGCTTCCCGCCATCGGCCTGCTGCTTGGCCATGATGTTGACCATGGTCTCCACATTGAATTCTGGCATTTGTACTCTGATGTTCTAGAGGGAGCTCCCAGTGGTTTATCAGAGGGAGTGGGCTGTGGGGAAGCGGCTAAACCAACGGGTCTTGCATAATGAACTTTGGACCGCCCATGGCCAAGTTGTCGATGCGCAGAGCGCGCTGCCGCGCTGCCGCTGCGGTCTTACGCCATGCACGCTTGTGCGTCGCCCACCAGTGCTTCCAGCAAAGTTACGTTCGTATCTTCGCTTAGCATCTATGTGCTGCTGTTAACGGAGACCTAACGGTTCGGTGTCTTCCTCGATGAGTGCGAAGCACTTAAGCTGGAGTGAGAGCGACCACAGGGAAAAGGTGCATGGACATTTACATGGCCATGAGAAAAACGCAGCGCGTAGGTCCGCACGCTCCACTCCGCCAGCGGCTTGACATCCTTCTCATTAGCCTTATTTCGCTTGGCTCAGCTACAGACTTCAAATTCTAGGCTTAGCAGACACACTCATGTCAAGACCGATGTACCCATGATGATCACAAACCACAACAACGGTAACACCCTCCCTCCTAACACCATTGGGCTTCTCATCAGAACAACAGCCTGTACGGCGGACATCAATCAGCCATCAGCCATTGTTGCTATGTGTAGGTGGTGGTGATCAAGAGGCCTTCTTCAAGCTACAGCAAAAGGACCAATTGCTCTTCTTGAACTTCAAGAAGAGCAATTGGTCCTTTTGCTGTAGCTTGAAGAAGGCTTCTTGATCACCACCACCTACACATAGCAACAATGGCTAAGGCTTAAGTTCCAGGAACAGGGGCAGCCTGGTGATCTCACACGTGCAGGCCTCCGAACCATGGCAAGTCTTGATCCCCATTGGGCCAGACACTCGCTATATTGTTACTGCATGGTGCATATGGGGCGCTTGGCACCCTCGTTGTTTTTGTTAAGTTTGGTTTGGTGGCCGTGCGCTGCGGGACGGGCCTCCTGCCTTCTCCCCACAGCCCCGGACGCTCACACAGGCAGGAAAAAAACATCCGGCACACACGCATGTGATTCACATGGGTTGCCTAGCACTCTCGTCTGCCGTCTACAGGCTCGACAAGCCCTACGGCGCCAGCCCTGGCAGCAGACAGGCTGGTCAGCGCCCATTGATGGCGCCTGCAGCTTCCTGCCGCATCCCCTACTCATCAGTCTTTGCGCAGCACCGCCACCATGCGGTACGCCTCCTCATGTGTCATGTCCACGCCCTCAGACATGTCGCCATACAGCCCCTGCACAGTCAGGGTTACGGCTAGGGTTGCGGCTAGTCCTGAACCACACAGCCCCTACACAGTCAGGGCCAGCACGGGGTTGCATTACCTGCTCTCGCCAGGGCACATGCCGGGCATCACGACGTACCCTTGCCCCTGCACCTTTCCCCCCTGCCCCTCCTCCTGCCCCTGGCCTGCCCCTGGCCCTGGCCTCGCCCCTCTCACCCCAATCTGCCCTGGTCTCATTGACCCGCTGGGTCTGCCTGATGTCTCACCTTGGCCACCCACTCCTTTTCTCTTCCTCCCGCATATCCGGCCTTAGTCCCTCCCCCTCACACCCTGGCTTTCCCCCCACCTGCCCCCCCACACCCGCCCCCTGTCCCTCCCCCACCCTTTCCTTCTCTCGTGCCCCCCTCCACACACACCTGCAGACTCAAGCCCGCATGTGCCGCCAGCAGCCTGACCTCCTGCACCGTGAATTGCCGGCAGGCCACCACCTCTTGAACGCTCTGCACCACCTCCTCCCCCGCCAGCACATTCAGGCTCACATGCCGGGACAGCACCTGCACAGCAGGGGCAGGGGGGCAGGGGGGCAAGGGGGGAAGGGGGCCGGGGCAGTGGAGCCAGTGCAGGGAAGGGCTTGAGGGGCTCAGGTCGGGAGGAACCGGCACACCAGCAACAGACCTGCATCTGCCCAGCCCATGAGGCAGCCCTTAAATGGCTCTTAAGCAGCCTCAGGCAGGCAGCCTGAGATAGGCAGCCTCAGGCAGGGTCAGGGTTGGGGTTAGAGCCTGACCCCAACCCGTACCGTTACGCAGCCCTAAGGTGGCAGCAGACAAGGCTGGTGGTGAGGGGTCCGGGGCGACAGGGACGCTGGCCAGGGGCGCAGGGGGTGTGATTTCCCAAGAGCAGCAAAGCTGTCTTGGATGGCTGAAGGCCCCGAGTTCGACTCCCTCCCAGTGCACTCCACCTGGGCCTCCTGAGCGCCGCCGGAATTGTTTTTGGTGGCAGGGATTACTTTTTGATCATCCGAGTGGTTTTGACAGCCCAGTCAGAGGCAGTGCCTAAGTTAGTTGGCAGCAGGCAGGTGCAGGGCGGAGGGCTGCGACAGTGTGGCCAAGGGGGGAGCATTCGTGGGGAGTGGGCCCGAGGCAAGGCCGCACACAGCTCGAGTGCCTGCTCTGACCTGGGTGACGGGGTCAAACTCGTCCACCTCTGTGCCCCACTCCACCATGAGCTTGTTGGTCCCCAGGGCCACCTCCCACACCTGAGCAGTTGCCGCACAGAGCAACAGACTCCCTCTCAGTGACTCATCCTCAGCGGGTCCAATGACTCATCCTCAGCGGGTCATGCCTGAGTTGCTGATGGGCAAGGCCAAGCAGCCTTTGCCCGGCTGGAGGTGAACAGGGAGAGACAAACCTCCTCCCATCATCATCCTGGCCGATATTGCTTATGCCGACACAATAGGTGATAACCGTTTGCCGATACCAGGTTCGGTACTTCATGACTATAGGAGCTGGTACAGTATACAGATAGTTCAACATATACATTGCCACACACATATATATGTATGTATAAAGCGTCATATGGCACTTGATGCATCAATTGTGTTTGCGTGGAAACATAGTGATGTGAGATACGCCTGCCCTGCTGCCATATGTTCCATAATGAAACCAAAGAAAAGCCGGGAAAGCAAGGGCGGCTTGATGCAGATGTGCAAGTGCTAAGCAGCAGGCCTTATCCATGCAGCATGTTTGCCCAGCTGACAGCTGAAACATGGGGAGGCGGCCCCCTACTGCTCCAGCTGCTGTCTCCTGCTGCCACCCTCAGCGCCTCAACGCCCCTGTCCGCCCCACCTCTTGACTTGCACCGTCCACCAGCCCGCCGTCAAACAGGTCTCCTGCACCGACACAAGGGGCCTCCAGCCCTGACATGACACCACCACAAAGTCAGCAGCCCTAGCCGCCTGCGCTGCGCTGCTGCCTGATTAGGCAACCCTGATTAGGCCCGCCTGATACCATGATGTGGGCCACACCCTCCTGCCACACACCTCCCCAGCATTGCAGCAGGTCAAGTGCGACCTAGTGCCCTCCCACTCGGCCCAGCTCAGACCCACCTCAGCTTAGTCAACCCAGATCAACCACCCAAACTACCCACGCAGCAGGCCACAGCTGGGTGCACCTCACCCTGCTGTGATCCCAGCAGGGCAGCAACTCATCAAAACATTACCCCCAGCACCAGTGCATTGATGCCCATCACGATGACAGAGGCAGAGACCGGGGAGGCCAAGCTCCAAAACAGCCACAGGCAAGAGCTTGCAGGTTGAGGAGCTTGAGGATGCAGGTTGAGGATGTGTGATTTTGTGGCAGTCTGCCCTCACCTGGATGCGCCAGCTCCACCACAAACAGCCCGCCTGGCTTCAGCACACGCGCAACACAAGCGAACGCGGCGGCCGCCTGGCTGTTGTCCAGCACATGGCTCAGGCCAGCCAGCAAACACGTCACCATGTCAAACTGCTGCTCAGCTGCTCCTCCTCCCTGCCTGCCTACTTCGCCCTCCCCTACCCTCCCAGCTGCTTCTGGCCCCCTCCGCTGTCTTGCTGCTGCTGCTGCTGCTGCTGCTGCTGCTTTTGAGAAGCCGACTGCTGCAGCGGGCGTGGCAGTAGTGGCAGTGGGTGGCTGCTGGGGCTGAACCTGCTGCAGCTGAAAGCTGGTGAGGTCCCCTTCCACCACTAGCACACTACCCTTCATGTGCCCTGCCGACACCGCTGCCTGGACTTGGGCGCGCGCGTAGTCAGCCATGGTGGGGTTCAGCTCCAGACCCACCACATGGAGGGGGGCGGACGTGGCTAGGCGCAGGGCGTGAGCTGCGGGGCCACAGCCCAGGTCTAGCAGCAGCTGCAGGGGACCTGGCAGGCAGGCAGGCAGGCAGGACTGGTGCCAGCAACCCAGCTGGGGCAACTAGGCAGTTGCTTATACAGTGTGCAATTCCTGATGCTCTTCCTCCTCCTCCTCCTCCTGCTGCTGCCGCTGCTGCTGCTGCTGCTGTTGTGGTTGAGTAAGATTATGTTGCTATGTGATCCTCTGCATGTGCTTTCATGACTATCCAGCTGCACAAGGCACACTGCAACGCTCACCACATGCCGCATGGCGCTTGAACACATTCCTGAGGAACTTGCACTCGGCCTTGATGTCACGATAGCTGAATGCAGCCGCATACAACTCCGGCTTGCTGTAGATGGCGTCCCCACTGCCCTCTCCTCCTCCAGCCTTCTCTTTCCCCAGCCGGATCTCCTGGCCGGCTGATGTGCTGTCCAGCTGCCCAGCTGCTGAGAGGGTGGCTGAAGCCTCCACATGAGCGATGGTGGGTTCTGCCTCCTTCTGCCGGCCATCGGGCTGAGCAGCGGTTGCTGCACTGAGCACAAAACACATACTTCCATGACTATTCTGTGACAAACTTATTGGTTAGTGCCTGTGACTCTGGCTGCTTACTGTGGTCATGGCAAGGGCTTACAACAAGCTAATGAGGTGCCCATGCCCCATGTTCACTCACATCACATGCAGTTTGCCATTGCATGACATGCCTCATGGGCACACCCTAATTCTGATACATTGCAAAATAATACCTAATGCAACTCCGAAAAACTCTCCTCATTCTACAAAACCAGGGTGTCGTCTGTGAGTTAGAGCAGCTGAGAGCAACCCAATGCAAGCCATAGCAGGCAAATAGCAAGTGGATAAGCGTATCACTGTTCAGAAAGCCACACACTCATGTGTAGGGCAGGCCCGAAAGCACCAGGTGTCCCTATCCTTTTTCCGCATTAGCGTTCAAAACAACTAAAGACGGGCACGACGCAGGCGGCAATGGCTTTCACGTACCGTGTACAGAGGGTTCCCCGGCTAGGTGCGACGCGCGGGAGGAGCGCAGGAGAAGGCTGCAGGCACCATGGGAGGCGGAGGCCCGACGCGCGCATACCCAATGACCCCATCATGCTCATAGCGGGTTCTAATCGCAGCAGCCCGGGTCCTACATGTGTCCAATTGTCAGGATGTGAGGGTTGGGGATAAGATAACTATCTCCTCAATGGCACTGTCTCCGTAAGTTGCACTGACTGCGTGATACCGGCCTTTTTATAATACATTTGCCCCATGTGGCGGCCTGCCTTGTTTCGGCGAATGTGAACTTCACAGTGAAGGCTGCCGAGTTCGAGTTGCTGCACTCATTGTTGGTTTTCACTGCAATGAGCGTCGACGGGTTTGCTTGTTTATTTTCACAGCCCATTGCACACCTGCTTTCCAGGACAGACAAGGGGTACTCCTGAAGTAAGACCGCACTGCCAGCCTGCCTTTCTAGCATGTCCTCCACAACACAAAACACCAGCAAATGCTGCACTGTCTCTTCACATCGCGCCCATTACATTACGCACGACACCACTACGGTGTCATCCTTACACCGCCGCAGCTCCCGTGTGGGCCACGTCGCGAGCAGCCCCCCTTACACGTCGGGGTCGGCTCACTGCACCACGTACGCCACCACGGCGGTGTTGTCGCCCACGTCCATCATGGTGTTCACCGCCCTGTTCTCCGCCACCAGCTGCTGCGCCAGGGGTGTCCCTTCCAGTTGGCCTGCACAGGGCGGGGGTGTCGCAGCGGGGATGCTGGCCTGGGGCGATGGAGCACTGAGCAGGGCGTAAAGCAGGCGGGAGAGAGGGTGGGGCAGTTGAGACATGGGTTAATCGAGACACATCCGCTGGCAAGCTAGGGCGATGGTGGCCACAGCTCAGCAACACTGCTGCACACTGTGGTTCAGTGTAGCAAGGTGGCAGTTGACATCACAGAGGCAAAGGAGAGGGGTTGACAGGAACAGGTCTGTTACCACCCACTGCACAGCAGCAGCAATACTATCAGTGCAGCAGGGACAGCAGAGCACCAAGATTTAGGTCCACACATTAGTCACAGCTCACTACCCGCCACTCCCTAGCAGAGGTGAATGCGACAGCATCAGGAGGGGAGGCAGTACGCACCACCCCACCTGTGCTGCCCAGCTGGGCTGCTAGGCGGGTGAGCTGGGAGGCGATGACGGCTGGGTCCACCCGGTCGATGTAGCCGAGCGTGTAAAGCTCCCTGCACTCTCAGCCAGAAGCAGCAAGCAGGGACAAGTGGTGCTCCAGCCACCCGCCCACCCACCCACCTCCCCACCCCCCACCCCAGGGGCAGTAGACAAGACACTCAACCCGTCTTTTGCACACGGGCAGTGGGCATAGTGCCAGAAGCAGGCAACGATGGTCTGTGTTGTGGCAGCAGTGGTCTGTGTTCTGACAGGTGCGTTGAACTGAGCGTATGCAGTCAACCTGACTGGGGGCACAGCCTGGTAACATGATGACCAAGGCGGTGGGCTGCTGACAGGGCATTACACCCCAGGGAGTTTTGTTGCTGTGGCATGGAGCAGGCAACGGAGCAGGACTCACTTGCGTAGGTTGGACGACATGGGTCCATGCAGCCACACCATGTCAAACAGGCCATGCGTGCCCAGTATCAACTGGTCACCTGCAAGGCATGAAGCACAGTATAGGGTCAAAGGCCAAGCTGTCACGGGAATGCAACGACCGAGACCTCGTCAAAAGTTGCAGTAAACGACGAGGCATAGTCGTTTACGCGGCTTGAGACGACACTGAGGTCAATATTTGCACGTGAACAGCGCGGGCTGAGCCGTTATACAGTAACCCTTTACATTACAGGCTGGCTACTATGTGTAAAAATCAAGCCCACAACATCAGAGCGTCTACGACGTCCAGCTTTGTCGACGCCCCCAGCACTTTTTCACTTTTGCGGTTAGGCAGCGGTTACAGTAAGACCCGCGGAAGCCGTGCTTTCTCTGGCATCCTACAGCCAAGCACACAGCCTGCTCACCGTTATAGCAACCACTTCGGAACGCAAGGTCGAAGAGATTTTGGAGCTGACTTTTTCGGAAGAATAAAAGGTCTCTCCCCGTAATGTATAGGGGTAAACAATTGGATACCATACCAGACATTATGTATAGCCATGTATAGTACTGATGATATGATATAAGAGCAAGCTATGATGTACAGGGCAAGTGCATGCAACCAGACACCATGCACAGTAATGCAACTTGTCCTCCCAAGTTGAGGGCTACCAGGCCTACCACTGAACTGTTTCGTGATAACTAGCCAAGAAACTTATCTCAACGCTGCCCAAACACAACGGAATTAAAACCTTCCTTCACAACACCAGAGCCTGTTCACTTACCTGCACCTACACCTACTAAAACCCAACCGCAATTGGTGCCTCCACCACCGCCTAGCCTTCCCCTGAACTTGATATGGGCCTGGTCCTGCACCTGGTACCACTTTCTCCCCACCCTCCCTACCTAGAAGCCGCCTTGCATGCCCTGGCCATTGACCTGCCAGCTGGCTGCAGACAGGCCACAGCTGTATGTGTGTGTATGTGTGTATGTGTGAGCCACCCACCCGGAGCCAGCTCGATGCAGTACTGCGCTGCTTGTGCGGGGGCACAGCCATTGACTAGCATTTTGAGGTCCTCCGTCACTAGGTGCTGACCACGCAGCCCAGCTTGCCGCTCTCGATAGGGGCGCCAATCGCTGATGGCCTCCATTTCCCCTGCACCAGCATGGGCAGCACAGGGCGCCAGGCAGACCACACAGCATGGGTGGGGCAAGGCGCGAGGGGAGCACGGGGCTAAAACATGGCGATGGTGGCGATGGCGATGGTGGCGATGAGTGTTTGCATAAGGCAATACAAGGCTGTTAGCCATGGCTGAGGGGCATGGTCAGGAGTGAGTTGCAGGTGTGATGACAAGAGAAGCAGATGGCAAACATACACCTAGAGAGTGAAGGGGGTGGGACATGAGCGCAGCAAAGTTGGGCACCACATGCATTGGTTGATATGGGTCAGGCAGGGACGGTGCAGTTGGCTGCAGTCATAGGCGGCGTGAAGCTGACCTGTCATGGTGTTAGGGCGGAGGACCACGAAGCCTGTACTGCCAGCATTGGTGACGTGCAGCACGTTCCTGCGGTAGATGAGCCATACGGGGAGACAGGAGCACGCAATCGCACAAGGGCCGACTTTGTGAGCATGCAACAACAGACGTTGGTGAAGCACCTGAAAGTGCATAGGAAAGCAGCAAAGGTGCCACAATGACAAGGCAGGTGGGAAGGCTGATGCAGGCAGCAGCCATGAGGGGAGGGCGCTTACTGCGACCTGCTCATACTCAGCCTGGCCTTTCGCTGGCCCCATCTGTTTGCCCGCTCAACCTCACCCTCCCCAGCCCAGCGCCAGGCCTGCCGCCACCCACCCATCCAAGTACGCGACGCAGATGGAAGCCGCCCCGCTGGTGCCCAGGCCCCTCATGGCAGCTGCCAGCACATCTCGCGGGGTAGGCAGGGCGGCGGGGCGCTGCAGCGAGGGGAGTGGAGCAGGCAAGGCGCAGCGAACGCCTCCCTCTGTTAGCACCATCAACCCAGCTCCATGGTTGCATTGCTCTACAAAATCACCCAGACAGAGTAACCCACCCCGCCCCAACCTGCCAGGCCTATGTTCTGGCCCACCCAGACCACCCAGACACTTAGTCACCCGCCCTGCCTCGCCCTGTCTTGCCCCGCCTATGTCAAGGGCAGGGTGTCCTACCTGAGCTGCTGCCTTGAGCCCAGTCTCGGCGTGCTGCACACAGGCATCTGCCAGAGCTTGCGCGTAGGCTCGGCTGTTGATGCCCAGCTGTCGTATAGTCTGCACAGCCACAGCCACACAGCCACACACACTCGCACCCACTAGTGTGGCAGCAATGCACAGGTTTAGCAACAATGGCATTGCTGGAAGCTCACCCCTGTCCTGCCCGTACTGAGCTCTACCCCATCCTCCCCTCCCCTGCCTGCTGACCAAGAACCGCCCTGGCCATGAATAGCACCTTCCCATAGCCCTGTTGACGCACCGAGCAGCCGTCTGCCACCGCCAGCGCCAGGCTGCCCACACAGCGCGCATCCTCAGCCTCTGCCTGCGTCCCCCCGCCCGCCACCGCGCCCCGCCAGGCCGCAGCCACGTTCCCTGCTGCTGCTTGCAGGCGCAGCGCAACCCGGGGCCGCCCCCCTGGGGCCTGGCTGGGCTGCTGCAGCCGGCTGGGCTGCATGCTGGAGGCCGCCCACCCCCCGCTGGCGTAAGGGTCAGCCGCAGGTGGTGGATGCGGTGGTTTGGGCGGTTGGGGAGGAGGGGGAGGCAGGCTTCCTCCGCCTCCACGTCCGCCATCACCTCCTGCTGGCCAACGGGCGTTGCTGTCAGGAGCCCCCATCTGCATGCGGGAGGGGGCGCCCACCCCCCCTGGGCCCCCAGGACCCTGCTGCTGCTGGTATGCGGATGAGGGGTGGGGCTGCTGATGGCCATATGCAGTGGGATCCACATTACCGCCTGCTGCTTGCTGCTGGAACAACTGCTGTAGCTGCTGCTGAGCAGCCAGAGGCAGCTGCCCAGCCACCAGTTGCTGCAGCACAGAGCTCAACCCTCCAGCCCCAGAGCCGCCCATGAGCCCACCCTTCAGCCCAGCAGCCAGGGAGGCCGCAGCCAGGGCCTGTACATTAGATGCACCGACCTGCTGCAGTGCCCCCATGGCCTGCTGAAGGGGTCCCAGCCCTAACCCCAGCCCCTGCCCCAGCTGCCCTCCCTCCCCACTATAGCCCCTCACATTGCGGGCATTGTAGTCAGGGTCAGCATCGTCAGGGTAAGCCCGCTTGTGACCATAAGCTAGGGGGGGTGGGGGAGGCGGGGGCTGTCCAGATCTGTGCCGGTTGCGGTCTGCGTCCCCACCAGCCCCGCCATCCCACCAGCCGCCCTCCCTGCTGCCGCCCTCCCTCCTGCCATCCGCCCCTCGTGCCTGGTCATGGCGGCCGCCGGGTGGGTTTGCTTGGTAAGGGGGGTACTCCTGGCGTGCCCCTCCCCCTGCACCCTGCCCATAGCCAGTTTCACCATACCCACCCCCGGGCCTCTCCCCTCCCCGCCCAGCTTCATCCTGCCGGCCTGAGCCATAGCCTGAGCCGTCACGCACCATGGGAGGTGGCCCGGGAGGTGGCCCTGGCTGCCCATACCTCCCCTGGCCTTGGCCGTAGCCCACAGAGGAGTAGGCGCCCCGTGCGCCCCCCTGCCCCGTGTGAGCGGGCCCTGGCGGCACGTCTCCGCTGTCCTCCCCCGCCCGCCATGGGTTATTGTAGGCTGCCACCGGGGCCGAGGGGGCCTGCCCCTGACCTTGCCCACCATACCTGTTCCCCTGGTGCTGGTACTGCGCTGAATAGGAAGAGCCTCCCCCAGCAGCAGCAGGGTTGCCTGGGGGGAGGGGGGGTGGGGGGGCAGGCCCCAGGGGCACTAGGCGCACCATTGAGGTCTGGGGGGGCTGAGGCGCACCGGGGCCTGAGCCATGAGGGCTGGAGGGGTGGTCCCGGTAAGCCCCTGACCCCCCATGGCCTGAGCCCGTGCCTCGCGCATCATCACGGCCGTCGCGGGAGTAGCTGCGGTGGGACGAGCGGTCTCGAGGGGAGCGGTCGCGCTGGTAGCTGCTGTCTGATTTATGGCTAGGCCAGCGGTGGTCACGGTCGCCTGGGCACGAGCAAGCATGAGGACAGGCTGTGGGAAAGAAAAGCAGCGGGTGGGGAGAGGCACAGCGCATGCTGCCAGCCGTGGTGGGTGCGGCGAGCAGGGATGCTGGCGTCCTAAACTGGCTGGGCTGTGTGGTGAGCGGGCGCTGCCATGGCCTAGGCGAGCAACCAAGGAAGGCGTTGTGGGAAGCAGCGTGCAGGAAAAGGAGGCTAAAGAGGCTAAGGAGGAAGGAAGGGTTCAGAGGGTCAGAGGGGAGGGGAGGGGAGGGGAGGGAAGGGGTTGAGTGTGTGAGCTGCCGCACTTTCTGGCCATGCTGCCTCACCTGATCTGCTGTCTCGACCATCTCTGCCGCTCTCTTGGCTGCGCTGCGATGAGCCCTGACCCCTCACCATGGGGCCCATGTGGCCAGATCGAGCATCTGCATGGCCGCAAACATGCGTGCCACATGCAAGCCACCATGCACATTGAGGAGCAACCAATATGGAAGCAACGTCGATGCCAACCAGCAGCCCAAATCCATAGCGTATTGCTTGGCCAGGATGTGTACAGCTATAGGGGAGGCTACACAAGCAGTGGATCTGTACCCCTAATGCAATGTGGCAACAAGGCACGCTGTGGTGGGTCATAGAAGCCACTGCCCCAGCCGCAACACCTCTCCCCAGCAGGCTTGCCCAGACCACAGTGGCAGGGCTTCCCTGCATCTGCCTTTGCTGCATGCTACTGACTCACACCCCTCTAGCTCCCAGCTTCCTCCCAGCTTCCTCCCAGCTGTAATCCCCCTCACCATTGCGAGCTGAGCTGTCTGCACCGTAGCGCGGAGGTGGCGGCAGCTGGGGTGGGAGGGGCACTGGCCGTGCGTTGCCCCCAGGCACAGGTCCGGGCAGCGGCATCAGGCGCAGCATGTCAGGCTGCAGGTCTGTGAGGGTCACAGCAGGCGCGGCACGCTGTAGCAATGCAAGTGTCGGCCGTGCCCCAAGCAGACACGACATGTCCTGGCCCAGGCCAACACATTGCAGCGAGGGCAGCAACAGAGTGGTTCCAGGACGGAGCCAGTGCCCCTGCTGGGGATTCACTGGCTCTGCAGGTTCTGATACCATGGCCTGCATGGAGTGCTGATGTCATGCACATGTGAAAGAATCAACATCTCTGAGGGCAGCTTGTGGACGAAGGTGAGAGGACAGAGGCTAGTGAGGTGTTCAGCAAGAGGCATGTCACGCATGAGAGCAACCCAAGTGGCCATGGCATTAGGCAGCTGCAAGGAGGTCAAGTCACGATGTGTTGCCACCGCAACAACGGATAGAGGCCGGTCAGCAGGCCCTGAAAAGGCCTAGATGAAGGGCTCCAACTGTACCTCCCCACCAGACCTGACCTCCTCCAGCTTGTCAACACCCGATTACTGGCATGCCCAGCTCACTGCGCTTGTTGATGTTGACACACACTCTCTTCCACCAGGGCCAAGCTGCCAGTGGCAGCTGGGTGCTGCTGCAAGCCACCTCCAGGGTGATGTGCTGACCTCAGCTAGTCAGGTGGGCCAGTCATGCGAGTAAGACCACCCCCTGCAACCCTGACCTGTTGCAACAGTCCTGCTGTACTGCTGTGTCGGCCTGCCTTAGCCAGGCGAGCTATAGCACCTGTACAGTAGGCAAGGTCAGAGCTGGTGCCTCCCCCTTGTGAGGCAAAGGGGCCATGACCTGTGGCTTGTCCATGAGAGGAGACTGGGTGCCAGTCTATCCATCTGGCTGACCCTAGACCTGGAGGAGCTGGGCTAGGCCAGCCAGGCGGGCTGGCGTGGCTGCTGGCTGCGGCCAATGTGAGTCACTGCCCGCGGCTGACCCAGTCCAGTGTTGCTTTGGGCCTTTACTGGGTCATTGAGGCACTGAGTCGCTGGAATCCCACAGCCCTACCCCAGCCGTGAGCCACTCACCCAAGCCCAGCTCCCCATCCCAAGGCTGGGCTCAAACCAAGGTGCCGCATGCGCATGCCAGCATGCGCAGGCCCTCCAAAGCTTGGCCAGGGGGGGCCGACTGCTGTGCGACTCACCCATCGGCGTGAAGGTGTGGGTGAGAGCCCGAAAGAATGCATCAGGCTCATCCCGCACGTGGTTGTAGTCCGCCTGGCCAAAGGTGTAAACCAGATAGCGCCTGCGATGGCAGAGCCCAGAGGCGGGCGACAGGGGGGCGGGCAGAAAGGGCGGGCTGCGGGGCAGGCTGGGGAGTCATGGGGGCTGCCAGGACTGCTGGCTGACAAGAGCTGGAGAGGGGGATCAGGGTCCAGGGAGGGGAAGGGGAGGGGGAGGGGGTCAGGGCTGACGCACGCTGGAGCGTGGCAAGGGCGGGTCAAGCAGGAGTAGTGGAGCCAGCTTTGTCATGCAAATGTTGGTAATAGGGCAAGGTGTGGGTAGTCCAGCTGAGGCTAGGGGCACAGAGGGCATGACGGAGAGTGGCAAGGGCGATGAACACGCACAAGAGCATGTGTGCACCTTCGCCATCTGGGGAGTGTGGACGGCTGGCATTGCTGCGGGCTGAGGATGTGGGATGTAGGGTGAGGGGGAGGAGAGGCAGAGTGTGCGACTGTGTGGGGTCGGTGCTTGCATGATGCCAGCAGGGCTACTGCAGGCTCAAGGAGGTTGTTGAGTAGCTCCGGAGCAGCAACCCGGGGCTGTTCAGCTGTTTGGTCAGCAGTACTGCAGCAATCCCTTCATGGACCAGCCAGCTGTAGGCAAGGGTACAACCCGCATGGGTGGCCACCGCATGGCAGCATGGAGGTGCACGCATGGGACCAAAGTGAATGAAATGGACGGCATTAGAAAAGGATGGCAAGGTGGGCAGTTCAAGGCATGCAAAAGCAGCATGGTCCAGCCCGACCTGGCATGCCAGGAGTGCAATGAGGGGCAGGCTGATCCCTGTCTGGCACACCCCACCCAATACATTAAGGTTCTGCCACCTGGGGCCAAGACAGGGAGGTAGGCGAGGGCGCAAGGGTGGCGTTGGGCTGTGTCCAGGGATGTGCCAGCCAGCAGCGCAAGAGCAGATTGTTGCATATTGTTGCAAAAGCAGACCGTTGCAAAATGTTGCAAGAGTGGATTGTTGCAAGAGCAGGTTGTGAAGGGGCTGCAGCTCTTGGCTACATCCTGCAGTGATCAGCAGTGCCTCAGGTGCAGCCCCAACAGTGGTGCTTCAGCTGTGGTGTCAATCCCAGTTGTGCAGGCTCCAGAATGACTGCAGTGAAAGCAGCCACATGGTCACATGGGGTGTCGAGCATGGCTGCCCCCAACACAGGGAAGTTGACATTGTCAGATCCCAGGCTTGCATATTGCCTAACAGAGCCCTGCCGCTGCCTGACAGCAAAGTGCCAAACAGAGCCCTGCAGCCTGGAAAGGCCACAATGGTGATGGGGTGTCGCCTGGGGCTGCGCCACCATGGCCCCCATCGACTCGCCTCTTTCCAAACGGCAGCATCCTGATCAGCCTGTCGATCTGGCGCGAGATGAGGAGGGCCTCCATGCGGTAGCAGCCGAGGTAAAAGCCCCGCAGGAATTGCATGTCCTGCGCCAAAGGAGGTGGAAGAGGCTGCCGCCATCAGCACACCACCATGATGGAGGCGGGATAGAAGCATAGAGCCCTGTTACACCGCTAGTGTGGTGATCACGTGGCTACCATGACTATCGCTACCAGCACTGCCATGACTGTCAACAACACTAGGAGTCACAAGCACAGAGCAAGCAGGGCAGCAATAGCAGCACTGACGATACAGAACGCCTATCACCGCTGGATTGAGGAGCAGCAGCACCACCTAACTGGCGCACTGTCCTCGGTGACTGCAGCTAAGCAGCAGCCAGCCCTGGCCCCGCACCACTTAGGAGCACCGCCTGCTGGCAGTGTGGCCGGCAGCAGCGCACACGCAGCAGGAGTACCTGGTGCCTGGCTGCTGGAGCGCACCTTGGTTGGCCCGCCTGGCTCAGACCTGACTGCATTGCGGCAGTTGGTCACCAGCCAGGCCTGCTTGTTGCGGACGCCCTCCAGGTTAATGCGCCCAAAGTCAGGAATCTGCTGCATGCGGATGGTGCTGCGCAGCAACACACCGAGCACAGGTACAGGTCAAACAGGTGCCTTCCAACTGACAGCCCTAACTGGCTGCCTGCCCTGGCCAAGTGAGTTGACTGACTGCACGCGACTGACTGCACGTGACTGACTGCCCTGGTCGACGGCCTTGCTCACGCACCCGTAGGATGGTGTGCTGTGCGTCACATGGGCACTTATTAGCCAGCCAGCCAGCCAGCCAGCCAGCCAGCCAGCCAGCCAGCCAGCCAGCCAGCCAGCCAGCCAGCCAGCCAGCCAGCCAGCCAGAGGTCAAAGAACCCATTCTAGTGCAAAGTTTGTCAGCCAGGCACTGCTTGGCCACCTGACTACTACTCCCTCCCTAGGATACTACTCCCTAATTAAGATAGGGCGCTGCTTTTCAACCAAGCACTGCTTGGCTGCCTGCCCACTCAGTGGCAGGGTTTGTGTCAAAAGGGGTGAAATCTTTGCCACTGCCCCTGCTCTCAACATTCCCTGTGCCTTACCCTATCCCAGCCCCATCCTGCCTGTTTCCCTACCCTGGTCTCAGCTCCCCTTGTGGTCACCCGCATGCCCTGCCCTTCCACCCCACCAGCCCTTCCACCCCTGGGACTCACTGGTGGCACATCAGCACCTCTCTAATGGCAGCGGGGTCCAGGAACTGCTCCATCCGCCGCAGACCTTCCTGTGTCCACTCAGCACCAGCACCGCACACTGAGTCACGCACAACCACTGCCATGCAGCAGCAAAACCACCATGGCCATGTCACCCCACTCAGCCTGCTCATACCTTGCTTCACTGATGCATCCTCTCATCTATGCTTGCTATCTGAAACCCCAATGCCTGCCTCAGCTTGGCTGTTTCCCTAAGTTTACACACTCCAGCTTGACTATTTTCCTAAGTTCACGCGACCCAGCTCGACTGTTTTCCCTTTTTCTACCCACCTCGTAATCCGGGTTGTCATCTATGCAGGGGTCCCGCACCGCCCGGGTCATCATGCGGGTCATGTACATCGCCTCAGGGGCAGCCACATCAAGCTGCAACTGCGCAGCCGTGTGGCACACAGTAATCCACTCAGCATGCAATGCAGCACAAGCGCCGCAGTATAGCATTACACACAGTGACATGGACGGGTCGTGGCACGTGGCATTGCAGGCAATGGGGCAAGAGAATATGGTGAGAGGCAGGTAAGCTGGCTATCACTGGGCAGTCCATTTAACACATGGGGCAGGCAGGCAGGCAGGCAGGCAGGCAGGCAGGCAGGCAGGCAGGCAGGCAGGCAGGCAGGCAGGCAGGCAGGCAGGCAGGCAGGCAGGCAGGCAGGCAGGCAGGCAGGCAGGCCAGGCAGGCAGGCAGGCCAGGCAAGCTGTGCATATCTGGCCCGCACCTTGACAGCCATGGAGCCATTGCTGCGCTGCACCCAGACACCGCTGCGGGTGTCCCCCAGCGACTGCGGGCCCACCACACTGGTGCTGTTGCGGAATAGGGGCAGGGGCTCCGTCATGGCCGGGCCTGTGCCAATGGGCCGGCGGCCGCCCCCACCCTTGAACCACTTGGCAGCAGGCCCCTGGACAGCCACGGTGCGTGTGAAGGTGGCTTGGGTAGAGCCTGGGCGCGGCGGCTGGAAGTTGGTGATGGTGACCAAGAAGTTGCGGACTGCGGCCGAGGTGTGGGTAAGGAGACGGTTATGAGGGAGGGAAGGGGGGTGGGAAGGGAGGGAGGGCAGGAGAGGGGGAGTGAGGGAGGGGGAGGGGGTGATGGGAGGCTGGTCAAGGCTTACCTCTACCTGCCCCACCCTGTCTGCTCTGTCAAGCCATACATGCTTTGTCGCACCATGCTTTATCATGCCTTGTCTTGCCTCATACTGCTTCCAGTAGCCCAGCCTCCTCTCTCTTTGCCTTGTCTAGCCCTACATTGCACTGCACTGCCAGGCCGCATCAGCCTTACCTTTGGGCGCAGGGTTGGTCTTAGCCTTCTTGGCTTCCTTGCTGCCCTCCTCACTGCCAACCGCCTCCCCAGCCCGCTTGCGCTCTGCTCTGCGCGCTGCCTTAGCCTGTGCAACTGCCCCTGTGCCTGCCACGACACCCACTGCCCGTGGTGCGTCAGCAGCAGGATCAGCCGAGTCCTTGGCCTTAACATCGTCACTGCCATTGACGGCCTGGGTTGTGCCATTTGCTGCCTCCGCCCGTGCTGGGTTGGCTACAGCGGTAGTATCAGCAGGGGCTGATGAGGCGACCAGCTGCTCCTCAGCTCCATCAGCAGCATGCTCCCTCATTGACTCCTCCTCCTCCTCCTCCTCCTCTTCTTCCTCCTCTTCCTCGTCACCCTCCTCCTCCTCTTCCTCTTCACCCTCCTCCTCCACCTCCTGCCCCTCTCCCTCTCCCTCAGCCTCAAGCACCTCTCCCTGCTTCTCTCCCTTGTCCCCTTGCTGCTCCTCCCCTGTCACCTCACCCTCAACTTCCTTTCCCTCTCCCTCCCCTTCTCCTTCCCCCTCACCCTCCTCGTCTCCCTCCCCTTCCCCCTCACTACCCTCCTCCCGACCCTCCTGCTGCTCAAGCGACGCCACAGGCTCACCCTCGACTGCTTCCTCACGGCCCACCTCCTTCCCCTGCTCTTCTGCCTCAGCCCCTGGTTCCATGGTGGTTGCAACCACCCTTGCCTCAGGCAACGCCTCACCAGCCTCCTGCCCAGAGCCCATCCCCGTGTCTGCTGCCTTGTCTACCTCCTCCTCACCAGTTGACTGCACAGCCCTGCCCTCCTCCCCCAGGACCTTGGCAGCAGCGTCGCCTGCAGACATGTCTGCTTCAAGACTTGCTCCCTCAGGTGCGGTGGGCTCAGGCACCGCCTCAGGCTCAGGCCCAGACGGGGCGGAGCTGACAGCATGGCTGACATGGGCTGCGCCATCAGCAGCCTCAAGCTCCATGGGCTGGGCAGTGCCCGGAGTGACATCTACAGCTGTGTGGGTGGGTGGGTCAGCCATGGTAGCACACAGAGGTGCTGCTGCTGCTGGAGCTGCTGGAGCTGCTGGAGCTGCTGCTGCGCAAGGGGCGGCACTGGCAGGAGCCTCAGGTGCTGGGCCGCTGGCGGGTGGGGTGGCAGCAGCAGGCAGCTCAGCAACGGGCTCAGGTGCAGGAGCCTCTGAGACCACTGCGGGTGCAGGCTCAACAGCAGATGTGGCAGCTGGGGTGGTGGGGGCAGCAGCAGCAACAGCAGGAGGAGGGGTAGCACCAGCAGCGCCTTTCTTCTTGGCTGCAGCACCTTTCTTCACCCCTGAGTTGCCCTTGGCCTTGGCTGGTGCTGCCTTGGCTGGTGCTGCCTTGGCTGGTGCTGCCTTAGCTGTGCCTACCCCTGCAGCAGCAGCCCCCGCCACCACACTGCCAACAGCCTTGGGTGCCGGCTCATCAGAGTGCTGCAAGGCTGCAGGAGGAGAGGAGCCGGGCTGTGCTGCACTAGCAGGTGCTGCGGTGCTGTTTGCTGCAGGTGTGACAGGCTCAGCTGGCACAGAGCTGGCTGGAGTAACCACCGGGGCTGCAGCTGGTGTGGGTGCAGCAGCAGCTGGTGTGGGTGCAGCAGCAGCTGGGATTATGGAGGCAGATGAAGCAGCAGAGCCCTTCTTCTTCGCTGCGGCGCCCTTGGCCTTGGCTGGGGCTGCCCTGGCTGGGGCTGCCTTGACTGGGGCTGATTTCGCTGGGGCTGCCTTGTGCGCACTAGCCCCTGCAGCGGCACCCCCTTCCACCACACTGCCAACAGCCTTGGGTGCCAGCGCATCAGTGTGAACCGCCCCCTCAAGGGCGGGTGGGCCTGGGTGTATGGCGCTGGTAGGTGCTGTTGGGCTGTTGGTATGAGGCGTGCCAGGATCAGCTGGCACAGAGTTCACCACAACCACGGCTGGAGCAGGTGCTTGGGTAGGCTCAGCAGCTGTTGTGGCAGCTGGGGTGGGGGTGCCAGCAGCAGCAGCAGCAGCAGCAGGTTGAGCACTGGCTGCACCTTTCTTCTTGGCTGCGGCGCCTTTCTTCACCCCTGAGTTGCCCTTGGCCTTGGCTGGTGCTGCCTTGGCTGTGCCAACCCCTGCAGCAGCAGCCCCCGCCACCACACTGCCAACAGCCTTGGCTGCCGGCTCATCAGAGTGCGGCAAGGCTGCAGGAGGAGAGGAGCCGGGCAGTGCTGTGCTAGCAGGTGCTGCGGGGCAGTTCATTGCGCTCATGTCAGGCTCTGCTGGCACCAAGCTGGCCAGGGCTGCTGTTGAGGCTGGGACGGGTGCAGCAGCAGTGGGTGAAGGGCTAGGGGAGGGAACAGTATCACTGGCCCCTGCCACTGGTCCTGGGGTGGACTTTTTCGCCTTCAAAGAAGAGCTGCTGGAATTGGGTTTGCCAGGCGCAAGGCCTGGTGTGGGGGAGGGGGCAGCAGCCTGCGTGCTGTCATGAACAGCTGGAGCCGTCCCTCTAGCAAGACCATCCTCTATGTCTGGCTCCCGGTCAGCGGGAGTAAGCTGGGTGCCCGTCGCCGCTACGCCCGTAGCCTGATCACTGCGGCAAACATGCGCTGTATTCTCCTGCTCTGTATCGCCGTCCTCGCTGCAGTTCTCGGTAACCCCTTGCTGATCCTCAGACTCGGCAGCTGCTCCACCCAGTTCATCAACCTGCAGGGTCGTAAACTAGGTGCATAGTATTTGGAAGCGGAGAGAAAAACAGATGTGAATGCAGCTCGCGGAGTTGGCGGCCAGTGAAGCGGTGCAGCAAGGTGTGGAATCCTTACCTCCATAGCATGCGGATCGGCCATCTGCGGCAAGTATACGAGACTTGGCACGGAACAAGAACCTCGTCAACTATGGCCTACAGGTGGCACTGTTGGCACCTTGTTGGCACTGTCGTTTGGGACAAGAAAGCTATGTCCAATATGTGAATTAAACCTGCGGGGGTTCTATAAGCAAACCCCAAGCGAGCGAAGCGCTGGCAGTTCCTAAGCTTGCTTGTTGGCCGTGCTGGGCTTGCGACATGGGCATCCCCATGATGTTGATGGCCAACCCATCACGCATGTTATGTACCCCCGCTCATGTCAAGCACGGCATCAGGACTCCAGCACAAGGTGCTCAGTGGTAGACCAGGGCATTAGTACCCTTTGGTGCAATGATATTGAGCAGGTGGCAGACTTCAAGTTCCTGGGCATGATGCTGAACAATAGGGTCAATGGCGGGATGTGCAGTCTCGCGTACAAGGTCCAGAACGTTTTCTGATGTGCGTGATGTCTTCAGAACAGCTAGAGATCATGGAATTCAAGCCTGCCCGTCTGCCATGGGAGACGGTGACGCATTAGTACTTCATGTAGGGCCAAGGACTGCAAAAGCATGAGACACCTGATGGCTACCCCTCCCATTGAACCACTGCCAGTTCAAATGATGGAGTAGATGGGCCGCAGTTGCATGAAGATTACCAACCCCATGTTGGGAACGCCTGACCACTGGGCTCACTGTCAAAAGTAACAGCTTGATGCTGGAGAGGCCCTATGGGTTGTTGCCGGCATAGCCATCCTTGATCCGCCGCTACTCTGCAGCCCGGTGCAATTGCTGCCTGTCCGGTCATTGACCAGCTTGCAGCCTTGCTGGTACTCCTTGCCAGGGACAGGCAGAGCCTATACGATGCACGCCCTTCTCAATCCGTTGAATGTTGAGGCAGAGGTTGGTGTCACGGTCCAGCTGGCCAATGGGGGGGCTTGGGGTGGGGCCACAGGGCCAGGTGCAGCATCTCTTGCACCTCCTCAGACCTAAGCCTGCCTGCCGCCAGCGGCCCTGCTGAGCTTCGCAACCCTGGTTGCGGTCGAACTGCCGAAGTCGCCAACATGCCTAACGGTCACACGTCACGCAGATGCCTAGCTGCACACAAACTCATTGCGCGTCGCCTCCCGCGCCCGCGAAATGCGAATCAGCGTCATTGCACGCCAGACCGCTGTAAGCTGCCGGGCCAGCACGCTGCCCGCGCGCAGCTCCCTCGCGACGTGCTCATCACGACGGGTACTCCTGGCTCTGAGCTCCGCTTTGTTGGGTAGTGCTGCGGTAAGACTGTAAGACGGCAAGGCGTCCAAGTACTGTCGTTTGGGGTATATCTACTGTCATACAGGCTGTGTGGGGTGGAGTATGCGTCCCTGCTGTTGCTGGCGCCGGCACATAAATGCCACTTCCGTTGTTCCGTGTGCACCAACAGCCCTCTTGTCCCTCACTAGGGCCTCCATTTGAGCCGGATCAGAAGTACCCACTAGCAGCCACTAGCAGCCACTAACTAGACCCGACTCAAACAGTGTTATTGGGCTGTGTGGAGTAAACCCAGTGCACATGGCACATGAGCCGCCTACCACCTACACTATTGCCTGACCCGAGGGCTATGATGTAGAGTTGGCATGACAAAACATGCACTAATTGTCAGCTGATGACAGCTCAACAAAGGGGACACACATTACTGTGCCTCAGCAGGCTGCTGCTGCTGCTGCTCCTGGGCCTTGGGAGGCTTGTCTCGCAGCCGCTTGTAGCCCAGGCCAGGGTACTCCTTGCCCTTGGCTGGCAGAGCTCCCTGGTCTGGCCAGTAGCACAGCTCCAGCGGCCGCCACCTGCTCTCCCCAATGCGCTGCATGTTCAGCGCTGCATTGCAGTCCCTGTCCAGCCACCTGCCTGGCTGTGGCTTGGCTTTGGCAGCCTTGCCCTTGCCCTTGCCCTTAGTGGGCTCAGCTGCCGGCTTGCTGCGCTTGGCTGGAGGGGGAGTGCTGGGCCCTGGCTCCGAGGCTGCTGGCTGTGTGGCTGCCTGGCTGCTGCGTGGGGCCTGCGGGGGCTTGCGGGGGGCCACTACAGGGCACCACATCAGGCCCTGCACTGGCTGGCCACGCTCCTGGCCTCCACCGTGGGAGCAGCCCTCAGAGCCTCGTGTGCACCAACAGCTTGGCATTCTAGCTGGCTTTTTTTAGCTGCTACCTGACCACCTCCCCGTTACTACACCTCCCCCTTCTACCTTCCACCCCAGCACCCTTCCACCTCCATCCGAATTGACAAGTTTCATTACTATCTGCATGGCTGCCAAGCAGCATGTAGCCATGAGGCCATGTGATTTGTGCACCATGCAGTGTGACGCACCATGGACGGAGTGTTCAGCACCCTAACCCTCGGTATCATCATCACCACCACCACCTCCCTCACCATCATATCACCATCACCACCTGGCGTGCACTGACTAGTATTGCTGTGTGACAGACTGGAACTACATAGGTGCTACAGGGTACAAGGTACGACAAGGTATCAGCCTGCTGTATGCTGGGTACATGCCTGACCCCTGGTTGCCTAACCAGTCCTGTTGCCGGCACTGAGCCCTGGAGCCAGCGCATGCGAACCAGCAGCAAGAGCTGCGTGCTGTGTGCCCGCAGGCGCAGCCCACCAGCCACGCCCGGCCCCCTGCACCTGTGGCAGTAGAGCGTGGCGAGGCGGGAGAGCGGGACGTGGTGACCGTAAGCTCAGGTCAGGTCAGGGCCGGCCTCCTCCTCCTCCCCCTCCTCCTCCTCCTCCCCCTCCTCCTCCTCCTCCTCCTCCTCCTCCTCCCCATGCTCTGTGCCCCTTGGCATGTTGGTGCTGCTGCACTGCCACCCATGGGACCCATGTTGTAAAGGTCAGCTGCATGTTGCCTAGAGTTGCATATCTTGAGCTGCCCTGTGCTGCCCTGTGCTGCCTTGGGCTGCTTCCATGCTGCCCTGTGTCGCCCCACTCCTGTTGCCCTGTGCTGCCTTGAGCTTGCAGGCCTCAAGTACTCTGATGTGTCAAAAGGGTCTGGGCCCCTGACCAAGTAAGCCCCAGGCATGCCCCGCTCATGTGCCCACAGCTGATGTTATTGCTCGACACCCCTGCAGCACACACAGCGCCTGCAGCCGGCCCCCCCCCCTGGGTCAACCCACCCCACCATGCCCAGTCCACTGGCAGGCGGCAGGCATGCAGTCATCGCAAGGCACCGTAAGCTGCAGGCACTGGGTGGTGGAGGAGCCAGCCAGCCAGCGCTGCACTGCTTGCATGCAAGTCATGCGCCACCCACCCTCTGCATCAAGAGGCGCCTCCTGCCTGCTCTGTAACCCCATGCCCTTGTGCTGTGTGCTGGTGGTGCAGGACTGGGGATTTGGTGCTGGTGGACGTCATCGGGCGGCTGGAGAATGGGAAGGCAAGCAGCACTTCTGGTACACACCCTATATGCCTGGCTTCGCTCTGGCCCATGATGTACCCCTTCACCCACCCCTGATCAATGCCCTCCCTCCCTCCCTCCCTCCCTCAACCCATTTAACGTACTGAAGTTTGATTATACACATTCAACCCATTGAATCCACAACTCTTCTCTGTGAAGCCAGTCGTCCTTCCCCCTCTCCCCTTTTCCCCTCCTCCCCCCACCTCCTCCCTCACCCCTCACCCCTAGCACCATGTGTCTGCCACCGTGTTCCTGCACTGCTGCCACCAACCGCCTGTGAACACTTCAGGTGTTCCTGGACACGCGCTCAGCAGGCGCCCCACTGGCCTTCACCATTGGCACCACAAACAAATGTAAGATGCAGTCACATAACTGCTCCATATTTCATCCAGCAGCAGCAGCAGCAGCAGCAGCAGCAGCAGCAGCAGCAGCAGCAGCAGCAGCAGCAGCAGCAGCAGCAGCAGCAGCAGCAGCAGCAGCAGCAGCAGCAGCAGCAGCAGCAGCAGCAGCAGCAGCAGCAGCAGCAGCAGCAGCAGCAGCAGCAGCAGCAGCAGCAGCAGCAGCAGCAGCAGCAGCAGCAGCAGCAGCAGCAGCAGCAGCAGCAGCAGCAGCAGCAGCAGCAGCAGCAGCAGCAGCAGCAGCAGCAGCAGCAGCAGCAGCAGCAGCAGCAGCAGCAGCAGCAGCAGCAGCAGCAGCAGCAGCAGCAGCAGCAGCAGCAGCAGCAGCAGCAGCAGCAGCAGCAGCAGCAGCAGCAGCAGCAGCAGCAGCAGCAGCAGCAGCAGCAGCAGCAGCAGCAGCAGCAGCAGCAGCAGCAGCAGCAGCAGCAGCAGCAGCAGCAGCAGCAGCAGCAGCAGCAGCAGCAGCAGCAGCAGCAGCAGCAGCAGCAGCAGCAGCAGCAGCAGCAGCAGCAGCAGCAGCAGCAGCAGCAGCAGCAGCAGCAGCAGCAGCAGCAGCAGCAGCAGCAGCAGCAGCAGCAGCAGCAGCAGCAGCAGCAGCAGCAGCAGCAGCAGCAGCAGCAGCAGCAGCAGCAGCAGCAGCAGCAGCAGCAGCAGCAGCAGCAGCAGCAGCAGCAGCAGCAGCAGCAGCAGCAGCAGCAGCAGCAGCAGCAGCAGCAGCAGCAGCAGCAGCAGCAGCAGCAGCAGCAGCAGCAGCAGCAGCAGCAGCAGCAGCAGCAGCAGCAGCAGCAGCAGCAGCAGCAGCAGCAGCAGCAGCAGCAGCAGCAGCAGCAGCAGCAGCAGCAGCAGCAGCAGCAGCAGCAGCAGCAGCAGCAGCAGCAGCAGCAGCAGCAGCAGCAGCAGCAGCAGCAGCAGCAGCAGCAGCAGCAGCAGCAGCAGCAGCAGCAGCAGCAGCAGCAGCAGCAGCAGCAGCAGCAGCAGCAGCAGCAGCAGCAGCAGCAGCAGCAGCAGCAGCAGCAGCAGCAGCAGCAGCAGCAGCAGCAGCAGCAGCAGCAGCAGCAGCAGCAGCAGCAGCAGCAGCAGCAGCAGCAGCAGCAGCAGCAGCAGCAGCAGCAGCAGCAGCAGCAGCAGCAGCAGCAGCAGCAGCAGCAGCAGCAGCAGCAGCAGCAGCAGCAGCAGCAGCAGCAGCAGCAGCAGCAGCAGCAGCAGCAGCAGCAGCAGCAGCAGCAGCAGCAGCAGCAGCAGCAGCAGCAGCAGCAGCAGCAGCAGCAGCAGCAGCAGCAGCAGCAGCAGCAGCAGCAGCAGCAGCAGCAGCAGCAGCAGCAGCAGCAGCAGCAGCAGCAGCAGCAGCAGCAGCAGCAGCAGCAGCAGCAGCAGCAGCAGCAGCAGCAGCAGCAGCAGCAGCAGCAGCAGCAGCAGCAGCAGCAGCAGCAGCAGCAGCAGCAGCAGCAGCAGCAGCAGCAGCAGCAGCAGCAGCAGCAGCAGCAGCAGCAGCAGCAGCAGCAGCAGCAGCAGCAGCAGCAGCAGCAGCAGCAGCAGCAGCAGCAGCAGCAGCAGCAGCAGCAGCAGCAGCAGCAGCAGCAGCAGCAGCAGCAGCAGCAGCAGCAGCAGCAGCAGCAGCAGCAGCAGCAGCAGCAGCAGCAGCAGCAGCAGCAGCAGCAGCAGCAGCAGCAGCAGCAGCAGCAGCAGCAGCAGCAGCAGCAGCAGCAGCAGCAGCAGCAGCAGCAGCAGTGTAGAGGGAGCGGGGGGTGTCCCGGGCAGTAGCTCAGTCTCTAATGCAGGTTTGCAATGCAACGCTAATATTGCTTAGTCACGAGCAGCAGGCCCAGTAGCAGCAGGCTCCCCTCCAGCTTCCCTACAGGTTTCCTCCAAGACCAACAACGGCAGCAGCCCCACAGCCACCGCTGCCGCACCCAACATCACCCTGCCATCACCCACCACCGTGAACATGCACTCCCTGTCCAATGTCACCACCTTCACGCTCACACCTCTTTCAATCCTCCTCTTCCTGGCCACATCCGCAGCCATCACTGACACCCCATATCCTCCTGCTGCTGCTGCCGCTGCTGCTGCTGCCGCTGCTGCTGCTGCCGCTGCCGCTGCCACCGCCGCCGCCGCTGCCGCTGCTGCTGCCGCTGCTGCTGCCGCTGCTGCTGCTGCTGCTGCTGCTGCTGCTGCTGCTGCTGCTGCTGCTGCTGTCGCTGCTGGTGTGCTGTGCTGTGCTGTGCTGTGCTGTGCTGTGCTGTGCTGTGCTGTGCTGTGCTGTGCTGTGCTGTGCTGTGCTGTGCTGTGCTGTGCTGTGCTGTGCTGTGCTGTGCTGTGCTGTGCTGTGCTGTGCTGTGCTGTGCTGTGCTGTGCTGTGCTGTGCTGTGCTGTGCTGTGCTGTGCTGTGCTGTGCTGTGCCGTGCTGTGCCGTGCTGTAGACGTGCCAGAGGGGTTGACCCAAGTGGTGGAGGGCATGGAGGGTGGCAGTATTCGCCTGGCAGTGCTGCCCCCCTCCCTGGGCTATGGGGTACGTGCACCGTGACATGGCTCATGCACATGAACACCTGGCCCAGTACAATTGGGGCAGTGGGGTTTGCAAAGCTCCACAGAAATCCACAGAAAACACCACTTGCCCACTGCAGCAGGCCCCAGGCAAAATGACTGCCTCAGCACTTTCGCACTGTGGTGAGGTGCTCAGTGGAGGTGCTCAGACCTATGGTAGGGGGTGGGAGCAGGCCGTGCCCCCTCCAAGCGGAAGCTCCTCGCTTACTGCACACCGGCTCTGCCCGAGTCTTCTTCTTCTTCTTCTTCTTCTTCTTCTTCTTCTTCTTCTTCTTCTTCTTCTTCCTCTTCTTCTTCTTCTTCTTCTTCTTCTTCTTCTTCTTCTTCTTCTTCTTCTTCTTCTTCTTCGTCTTCTTCTTCTTCTCAGGACACATCAGCATGCCGCAGTCAAAGACTGACTGCCATGTTCGACTGCTGCCATGGTATGATGATCATGACGAGTCAGAGACTGACTGGCCTAACGCTGCATGTGTACTGCACAGGATCAGAGCATGGAGCTTCCGGGAGGGGTGCGGATCCCTGCCCGCAGCACCTTGTACTACGAGGTGGAGCTGTTGAGGTGTCAGGGGATCAGCCTGGGCTTGGCGTGTTGCACGGAGGCCACGTTCACAGGGAACGCAGGGTCGTGCATCCAAGAGCCGCCCACGCCAGAGACAGTTGCGCAGGGGACCTGAATCATGTGCAGGCAGCCCCTCCTCACAGGGTGATTCCCCAACCCCTAACACCCATCAAGGTGGCGACAGTAAGCCTGACCTGGCACTGCCAGTGGTAGGCTTGAAGTGTAACGTGCGGTGTACGTTGTTGTCGCATGAGCTCATATTCGTCGTTCTATGAACACAGGGTTTGACAGTTGCAGGGAGCCTGAACTGGACTTACCATACGGGACTGAGCTATCCCCCGGCTCCTAGGTGAGCTAGGTGGTTGAGCGGCTGACCTCAGTTTTCGTTGACCTCACTTTTCCTCACTTCCATAGGACGGCGAATGGTTGCCGGCACTCCGGTTGGGTGGCGCCCTGATGCGTACCCCAGCACGGCCACTCCGCGTCATTATTGTTGCTCAGTTCCTGAGATGTCCCCGAATAAGATACGCAAGCGCCCCGTCTCATCCGCCCAGTGTGCAGCCGGTAAGCCGCGAAGCTTGACGAAAGGCTAAGCCCCCGCGAACTTAAGTGACGATGCGACACAGTGTGCACCACGCGACACTGGGACTCCGTTTATCAAATTGTTGTGCGTGTGCTGTGCTTTCCTGTGTCTGCAGGTGCCAGTGGCAGTGGGCAACAAGATGATGCCGCCCAACCCCCTTCCCCCTGTCCAGACCCCCATGCCCCCCATGCCCAAGACATCAAGGCAGCCTTGCGTGGCCTTGTGGAGGTCAATGACCGGTTGCACTGTGGGCATTGAAAAAATGGGCCCGCAACAACCCATAGGCACAGGCTGTTAGCCTTTTGGTTTTGATGGAGTGCCCCGCAGTTTGTTTTTCGTTTCAAGATTTAAAGGCGAGTTTCGAGATTTAAAGCGCAGAGTGACATGGCCCAGGCTCATACCGGGGCCCGGTCCAGGCTCAGGTCCACAATTCACTGCCCAGTCAGCCTTGTTTTTATGGAGTGCCCAGTTAGGCAAGACTGTTAGCCTTTCACTTCGTCTCTACGTTTGCGCACGAGTGCAAGAGGGTAACCGCAGCAGTGAGGATTTATCCCGTCTACCGTAGTGATATGCCTAGTTGGTGATACGCTAATTTGGTGAACCTAAAAGCCAGACCCAAAGACCCTATCGGCACATACTTGGTGACAGCGCCTGGCTCAGACATTGAAAAAAGACGTGTTTGGTGACTCTCTATACTCAATACATCTACGAAGCCGGAGGCTGCTAAGTGCAACACCTAGCAATAGCACATCGTCCACACATGCATTTGTTCGAGCACTGGAGCGTGTGGCTGCTTCCATCACAACCTCATAATCCTCACCATCACTCTCGCCCTCACCGCTATCAGAGCTGCTGCTGGCTAAGATACTAGCACTGATGCTGTCGCTTCCATCAACCTGCACCGTGGCAGCAGCCCTTAAAGCTTGTGTGACGATGTCGTCCTCATCACTATCAGAAAGAGGTTGCCTGCCCCTGCCCCTGCCCCTGCCCCTGCCCCTGCCCCTGCCCCTGCCCCTGCCCCTGCCCCTGCCCCTGCCCCTGCCCCTGCCCCTGCCCCTGCCCCTGCCCCTGCCCCTGCCCCTGCCCCTGCCCCTGCCCCTGCCCCTGCCCCTGCCCCTGCCCCTGCCCCTGCCCCTGCCCCTGCCCCTGCCCCTGCCCCTGCCCCTGCCCCTGCCCCTGCCCCTGCCCCTGCCCCTGCCCCTGCCCCTGCCCCTGCCCCTGCCCCTGCCCCTGCCCCTGCCCCTGCCCCTGCCCCTGCCCCTGCCCCTGCCCCTGCCCCTGCCCCTGCCCCTGCCCCTGCCCCTGCCCCTGCCCCTGCCCCTGCCCCTGCCCCTGCCCCTGCCCCTGCCCCTGCCCCTGCCCCTGCCCCTGCCCCTGCCCCTGCCCCTGCCCCTGCCCCTGCCCCTGCCCCTGCCCCTGCCCCTGCCCCTGCCCCTGCCCCTGCCCCTGCCCCTGCCCCTGCCCCTGCCCCTGCTGTGGTCCACCGTCCCCCACCCCTCTCCCTCCTCCTCTCAGCATCTATGGGTTGAAGGATCGAGGTCAGCAAGCTCTGTTTCAACTTTTGCGCCATCTACCATGGAGTTATGGTGAAGTTGAGGGTGATGCTACAAATTTGGTGACAGCCACATGCTCAAAAAATTGTCGAGCTTCTCACTTGGGAAGCTGGGTTCTACCATTGTGTGATTACCCGTCGCTCCTGTTGGTTCCAACGCAGCGTCTCGCTCGCCTCAAGGTAAACAACGACAACGCCGGAATGGCTGGGACACGAAAAGGCACCAGGTAAAAAGCCGCTCCCGCCTTGTGTGTCCCTGCATTGTTTGTGCCCCCGCATTGTGTCTTGGCCTGTCAAAGTGGCCAGTCAAATGTTCATTGTGCTTGGCCGCAGATAATCAAGGTCCCGGGGGGGCGCTGTGCTGCGCGGGTGCAAAAAGACTAAGCGGAAGTTGATGGCGCACCTCCACCTCCAATTGCGTTGGAGCTCCAAATCTTTCTGACATGCCTGGTGGGCTACCCCTCCCGGGGTATGCCTGTGCACCCACCCCTCCAGCCGTACAGCCCCTCCAAGTCCCTGATGCAACCCCCCTGCCAGCCAGCCAGCATGGAGTGGGACTGTGGGCCAGAGCCTCATCCAGAGCCAGAGCCAGCGCCAGAGCCAGCGCCAGAACCAGAGCCTGAGCCTGAGCCTGAGCTTGAGCCAGTCACGCAGCCCACCCCAAGGCGACGCAGTGGCCGGCTGGCAACTATTTCACCAGCAGCACCCAGTGGGCCTACCCTGCCCCTTGACTGCGAGGACCCAGTGATGTTGAGGCAGCTCAAGGACTTCAGCCAGTTCTTTGCCAACCCAAACAGTCTACAACCAGCTGCCGCGACGGCTTGTACGCCCAAGGCAGCACCGTCACCCCATGCTCATGCCAGTCTTTGAGGACCCCAGCAACCAGGCGCTCATAGCCAAGATGCAGGAGCTGGGCAGCATCAACTTGTGGGGGGACAACAACACCATCGGAGCGCATGCAATGCAGCTGGCGGTCAGCATGCAGCAGCATTTCGCCATCCCACGCAAGTAATGGTGGTGAATAGACCCTGGACTTGGACCTGGACCTGACCTGACCTGCGTTGTTGCGGGCCTGCTGCAAGGTGGTGTGCAGGCCCAGGGGCTCAGACCAGCTGCAGGGCAGGGTGGTGCGTGTGGATGAGCACCGCACCACCCGGGTCAGCTCAGCAGTGAATGGCCAGCAGCCATGTGAGGTGGAGCTGGACAAACTCAGTGCCACAAGGCCTGCAGGCTGGAAGCCCCCAGCAGGGCAGGTGGACCTGCGCCTTTTGCACCCAGCCTGGAGCCAGCAGCGAGACCAGCCAGTGCGGGGCCTGATGTGGTGCCTGATATTGGCCCCCCAGCAAGCCTCCACAGGCCCCATGCAGCAGCCAGGAAGCCACACAGCAGCAGCCTCAGAGCCAGGGTCCAGCACTCCCCTCCGGCCAAGCGCAGCAAGCGCACCGAGGCTGAGCAGGTAGCTGAGCCCAACCAGCCCACCAAGGCTGAGCAGGCAGCTGAGCTGAGAAAGGGCAAGGCTGCCAAAGCCAAGCCAGCACCGCAGCCGGGCAGGTGGGTAGACAGGGACTGCAGTACAGCATTGAACATGCAGCGCATAGGGGAGAGCAGGTGGCGCCCACTGGAGCTGTGCTGGTGGCCACACCAGGGAGCTCTGTCAGCCAAGGACAAGGAGTACCCTGGCCTGGGCTACAAGCGGGTGCAAGACAAGCCACCCAAGGCCCAGCAGGAGCAGCAGCAGCAGCAGCAGCCTGTTGTGGCACAATAGTGCGTGCCCCCCTCCCCTTCAAGCTGTCACCAGCTTACATTAGCGCATGTTTGTCATGCCAACTCCACACGATTGCCCTTGCGGTCATGCAATAGTATAGGTGGTAGGCACTCAAGCACCATGTCCATGTGCATTGGGTATAATCAACACAGCCCACTAACACCATTTGAGTCGGGCCACTAGTGGTCCCTAGTATTCCCGCTATCGGCCAGTACAGGAATTTCAAGCAAAAAGCAGTAAAGTTTGATGGGATGCCCAGTGGTTAGGGAACGGCACGTGCAACCCGTGTTGGATTTGTAGCTGGGTGAGGTTGCCCACAATCAACCATGTTGTTCCATGTTGAATGAGTTTTGTATGACTGAGGTTGTAGATGTTTTGGCAATGTCATGTGAGCTTATCACCGCGTGAGTGGGCTTGTTAAGTAGTTTGTTGGTGTTGATGTCCCTCATGTATTTCTCGGTGTGGATGTCATAGGTGATGCCGCCTATGCTAATTAGGATGGGTCTGATGGGGACGGTGACAGGCAGTCCATGGTTGAAGTGTGTGCACCTTTTTTATGTGTTCAGGGCTGCCCCTTTCGCCATTCGGTGCCAATTATATCAATTACAGTATCAACCACCCACTAAGACACACTTGTTCATACTGCAACACACCAACGACACCTTTGCACCCATTACAGTGCACCTCACAACACAAACATGCCTTTGTAAGAAGCCTAGCGCTACTCGAAGCTCTTCTCACACTTCACAGAATACTCATGTCAGTATGGTACAGACGCGTTCCACTGCACTACTCACCGTAGCCCTCATCTCACCAGTACTAGCAACCCCAATAGCCATGCTAGCAACCATCCCTGCAGGCGACCTGCAGAATGGGCAGTGGCCATTGCAGGCCCCATACATGGCAACACCTGACATGACAACCTGCCAGGCCAACAAAACTCATTCAACAAGGAACAACATGTTGGACTGTGGATAATCTCACTCAGCTACTACAAACACGTTGTAGCATCCTCGGTCGCACCCTTGATGAGCACAAACCCGAAACGAAAATGAGATCCATTACACAATCCATTACACAACCCTATTAACGCAACAACGCATTAACGCAACAACCCTATTATACACAGCCTGGACAGCCCCAGTAGACCTGCAGGATGACAACCTGCCAGGCTCAACCTCATTCATAATAATGTCTTGGTAGCTGACCTGATGATGCACACATGTTTCGACACCAGGAGCACAGTATTGCGTTTGAACCAGCACAATGTTGCCTGACATTCGAGCAGAGCTGGCGAGACAGGAGGCATGCAGCTGTCTGCACTAGGTGCTGTAAAACATCTAGCCATGTGGGCACATGACCATGGTGACTACCATCATGCCAAGTATGCACTATTGCTGTGGCTCCGTCATGCACCGTCACCATCACTGTGAGAGGCAGGCAGGCACACGATGTTTGTCTGTGATGACAGAACAACATCAGCACCTTGCATGCCATGACGACATGATGGATGCAAAGCTGGCAGTGTGACAAGAGCACAGCCGCACACCCCCACACTGTGCTTTGTACATGGAAGTGCACAATGTTGTGGTTACTCCTATCAACTGCAAGACGTGAATAAGTGACTGCAACCTGCAGCACAGCTGTGTGGCAGGACCTGTTTTGTTTATGTAACATAGCCAAAACAGGATGGCACAGCTTGTAGGAAGATAAGGTCTGGAAGATGGGGCAGATGAGAAGATGGGAAGATAGGTCAGGAAGATGGACCAGCCTGGTGAGTGTAGCGTCACATGGCGGTGACTGCTACGGCGCGGTTAGCACGTACCAGGAGGCTTGCTGTGGGCATTGGAACAGACTCTGGCTTGGGGGAACTGAACATGGCTGGACAAGCAAAGGGCTGGCTCTGGGAGGGCGTGCCTACTTGAGCGGCAGCGAGCATTAGCTCAGGGGTAGGGCTGCGACAGACTATCGAAGCCAATGGCTTGACAAGCGTTGTAACAGGCTTCTGCTTGCGGCCACGTGGCGAGGGGTTCTGGTCGCAAAGGTCCAGGCATGCCGCAATATGCGGGCTGCCCTTGCTTGGGCTTGGATGCTTGGGCTTGGTAGCATTTTCGTCATTGCATGCCTCTTTAATGGCATTGTTCCTACGCCACATGAGCAACGCATGCACATGTCAGGCACAGGCACAACAAAGGACAAGTTGAGGGCGTCCAAATGTGACTCACCTGTTCGTGGCCACACGGTCACTTCGGGCAGCGTTCTCGTAACATACCTGCGAGTATTAGCAAAATGATGCCTTGTCAAGAGAGCATTGTCTAGCCTTAAAACCGCCTAGCTCGCGTGTCGGGTAACACTGTCGGACAAGGCATTCAGCATTGCTCCTCACCTGCAGCTCGTGCCCTTCGCCCTGAGCCCTTCGCCCTTCCATACGGCTTCCTTAGTATTCCTGGTAGGGCTCCACAAGGATACTACCTGGGTGGGTGATACTACCCGGGCGCGTTTACGACGGAGCGAGGCGAGGCTCCATGTGGCTGCATGTGAGGAGGCGAGACGACACGTTCAAATTTTGACCAACATCTTCGCTCATTCCACTGCGTGCGTTCATTGCGATGAGCTCCTCGCCCAATGACAGTCGGCCCAGATGCTGTTGTACTGTTCATCTTGTTGTTGACAGTTGTGTTTGTAAGGTCATGAAGCATCTCTCGAAAAGCCGCAAACTCTACCTCTACCTACTCTACCTCTACCTCTACCTAGTAGCTCACGGGGATCAGGCCAACAAAACTCATTCAACAAGGAACAACATGTTGGACTGTGGGTAATCTCACTCAGCTACTACAAACACGTTGTAGCATCCTCGGTCGCACCCTTGATGAGCACAAACCCCACACCGGTGGCACGTTCCTGGGGGCTAATCCCCCCTGACCACTGGGCACATCATCAAAACTAACAGCTTGAATGCTTGTGAGGACTGGAGCAGCATGGTCAGCGACATGACCGCTGCCAGGCAACACTGCATGCTGCCCATGGTCATGCGCTGGTTGGCATGTGCCACCACTGCGTCGACTTCCTCTGGGCTGAGGTCAGGCTTCGCTGCCTCCACAAGGCCGCGAAAGGCTGCCTTGATAACCTGGCGCCGCTCTGCAATTACTACCTTGACAGCCTGCCCCTGCCCCTGGACTTGCTGCCCGCTGCCACTGGCACCTGCATTACATGGGACGGCACAGCACACGCGCAGAACTTGATGGGCGAGGGAAGCGGAATGGCGCGTGGACCACACTGCGTCGCGTCGTGAGGGAGGCCTAGCCTTCCGTCGAGCTTAGTAGCTTACCGGCTGCACTCTGTGCGGGAGAGACGGGGCGCTTGCGTTTCCTTTTCGGGGGCATATCAGGGATTTAGCGACACCATCCAAGCGTGCTAGGGGGGGCATCAGGTCGCCATCTAACCGGAGTGCCGGCAACCGGAGTGGGGCGGAAATGAGATCCATTACACGATCCATTACACAATCCAAAGGGAGGGAAGAGGGACACAAGGGAGGTCACGGGGATCAGCCCCACTGTTCCCCTGCGATGTCTCGTGCGAGCCACACAGCGAACCTCACGTCGGCATGCATACCAGAGTGTGCACCAGTCGACCAAACAAACCCCTCGTCCCTCACTAGGGCTTCCATCTGAGTGGGATCACTAGGGATCACTAGGGACTACTCAAGAGTGTAGTAAGGGGCTGTGTGGAGCGTTCCCATGCACATGGCACATGCATGTGGCATGAGCGCCTACCGCCTACCACCTACACTATTGCCTGACCCCTGTGACAAGGCTCTGGTCTAGATTTGGCATGACATCCATGCACTACTGTCTTCTACTCCCCACCGCTCCCACATTGCAGAACTGAAGCAGAGAGCAGAGAGCAGCCAGCGGCTACAACCTGTGTTGAAAGGCAGCTATGTAGTTTACGCTGAGGTCCCCGGTCAGCCTGAAGTGGCCAGACCCGGGCTCAAGCCACATGCCCGCTGCATGCGTCATAGCCATCCCGCATTGGCCTGCCATGATGTGCAACTCTTCTGGAGTGATGAAACGGGTCCAGTCATGCGTGCCCCTGCAGCACAGCAAGCAACACCCAGCCGGGATTGGTGAAGCCGTGAAGGCCACGTGCCACATTGCGGGGTTCGCAAATGTGCATGCGGCAGACATTATGTTACACGACATCCCAGTCCAGCAGGCCTGTCCATCACAGGGGCAGAGCGCAGTGCTGAGCAAAAGCAGCAGTTTGGTGCAGCTGTCGGATGTGTTGATTATGATGCAGGCTGCTGCATTTGTTGGCAGGCTATACTCAGGACATTCTAGCAGGACATACAACCAAATGAGCCAGGGTCGCAAGAAGCATGAGGAATGTGATGGCCTGGATCACAGGTGGCATGCATATGTCGTAGCGCAGGGACACACCCCAGCGCACCCCTGGCTTTGCCAACATGGCCTGTCTACCCACCTACCGCACTGCTATGGCCTGAATGACCTCAATCCTCCTGCCTTCAACACCAGGTCTGTCTACCTGCTACTGCTATCTGCTGCACGGCTGGTCGTAAATATGACGGTTAGTCTGAAGCCCGGCTGCCTCATGCAGAGTGCAGCAAGGGTCCTCACAGAGCACTGCAAACGCGTCTGTGCACACTGCCTCCTGCTCCTCCTCCTCCACCTCTTGAACCCTACTTGCAGGCCACACACGTGACGAGCAGCGCAGTGAAGGGGGTATCTAAGAGCAAAAGCAAACAGCTGCCTCACACTGAACTCCTTGAGCTATGATGGTGTGACTGACCTACACCCTTGCTCCAGCAGCAGGCCACACTTGCGGCACCAGAGGCTGCCTCCCTGTCCCCTCAGCCCTAGGCTTACCGAGGCACAACCCCTGCCACGTACTCAGCAGCCACGATGGCCAGGGCAAAGGAGGCCGGCGTGCGGTTGAGGGTGGACACCACTAGCACCCCCCCTGCAAAACACAGTAGCCCGGTGCTGTGGCGGCAGAGTGGTCAGGGTGCAGCATATTAGGCTGGGCACAGCAGCAGGCTGAGCAGCCACATCACAGCCACCCAGCACTGGTCACCGCTCAGCAGGCTGGCACTACACAGCATGATGGTCACACCAGGGGTGTTCTTTGAGGTGGACAGCAGCTCACTACTGCTCAGCTGGGCAACGGGCCAGTCATATACACTGGTTCTACGCTGCTTGGTCCAGTGCAGGGGAGATCAACTGGTGCAACAGACTGTGCCGCAGGCCCCAGCTGCCCCCTGGGTGCCAGGGGTTTGGCTCTGAGGCGGCTGGCCTTAGGCAGGCTGCGCCATGTGCCCTGACCCTGGACTCAGTGCGGGGCTTAACCAGCAGCCGACATGGGGTGGGCACAGGGCGTTGCGGTGAAGCATGCACCTCACTAGCTGCGCAGCAGGAGAGGGGTGGGCTGCTGGGCCCACAACCCTGGGTTACGGGCCCTGGCAGGCTGAGGACATGTGGCTGCGGTTGGGCCACAGGGAGGGCACAGCAACCCCTGAATTGCTAGAGCTGGCAGCATGTGAAGGGCAGGGACGAGCCTGACCCTAACCCACACCCTACCCTACCCCGGGTTTAGGGGGAGGGGGGTGGGTTGAAGGGGGGAGGCAGCCGTCACACTCGGGAGGGGCGGCTGGCCCGGCCCTGTTGCGTGGCCTGCCTCCCACACACACCTGGTCTTAACACAGAGTACAGCGTGGCACAGAACAGGTCCGGGCGCTTCACATGCTCCAGCACCTCCGATGCCAGCACAATGTCGTACAGGGCGGTGGCTCTGGGCTGCCCTACTGACTGCGGCCTACCTGGCCCTGCCCCCTCAGCTGGCACGCATGCGACGCCAGGCACGTCTGCACTAGGGCAAACCATGGGCTGCTGGTCTTGATACGTCTGTGCAGTCGATACTACATCAGCTCCCGAGGTAGCGCACGCAGCAGCTCCGGTAGGGGTTGCTGCATCATCGCCAGCCTTAGCGCTGATGCTGCCAGCGGGATTTGAGGAGGGGGCTGTGCTGGGAGTGTCAGGGGTAGGGCTCTGGCCCAGTGGCTCTGCTGTGGCGGTAGGAGCGGGGTGCGGCTGCGGCTGCTCTGGCTGCAGGCCGTGGGTGACAGCCTGGCTTGTGATCTGCCTGGCCAGCTCCTCCAGGGCAATGCACTGGTACCTGCACGGCCAGTCAAGGAAAAGGTGATCAAACAGATGACCAAACCCAGGTGGGCCAGTCCGACCCTCCCAACCCAACCCAGGTTATCCAAACCCAGGTGAAGAAACAGATGACCAAAAGGGTGCATGGGATGCAGCAGCTGTCACAGGTGCAGGGTGTGTTGCTGCCCAGGCTCACTTAGTGCGCTCCCTTATTAGGGGGTCGCTGGCTGCATGGAGCTGGGCAACTTTGATGTTGTCATCAGTGATGTCAATGCCATGAACTTGAGCTCCCATGCGGGCCATACTCTCACTGAGGATGCCACCGCCACAGCCCACGTCCAGCACACTCAAGCCCCGGAACACCTCTGCAGGGCGGGCATCCAGTCCCAGCGCTTCACAAGCTACATCACGGATGAATTTGCACCTGCAATTTCACGGCCAGCTAAACCCGTTCTACCGAAGAGGAAGCAGAACCGGAATCCTTCAAGGGCCTTGCTCGCACCTGGTTGGGTTCAGGCGGTGCAGAGGCGCGAAAGGGCCTGACGCATCCCACCATTGATCCGCAAGCTGTGCAAACTTGCGTGCCTCGCGGGGGTCAATGGACGCTCCAACAGGGGCTGTGCTGAGCTGGCGAACCGCACTCACACTCCATAACGCAGACCAGCAGTTGCTAGGCCTGTAATGCCACAACTGTGACGTATACAACCTCTGCATGAATGCACCTCTGTCCCAAATGCCATGCGCATTGAGGATTGAATGCGCCATGGCCACATGGACAAGAGTGTATGGCCAGTAGGGCGCGACCATATCATTTTTGATCATTTTTCAGCATGGACATATCATCTGCCCTGTGGGCCGCCCTTGGCAGATATGGCCGTGGCTTAGTGATCCATACATAGCTAGGGGTCTCCGCTAGCCTACTCTCCGCTCGATAAGTCTCAACTCTTCTCCACCGCCCTACAAACGGTGAAAATCATATCCCATTCATATTCAGTCATATCGGCGTTTCCTCAGGAAAATCATAATTCGGTCGCGCCCTAATGGCCAGCCTATTTGACAAACCTTGCGTAGAAGCACTGACGGGGCGGGAAATGTAGACTTTGATGCAAACCCAGTCCACCTTGTCTCGTCCTCGACTCCGCAGCTGATAATGCTACTCATAGAGTGTTTTCTCGTTCTCATGTCATGCTGTGTTCTCTTGTCATTCTGCAGGGTGGCCGACTTTACAGCTGCTTCTGCCGTTCACCCCAGCAACATGCCATAAATGCCATTCCAGCACTTCGCTGCTACACACACTCCACGCAATCTCCGTCACGTCATGATCCACATGGATGGAAGTTTAAGGTATGCCAATTGCAACCTAGACTGAAAGTCGCTACTCCTTCAGCCTCGAGTACTAGCTGAGGGTCCCAGTAAGTACCGCATGCAAGCACGCAACCATGCATGCCATGACCATCACAGGCACCAGAGATGTGATGGGGGACGGACTCCACTTCAGCGTGCTCCTGCACTGCACTGCCTGGCCCAGCATCAGCATCAGCATCTAGACTTGGGCAGCGAGCAGTGCAGCTCAACACCATCGTATGCTTCTGGATGCATGGGACTAACAATTGCAGTTTCCTCTCATCTGCCACCACCACCCATGCGTCTGATCTGGATATCCACATGCCCACATGCCCACACACAGACATACCCATGCACCCCAGCGCCTGCATTCACCCCAACAACCCCAGCTTGTTTCACCAACCCACCAAGCATCCAAGAGCAAAGACACACAGCCAGCCCTGAGCCCTTTTGGGACTCCTGACCCTCAGCGCAAGGTGTCCAGCTCGCCTGCCATGCCATGCGCAGGGGAGACGCAGCCACAGCCACAACATACCTACCCCAGCCGCCCAGCGCCAGGCAGCAGCAGACTACATACACCTCCCCCTGGCAGCTACCCACTGCCGCCCGTGTCAAAGTCCCACTCACAACCAGCACACCCCAGGTCACTTCACCCAGGCCGCCACTTCATCTTCCGCTTCACGCATTGCAATGTCTGCAGCTCACCCCTCCCACAGGCAATGGAACTTACTGCCACTCAGAACAAGTGCAGCCTGATGCTGGTGCTTCAACCTATGGCATCATACCTCATACACCCAACACAACCCTCATCACTACCGCAACGAACACAACAGCAGCCTGCCTAGCTTCACACCACCAGCAGCGGCAGTGGCGGTGAGAAGGTGCATGCCTTGCTCCCTCCGCCCCTGTGGCTGCTACAACTCCGCATCCACCCCTAACACACCCCTTCACAAGCTGCTCCACCTGACAGCCCTCCCCCTCCCATGCTGCAATACTCACGCGCTACACTGCCCACCCACACCCACAGCCGTCCCCCCTCCCCCTCCACCCAGCAACCCCCCCGCGCTGCACAGCCCACCCCTACACTACACTGGGAGGGCCAGGGCCACGACCAGCAGAGACCCCTCCCTCCCTCACTCCCTCCCTGCCCCCCCACCCCTCCCTCCCCCTCCCCTGCCCCTGCCCCTACCCCTGTGTTTACCACCGCATCCGACTGCTCACCCCGCCCTCACAGGGTTGCCTTTGCCTAGCTTGGGGTCCCCACCCGCTGTGGCTGCAGCAGCCCGCGCCGCGCGCTTGCTGGCCTTGGCGCTGTTGAACATGGTGATGAGGCTGGCTGTGACCTCGGAGAAGGAAGGCCGGGCGGCGGGGTCCTGGGCCCAGCAGCGCTCCATGAGCTCACGCCACCCGGGGGCTGGCTCAGGGGGGCAGGGGGTGCCGGGGAACACGGCCTCCCACTCGGGCGTGCCTGGGGGCCGGTGGTGGGCCAGGGGTGGGGGCAGCGGCGGTGGGGGGGGCAAGGAGGTGGGTGGTGGGGGCTCCCGGGGGGCGGGAGGGTGGGAGGACAAGGGGGAGCGGGAGGGCAGGGAGGAGGTATGTTTGGCAGTGCGTGCAGGCGATGTCACATGCACAGTGTGGACAATAACATTTCCATTTTGTATTATACCGAGGCAACTGCAAATAGCAATGATGACTGCCTCGCCCAACCTCCTTATCCCTACCTGTGCAGACCTCCCCTACCCTCCTCCTGACCCCCCACCCCTCCAGCCCTCACCAGGGATGGGCGGGCGCACCACATGACCCTGCATGATGCGCAGGAACATCCGCGCAATCTCCTGGCCGTCGCTAGGGTTGCGCCTGCTCCACATACTCCACAGCACCACGCCAAAGCTGTACACGTCCACCTGTTGGACCACAGCCACACACGCCAGCGGCTCTAGGCCCAGGCTGGGGTGGGGGGCGGCAGGGTCCTAAGCAGACCAGGTGCCAGGGAGGTAGGGCAGGCCAGGTGGCATGACGCTGGGGGCGGCAGCAGGTGAGGCTGATCAGGCAGCAGGGGGCGGGCTGATCAGGCAGCAGGGGGGTTCCCTTCACACACCTTCTCATTCACAGACTCAGGGGTGCGACACAGCTCAGGCGCAGCCCAGGGCAGCACGCGCGCCACGCCCACCTCGTCCAGCGCATGCAGCTGCCGGGGCCGCGAGAGGCCAACATCAGCGATCTGAGGAGGGAGGGGTCATAAGGCCACACAGGGGCTGACCCCCCTGCCATGCCATACATCCCTCAACACCCTACTTGGCGGGGACAGCAAGCCTCCCCCCTCCCTGGACTAGCTGCCACGGCCAAGTGGTGAACGCCCAGGACCCCCCATGTCCCTCTCATCCCTCTCACACCCATCACCCCTCATCCCCGTAGGGCCTCATGCGCCACTGCCATGTGCCCCTGCCCTGCCGCACCCGCCTGGCCCACAGCCAGCAGGCCACTCCGCCTGTCGCCCTGCTGCACAGCCAGTCGCCAACCGCTCCCTCCCAAAACCCTAGACATATAGATTGCAACTCTTCAGGACCCTAGACCCTAGACACTCCTCAGACCTAGAGGCTTAACCCCCTGCACTCAGGCTCCCAGTGCAGCCACCCTCTCAAAGAGACCAGCAGGGTCTGACCTGCCAAGGGCAGCAGGGAGAGGTCTCTGCCCTCAGGCAGCAGGCGCAGCCGCAGCGTGGTCCCTCCCTTTACCTTGCACAGGGGTACTTTGTCGGAGGAGAAGCCCACGATGAGGTTCCCTGTCTTCAGGTTCCAGTGGGTCACGCGCTTGCCGTGGCAGTATTCCATGCCCTGCAGCCACCACCACAAGCATACCAGGCACTGGCAGTCACACCAGGCAGCTGCCCATTGGTAAGCGCGATGCAATGACCACGATAATGAAGCTACTGATGATGGTGATGATGGTGAGTCATTATGTAGCGTGGGTCACATGCTTATGGGGCCAGCTGAGCGCTGCACCCCGCCTTGCGACAACAGCCCCGACGCTTACAGCGTAGTGTTCACACCCTGGACAGGGCCCTTCACAAGCTCACAGCCGGCAGCAGGGCAGGAAGCACACCAGAGTTGGCAGTGTTCCCATCACAGCCAGCAAGCCCCCTATCCTCCTTCAGTTGACAGTACTGGCAGCTGGCAGTACAGGTTTGGCAGTACACCAGTGTGTGGGTGGTAGTCCAGCTAGCAGGACTCCCTTCTGCCTGCTGCCCACAGCAGGCTCCTCCTGGCCTCCTTGACTTGGCATACATCACAGTGGGCAGTGCTCCCATGACAGCCAGCCAGCAGGGTCCCCCAAACCCCTCCCTGAGGCCAGCACCCCACACTCACGCGTGCTGCGTCCAGGGCAACCTTGGTGAGCACCAGGTTGGAGGACAGGAAGTCTGCCTGCCGGGCTATGGCGGAGCCCAGGGAGCAGCCGGACAGGAACTCAGCCACCAGGGCAGGGCGCTGGAGCAGACCCTGACCGCACATAGCAGCAGCAAACGCAGCAGCAGCAGCAGCAGCAGCAGCAGACGCAGCAGTGCTTGGCACCATGGCCTCAGCCAATCGCAGCTAGTGTCCTTAGCAGCAGCTGCTAACCCCAAGCCCAAGCCCAAGCCCAAGCCCAAGCCTCCCTATTGCTGTTAACCAAGCTGTTATGTCAAGGGTGCTGTCCAAGCCAGGTGTGCAATTGCAGGTGGCAGGTACAGCAGCTTGATGCCATGGATGCCATGGATGAGGCGCCATGCGCCACCAGTCAAGCAGGGCTGGCTAGTATGCATGAGCTGCACATGCATGCATGCATGCATGCATGCATGCATGGGTCACACACCAAGCAACTTGGCATGCTTGCAACATGGCACCCACACTCATTTGCCCTGTCACACACTGCTGTCATCACACTTCATCCTACCTCAGACACAGCGCTCTGAGACTCCTGATCAGCTGAGGTGGCAGCAGCAGCCTCTGCAGCTGCCACGACCCTCTTTGTAGCCTCATCCTCCTCCACCTCAGGCTGAGGCAGCTTGCTCAGGGGTCCGCTGTACCCTGGCATGCCGTCCTCTGCCACGGCTGCTGGGCCAGGGGAGCAGCCCGGGCCCCCTGCCCCTGCCCCTGCCCCTGCCCCTGCCCCTGCCCCTGCCCCTGCCCCAGGGCTGGGGGAGGTTGAGCCCGCAACGCTCACTCGCGACAAGCGAGAAGGCAGGTTGCCTGAGCTTCGTGTGGTCAGGGTTTGAGCAACACCTGCAGGGCCTGCGACGGCATCGCTCTCTACGGGACTCGAACCCCGACGCGAACCTAGCATCGGCTGCGGCGGACTGGCTTCCCGGGACAATTGCACCGCTTCAGAGCCAAAGGGGCCATCTGCGCGTACTGTCGCCACGGCCGCAAAGGGTGAGGTCACACCCGCACTTGGAGAATTTGCGCCAGAGTTATGCCCCCCACTGCCGCGCGCGCTGTCTCCACTGCGACGTGCCGGCTTTGCTGCCCACGTGGACTCTTCAAACAGGGCTCTTGCCACTGGTGCGTGGTTTGCAGGGGGAAGCGGCGGTCTGCAGAGTTCCGCTACCTTGACCCCATCGGCAATTGCAGCAGCGTCTGCTGCGGCATTGGGGTCGGGGCCGGCACTGTTCAGCCGCGCGGCCATGCCTGCACCAATGCTGCCTGACGCGACTGTGCTGGGGTTGCTCGACAACGTTTGAGCAGCCCACAAGCTGCCGCCCTCGCTTGGCAGCCGTGCACTGCCAGCCGCGCTGCCCGGGCTCATTGCGCTGATGTTGCTGGCTGTGCGCAGACTTGCCAAGCGCAGGTTGGGTAGAGCGTAAGCATCTGCATCGCCCGCACCAGCAGCCATTTGCTGAAGACCACGAGTGCCCAAGTCCGAAACGCAAGCTCGAGGCGACCCTCGCAGACCTGGGCCACCCTCAGGGGCTGGAGACCCCGCGACCAGCAAGCGCCCTCCCTTCCCAGCCGGGAGGGTATGGATGTTTCCCTGCAGCACATGGCTGCGGTCCACGACACGCCGCATGTTGCCACTAGACGTGCGCCCCGCGGTGATCGCGGTCGCGGTGCAGTGTGCCTGTTCCAGCTGAGCTGTCGACATGTCCTGCGCATTGTCGCCGCGACTGCTGGAGTTCCCGCAGTCGATGGAACCCTCGTCGGCGGCACTGGAGGAGCTGGTGATGCCCACCACGATGCAGCCGTCATGCATGTCATGTGGGGCCAGCAGGTTGGGCGTGCTGCTGTACACGCCGAGATTGGAGGGAACAAAGTTCGCCTGCTGCTCAAACATAGGTCCCATCTTCACCCTTGAGCCTTCCTGAGAGTCTGCAGCCAAGAGTACAAGGCAGCAGGGCTTGGTCTGTGATTGACTGCACAAGCAACAGGTTGCCTCAGAGAAAAGAGAGAGAAGCAATGAGAAGCAAGTATTTGCTAACTGTCTAGCAGCTCCACCACCCACCCACCCCCACTACCCTCCCACACCTCCCACACCTCCCACACCCTGAAGCACTTCAAAGGGCACACTGGCAGCCCTCCCTCCCCTGCCCCCTTCGCCCCCACCTGTGGACTTGCCACCCTTCAAGCGCAGCAGCACCTCCGAGCTGCCTGCGCCCCCAGTCCCGCCGCTGTGCAGCTTGGCCAGTGCACTGGACGCCACGGCATCTGCCTCCTCTAGCACCGGGGTCAGGGCATGCAGCAGGGAATGTGTGCGGGGCGACGCTGGAGCGTCCATGCGTGCCCGTTGCTCCCAATGCTGGCCTGGCATGGCTCCGCCTGCTGCCTGCTTGGCCCCAGCATCCCCCTCACCACCCCCTGCCGCCCCCTCTGCTGCATTAGCTGCCTGTGCAGTGGCGGTGTCCAGCTGCTCCTGCTGCGCCTGCTGGGCTGCTTGCTCGGCAGCCTGCTGCTGCTTGAGGGCAGCCTGGTAGGCGGCACGCGCAGCAGGCCCGGCCACGCCATGCTCCACGGCCAGCTTGTCAGGCAGGGTCACCGCATAGAGACACAGCACTGCGGGAGACAGGCAGACAAGCAGGCGGGCAGGCAGGCAGGCAGGCAGGCGGTGTTCAGTCACAGCAGCTGCCTGCATCTCAGCCAGCCCATAGCAGCCAGGGGGGGTACTGCAGTGTTGCTGTCTGTCGGCCAACCATCACCGGCAGCAGCAGAGGCCACCAGGCTTGCAGACAACGAGGCTCCTGGTCAGCAAGTAAATGAGGCTGAGCAGGCAGTCAAGCAGGCAGGCGGTGTAAGGGTCCCAAACGGGTACAACGGCCAGCACCCAGACCTAAACAAACCCAGACCTACACCAAACCCCCTAAGTGAAAAACCAAAAAACCCAAATCTCAACCCAGACCCAGACCTAAACCTGGACAACCAATGGAAGCGCAGCAAAAGGGTGACAAGGATGAACAGGAGGCGGCGGGCTACCATCCCAGCAACCATACAGCCCTCATGCAGCAGGAGGCCCCTCCCTCCCTCCGTCCCCTCCTCCCAGCACCATGGAGCCATCACCCACCATTGGGGTGCCTCAGGCCTGACAGCACAGAGGCTTCCCTCAGCAGGTCCTTCACGGCGGCCTGACCACCAGCAGCAAGGCACGGGCAGCAGTCCAGCAGGGGGGGTCATGCAGGCAGGCATGACCACACACCATATCACCCTGTGCTTTGCTCACCTCCACTGCAGCTGCTACCCACATGCTGCTGCTGCTGCTGCTGCGTGACCAGCTCTCCGAACAGCATTGACCCTTGCAGCTTACTGCAGCTCCGCCGCAGCCTAGGCACCCCCGCCTCCGCCCTCCACCCACCCTGCGGCATGCGCCTGAGCCATTTCCTCCCTAGTGCTCCTGCCCATGTCCCACCACGCACCCTGCTGCTGGTGTGTGTGCCGGGAAGGTCACGGAAGCACTTGACGGCGACGTCCACACCCAGCCACTTGGCCAGGTAGCAGTCCGCGAATCCGCCGGAGCCAATGAAGCGCACGATGCGCAGGTCACAGGGCCTGGCGCAGGGATAGAGGGCAAGGGGGGATAGGGGGCAGGGGGGTGTGGTGTGGTGTGGTGTGGGAAGGGAGGCGAAGAGGGGGCGGGGGGCAGCGGGGCAGCTTTGCAAGGGAGGGTCAGCGGGGACAAGAGCAGGGGCAGGAGGGCGGGGAGGTCAGGTCGCCACACATGCCGTTCAGCTGGCTTGGTGCTTGCAGTCATAAGCAGGGGCAGGGCCAGGTCAGGGTGGCTCTCGGCTCACCTGATGATCTCCACCACAGTTTTGACTCGGGTCAGCAGCTTATCAAAGGAGGCCATGGAGGGGGTGACCCGGGGGGCCCCCCCTGCCCCACCCCCTCCCCCTGGCTGCTGCTGCTGCTGCTGCTGCTGCGCCCCAGCACCCCCCAGCTGCCCCATGCCCGGGTGCAATTGCTGCAGCTGGAGCTCCTGCGGCGGCGCCCCTGCAGCTAGTGGTGACATGGCACCGCGCCCCTGCCCTGCCTGAGCCGCCTGCAGTGCCGCCTGCTGCTGCTGCTGCTGCTGCTGCTGCTGCTGCTGCTCCAACTGCTGCTGCTGCTGCAGCTGCTGCATGTACTGCTGGTGCATGGCACTGGGGGTGTGCCGGGGAGGTGAGCCCGGCTGGGAGGGCGATGCAGAGGAGGTACCCGCACTCTGGCCTACGGGGTGTGAGCCGGAGTTATTGTCACGGCCCTTCACGCTGCCTGCATCGCTGTCCGTGCCTGCGGCAGCGGCAGGCCCAAGACCAGGCTGGTGCAGCCACATAGCATGGCCCAGCATCATGGCAAACCCTGACCTGACCTGACCTGACCTGACCTGACCTGACCTGACCTGACCTGACCTGACCTGACCTGACCCAGGCTGGCTTGGCCTGGTGTGCTGCAGCCCTCCCCAGCCACCCTGTGTAGCTGTGCAGCAGTGCAGCATATGGCCCCCCTGGAGCTGGGCAGCCCACTGAAAGCAGCAGGGCAGTGGGCAGCAGAGCAGTGGCCGCCAGCCAGCCACTAGGGTCAACATTAGGACCACCATCAGTCCCTTAAGCCAACTGGAAGGCAGCAGCAAGCTGTACACTGTAGCGCAAGGCTGCACATGCCTTTGCCTGGTAACGCCCCAATGAAGGGGCCATCGTGTGCTGGTCACCGTGCCTGCCTGCCTGCCTGCCTGCCTGCCTGCCTGCCTGCTGATGGCCTGCCTGGCAGATGAGCCTCTGAACAGCCACAGGATATACAGACTGGACCCCACACCCACTATGACACCAGTGGCTGTCACCTCCAATGGTGCACAGCGCGCCTCAGCAGGCACCAAACCCCTGACCCTCACCCTGACCCTGACCCTGACCCGGCACCACATCCATTACCAGCCAGGCGCAGCACCACTCCTCCCAACACCTTAGGCAGTACAGCCAGCCAGCCTGCCTACCAGGTATTGTGAAGAGGCTGGACCAGCTCTGCTTGCCTGTGATGGGCGTCGGAGCCCAGCCAGCTCCTCCGCTGCCGCTGCCCCGCAGTCCGCTGCCCCGGGGGCTGGTCAGCCGGCTGGCCAGGTTGCTGACCGGCCGGTCCACGTACAGGTGCAGCTTGAAGGTGGGCTGCTTGCTGGCAGCACAAAAGTCTGACCACTCAGACCTGAGCGATGGCAGGTATGGCACACGAGCAAGCAGGCAGGCAAGCAGGCAGGCAGTCATCCATGGGTACATGCAGGCATGTGTCATGCTAGGTGTGAATAAGGCTGATCAGGTGCGCTAGGCTTCAGTGTCTGTCTATCATGTTTGCAGGAGCAGGAGCAGGAGGAGCAGGAGCAGGAGCAGCAGGATATGGAGCAAGAGAGACAACTGCTGGCTGCACGCACCACATGTTGGCCACGTCCTCGTCACTGCGGACGTCCACGAGTGTGCCTGGTGCACCCGGCAGCTCATACCGCAACACAGCCTGCATGCACCGCCCCACGAGCCAGCATGCACTAGGTGATGGTGGGTTTGTACCACTACAGCCGTCAGCCTGGCATGGCTACTCAACATTGCCCATGAGCAACTTTGTTCTAAGGGCTGGCGACTGGGTACTGCCCTGCACTGCTGGCTAGCTGGCACCAAGGCATGTGCTGCTGCGATCACTGGTGGCCAGGCCAGTTGTCACACGTCACACACTCCCAACCACCTGCCCCTGCCAAGCCAATGCCTTTGACACCCGTCCTACCCCCACCCCACCCCACCCACCCTGCCCGACCAACCGACCTTGCCCCCGCCTATGGGCTAAACAACCCACCACCTCCGCCATGCCCCCCCCTTGCCTCCTCACCTCCACCCCCAGCTTCATGTGCACTTCATTGGCCACCCGCGCCACCAGGTCCGTGTAGCTGATCTCTGTCTGCAGCCCGCCCAGCAGCCGCGTCTCTCCCCCGGTGTACTCCCAGCCCCCTGCACCAGCACACACAGCCAGGACACAGGCGTCCAACATTGCATGCCCTATCACCCTCCCGCCAACCCCCAAGCCCCTCCCTCGCCCCTGGCCCTACCACATCAGCCCCTCCCACTCTCACGCTGCCACCAACCCGCATTACTCCACCTCCAACTCAGCCACCCCATACCCCTCCATGTGCCTACTCAGCCCGCCTGCCTGCCTTGGCTCAAGCCCGCCCTCAGCTCCCCAGTCAGCCTGTATCCTCCCACAGTGGCTGCAGGCCTTGCCCCGCTGGCCCACCTGACCCCATAGGCTCAGGCTGCGTGGGCCCTGCGCTGCACAGCCCCTCCATCGACACCCTGGCTGCATTGTGCAGCCCCAGCCCACTTGGCTGGGGCCAGCTGGGCAAGGCCTCAACCCCACATAACACTGCCACAGGAAGCCACAGGCTGAGGGCAGGGCAGTGCAGGGAGGGCCCTGTAGGGAGGCTGAGGGCAGGGAGGGGGTAGAGACAGAGCCCTGTAGGGAGGCTGAGGGCAGGGCAGTGCAGGGACAGAGCCCTGTAGCGCACCAGTGACGGAGGTGGTTGAGGAGCCTCCGTATGTGAGCAGCACCTTGACTGTGTTGGGCTTGCTGGGGGTGGTGCTGCCCACGCTGGCAACCGTCCTTGCTGACCCCACACTCGCCCCTGACAGGGCGTGGTTCAGGGACTGTGGGCCGATGTGCTGGTTGGCTGTCATGCAGGGCATCAGGTAGCCCATGCCTCCCCCATGCCCCTGACTCAGCTGACCATAGCCCAGGGACATGGCTGCAGGGGAGGGGCCTGCGGCTGCACCCCCCACCACTGAGTCTGGGCCCAGCATGGGCAGGCTGCTGGACAGGTCGCTGAGCTGCAGCTTGTGCAAGCCACCTGACAACCCGGCGGAGGGGGCCAGCAGGGGCGCAGCCAGGGAGGCGGCGGTGGGGGCTGGAGGCGGCACGCGGGCAGGGGCCTGCATGGCGACCAGGCTGGGGTGCATGGGGGGTCGGTAGGAGTAGGGGTTCATGTACGCAGCAGGTGGGAGGGGGTATGCCCCCCCACCAGCGGCAGCAGCAACGGTAGGCAGCTGGGCTGGGGGTGACACGCCTTGCGCAAACAAAGGACCAGGTGCCTGTGTCTGAGCATGGGGCATCAGAGGGTTCATGAAGGGGTATACCGGCCCAGAACCCTGGGGAGGTGCATGCTGATGACCATACATGGGTGCTGGCGCTGATGGCATGGAATAACCACCGGGGCTGTTGTTGGTGGAGCTGGCTGGGCTGGCAGACAGTGCAGCCAGCGCTGCCGAGGCTTGCAGCTGCAGCAGCTGGGCGTGGGTGAGTTTTGGAATAGTGCCTGACAATGAAGAGCTGGTAGCACCGACAGACTGGTTGCTAGGGGCCGAGAAAGCATGGGCGGGCTGGGGTTGACTGGCTCGAGCGACAGGCGGCATGATGGGGTACGCCGCGGACTGGGCGGCTGGCCGCATCGCCGCCGAACCTGATGCCGACGCCCGGCTAGACTGCGCAGGTGGCAGCAGCATGGGGCCGTGCAACGTGGCCGGGTACTGCTGCGTTGAGGTGTGCAACTAGTGCACAACAACGCGTAGCCATATGCGCCCACGCAATGCGACACCGAGGTGACGAAACAGTGAACCGATCTCTTCGCACGCATATGTAAACTCGACCCTTCCCGCACTTACTGCGCTGACGTCCCCATGTGAAGAGGCAGGCGCTGCAGCTCGCGCATCCAGCGGGTCTGAAGCCCCTGCCGAAGACTCTTGCTTGGAGGCAGTCTTGCTTGAGAACGGAAGCTTCAGGCCGAAGAACTTTGCTGCGGGACTGCTTTGAGCTGCCCCGGGTGGGCTTGGCACTTCTGGCTGAAGCAGGTGCTGCGGCAAGCCCGCATCAGCCTCCGGACCACGGACACGCATGACTTCCCAAGCACTCTCGCGCGCAGACCCTGATGGGCGCTCAACGCCGCTCACCCTGTCTGCTGCAGCTCGGCAGGGTACTCATGCGCTGCCGAGGCTTGACACAGTAGAACAAGAAACCCTCGTGTGACAGGTTTCCCACGAACTCGCTTTTGCCCATGCCACGTCCATGTCGTTGCCTCCTTGCCTCAAACCTGACTTTGACTGCCTGTCCCACACTAGCAGAGTTTAGACTCCATTAAAATGCCCAGGTGAGATCCATGCAGTTCACGATGTCGTCGTACTTTCCGGGGTGACACTCTTACCTTTCCACATGACCCCCCTCTCACTCATGTTCGCAGGCGCGACTCTCCGATTGCTAGTTAGGCCTCGCGGGGGGGCTGGCAACTTTGCCGGGCGCCCGACCAGAGTCGACTGAAGCGATAAGAGCGCAAACCCTCTGTCAGGTGCAGCATACAAAGCATCCCTGTTAATAACCTTAGCCACACCTCTGCAGTTACCAATCTCGAAACAGCGTACACAAAGCAAAGCTCCGATATCTCGGAATCATGCTGGGATCATCCTGGTTGAGCTTTTTATCGGTGCTACAAGAACCCCATAGATGCAAAGCAGACATCACTGGCAAGCAGTGATGGGTAATACAAGATACGTGTATCGATACAGATACGTATTTGTTGTATAATACCAAAATACACGTATCGTATTAAAAAAATACAAGTGCCGGCCGGCAAGTTGCGTGGATGCCTTCGATGCAGCTGCTGGTTGCTGCCACAACTAGAGTCCGCGCTAAAGGCATGCCGCGCGGGGCTAAAGCCATCGGCCTGCTCCCGGAGCAGTCGGTCGCATGTGCCGGTTATACATGCAAGAACATCAGAGTTGGGAGGCCCTGACTTTCCAACGTCGCCGTGCTGCCCAGACATCAAGGACAGGCTGCAGACTGGCTGCGCTGCTCCTTTCATGCGTGACGTGTTGCCTCTGTATCGCTGTATTGTATCGATACAAAAAATACACGTTTTTCTTGTATTTTCTTGTATTTCCTGTATCGATACACGTATTACCCATCACTGCTGGCAAGGCAATGTACAGAGCATCCGCTGTCGGAGCTTCGTTTTATACCGAACGATTTGGACAATGGAACCCCGCTTGCCATGTCATGCAAGCATGATCGGCATTTTTTGTCGCATTTTTTGTCCCAGTTTGCATGGGTTTGCATGAGGACTTGGGTATTTCTAGTGGCTCGTGATGCGTCGGGTGTAATCACAGGCACCAAAGTCTGGAGATTTAAGAATGCATTTCTTGAAGCTAGGTGTCCCGGTCCAGCCACCTGCCGCATGGGGTGAGGCCACAGGTCTAGGCGCAGGTGGAGCGTGGGCTGGGCAGGTGGAGGGGGGGCCTGGACAGGGGGAGGGGGGTTGGGCGGCATCTCATGGCACCACATCAGGCCACGCAAGGGCTCGCCATGCCGCTTGCTCCAGGCTGGGCGCACCATCTCATGGACTGGGCAACTGAACTGCAAAGATGCATCAGTGAGGGGCCCTCACCCACGGTGCCAACAGGTTGGTATGGATCGGTCGGTTGGAGCTGGTTAGGGCGTGGCTACAGTGGCACGGTGCCTCCAGGTCTCTGCCATTGTTACCTGGTCATGTCCATAGCGGTGTTTGGAAACTGGTCCTTGGAGACCAATGTCCCGTGTCAGTGTGTCCCACTGGTCACCTAAGTTGGTCACCTAGGGCAGGTGGTGGGAGCAGGCCGCCCGCCCTCCAGGCGAAAGCTCTTCCCTGAATGCACACCGGCTCTGCCTAAATTTCCTTCTCCTACTCCTTCTCCTTCTCCTGCCATGCCCCACAGGTGAATCACCAGTGAATCACCAATGAATCACCAGTGATGCACCACTGGTGATGTGTCATGACGTGTCAGCTGCTGGGGCAGCATGCACATCACCCGCCACCGCCCCATCGGCCCTGGCCCAACAAAGCAGCTAAGGAGGCGGAATTAGCTGCCCTGGGTGCGGTCAGGGTGGGGAGCAGTCAGCTCCTTTGCAGGCAAGCAGGCTGTCGTTCTCTGGGGCTGTGGCCCAGGCCGCTGCAACATGCAACATTGGCTGTTGACCTGCGGTGGGAAAAAATGGCACTTGGTGGGCTGGGTGGGCTGAGCTGCCTGCTCAGCCTTGGTGCATTTGCTGCGCTTGATTGGCCCGGGAGTGCTGGGTTCTGGTTCTAAGGGTGCTGTCTGTGTGGCTTCCTGGCTGCTGCATAGGGACTGTGGCAGGTTGGGCTGCTGGTTTGTAGCTGAAGAGGTGCCGTGCAGGGCAGCTGGCCTGCATCGTGCACCATTGCATCGTGTACCTTTGTCCGCTGATGGCGCTGTACTCACCCGACCTTGCATTGGCCACGCCATGCCGCTGCTGCAGTTTTGCAGGTGTACTAGGTCACTGTCTCTGTTAGGTCTCTGTTCTGGCATCATGCCGATCGTTGCTTGAGGCGGTGCCTGGACGCCCGGCTGTCGGCGCCCGTGTCACAGATACGCAAGGTCTACCAGCGCCAATTTCAGGTGCTGTTAGTGTGCGAGTTCCGCACTGCCGCAGGAGCGCAACATCCGGCGGTTTGTGACGAGCGGATACCGGCCTAACGAGCTATGCTGCTCGCTTGGTTGACCGAAGCTGCCAAACCTCGACGCCCTGAGCAGGGAGTACGTGCACATCGCCGAAAGGAGTACGTGCACACTCTCACGGAACATCAGAATAAGAGAAAGAAGTCAAAAGTGCAGCAGGCTACCCCTCCCATTGAACCACCAACCCCCTAAACGATAAGGGACAACGGCTTTTCCGGACTCATTTCTGCACGGATTTACACGCGGATTGAAGCGTCGGAATGAGGCCGCACCGAGCCTGCGGACTTGATGTACGTTGACCCAGTAGTAGTGAGTCCTTGTTAAACGCGATGGTTAGTGCGCGATGTGCGAGGAGCCCGACCTCATGTCCAACATAATAACCCACATGCGCTGGCTCTGAGGCGACGAAACTAGGCTCAGGGGCTCTGAAACTAGGAGGAGACCACGGCATGAGCATAGCAGCATCAGCAACGTGCACATCCGCGACATCATTGCAACAGCTTGGCTGGGTGTTGCCTGGAGCGATTGCGACATCGTGCAATCATGCTTAGCACTTGGTCAAGTACGCCGATGTACAAGCCATTTATCACCAACTCCAATGGGTGAGACTACCGAACGTCACTCCAAAGCGATAGGCGCCCTCCAACCGACCGTCACCGTCACCTGGCCCTCCAAGGGCTCACATTCCGCCGACACTTCCAGCACCCCCCCGCATCGCATACCCACTGCCTGCTGCAACAGCAGCACCGCCTGCGCCCCAGGGCCAGGGCGGCCAGGCTGCGGTTCCACCCGGCAGCACTGCCTCAGCCCCTGCTGCTCCCCCCCGCCCAGCACCTTGCTGACGTGGTCCAGGGGGGTGGGGTGGGCACCCAGGGAGGCTTTGGGAGCAAGGTGGGCCGGGTACCCTTCCATTGCTGTGGCCAGGACCCGGGGGGGAGGGGGGGGAGGGGGAGGGGGGACCCAGGCCGCATCCCAGGGGGATTGACCTCGCCTCAGCCTGCAGAGGGGGTGGGGTGGGGTCCTGGGTAGGGGGGTGGGGCCCCCCCTGCTGACTATATGCTGTGGCAGGGGCTGAGGCCAGGCCCACAGCTGGAGGGGGGGCTGGGCAGCACTGTTGCAGCCTGATGTCCACCTCAACCCACAGCAGCACGCCATGCACCTGCATGGCCGCCAGCATGCAAATCAAGTGTCCATGCATGCCGCCATGGAGTGTGCCCACCAGAAGCCTTCACCTCTGCTTGCTGCCGCACTGCTTGTATGCTTGCTGAGGCAGCGGCACATCAACAGCAGTGCAACTGCTGCCAGACACAGGGCAGCATACAGTTACAGCAGGCCCCCTAGCCCCCTGCTGGCCTCCAAGGTCCTGCCCCCTAGGTTACCCCCCCTAGGCCCCCCCCCCTAGGGACCCCCCCCAAGGTCCCCCCCCCTAGCCCCCTCCCTTGGCACCCCTCCTGGGCTCTGCCACATCAATGCCGCATAGACAGTCTTGTGGCCAGGGGGGAGGCGGCACTGCAGGGTCACAGCGGACCTACCCCCAGAGCAGGGGCTGGGCGGGGGCATGCCAGGTCTGCCAACTTCAGGAACCAGCCCCGGACCTCCATCGCCTAACCCGCTGCCCCCCTGCCCCGCTGCCCCAGGCACAGCTCACCCTCCTCCCCTGGCCTCCCAGGCCGTCCCCAGGGAGTGGCAGGCAGGCGCGACCCTGCAGCGGCTGCAGCGGCTGAGTCAGCTCCCATGTCAGCAGGTCCATGCGGGGCGACAGCTCCTGGTAGCCCCCCCCCGCCTGGCTGCACTCCCAGGGCCGGCAGACAAGGGGCGGCAGGCAGGGGCATGGAAGCAGCTGCACCGCCACGGATGGCCCTACTCCTGCCCCTGCCCCTGCTGCCCCTGCTGCCCCTGCTGCCCCTGCTGCCCCTGCTGCCCCTGCTGCCCCTGCTGCTTTCCCCCGCTGTCCCTGCCCTGGCTCTTGACCAGGTGCCCAGGCAGGGCCCCCCCCCGTGTCCCCCCTCACAGCCCCCAGGAGGTCATTGGCCAGCCGCAAGTCCACGCCCTCCACCTGGGGCAGCAGGGGCAGCAGGGGCTGGGTGGCAGTGGGGGCAGGGCAGCAGGGAGGAGGCAAGGCTGCTCCCCCTAGCTGACCCCTGACCCAGGGGTTCGCGCTGCCCAGCTTGCCCCACGCCCACGATGAGGTTTCGACACCCTTCCCCCCCTTCTGGGTTATCCCCACTCTCCTGCACCCCCTCCTCCCCCTCCCCCTCTGAGTATGGCCCCCTCTGGCTGCACACCTACCCCTGTAGGCGCTAGTGACAGCAAACTGTCCCACCTCCCCCCACCCCTCACACGGTGTGGGAGGGCTGTACTGACAACTTGCAACTGAACTTGCAACTGAATACGCACGTGTGTGTGTGTGTGTGTGTGTGTGTGTGTGTGTACCCCTGGGTCCCCCCTCCCGGCCCACCTTGCGCTCTGCTGAGCTGCAGGCTTGCTGTGCTAGAACATGCAATCAGCCAAACAGCCAGTGGGCGCCAGTTCCGCAAGTGGGCGCAATTACCACCATAGCTGGCACCGCCTTGCTAAAAGCTGAGGCTGTGGCCCATCCCTTGTTTGTCGGTATCGCAGTGGGCGCACTCAAGAGTGAGAAGGGGTGGAGAGGGAAGGGAAGGGAGAAGGGGCGGGGGGTGCAGCTCATGCCAAACACAAGGGGCGGGGAGAAGAGTGAGAAGGGTGAGCAGAGTGGCTGCGTGGCTGTGTGTGAGGAGGTGAACCCACCTGGTGCAGCTGCTTGCGGGTGCGCCAGAGGTCAGGCAGCGCCACCGCCACCACCCTCAGCACTGCACGCCCTGGCAGCAGCCAGACAGAGCAGTGTGGTACAGACTGCCTGCATGCAGCAACACGGCTGGGCTGTTGGACAACAGACTTATCTCACTGGAACACATGCAGTAACCATCCCACAGCCCCATGGGGGGGGGACGCTTTGTCAGACCTACCCTACCCCCCACCTCATTACCTTGCATATCTGACACAGTGGCTGGGGAGGGGCAAAAATGACGTCATCACGTGCTGGTGTTCTTGTAGACGAGTGCACGGTCGGTGCATTGACCAGGCTGCCGGCCTGGGAGTCGAACCCAGCACCTGACACCGGCTCCTAGGCAGACAACTTATGAAGTCAACCACTGTGCCCTTGTCCACAGAATTGCCACATACAACGCCACCACCACGCGACAAAGTGCAAGCCACGTTTCCTTTGATGCTCTGCACAGCAGCAGACGTCACCTGCCCGCCCATGGGCCTCCCCTGCCATGGGCCTCCCCTGCATCCACCACCCTCACCTCAGCACCCACCCCACCCCACCCGCCCCTGCCACCCCTAGCACTAGCCCCCACCCCACCTGATGTGTTGCAGGTGGTGCCAGGCGCGTATCACTGGCGCCCAGGGCAGCTCTCCCTGCGTGGCCCTGAACCAGGGCTCTGACAGCAGCAGCAGGGGGCCTGGGTCCCCCCCCCCGCCCTGCACCCCGTCCCACCCCACACTGCCCCCCTGCTCCCCATGTTGCCCGCTTGGCAGCAAACTAGCGTCCAGCTGCTGCTCACAGGCACTGGGGCAGACAGCAGCCTCAGGAGCAGCCCCCGGCCGCCCGGGTGCCGGGTCCTGTGACGGCAGGCGCCTGTCCCCAGTCTGTGGCCCCATGTAGCCCCCTAGGCCCCAGGCAGCAGCCCCAGAGGGGGACCCAGCCGGCAGCTGGGCCTGGTCACATGATGGTGAAGGGTCGACCCCAGTTTGCCCCGCACATGGCGCATGGCAGGCAACGGCTGCTGACGGAGCTCTGGCGGCATCACCAGGGGTGTGGAGCACAGGGGCTGCAGGGGGCTGCAGGGCGACACCAACCTCGCTGATGTCGTGAAGGCAGACAAAGTCTGACACGGGCTGCGGCAGCTCCTCCACTGCCTGCTGCGAGCTCTCCCCCCCTTCAGCATGTTGGGGCTGCAGGCAAGGGGGCGGGGCTCCTGGCAACTCCCCCTGCTGCCCCCCCTGCTGCCCCTGCTGCCCTGGCTTGCCCCTGACCCCCAGCTGCCGGCATGCAGCCAGCAGCCAGCCCGCCTCGAGCTCTGACTCAACCACCACCGTGACTCCCCCAGCCGCCGCCCCCCCTCCCTGCCACCCAAGACTCTGGCCCTGGCGCCCCCCAGCCACCCCCGAGCCCCCTAGCCCCTGCTGGCCTTGCCCTCCGCCCAGGACCCTGCCCCCCCCCGCCCCAGGCTGCAGGGCACCAGCTGGCGCCAGGCCCAGCCCCGGACCCCCTGCTTCCCCCTTCAGGGTAGGGGGGAGGTGAGGGCGCTGCCTGGCTCCCTCTGACACGCTGTGGGGCTGGCTGTGGGGCAGCAGCCTGGCTCCCTCCGACACGCTGGGCGGCTGGCTAAGGTGCAGGTGCTGCCAGGCCAGCAGGGGCAGCAGCAGACCCGCCCCCACACACACCACCTGAGGCCCTGCTGCATGGGGAGCTGCATGCTGAGCTGGGCTGGCCTCATTCCCCCCTGGGCCCCTGTTGAGGCTGCAGGGCAGGCGGTGTGGCGGCTGGGTGGACTGGGCTGCCGGGAGGGGGGGCTGGGGCGCGGAGGGGGCAGGGGGAGGGGGAGAGAGGGAGGGGGCACTGCCGAGATAGTCAGCAGCAGCAGCAGCAGCAGCAGGAGCAGCAGTCCCTGTGTGGGTGGCCAGACGCACCCAGGCTAGGATACCCTGGGCGTACAGCTGCCAGGGGCTGGGCTGCATGACTGCAGGGCAAGCCAGGGGCAGGCCTAGATCCGGGTCAGGGTCAGGGTCAGGTGTAGGGGTAGGCGCGGGGTAGGGGGCAGGGGTCGGGGCAGGGGCAGGGGTCTGGGTGGGTAGCTCGGCAAGCAGGCTGCTTGTGGTGTCAGCGACCCCCAGGGGCTGATCCAGTGAGGTCCTGGCGGCACCCAGGGGGGGCCTGGGGGGCAGCAGGCTGGCGGCCCTTTGGCCCTTTGGCCAGCTGGTCAGGCTGCGGGGCGGGGGCGGGGTCCAGCCCTGGTTCAGTTCCCACAGGCGCTGTGGGCCTAGCCAGGTGTGTAGGGGGGGCAGGGGCCGGGGCTGGGGGGGCGGGGGCCAGGGCCCTGGGGAGGGCGGGGTGTGTGCAGGGACCCCTGGTTGAGGGGCACCCGCCTGGGGCTGGGCCAGGAGCTGCGAGAGGAGTAGAAGCAGCAGCAGGGTTGGGATTGAGAGCAGTGGTGTCAGCAGCGTTGTCAAACATGGGCTTGGAGTTGGCTGTGGCTGGGTGGTGGTGGTGGTGGTGCTGCTGTGTGCCGAGGTCCTGGCGGCATGCTAGGAAGAAAGCCAGGTCGTCATGGCGCAAGTGCAGCTCCACTCCACCCCCCTGCTGCACCTGCGCACAGCGGCAGCACAGCAGTGTGCCCTGCATGGCCTGGCGCTGTGGTCCAGCCTCAGGGTGTCTGAGGCATCAGTGAGGGATGCAGGGTGACCTGGGAGGCACACCCCTCTCAAGTGTAACAGTGTGACCAACACCATGCATGCATGCCAATGACAAGCATGCCCATGTATGGGGGGTTTGTGTGGTCAACTGCTGCGGCAGTGTGACGACAATGTAGTCACACTCCATGTCACACTCTCAAGCCCCTTGCTCAACGTTGAGGGCGGAGGTGTTCACCGCAGGACGGTGTCCTGCTCGCATGACATGGGCTACCATGCAAGACACATGCGTATTGCCCAGCATGCACATGAAGGAACTTGCAGAGCCCACCTTTGCACTGCAAACGACTTTCAATCGAGTCCTTGCAACCTTGCTTACTTACCTTGCTAGCTAGCAAATATGTTTTGTGTGAAAAACCGGTTTACAGGAAGAGGGGCAAGAGGGGGGAGAGGGGCATAAGGGGGCAGAGGGGGGGGGGGAAGCGGAACAAAGTGGTGACACCAGCTGACTGCTGAGCATGTGTTGTGAAGGTCTTGCAGCAGGTGACGCACGACTTTAAGCAGGCAGGGCCTCGCCAGCAGCCCCCCGCTGCACCATGACCACTGGCGGTCTGAGGCACAGCCAGCGGGGCACGGCCACACTAGGCAGTACACCAAGCAGTACACCAGGCAGTACACTAGGCAGTGCACTAGGCAGTACACTAGGCTGGCCCTAAGGGCAGCACCCACCTCCAGGGGCTGAGGCCCTACAGGTGCCCAGCACTGCGTCCAGTGACACCGCCACTGCTGACACACAGGCCGACTCTCCCCCTCCCCCTCCTCCCCTCACCCTCCCCCTCCTCTCCCTCCTCCCCCTCCTCCCCCTCCCCCCCCTCCTCCCCCTCCTCCCCCTCACCAGCATTTGCCCCCTCCCCACCCCCCTGCCCCCCTGCGCTCCCTACGCCCCCTTGCCCCTGCTCATCTTGGCTAGCCGGCGCTTCACCGGGCAGCGGGACCGCCGTCCCCACCCTGCCCCACCGCTGGCCCCACCCAGGCAGGGGCTGTGCTGATGACCAGGCGGTCAGCCTGCACTGCGTCTAGCTGCAGCTGCCACCACACCACCACACCATGCACTTGCCCCGCCTGATGCACCACCGCCTGCAATGCCATGCAAACAGGTGGGTGGGGGGTGGGGGGTGGGGTGCAGAGGCATGGCCAGGCATCAGAACACCTTATGTACAGAAGCTCCAGCCACAGAGTTCCAGTTCTAGTTCAGACTGCCCACACATGCGCCACACACACCACAAGGCGCCCAGTGCAGCCGGCAGGGCAGGCCAGCTTGGCGCCCCCCACCCTAGGTGGCAGGGGGGCTGCAGGGCAGCAGCCGGGGGGGTGGCGGCCACCTAGGCTGCACTGCCCTGGCGGCGCCCTGCAGCCCCGAACCAGCCTGGCTGCTGGGCCCCCCCTCGGGCCCCCCCTGCCCCTGCTGGCCATGCTGCTTATGCTGCTTGCTGGGCCACCTGCTGCATGACAGCAAGCCTCCCAACACAACCTCCCCACAACACCCACACTGGTTGCCCCACTGCCAGCCCCCAGCCACCCCTACACCCCCCACCTGCTCTGTTTGCCGCCTGGCCGCTGGTAGACCCTGACCCTGCTGCCCCCTGTCTGCCCCCATCCGCTGCTCCTACACACTGACCCTGACCACGGACCTCTCCACTCACCTCCCCACACCCACCTTGGTCACGGCCTCCTCGTCATTGGTGCCGGGGGGGTGCTTGAAGTCCAGTGTCATCAGCCGCACAGGGCTGCTCAGGGGCTGCAGCATGCCGGCTGCATGCAGGGGGTCCACATGCAGCTCATGCAAGCGCTGCCATGCAAGCGGGGCCGCATGGGGCTGGGTGGGTGCAGGTGTTGAGGGGGGAGGGGGGAGGGGGCCTGCCCATGCCTGTGCATCCATGTCGGCCAGGGCCCGGACCACAGAGGTTAGGGCCAGAGCAGCAGCAGCCAGGTCAGCTGGGAGGGGGGGTGCTGGTGGGCTGACAACCTGGTGGTCTGGGCTGAAGCCATCCTGAGGCAGCTGCCCTGGGTACGCCCCCCCCTCCTCCTGCTGCTGCTGCTGCTGTGCCGCTTGCTGCCCTGTCTGTTGCTGCTGCTGGCGGGGCCGCTTGCGCCTGGTATCCAGCCCCTGAGCCCGGGCCCCCTGGCCCCCCTGAGCCGCGTGTGCATCAGCTGAGGTAGTGGCTGCTGAGCCTGATCCTGAAGCCAGCGAGGGAGAGTGTGGGTCCGCCTTTGGAGTCTCTGGTGCAGCGGTCTGGTTGCCGGGGGGGACCAGGGTGGTCATGCTGAGCAGGGCGGGGCACTGCACCAACTGGCACCACAAGGAGGCTGATGCAGGGATCATCACGCCATCCTCCTGCGAGGGGCATGCCATGGCATGGCATGGCATGGCATGGCATGGCATGGCATGGCATGGCATGGCATGGCATGGCATGGCATGGCATGGCATGGCATGGCATGGCATGGCATGGCATGGCAAGGTGGGGTGGGCAGGAGGAGAATAAGGGTGGAGAGGTGGCGCAGGAGGAGTGGGAGAGGGGAGGGCGGACGTCAGGCAGGGCTACATCTTGCCCTGCTATGCCTGGCCCATGAGCTGTTGATCCCCACCCAAGCTGCACTTCCCTCGCCCACTGACCTGAAGGAGGTGGGTGGCCGCATGGCGCAGGGTGGGCAGCAGCCCCTCCCCCAGCAGCTCAGAGTCTACCACCTCTGACACGATCAGGTTGCAGCGCCGCGGCAGGAGGTGGCCAGGCAGAGGGGACAGCTCCTCAGCCCAGGCCTGGCCCTGGGCCGCAGCCTGCAGTTTGGCCTCAGCACGCTGACGGGCTGCACTCTTCAAGGGGGAGCTGGGGGCCCCTGCTGCTGCCGCTGCTGCCCCTGCTGCCCCTGCTGCCCCTGCTGCTGCTGCTGCCCCTGCTGCTGCCCCTGCTGCTGCCCCTGCTGACGTCACGGCCACCTCGTCCATGTCCTGGGTTGGAGTTGCAATCACTGCTGCCAAGCCCCTCGACAGTTCCTCTGTGTACCTGGGCATCTGGGCCACTGGCCCCTCCACAGGTTGCGGGTTCGAATCCCACCCCTGCTGGATTTGTGGCTGTGTTCCTGGTGGTGTTGAGGGGTAGGGAGGCGGAGCACAGCAAGGGGCTGCATGAGGCTGGCAAACAGTCAACTCGTCAGAGCGACTGCCCACCACCCTGATCAGGTGCTGCAGGGCGTTGGCAGCGACGACACGGCGAGCTAAGTGCTGCATGGGGGGGAACAGCTCACAGGCCACAACTGGGTGAAGGAGGGCGGCGCCTGAGAGCGGGGTGGGGCGTGGCTGGCGGGGAGGCAGCGAGGGCTGACGCCGTGGGTCAGTCCTGGCAGTGCGCTGGGGCAGTCCTGGCAGTGCGTCTCCTCCCTGCCCCTGCCCCTGCCCCTGCCCCTGCCCCTGCCCCTGCCCCTGCCCCTGCCCCTGCCCCTGCCCCTGCCCCTGCCCCTGCCCCTGCCCCTGCCCCTGCCCCTGCCCCTGCCCCTGCCCCTGCCCCTGCCCCTGCCCCTGCCCCTGCCCCTGCCCCTCCGCCTGCCTCTCTTGCGCCTCCTGGCCGCCCTGTTGATGTCGCTGCAGCCAGGGGCTGACGGGCTGCGGCCAGAGCTGCGTCAGAGCCCTGGCGGCCATGAGCGCCAACAGGCCAGTGCCCGTGCCGATGTCCAGGATGAGGGGCGGCAGGGGCAGGGGCTGCGGGGGCAGCAGGGGCAGGGCCTCCAGGATGGTGGGGGGCTCCAGGTCAGCTGCATGGCAGGAGGGAGTTCCATGTCCTCTTGGCTGCTGCTCCTGCCACAGCTGAACCTGCTGCTGCTCCTGCTGTTGCAGCTGCTGAGCCTGCCGTCGGGCCATTCGCCGCACGGCAGACCGTATGGCGAGGTGGTAGGCGCGGTTGCGGCGCTTGTCCGCCAGCATGTCCAAGTAGGAGGAGCTGGCCACCAGCTCTGTTGATGCCTCATCCTCCCCTGCATTGCATGGCGGTTGCGCTCAGCGCAGGCACTGCCAGGTACCCACACCAGGCCGGTGGCTCTTCTGTGCAAGTCAACACCAGGGCTATCTGACCTGTTCAAACCTGTTCAAACACGTACAAACATGTTCAAGTATGTAGGTGCCTCATCATGTATGAACTCTGCACTTGGGGTGGGCTACTGTACCCCAGGACCACATGAGCAGGCTAAAACGTTGTTGGGGCGGGGGAGAGGGCAGGGGCGGAGGCGGGGGCTCACACCTGGACATGTGCTACAGTGCCACTCCACCTTTCCTGTGCTAGGGTGCACGCGTTGCACAAACATCGCTCCCCTGGAGCCTGCTGCTCAACTGCTGCAGTGACTCGTATGCTTTTCGTGTATCGTATATCGTGATTACCAGGCGAGCAGTACAAACGCCGTCAGAAAATCAGCAACGTGCATTGCCACTTTGATTCCTTTCAGCGCGCATCGGTAAGGATCGCGGCGCCGCAGCAGCTCTTAAGAACATCATTAACTACTCGTCAACAAAAGTGCACAATGCCGAGCCTTGCTAGGTCTGCCCCAAAAACGAAACATACTGCGAAGAAGCTACTGATGTCGCATCACGCCATTACAGAATCATTACTGTCGGCGTACAACACGTTTTCATGCTAAGAACAACACATGACTGAACCAATAGAATAGCATACAAGCTGTTGCGCCTCATACTGATAGTAGCGTGTCACTGCAACAACCCTTTGGATGCAACTAGGCAGCTCTCAGATGACACCCTGAGCCACCAGCAGCTTCTCCAACTCGCCGTTGCTTGCCTTGGCAGCCTGCACACCACACATGCACCCCCCATGGGATTGCTGTAGCCTCACCACCCCCGGGGAGGTCAGGGAGGCTGTAGGCAGGTACACGATTAGGGACATGAGGCATTGCCAAAGATGTCAGCAGGGTGAAGCTCAAAGCAGCAGCAGGTTCAGCAACACAATCAGCAAAGCACAGGGCAAGGAGTAGCAGCCAGAAGAGATATCAGAAGCTGGAGGACGAGGGAAAAGGGCTTCAAACTACAGACCTATGCGAACACGGAAAGGACCGGTGGAAAAGTGATGAAGGCAGGGGCCAAGGACATGTGCACCGAATGTGTAGGCGCATTCTACCCTGATGGTGGGTCTGCGAGGCACAAGGTCTGCGCTATAGTTACAACCCGGTTCTCACCGTGTCGTCGCCTCCGCCAATAAACTCGCCGCCAACAAACACACGCGGGACGGAGCGTCCGCCGGTGAGCTCCTTCAACGCGTCCTGGATGGCGTCCATGTCTGGTCGGCCATCCAGCTGTGCGTTCGTATCACATGCACGACAAAGCAGCCAGGGATGAGCTGCAGGTCGGCTGCAGGGACAAGTTCTGCCCAAGGCCACAGTCTGCTGTGACCATCCTGATGCTGCACTACGTCGCTCAAGCTAACTATACTCAGCAGTCCCCATCTAACTGCTGTCGTAACGGAAACCACCTAACTACGCTCCAGAACTGCATGTGCAGCATGATGCTGTGATGCATTTCTTTTTTTTGATCTAATGGGTGGAGTGTTGCATTTCAGGATGACCTCATGCCCTGATGTCATAGTTACAAAATGTGTGTGTTGCAGAAATGCTGACAGGCGCAAGCCATGTTATGTTGATGATGCTGACACTGACACTGATGATGATGACGGTGGTGGTGATGATGATAGTGGTAGTGGTGGTGGTGGTGGTGGTGGTGATGGTTAGAGCATCATGTTGATGACAGGATTGTGACTCAAGCTGGGCTGTAGTTGCAGGTAGCACTTCCCTAGATGAGAATAACACCACGGCAAACATGCACCCCTTGCCAGGGGTGCTGGCTGGCACAGGTGCTTTACTATCACCAGCCACCCCATCCCAGACCTGGCCCCTCACCTCGACCACTTCATACTGCTGTGGCTTCAAGTAGGTGCTCAATGCTTTCTTGGCCTTGATGCAGTAAGGGCAGTAGGTCTTGGAGAACACCACCACCTGCACACCCACGGCATCACATCTGGCATGGCAGGATGCTATGCTTATGGCTGATAGGTCTAGTGACTGACGTGGAACTGCTGTGAGTGTAGGTCGAGGCAAGAAGGTGTCACGAGGCTGGGAAATGTGTGGCTGCCGTTTGGCTGGCTTGCTGGGAGGGCGCACAGCGGCTGCCGCGCTTACGAGCAGACGGACTGCACTCACCTTGTGGGCTGAGATCGTCGAGCGGATCATGGAAGTTGCAGCGGCCATAGCAGCTGGTGACGTGGATTGCGCGGCCCCAATTTCTGTGACGTTGCGCCTGACGGCGAGTGCAATTAGCCGGATTAATGGGCACCTTGTCATCCTGGCTTTTGCATGCTCCACTTGCATGCGGCGTTAGCATGCAGTTCGGCAGCTTTGTCGTGCCAAGTGCATATGTGGCAGATTAGCCACGGAGAAACACCGCAGCTGCTGAGAGTTACGATAAATAGAACTTTGCCATTCTGCACGACAGAGCACGGTCCAAGAGAACGCACGCAAGGCTGTAGCACATAACATGTCGGTGTCATGTCGGTCGGTGTTGGGGTTAGTTGCGTATGTCGGCATGTCGACTGCGCATATTGACATGTAGACCGCGCATGATCACACTCACATCGCACTGTTCCTTACAAACTGTTCAACACAACACAACACAACAACACCCCGCCACAGCCAAGTTCATCTTCTACTCTCACTCTCAACCAAACCAAACGGAGCTGTCGGCTTGCTCTCCCAGTGTAGGTCCCCCTGCTACATTTCAACAACTCCTGTGATGCACTGTTGCAGGGATACCTGAAAAATGAGCGCTTAAAACATCCCAAGCTGTAGCGCCCTGTCCTTGACCCTGTCGTAAACTAAACCCGCCAGTGGCCCAGCCCAGCTGGGGTCGTCACGCCAGGTGCTGGGGGTAAGTCGAGGCCACTTCGGACATTTTCCCCCCCGCCGATCCCGCCTCGATTGCGGACCGAATAGGGGGATCGACGCCGACTAATATCGGCCCAGTCTTTCGATGGGGTAAGCTGTCGATTCGATGGGGGCAAGTCGAGGCCAGGCAACTGTGAGGTGAGAGGGCAACGCTCCCTTGCCCCCAGCCCTGCCCGTGGCCCCACACCCACCCCCTGCTGCTGCCCTTAATCCCTACCGCCCCTCTGCCCCTGTCTCCCTGCCCCTGGCCTCACGCCGGCACCAGCGCTGGCTCCCCCACAGTGAGGGTGGTGTCTGTGTAGGTGCCTGCCGCCAGGCTCGCGGGTGATGAGGAGCCGGGAGCTGCCTGGAAGGTGACGCTGCCCACTACGGTCACTCCTGCACAGTCAGGTCACACCTTGTGATGAAGTACAGCCAGCTGCCCTGCCTGACTGCCTGACTGCCTCAGCTCTGCCGGCATCTGATCTTGCTAGTGCTGGTCCTGCTAGTGCTGCTGCTGCTGCTGTTGCTGCTGCGCCCGCCCCCCTGTCCCGGCCCTGCCCCCTTACCCTTGGTGAACTTGACAGGGCCCTTCACAGTCAGGGCGCTGGCCTGCAGCAGGCTGGGCTCCTCCCCCGGCGGCACCAGGGCCTCCAGCTGGTCCACCAGCTTGTAGTGCGCATCATCAAGCTTAACCAGCGGCAGCTGCAAGGAGGGCAGTGGGGCAGAGGTGGGGTGGCAGGGGTGGCAGGGGGCAGGGGGAGCAGTGGTGGCAGTGGTGGCAGGGGGGTAGGGGGGCAGAGGTGGAAGGAGGCAGAGGCGGAGGGGGGCAGAGGTGGAGGGGGGCAGTGGGGCCGAGGGTGGCAGGACAGTGTTTGTGGGGTGCAGTGAGCCTGTATGGAGGGCAGGGCAGCTGCAGAAGATGGGGTGGAGCCCAGGGTCGGCCACACACAGCCAAGAGGTCGGCGGGAAGACAGGAGGGCAGGTTGATTGTGGCTGGCCTGGTGGTGCATGCAGGGTGTGGTGCAGGGTGCGCTGCTCAGCCCAGCCCAGGCTGCTTGACCCACCTTGTCCACCGCGGCGCCTACGGTGGCGTTTTCGTGTATTGTGTAGCAGTCGGAGCGCAGCACCAGCAGGTCAGCACACGTCTTCACCGGGGCAAAGCGCGAGCGGGGCACCACCACAGCGCCTGCAGCCAGGGTCAGGGGCAGGGTCCAGGACCAGGTCAGGGTCAGCCAGAGTCCAAGGTGCATGGCCTGTGGCCCTGACCCCAGCTGAACCTGCACTGCCCCAACTGGATGACACCACTGTCTGCTGCCGGCTGCCACCACTGCTGCCAGCCTTGCCTTGCCTTGCCTTGCCTTGCCTTGCCTTGCCTTGTCTAGCCTGACCCTGCCCTGCCCTGCCTGCCCTCCCCTTCTGTTGTTCATGGTCAAGGTCAGGGTCAGGGTCGAGGCAGCGCCCCGCGCTAAACCTCAGCCAGGACTGCCCTGTCTGATACCCTGCCTGCCTGCCTGCCCTTCCTGCCACCTGTGTTGCCTGCCTGCCTGAATGTTACCCCTGCCTGCCTGCCTGCCTGCCTGCTACACCTGCCTGCCTGCCCTGCCCCCCCTGACCTGTGTTGTTGAAGCACTCGATGGCGCTGCCCATGGCTGTCTCTAGCTGGAACACTGGCGGCGACTTGCTGTCACGAGGGTTCACCGTCTGCAGGCAGCCATCCAGGCAGCCAGGCAGGCTGCAGTCAGCCACCCAGCCAGGCAGCAGCAGCAGCAGCAGCAGCAGGCAGGCAGGCAAGGGCAGGTGAGGGTGGGCAGGCAACCAGTCAGGCAGGCCATCAGTGCAGAGCAGCAGGTTGGACCTCCAGCAAGGTGTGGCCACAGGCAGGTAGGCAGGCAGGCAGGCAGGCAGGTGAGGCAGGCAGCAGGGCCGGGCGGGCGCGTCCACCTTCTTGTTCTTGATGAGGGGGAGGCGCAGCAGGCCGCCGCACTCCTCCAGCCGCGCCTTCAGCTGCTCAAGGTCCACGTACAGGTTGTTGGTGTTGAAGAACCTGCAGCAGCGGAGGAGGCAAGAGGGGGTCAAGGGGGGTCCAGGAGAGGCCTCAAGGGGGGTCCAAGGGGGGGGGTCATGAGGGGGGTCAGGAGAGGGGTCAGGGGTCACGCCTGTGAGGGCAGGGGTCAGGGTGCAGGGGGCAGTCAGCTGTGACCCCAGCAGGGCCCCGGGGGCACAGGGCGCCATGCAGCTGTGACCCCAGCAGTCCCAGCTGTCGGCCAGCCCCGGCAGCCCAGCCTCTGCTGTAACTGCCCCTTCACTGCCCCTCCCTCCATTCCGGTACCTGCATTGCCCGCGCCCTCCCCCCCCCCCCTTGCCTGCCTGCCGCCCCTCCCCTGCCCCCAGCAGCAGCACCCGCAGCCTACCAACAAGACAACAGCTGCAGCTCCCACCCCCAGCTGACACTGTGCCAGCCCATGCCGGCCCTTGCCTCCTTTGCCTATGCAGGCGCTCGCCGGGTTCAGTAGGCTGGGGTCACCTTCAGTAGGCTGGGGTCACCTACCTGTGCTTGTCGATGTCCTCAAACGCAGCCTTGTCGGCGTCCGGGCACTGCGCACTCTCCCGCAGGATCAGGGAGCCGTCAGCCTTGCGCTGGCACAGGTGGCCGCCCTTCTTGTCCGCGGCGCTGCGCTCACACACCTGAGGGGGAAGAGGGGGCAGGGGGAGCCCGGGGGGGGAGGGGGGGGGAGACCTGACCACTGCGGCTGCTGCCCTGGCCCTGCCCTTGCTCTGCAGCTCTGGCTGCAACCAGCTTGGCAGCCCTGCGCCCGGGACGCCCTCAGCCCTCTGGCCCTGCTCCCCCCCCCCCCTCCTGACCCCTGCTCCCCCCCCTCCCTAGCTGTGGGACTCGTGACCTCTGCCCCGCCCCTCCACCCCAGCCGCACCCCTGACCTGACCCCTGCTCCCCGCCCCTTCCCCCACTGCCCCTCAGCCGTCCCTGCCCACCTCCATGACAAAGGCCTTGCCCGAGTCTGCAAAGTATGAGAGCAGCGTGAGGTCCAGGCAGGCGCCTAGGTTGTCGCTGTTGGACACGAACAGGTACCTGACCCCCTCCCCCAGCAGCTGCTCCAGCATGCCACTGCCCAGCAGGCTAGGGTAGATGTCACCATGGCCGGGCGGGCACCTGCACCAGGACATGAGGCAACGGGGTAAGGCTGCAGCATTGGAGGGGGAGGGGGAGGGGGAGGGGGAGGGGGAGGGGGAGGGGGAGGGGGAGGGGGAGGGGGAGGGGGAGGGGGAGGGGGAGGGGGAGGGGGAGGGGGAGGGGGAGGGGGAGGGGGAGGGGGAGGGGGAGGGGGAGAGGGCAAGGCGTGTGGACAGCAGGTGGTGCAGGCGGCCAGGTCACACTCCAGAGGTCCTCACCACTCATTGTCAGGGTGGCTGGGGTATGAGGCCGGGCCCAGGCTGGCTGCATCCACCTTGGGGCTCTTGTTCTGCATCAGCTCAATATGCGCCTCCTGTGGCCAGGGGGGGGGGGGGCAGAGGCAGCCAGCATGGGGGGGTGGGGTGGGGGGACACCCTGCGGCCACCTGGCACACCTGACCCACCTGGCACAGCCTGCCCTGGCAGTCCCAGGCCCCAGGCCCCCGCTGGTCGGACGTGGCTTACTTGCCACAGCTCATAGTCTTCCATCCACCCCCCTGCCCCGTCCTGCTCCTCCTCCTCCTCCTCCTCCTCTAGCCCAGCCCACGCCACCCCCAGCTGGGCCCCTGCTCCTCTATCCCTCCCAGACAGCCCCCCCAGGTGCTCCCCCCTACCCGCCTGCCTGCTGCCCACCTTGAGCAGGTCAGGGTGGTGTTGGGCCAGGAAGGCGCGCGTGTCCTCACTGGTGGAGAAGCTGTTCATGAGGATGAAGCGCACCTGTGGCCAGCGGGGGGGTAGGGTGGAGGGGGGGAGGGGAAGGAGGCGAGGGAGAGGGAGGGAGCAGAGGGGCAAGGGGGCCAGCAGGGAGGGAGCGGCAGGGAGGGGAGGGGAGGGGAGGCGCCAGCACTGATGGGTGGCCTGACCTGATGGTACCCCCCTCTCAGGCAGCATGAGGCCTGCAGGCTGTCGGCCGTGAGTCTGGCTGGCTGACCCTGACGCTCACCTTGGAGTCAAAGGCTGCCCGCATGTGCTTGATCTGCAGCCGGCATACCACACCCGCACAGGAGGTGGGGGGGAGGGGCAGGGCGTCAGAGCACCAGATGGTGGAGTGGGGATGGTGAGGTGCTGGGGCTGGGGTGGGCGCTGGGGAGGGGAGCAGCAGAGGGGGGGAGGCTGGGCAGGGAGGCAGGGGCGTGAGGTAGGGGTAAAGGGCAAGGTCGGGGTGGGGGTGGGAGGAGCCGTGCGGAGTGAGCCGTGCGTGAGGTAGTAAGAGTGGTGTGGTGAGGTAAGGTGAGGGGCAGGGCTGGGTTGAGGTTCGGTTCAGGTTCACGGGAGGGGTGGGATTGTTGGGTGAGGGGGAGGGAGGGGAGGTGGTGAGGTGGGGTGAGGGTTGGGTTGGGTTGCAGGTCATGGGAGGGGTGCCCAGTGCCTGCCTGCAGTGCGATGAGGTCCAGGAAGCTGTGCTTGTCCTTCACCACCAGCAGGCTCTTGGCCTTCTCCAGCCCCATAGAGGTGCCCAGCCCGCCGTTCAGCTTCAGCACCGCTGTGCGCGACAGCAGCGGCTGCAGCAGCACCCGCCACACAGGGAGGGGGTGGGGAGGGAAAGGCAGGCGAGGGAAAGGGAGAGGGACAGCTTCACCAGCACTCATCGCCACCAGCGGGGAGAAGCAATGCTGGAGCATGTACTAGCGATCGGACGGATGTGCCTGCACAACAGCGCTGCGGCCAGCGCTCTACCTTGACTTTGCTTGGCTCTGGCTCAGACATGTCGTTCAGGTATGGCAGGTTGCTGACCGCCTCGATCTCGTCCTCGGGCACCTGCGTTCAGTACGTGATGGCACGCCTTCACCTCCTCGTCTTTTACATCCAATGGTGCGAAGCGGGCAGGAAGTTGTTGCGACTCCACACTGCACAAGGCTCCACAGCTTCTTACCAGGCCTGTCGCGCCAGCGGCGAGCTGCTCATAGTTGTGTCTGAAGGCAGCAATCGCTGCCTCGGTCAGCCCAGCACTGCGGCATTTGCTCTCGAACGGGGCGAAGTTCGCAGTTGGGTTAGACATTTGCGCCTGCAGGGGTCGAGTTCACTAACTTAGAGTGTGCGTGCGTGTGCACGGGGAACAGTGAAGTGTGCCAAGTGTGTAGGTAAGTTAAAGAGTCAGATCAAGATCAACTGTCATCAGTTCCCTGTATCTCTATCAATCCCTAAGGCTGTTTGCCGGGTGGCTGACCCCTAACCCGCTAGCTGTCTTGGGTTATCCATAAATACACTAAATAAACATAAAACTGACAGGAAAACCAGGAAAGAAATAGGAAAACAGGACACCGAAGGCAATTGGCGCCACGGTTAGCGAAGCGAGTTATGAAAATGCAGCGAAACAGACAGCGTAGACGTAACCGTAATGCCTCGGACAGTTAGGTTGACCGGCCGCCATAACCAAGTCAGGCTCAGCGGAACATGCAGGCCAACGGTGCAGCGCACTGGGCCCACAGCCACAATTACAAGAAGTGTAAAATGCACACCTTGATGAGGGGTGTGTCCGCTGCGGGGTTAGAGGAGGGCGCGGTCGTGCCGTCCGAAGTGGTGGAGGCGCGGCTCTACGACCAATTTGTGCTTTGGGTGGAGGCCTGCAGCAAGAGGGCACTGCTCGCCAGCTTGCTGTTTGGCCTCATGGTGCGCGACTGCTTCACACGCGTCACTGTACTTGGAGGAAATCCCTGCTGAGGACGCGGTCATCCCGAACTTTGCGGAGCGCAACCTGTACCTGCAGCTCGGTCGCGGTACGCCCCCTCCCGGAATGCAGTCTCGGCCCAGCTTAGCTGTGGTGGCTGTTTTGGCCGCGTACCCGGGCCTCCGCGACGAGCTCAACGCTGTACCTCGCTATCTGCACGACTGCAACACCGTCGACGATGTGGGCCAGAAGCTGTAGACTAGCTTTGCCAACAGCCTCACCGAGCTGTTCAAGCGCAGAGTTGGGCAAGCGGTGGCTCTGGCTGGAGCCAGGGTCATCGCTGGCTCACATGAGCACCAGCGCCGCTTTGGACTGCCCGTGGATGGCAGGCCAGCCTGGACTGAGCGTCAGCGCAGCTGGGTGGCGCGGAGTGTGCGGGGGAAGGTGGTGACCTAGCTACAGGGTCAGGGTCAGGGTCAGGGTCAGGGTGGGGTGGTGCCTACTGAGGCCATGCGGGATGAGGTGGTGAGGCAGCGGAGGTTGCTGGGGGTGGGTCAAGGGGGGGTGGTGAACAAAGCCTGGCGGCAGATGGGGGTCAACCGTGGCAGCCTGCTGCGCCATGCAGTGGACACCAGCAGGCAGCTGGAGGCTGCCCACGTCAGCTGGGAGGCTGACCGGGCAGACTGGTAGGCACTTGGGGGCACACACGCAAATTAGTGCACAACTATCGATTTTGAGGGGGTGTTTTTTTCAACGATTCGCCTCGGAATGAGACTTTTATTCCATGATCACCAACATCGTGAAAAATCTCATAGTAATTAGTGAAAATCCGGAATACTAATAATAATAATAATAATTCTAATAATAATGCTGCAGCGTTGCACCAAATCTCAGCGTGGAAAACTTAACCATATTCAGTCTATTAGTATTATGATGAAATAAAGTAGTTATGTTGGTGATTCATTGGTATATTAATGGTTTAGAGATTGTTGTTCCTTGAAATTTCATTTGCTTCTCATGGTGTAGTACAGCACTTGTAACTAGTGCACTACTTCATTACACCCCATTGTACAGTACTGCACCACACCGAGTGGTATAATTCATCACCTCAGCGATATCTCACAAACCACGCATATTTGTGGATTTTCGTTCAAGCCCCATTCTTACAATCACACCACCGGGCTATGTACCAAATCTCAGGCCGAAAATTCAAATAATGCTGTTACTAAATTTGCCTGAGTGGGGCAGCCCAACTCCAGGCCCTACCGCCCCCCTCCCCCTTTGCGCTCACACCCAGCTGCAGCTGGAAAGCGCACCACATGAAGCTGGACACCAAGGCCATCTATGGCCTGATGCGGACCGCTGGCATGCTGGCAGCGGACATCAATAAGGATGTTCCAACATGGGGTTGGTAATCTTCATGCAAGTACTCGCTACAAAGTGCACCGATTTCGGTAGCGTTTGTTGCATTAGCACCTGCGAATTACTCCGCATCTACTGGCAAGCGGCGCTTTAATCCTTGCATCAGAGTCCGTGCCGGCGCAAGCGAGCACGGACACGCCTCAGCTGCTCACAACCGATTGTTCTAGAGGTATGTAGCGGCATCAGTGATGGAGCTGCGCCTGCTATCGAGCCAGAAGTACAATCTAAATTCAGCCCGCCAGGCTTGCTCCGCGAGCCTTTCATTGCTGCAGGCGGTGTCGGAAGACCGTCGCGGGGCTAGTGATGACTGGACATTGCATCAAACGCGCAGGGTTATGTGGGAGGTGCGTTCCTCTCTCACGCCAGTCACACAGAAAAGTACCTCCTTGCACAAATCGGCATGTTGTAAGCTTACCAATGTGACTTTCTAGAATTTCGAGTCATTAAACTGTTTGTAACGCTACGACACAGCTGCTGGAAAAGAAAGCACGGCAAATCATCAATCAGGCCCGCCGTAATTGATGTTGGCGTGACCCGACTCTGCCTTGCAGAGTTGACTAGCCTACTCCGACCGCCTGGACCCTGCCCCCTCGCACCCCCTTGCAGCCCCACCACCTCCCAGCCCCCGCAGAAGCCTGCCAGCCCCTCCCACCCCCTCCCAGCCCCCTCACTGCCCCGCCACCCCCTCCCACCCCCTCCCACCCCTTCCCACCCCTTCCCAGCCCCTCCCACCCCCCACCCACCCCCTCCCACCTCCTCCCAGCCTCCCCACCCCCCACCCACCACCTCCCACCTCCTCCCAGCCCCTCCCACCCCCTCCTAACCTGCCGCCCCTGACCTGCTACCCCCTCCTGCTGCACCCCCCTGGCAGCAGCAGGCAGCTGGTGTTGGTGCCGCCCCTGACCTGCCCCCCCATCCTGCTGCACCCCCCTGGCAGCAGCAGGCAGCTGGTGCTGGTGCTGCCCCTGGGCTGCCCACCCCTCCAGCTGAGCAGCAGGGGTCAGGGCGGAGGTGGACACAAGCTCGACACGCAAGCGGAGGGCGGGCGGGAGGGATCGGACCCAACATGTCGAGGAAGGTAACGTAGCAATGGCATACACACCTTGAGTGGCCTTACCGAGTGGCCAGGTAGTAGGTACTACTCACGAAGCGGTCAAGCAATGCAGCAGCCTTGTATACAGGGCTGTGAAGACGACAAGACGAAAAGACGAGACCGTAGACGAACAGACGAAAGACGGATTGTCTTTTCGTCTGCAGACGACAACCGAACCGTCTGCTCCATGCGGCTGCATGCGACCAACATTTGTCTCTTGCTAAGCTCCTTCTATTCTTCCTGTTTATATCTATGTAAACTTGCAGCAGCTTTCACGATGCTACGAAGGCTATCCTCCACTTCAAATCTGAGGTCATGAGTTCAGATCTGAGGCATGAGGTCAGATCTAGCCTATTATTGACAACCCAGAGCTCGAGCAAATCTTGCAGCCCACGAGCTCCATGGCGGTCTCTCAACAATAGCACGTAGCCGGTACCGTCTCCACCTGAGATTGGTGACAACAACAATTCATAGTCATGTGTGTCTCCATGCAGTCTCCATGCAGTCTCTCCAAGTCTCCATGCAGAGCTGCCATTAAACATTTTGCAACAAACAAATGCTTCAAGGATGGTGCAAGACACATGGTGTGGGACACATTGTTATACAACATGCGCTTACCTTAGTGCTTCCACGGGCATTATGCTTCCACGGGCATGTGTTGCATCCAGCACGCAAACTGCTGCCACTCAGCCTCTGGCTGTGGCTTAGGTCTGCGCTCCAGGACCCTCTTGTTGAAGTAGATGAACGCCAGGAGCCACATGCGGCCCAACAGCAAGCTTGACCGCTTGTCGCTCCAAATGTGCTTGAACGAGCTGAAAACCCGCTCGTTTGCTGCAGCTGTTGCCGGGATGCACAAAACCCGCTGCGCCGCTGCCTGCAGTAGGGGGGCAAAGGAACGCTGATGGAGGTAGAGGTCCAAGATGTGCATCCAGCAGCCCACACTCAAGACCTTGGGATGGCGTTGCTCCACCAAGCGCCATGCAGCCTTGTTGGTGGATGGGGTGTCCGTCACAAAGGCACAAGCCTTGTCCACCTGCAAAGAAACACAAGTCAGGCGAATTCATCTGAGTCTTTGCCAAGGTGGGTATAGCCAGGGTATAGCCAGGGTGTGTATAGCAGTAGTGAATGAGTTAGGAAGTGATAAAGCATCAATTGTGCATTAACATGTAGAACACGACACAAAGTCCCAACGGCCTGCTGTTACGCACCAGATTGTGCTTGGAAATGACCTCGTCAAACATGTTGGCAATGTAGACCGCTGTTACGCTGTCAGCTTCGGTGTGCACGCAGTCAAGCATGAAGGTCTCTTGGGACCCAGCAACACACCATGCTAGGCAGTGCTCGGCTTCTGAGACCAGCCGTCAACGGTGATAGCCACTTTAGCCTTGACGGCTGCGTACTCCTCCAATAGCATGTGGCCGCTCATCTGCAGCATCATCAGGTCAAGAGTATCATGTAAGCAGGCCAACAAGACGAGCACAACCAAAATGCAACAAACAAGAAGCCACCAAGTGGATGCAATGCAATAATGCACAAGAAGACAACACCCACCGAATAGCGAGATGGCAGCACAAACGATGGGTTCAAGGCCGCCACGAAGGCTTGGAACGCTGGCGACTCTACCACGCTGAAGGGGATTGCTTCTTGCACAACCCAGTTGAACAAAGCGTGGGTTGGCGTCGGGGGCGTCGGGAGGTTTTGGGTCGAGCTTGCTGGTAGCTTGCTGGCCACGCAGCTCTCAGTCTTTGCTATTTCGGCTGCAGCAGTACTCGACAGGAAACCGCACTTCTTGCTCGTGAGAAGGTGGGTACGGAGGTGTGTGGGGTTCGACACCTCCGTCGCCGCTAACTGAGCCGGGCAGTGTAGGCACTGCCGCTTGCCGTCGACTATGGGGCCGAACTGACTGTAAAAGAAAGGTCTCTTAAAGCTCGATGCAGAGCCCAAGGACAATGGGCGCATTCCACCCGAAATTTGCTGCACTTGTGCGGCAGTGGGCATCGAAGGCTGCTGCATCGTCGACTGCATCCGCCTACGCGCATTTGATGAGCCTGGCGGCTCCATCGCATTGCTTGCACAACGCTCAGAGCCACGGGCCGCTCAGAGCCACGGTCACAGGGGCGGGCACCAGTCACACATCGACAGACGAAAGACAGAAAGACAGATTGACAGACGAAAGACGGGTGGTTGAGACGAAAAGACGACGTAGACGAAAGACGTCGTCTTTTCGTCTGCAGACGACGTCTTGTCACAGCCCTGCTTGTATACTTTCCGAGCATGGGTGGAGGGGCGTCGTTACATCGGTTTGGCGTGCCATGTGCATTGTTTTGACTGCGGCGACTGTCCCTGACTGTTTGCAGAGGCTACTGGGCCACGTCGGTCGCGGCGGTCGGTCGCGGCGAGGCCCGCATGAGCAAAACTGGCATGAATTTGAATGTCAAGATTTGAGCCGCCATAGCACTAAGCACAGTGCACAATATTTAATGTTACAATCTGCACCGCATAGCTGACAGAGTCCTCTATCCAGTGATGTGCGAAACATAAATAGAAACCATGTGGCTGAGACGCGGCGTCGTTTCGATTACCAGGGGTCGGTTTCCTATCATTTCCTGTCATTTTTTGTTAGTTGGGGTCGCCTGAACATCAACTCCTTGACCAGGTTTAGAAATGGTGTGGCCGGGCCCAGGGACAGTGAGGTGAGTGAGACTTGAGCTGGCCAGCCTGGTGGCATGTTGGCATGTTGCTCGAGGCATATTGCTGGTGGCATGTTGCTTGAGGCATATTGCTGGTGGAATGTTGCTTGAGGCATATTGCTGGTGGCCACATCGACTGATGGTGTTTTGGTGGCTCCAAGTGTTCTGAGTCGGCTGTGTCGGCTGATGTTGGCTGCAGGTGGCCAACCAGTGGATCGCCTTGCTGCCCGACCCATCCCTCTGGCCAAACGACGGGCAGACCTTCGCGCAGGTGGTGCACACTGACGGAGTCACGGTCAGCTTGCTGTTCACGCGCCCCAAGCCAGCAGGGCCGCCCGACAAGCTGCCTCACATGGGCGAGCAGGAGGGCGCTGTCAACCCGCTGGCGCACCTGGACGCCGACTGGCTTGGCTGCGACCCGGGCAAAACGAACATGGCGACAGTGGCCCACGAGGAGCGGTACCCCTCCGGCGCTGTGGAGTCCGTGTGGCGACGCAGCCTGACTGCGGCAGTACTACCGGCAGAGCGGCATCACGCAGCACGCCAAGACGTCCAAGGCCTGGATGGCCGGCATCCAGGCCGAGCACGATGTGCTGTCGCAAGTCAGCCACAACACCACCTCGCTGCAGCGGTACCGGGAGTACGGCGCCATGACGCTGGTGACATGGCCCGCCATGTGGGCCGAGCAATCCAACCCGCGCTGGTCCAACGCCAGATTCCGGTTGTGCCGATACAAGCAGAGCACCGTGGCCGAGTTATGGGCTGAGGTGAGTAGGCCGTACCCACGTGTGTATGTGTGCTAGTGTGTGTGCTCACAATGCTTGTCTTTGCCATGACTTGACCTGAGCTCACAATGTGTCTCTCCTTGTGTGCCTTGGCTGCAGACTGTGAGGGGTGCCATGGTACGCTGCAACTCGGCTGCCACAGGTCGCCCCCTGGCCCTGGCCTATGGGGCAGCTGGCTTCAGCGGCAGCGGCAGCATGGGCAACAGGGGTGTGCCTGTCAAGCAGATGCTACGGGAAGCATGCAAGCAGTTCCCCGGGCGTGTGGTGCTGGTGCATGAGTTTGGCACCAGCCGGGTCAGCTCTGCCCGCACCAACGTGGTGGCAGGCCAGGCAGAGTCCTTCAGGTGAGAGACCCCAGGTGCATGTGCATTGTAGGAGTGGAGTCATTACAAAGTTGTATAATGGCCTCACACACCAACCCTTGACTGTACCCTGCACCGTCAAGGGTTGGTGTGTGAGACGGTGTCAGCCGCGCTGAGCATCCGTCGCATTGCAGCCGGGCCGGGCCGCCCACGCGAGCTCAGCGGCATACCATACATGCAGGGATTGGCAGGAACACAAGTGGGCTACCCCTCCCATTGAACCACCAACCCCCCTAACGATAAGGGACAACGGCTTTTCCGGACTCATTTCTGCACAGATTTACACGCGGATTGAAGCGTCGGAATGCGGCCGCGCTGAGCCACACGCTGAGCTGGTCGGGCATCCGACCCTACCGTGCCTGCGGACTGGATGTACGTTGACCCAGTACCAGTGAGTCTCTGCTCAACACGAGGGATAGTGCGCGATGTGCGAGGAGCCCGACTTCATGTCCAACATCGTGACCAACATGCGCTGGCCCAGGGGCTCTGAAACTAGGAGGAGACCACAGTAGGAGCACAGCAGTGGCAACTGCACCGATCCCTTGTTGATTGGGCTCCGAGAGGTGGGCTAAATCCTCCATGCTGCCCCACTGTGTTGATGTAAGTCTTAGAGCCATCGAAGTGGATCGAAGTCTCCAGCCCTGCGTCACTAGCTAGGGAACTCCACTATGGACTCCCTGCCAAGCACTCAACTCTTCCCGAGATTTCCCAAGAGGGGTTTGTGAAGTTGCCGTGCCCACATGCCCGCAGGTATAAGCTTGTACTCCAAATCCCACCCCTACAAACGCCAGGGGGGCCAGGCTGCCCGCTGTGCGTGTTGTGTGAGGTCTACGCCAGCTGGCAGCACTGGCTGGGTGGAGATCCATGTGGAGGGGGAGGCAGCTTTCTACAGCTCTGGACGCAGTCACACAGCCATTGGCCAGGTCACAGCCATGATGTCTGAAGTAATCAGGGCCTGCAGCAACCTGGTGCCTCAACAGGTTCCACTGGCCCACAGAACATGTGCTGAGGCTGCTGCGGCTGCGCATGCCGTGGGCCAGCAGCTGCGGGGGCAGGAGCCAGCCAGCCAGCTCCAGCCCATGTCCCCTCTCTGCTCCACACCCACGCAAGCACCTGCACAGCCTGGGCCAGCCCATGCGCCCTGCCCCCACCATCTCCCAGACCAACCACCCTCGCACCTCGCATTTGCTTGTCTGTTGCATGTAGCCGAAAGCAAGACTGTTTTTGCCTGCTTGTCCTTGCATACCTGTTTTGCCTGTTGTCGCAAGATTCTGACTGATATCAAAACTGCAAGCTCCGGGACGTAGCTTTTCGGAGTGGGGGAGAGTGCAACAGTCCAGACACTCAGCTAGGATGAATGGTGTGTTAGTGTTTCTTTTCTCCATGCAGGATCCCATGAGGTGTGATTTGCTTTCTACTTATGATGAGATCCTGCAGTGTTCGAGGCTTATGCTTAGGGAGGCTTAGTCTTGGTGAAGAGACCTCTGTGGACTGCTGATCGAATGACTGGCTCAGTGACTTAAGACTGGGAAGCGAGTTGTTTTGAGGATGAGCTGATTCTCGACGATGTAAGTACATTGCACTACCACAGCGCGAGTCGGAGGCTGTCGAACAGTATGTAGACAGTCGCAGCGGCAACAATAGCCGCATAACTCAGCATGCCTGGCAGCTGCAGCCGACATTTATCTCTCAGCCGACCATGCATCCTGACGGCACAAACACTACTGTTACACTTGGTTTCCGCAATTGTTCGATCGTATGGACCTGTGCGCAGTGACACCCGAGCCAACTGATTCGGAGGTGCCAACGGAGTCCAACCCAGCTCCAGCGGCCTACTGCTGCAGAGTTACCTGCTGATTCTGCAGAGGTGTTGTACAGCCGTACCTGCTGTGCTTGCACTGCTACTTCGCAGGCTTGCTTTACCCGCTTACACGGAGAGCTTAGCTAGTCCTTGCTTTGTCCCGCTGACGCGGAGGATTGCTTAGCTTGTCTTGCATATTTACACGTGCGTTGCTTGCCACCATCATCCCCGCCACCACCCCAGCTAACGGGAGTTTAGCGAACTAGTTATCACCAAACCTGTGAATCTGCAGCCAAACTGCAGGTCAGGCTAGACAAGCAAGGGGAAAATTGGGTACCATGCTGTTCTCCACATCCAGGCCACCATTTGCTACCGCGATTGCACCGTCAGGTTCCGCGTGCTGAAATAGTGAGCGGCATTGAAGCGCAGGCCCGCAGTCCCGCAGGCCTAAAGTTGTGTCCACGCAACAAGGTCGCTGTAGGGAGCGACATACATACGTGTAAGGTTGAAGGCAGGGGCCCGTCTCTCTCGCTGGCCAGGTCGGTTTCGTCGGTTGTACTGGGTAGCTCGACTTCCTAGCTCCTGCAAAGCTAAGGAGCAATGCCTGTTGATAATGTTCCGCAACCAGCACAGCCTCGAGCTCCGCAACCTCCAATATACTATCAAGTGAAGCGGACATTTCCCCTTGAGATGTTGTACTCGCGAACCTCATTTGCGGAACCGGCGGCCCAGGCCAAGGCCAGCTTGGCGACTGAAACTGTGGTGCAGCGGAAGGAAGCCAATGAACAGCATCGAGCAGCTATTGCGGAATTTGCCAAGCACTTGTCTGGCCTCCAACCCGGGACAAGCTGATGTGATGTGATGTGATGTCACCACTGAGGGGCTTCAATGCAGATGTAAACAACACCACTGTCTTAAAGTAGCAGCTCCATCCATGGAGCACGGCCAGTGGATACAAGTTTCTCCTGTAAGGCCCGCTTCATCAGGTTACACAACTCTGCTTGCAACCGCCTTAACTCCGCTACTGCATCAGCTATGGCTTCATGCTGGTACAATTGCTTGGTCTACTCAGCAATGCTGCTGCTCCAGCAATGCTGCTGCTCCAGCAATGCTGCTGATGCATGATCTCTTCCCGCACTGCTTGTAGACGCTGTTATATAGCTGAAAACACCACATGCAACACCACATGCACAGGCAATGGCACAGGCAATGGCACAGGCAAGGGCTGGGCTGGGCTGGGCTGGGCTGGGCTGGGCTGGGCTGGGCTGGGCTGGGCTGGGCTGGGCTGGGCTGGGCTGGGCTGGGCTGGGCTGGGCTGGGCTGGGCTGGGCTGGGCTGGGCTGGGCTGGGCTGGGCTGGGCTGGGCTGGGCTGGGCTGGGCTGGGCTGGGCTGGGCTGGGCTGGGCTGGGCTGGGCTGGGCTGGGCTGGGCTGGGCTGGGCTGGGCTGGGCTGGGCTGGGCTGGGCTGGGCTGGGCTGGGCTGGGCTGGGCTGGGCTGGGCTGGGCTGGGCTGGGCTGGGCTGGGCTGGGCTGGGCTGGGCTGGGCTGGGCTGGGCTGGGCTGGGCTGCCTTGCCTGGGCCTTGCCTGGGCTTGATTAGTGATGAAGCCAGCAGTGCGGGCCTATGGAGCACGGCCAGTGGATACAAGCGCAGCCATTTTAGCGGACCCGGCTAGGCTTCGCTTCGAGCGCCTGGTCATGGCTCAAAACCATCTAAGTGCGGCTGGCATCGACCGAAAGGTCCATCGACGACTCCGACGGCAGGATAGGAGTCTTTGCTACCAATGTGTACAGTTGAGGCTGGCGGAAAGGCCATCATTTCGGGCAAAACGTCCTTGGCATGGCCATGTGCGACGCGTTTTCCAGAGATTTTTCATGTTTTTTCGGGTTTAGTACCAGCAGACATGTCATTCCGCTTCCTCCACAGTACACTTTTGTGCATGTATCCAATGCGGTTCCCCTGGTGTGCATTGCAAGGCGTTTGGTACGTTTGGCATACAGTTAGATCTTTTGGCAGTGTGTCCCTCACCACCACTCGCCATTGACCGATCTGATGCATGTTGAGGTCAAGTCAGTGCCAGGGTGTGAGTGTGTGGTACAACTAGCGGCTGAAGAAGTTTCAGGTCCAAAGCTTCACGGCGTACCCCCTCAACCCGGCCATGAGACAAGCCTCTAGCAAGCAGCATGTAGCACACACTGTAGACACCCAGTAGGCACCTGGACATCGCCGAAGACATCGCCGCAACAACACACATACTTTAGGGCGCAAATAAGAGCGATGGAGCGCTGCTGGCGTTGTGTGCTGGTCGGGGCCCCCGAACATTGGACGGGGTCGCGGACCAGCCGATCACCATAGGCCTGTTCCTCTGAGCCGATGCTGACGTGCGCGGCGCTGCGTCAAGGCGTGCCAATCTTACATCGTGAGGCGGTGTATAGAGTTAGTTAGGTCCGTCCGAAAAATGAGCCTTTTTTGGCTTGCTTGTCTAGCCTGACTGCAGGTCTAAGCAGAGTTACACCACAGCCTGCACTAGGCAGAGAGGATAGCCTTGCAGAGCATCAGCTTACAAGAGTGCTGCATACCTCTAACAATGCAGCCAACCCTACACCAACCTACTCCTTGCAGAGTCCCACCACACCTGCCCTATGCAGAGCCTCACCTCTATCAACACAACCAGCCTGCTCAAGCAGAAGAACACATAGTTACACTCCTGCCCTAAGCAGAGATGCATTGCACCGTTAACAAGCGTACCTGGCCACTTATAGGCACAGAGCACATCCAGCTGGTAATCACAACCAACATCAGCTTGCACAAGCAGAGATCAGTACCTTGCAGTGCACCAGCCTGCAGAGAGTCATAACATGCAGTTGGCAAAGCACCCAGCCTACCAGGCATAGTCTCAAGCTGATAGACACGACAAGCAGGGCAAAGTGGCATGGGGGCCAGCCCAGTAGTCATATCTTGACGTCTTTAGGCATGCACTCTCAGCTCAGCCCAGCACCAATCACGCCACACATAGCTGCTTCTCTAGCGCACAGTTCTTCTGTCGACATCGCTCTTCTTAGACTCGGTCGACACACTTGCAGCCCAACCCGCACAGTGGAGCCCCACAGCGGAGAGCTCGGATGAATTTTTAGGAGGCGAAGACGCAGTAAGCTGTCCTCGCACCGCACCTGCAGCACAGTCGCATCGTTGCACATCCCGCATTAGGCGAGACCTCACAGTACGGTCGCACTGCCACTCCACAACCTGTTGGCATCAGCCACAGAGACGGCACATAGCACAGCTCTAGCTTCATGCATCCTGCTGGCTTCAGCCACAGAGACATCACCTACAGCCTACACTCCTGTATTCCTTGCAGAGATTAGGTAGCATCCACACATCATGGCAGCAAAGCACCCTAGCCAGCAGCCTACCATTACAAACAAGTCGTTAGCCGCACAGGCGACGCACAATCAAGCAGCCCAGGTGTCCCCTGAGGTAGCACACAATCAAGCAGCCCAGGTGTCCCCTGAGGTAGCTTTCAGCGGCACGGGGCAAAGCGATCATGCATTTGCCTAGGGTTGCAGTTGCCGTACTGCTTCTCTCATGTTCACTCATGCATGGGCCACACACTATGCAGTAAGGCACACACACCTCTGCATCCAATCGATCGGGCACATACGCCTAGGCTATTGAGCTTCGCAGCCTTGCACCTCAAGTGACCTCAAAGTGCACAGTACCAGCGTCTCCTTACGGCTGCACTGGCTGGCTAACATGCCAGTTACTACAGCAGAGCCGGGGGAGCCATATAACTCCCATGCGCACCGACCTGCATCACATGGGCATGACTGCAACCAAGCACATGACCCCGCAACCATCCACTCTGGTTAGGGACATAGCATATGTCTGTCTACATCCCACCAACTCTGTTCTAGCATTATGCAGCCGGCATGGACCGATCACCCATTGCAACCTGCGCTGAACATAGCTACCACATCTTCTGTTTCTCAGTTTCTGTCACGATGGTTTCTTTGGTCAGCTTTGGAGGAGGAGGAGAACGAGACGACGGCCAGCTCAAGACTCTGATTTCATAGTTCTAGCATGGTTTGCATGGAGCTCATGCATTTGCTTGTCTGTTGCATGTAGCCGAAAGCAAGACTGTTTTTGCCTGCTTGTCCTTGCATACCTGTTTTGCCTGTTGTCGCAAGATTCTGACTGATATCAAAACTGCAAGCTCCGGGACGTAGCTTTTCGGAGTGGGGGAGAGTGCAACAGTCCAGACACTCAGCTAGGATGAATGGTGTGTTAGTGTTTCTTTTCTCCATGCAGGATCCCATGAGGTGTGATTTGCTTTCTACTTATGATGAGATCCTGCAGTGTTCGAGGCTTATGCTTAGGGAGGCTTAGTCTTGGTGAAGAGACCTCTGTGGACTGCTGATCGAATGACTGGCTCAGTGACTTAAGACTGGGAAGCGAGTTGTTTTGAGGATGAGCTGATTCTCGACGATGTAAGTACATTGCACTACCACAGCGCGAGTCGGAGGCTGTCGAACAGTACGTAGACAGTCGCAGCGGCAACAATAGCCGCATAACTCAGCATGCCTGGCAGCTGCAGCCGACATTTATCTCTCAGCCGACCATGCATCCTGACGGCACAAACACTACTGTTACAGCCTGGATGGCCGGCATCCAGGCCGAGCACGATGTGCTGTCGCAAGTCAGCCACAACACCACCTCGCTGCAGCGGTACCGGGAGTACGGCGCCATGACGCTGGTGACATGGCCCGCCATGTGGGCCGAGCAATCCAACCCGCGCTGGTCCAACGCCAGATTCCGGTTGTGCCGATACAAGCAGAGCACCGTGGCCGAGTTATGGGCTGAGGTGAGTAGGCCGTACCCACGTGTGTATGTGTGCTAGTGTGTGTGCTCACAATGCTTGTCTTTGCCATGACTTGACCTGAGCTCACAATGTGTCTCTCCTTGTGTGCCTTGGCTGCAGACTGTGAGGGGTGCCATGGTACGCTGCAACTCGGCTGCCACAGGTCGCCCCCTGGCCCTGGCCTATGGGGCAGCTGGCTTCAGCGGCAGCGGCAGCATGGGCAACAGGGGTGTGCCTGTCAAGCAGATGCTACGGGAAGCATGCAAGCAGTTCCCCGGGCGTGTGGTGCTGGTGCATGAGTTTGGCACCAGCCGGGTCAGCTCTGCCCGCACCAACGTGGTGGCAGGCCAGGCAGAGTCCTTCAGGTGAGAGACCCCAGGTGCATGTGCATTGTAGGAGTGGAGTCATTACAAAGTTGTATAATGGCCTCACACACCAACCCTTGACTGTACCCTGCACCGTCAAGGGTTGGTGTGTGAGACGGTGTCAGCCGCGCTGAGCATCCGTCGCATTGCAGCCGGGCCGGGCCGCCCACGCGAGCTCAGCGGCATACCATACATGCAGGGATTGGCAGGAACACAAGTGGGCTACCCCTCCCATTGAACCACCAACCCCCCTAACGATAAGGGACAACGGCTTTTCCGGACTCATTTCTGCACAGATTTACACGCGGATTGAAGCGTCGGAATGCGGCCGCGCTGAGCCACACGCTGAGCTGGTCGGGCATCCGACCCTACCGTGCCTGCGGACTGGATGTACGTTGACCCAGTACCAGTGAGTCTCTGCTCAACACGAGGGATAGTGCGCGATGTGCGAGGAGCCCGACTTCATGTCCAACATCGTGACCAACATGCGCTGGCCCAGGGGCTCTGAAACTAGGAGGAGACCACAGTAGGAGCACAGCAGTGGCAACTGCACCGATCCCTTGTTGATTGGGCTCCGAGAGGTGGGCTAAATCCTCCATGCTGCCCCACTGTGTTGATGTAAGTCTTAGAGCCATCGAAGTGGATCGAAGTCTCCAGCCCTGCGTCACTAGCTAGGGAACTCCACTATGGACTCCCTGCCAAGCACTCAACTCTTCCCGAGATTTCCCAAGAGGGGTTTGTGAAGTTGCCGTGCCCACATGCCCGCAGGTATAAGCTTGTACTCCAAATCCCACCCCTACAAACGCCAGGGGGGCCAGGCTGCCCGCTGTGCGTGTTGTGTGAGGTCTACGCCAGCTGGCAGCACTGGCTGGGTGGAGATCCATGTGGAGGGGGAGGCAGCTTTCTACAGCTCTGGACGCAGTCACACAGCCATTGGCCAGGTCACAGCCATGATGTCTGAAGTAATCAGGGCCTGCAGCAACCTGGTGCCTCAACAGGTTCCACTGGCCCACAGAACATGTGCTGAGGCTGCTGCGGCTGCGCATGCCGTGGGCCAGCAGCTGCGGGGGCAGGAGCCAGCCAGCCAGCTCCAGCCCATGTCCCCTCTCTGCTCCACACCCACGCAAGCACCTGCACAGCCTGGGCCAGCCCATGCGCCCTGCCCCCACCATCTCCCAGACCAACCACCCTCGCACCCATCACGGTCCCAGCTGCAGGGGTCCAGCTAGCACCACCCAGCCCTGCCGGCACTGATGCACCTACCGGGGCTCTCCATCCTCACCAGGCCTGCCACCAAGCCTGTGACCTCACCTGCCGAGGAGCAACAGCCCATCATGTGAGTGACCCTGCTGGATGATGGGCTGACATGGCAAGGCAGCTGAACAACATCAGTTGCACACTCAGGTTGCAGCCTGACTGGGCCGCCCCGCCATGCCTAACCCAGGCAGACCAGGCCAGGAGTGGGTGTGCGTGCGCGACAAAGGCCTGCTGCGGAGGTGGCAGCGGCGGCACCAGCGGCAGCGATAATGACATGTGTGTCATACCGTGAATAAAACAAACAAACAATTCGATTGCCCCTTACAAAGGGGATGTGTGCGTGATAGAGTGTGCATAGGGTAGGATAGGGCTCTATCGACTCCTAGGGTTAAGGACCTAGGTTTGGGACACACTCCGGTCACTGACTCCTGTAGAGAAGTGTAGGGATTAAGGCGCGCCCGAAATAATCTTTAAGATATGACCCCATATGATCAAGCATGATGGAATATGATGAAGATTAATTAAGCCAAAACTCGCAAAACTCCGTAACCTCATTGCCGTGGTCTCAATATGGTTTCAACCAAGGTCTCAATCTTGATCTGATTTGAAGGAGAGTAGAGGAGTGTTGCTAACTACAACTGAGAGTGATACTGGTTTGGAGGGCGTCAAATCCTCTTTACACTCGGGGTTCCCAGGTGGGTTAGTGTGGCGATCTGCCACATTGTCCTCTTGACTACAGACCCGGTCATATCACATCTTTAAGCCATCATATTCAGTCATATGACCAATTCCTCAGCAAGTCATATGATCGGTCGCGCCCTAGTAGGGATACAGGACGGCCTGGTATTCGTTAGGTACTGCAAGTGGCCCTTCCTAGTCTAATGCTATTGTAACGCTTTTGTAATGCTATTGTAACAGGAATGCTATTGTAACAGGACTGTGGAGAAGTGTAGGGGCTCCACAGGAGGATAGCGATACAGGACGGTATGTGGCCTACAGGTTGGTTGTGGCGAGCAGCTGATCTTAGTCTCAGCGATGTTAGCCTTGTGTATAGGCGACCGAGACCACAGAGTCAGACCAGGCCCCAACATGGGGTTGGTATTCTGCATGCAAATACTCTCTCAGTACTGCATCGTTTTTTGAGAGCGTTCAACACGTTGGCAGCTGCAAGCTAATTCGCGTCATCTGATCATCAGCGCAAGCCATTGCATTCTTTGTTCGCATATTTTTATAATACACACTTATCATAACCTTTGCGTACTCGACGCGTACTCGACGCGTACTCGACGCGTGCGCCCAGGTCGCTAGCATGGCCAAAATAAAGGGCCGTGGACGCCCCATCGTTAAACCTACAGCTTTCGCCCTGCCGACTAAAAAGGCGGCCACAACCACAGCGAAAGGGAGGGTGGAGAAGCGTCATGGAGCTGCCCCAATAGGCAGCACAGGCAAACCCAATCCAAGTAGGCATTGGAGCATGCAATACTCAGAAAGCTGGTAGTGTAATTGCAAGTTTCCCATCCCATGCAATCTCACTCCCATGCTGCCATGGTGCTCTAGAGCGCCTCAACCCTCCTGGCGCGCCACCCAGCGGCCCCCGGCAGTGGCAGTGCAGCAGCCAGGTGGACCGGCAGGCAGCGTGGGCCATGCAGGCCTTGCTGGAGGCCGATGCTGGCCGGGGGCAGGGTGTGACCCTGAAATCTCTCACTCTGGCACCACACATCCAAGCCAAGAAGGCAACCTACGCAGTTACCTGCCAGGCCATGAAATGTAAGGTGGGCAGCCGAGTGTGAGCATAGCTCCCCACACCCACTGCTCTGCACACAGCGGTGTGCTCGGGGCTGCAATCCGCTCCGCCATGCATGCATGCATGGACCTGAAGTTTGCTCCCCTTTGTGCCATGTGGGCACTGTGTGCAGTGTGTACCTTGTGCGTGCATGGGAGGGGTAGCCACTGCATACGGCCTACAGGCTGCTCTATGGAGAGCAGCTGATGTTAGCCTCAGCGGGTGAGGGTTAGGGTGACAGGGCGCCTGGGCTGGGCTGTCTGCCTGCCTGGCTGCAGATCTGCCTGGCTGCCTGGCTGCCTGGCTGTGCTGTCTGCCTGCCTGGCTGCAGACCTGCCGGTGCTTAAGGACCTAGCCCAGCGCGCTGAGGTGCCCACCTCCAAGGTGGCCAGGGGGGGAGGGGGCTGGGGCAGAGGGGGGCAGCAGCTGATCCAGGGGCAGGGGCAGGGGCAGGGCAGGAGTGCGGTGCAAATCAGGCCCTTGCTGGTAAGTGGTGGGTGGTGGGTTGAGGGGCGGGGCGGGAGGCTGGGGTGGTGAGGGGGATGGCAGGGGCAGGGGCAGGGCAGGGGCGGCTGCTGCAGGGGCAGCGGCGTACTCTTATGCTGTTGCCGCTGCTCCTGATGCTGCCGCTGCTGCTGCTGCTGCTGCTGCTGCTGCTGCTGCTGCTGAGCAGATCAGCACCTACACTGCCCTGGTGCTCATCTACGAGTTGGTGTTTGGGGAGGTGAGCTCAGCTGGCTGCAGAGGAGCAGGCAAATCAGCTGGCCAGCAGTGCCTGCAGCCACAGCTGCACAGCTGCCCCTCCCCCTGCTGCTCCACCACACACCCTGAGTAGACCAGAGCTTCCTTGCCCCACACTGAACCCAGCCGCTGCACCTCTACACAGAAAGGTTCATAATTCAAATAGGCCTGATTTGCCTTTTTGGCTGTGTGTACCTGAAGTAGATCTCACCCTCAGGCCGGGACCCACACAGAAATCAGCCGCTGCACTTTTACGCCTGCCCACAGCACTCTGACACGGTGTGCCAGGCTGGGCTGCAGGGGCTGCACCAGAGAGGGCCAGCGGAGAGAATTGTGCTCAAACGCAAGGTCTGGCGAGCAGCCAGCAGCAGCCTGCATCAGCAGCAGTTTCTACCCTTCCTCCCCTCCTCCCCTCCTCCCCTCCTCCCCTCCTCCCCTCCTCCCCTCCTCCCCTCCTCCCCTCCTCCCCTCCTCCCCTCCTCCCCTCCTCCCCTCCTCCCCTCCTCCCCTCCTCCCCTCCTCCCCTCCTCCCCTCCTCCCCTCCTCCCCTCCTCCCCTTCTCCCCTCCTCCCCTCCTCCCCTCCTCCCCTCCTCCCTCCTTTCCCTCTCCCAAGTAAACACCTCCCAGACCTAATCCAGCCCCTGCCCACCTGTTGGACCTGCAGGCCGCACTGCACACTGCCCTGGCGGCGCTCAAAGCAGAGCGTGGGGTGAAGGTGAGTACCCCTGAACCTGCTGCCTGCCAGGCTCAGGGTCAGGGCCAGGCAGCCGCAACCACAGCCCCAGTGGCTCCTGCACTGCACTGCACCACCTGGCCACGCATGCTCCCACACCACACCTCACACCACATCTCACACCACACCTCACACCCCACCTCACACCACACCTCACACTAGCCACTAATCAGGCAAGCAGGGCTGCCGACCGCCCTCCCTCACCCACCTAGGGAGCCTGGCCAGCACAAGCTGTGGACCACACCTCGAGCACATGGCCCCCCTCACCCCCCACCCCCCACCTCCCAACACACCCCTCCCTCAAGTTCCGTCGACTCCCTGGCCACCTTACTGCCCCCCCTTGCCCCCCCTGCCCCTCCCTCCCCCTGGCAGACCAAGGCCGGCCTGCTGCCCGCCAGCAGCCAGTTCCAGGGGGTGGCTCACCCCCGCTGGCTGCGGGTCAACACGCTCAAGATGAACACCGCCCAGGCTCTTGAGCGGTTACAGGTGGACTGACAGGGCCAGGGCCAGGACCAGGGATGGTGGAGGCAAGGGCCAGGGCGAGTGTGAGGGGCGAGTGTGAGGGGCGAGTGTGAGGGGCGAGTGTGAGGGGCGAGTGTGAGGGGCGGGTGTGAGGGGCGGGTGTGAGGGGCGGGTGTGAGGGGCGGGTGTGAGGGGCGAGCGTGAGGGGCGAGCGTGAGGGGCGAGCGTGAGGGGCGAGCGTGAGGGGCGAGCGTGAGGGGCGAGCGTGAGGGGCGAGTGTGAGGGGCGAGTGTGAGGGGCGAGCGTGAGGGGCGAGTGTGAGGGGCGAGTGTGAGGGGCGAGTGTGAGGGGCGGGTGTGAGGGGCGGGTGTGAGGGGCGGGTGTGAGGGGCGGGTGTGAGGGGCGGGTGTGAGGGGCGAGCGTGAGGGGCGAGCGTGAGGGGCGAGCGTGAGGGGCGAGCGTGAGGGGCGAGCGTGAGGGGCGAGTGTGAGGGGCGAGCGTGAGGGGCGAGCGTGAGGGGCGAGCGTGAGGGGCGAGCGCGAGGGGCGAGCGTGAGGGGCGAGTGTGATGGGCGGGTGTGAGGGGCGGGTGTGAGGGGCGGGTGTGAGGGGCGGGTGTGAGGGGCGGGGGCGGGGCGTATCATTCGTTCTGTCTAGTATTGCTTTCTCATGCGTCCTGTCTTCCCTGGTCCGTGTGAGCTGGAGGTAGGCGCTGCAGCATTGGCTGTGCAAGGGGCGCTAGCAGTGCTCGGGCACCACTGAGCGGCATGTTGGCCCAGGGTTGACCAGGACTGACTCATGGCATGAGCGCTGCATGTGGTAGACTTGGTGTGGGGCATGCGCAGTAGTATCACGGGGGGAGGTTGTGACCCGGTGCTGGCCCTGCCGCCCCCTGCCCCCCCCAGGTCAAGTACCCGGAGGCTAGTGTGGACCCGCTGCTGCCTGAGCTGCTGGCACTGCCGCCGGGGTCAGACCTGCATGACCACCCGCTGGTGGTGTCAGGTGGGGGCAGCTGCGGATGGGTGGGTGGGTGGGTGGGGGGGGTAGGCTCCTCCCTCCTGGACATTGCGTTGCCTGAGGGTGGATCTTCCTGTCTTACTCCTCATGCCTGTTGTCAGTCTTCTCATGACCTCTGGATGACCTGCCTGGCACTGCTGCCTGGGTGCCCCACCCCCCTATGGCTGACTTCCCAAGCAGGCTCCTTCTCCTTCTCCTCCACCTCCACCACCACCGCCACCCTGCCCTGCCCTGCCCTGCCCTGCCCTGCCCTGCCCTGCCCTGCCCTGCCCTGCCCTGCCCTGCCCTGCCCTGCCCTGCCCTGCCCTGCCCTGCCCTGCCCTGCCCTGCCCTGCCCTGCCCTGCCCTGCCCTGCCCTGCCCTGCCCTGCCCTGCCCTGCCCTGCCCTGCCCTGCCCTGCCCTGCCCTGCCCTGCCCTGCCCTGCCCTGCCCTGCCCTGCCCTGCCCTGCCCTGCCCTGCCCTGCCCTGCCCTGCCCTGCCCTGCCCTGCCCTGCCCTGCCCTGCCCTGCCCTGCCCTGCCCTGCCCTGCCCTGCCCTGCTCACACTCCCCTCCTCCCTGCTCTGTTCACTGTGGCCACGCTGTCCCTGCTGCTGCTGGTGCTGCTGCTGCTGCTGCTGCTGGTGGTGGTGTTGGTGTTGGGCTGGTGGTGCAGGCTGCTGTGTGCTGCAGGGCAAGGCCAGCTGCCTGCCCGCCGCTGCCCTGGACCCACAGCCGGGCTGGCATGTGGTGGACTGCTGCGCCGCCCCGGGCAACAAAACCACTCACTTGGCGGCGCGCATGCAGGCAGGGGGCAGGGGGCGGGGGGGCGGGGGGCGGGGGGCGGGGGGCGGGGGGCGGGGTGGAAGGGGCAAAGGGGGGGAGTTAAGGCAGGGTGTAGGGCTAGTGAGGAGGAGTAGGAGGAGGGCCTGCTGCTGTGTGGCTGCAGGGTGAGGGCCGCATCTTTGCGTTTGACAAGGATGCGCGGCGGCTGGCCCGGCTGGCATGCGCTGCACAGCTGACCGGCAGCGCTGGCGTCATCAGCAGCCGGGTGCAGGACTTCCTGCTGCTGGACACCCAGGACCCGCAGTACAGCCAGGTGGGGGGGTGGGGGGGGGGCGGGGTGCAGCGGGGGTGGGGGTTGGGGGGGAGGGGAGGGGGGCGTTACATGGGGGGGTGATGAGGGGTGGGGGGTGGGGGGGGGCACAGCATGGCTTGGGGGGTAGGGGTAGGGGTAGGGGTAGGGGTAGGGGTAGGGGTAGACAGGTCTTGGTGTCCCACAATGATGTCAGTTGCCAGCGTCAGTTGCTGTTGCTGTTGCCATGTCCTCCCCGCCGACCTGCTGGCGCAAGGTTGGGCTACTCCTGTGTGCTGGCTGTAGCCTGCCATGCAGCCCGCTGAGTGCCCCTGCTGCTGCTGCTGCTGCTGCTGCTGCTGCTGCTGCTGCTGCTGGGTGCTGCAGGTGCGGGGGGTGGTGCTGGACCCCTCATGCAGTGGCAGTGGCACCGTGTTCTCCCGCATGGACCACCTGCTACCCTCCTGGCAACAGCAGCAGCAGGCAGGCCACAGGCGCAGCCAAGCAGCCAAGCAAGAGGGTGGGGGGGAGGAGGGGCCAGAGGTGGAGGAGACTGGCGAGGAGGAGGAGGAGGAGGAGGAGGAGGAGGAGGAGGAGGAGCGGGAGGAGAATGTGGGGGTTGGGGGGGGCCATGAGGAGATGGGCGGGGGGGGAGGTGGGGAGGGGGGAGCAGCGGACAGGTCCCAGCGTGTGAGTCAGCTGGCGGCCTTCCAGGCTGCTGCGCTGCGCCACGCCCTGACCTTCCCGGCCCTGCAGCGGCTGGTCTACTCCACCTGCTCAGTGCATGCAGGTGAGTCAGGGGAGGGGGCGGCAGAGGCGGCATAGGCCAGAGGGGGCAGCCGGGGAGGCGCTGCAGCGGTGCAGCCGGGGGAAGGCAAGGGGGGGGCCAATGAGGCAAGGGTGAGGGATCTCAGCTGGCTGACTGGCTTTGGGCAGGCTGTAGTGTGGGCTGTTGTGGTACCTGCCAGCTGCCTGCCCTCTTCCCCTGTCCCTGGCCAGCTCACCGGGGTCTCAGGGTGCAGCGGCAGCCCAGGTGCTGCCTGTAACTGTGCATCCACCCGCCTGGGCCCAGCTATCTGCCCTGCAGCAGCGCGCCCACCCTGCCCTTGTCTGCCACTGCCCTTGTCTGCCGGCTGAGCTGTACCACAGTACTCTACAGCTGTGCTGCAGCGCTGTTGCCCCGCCCCCTTGTGTCCCCTTGGTGCCTGTTGAGCTGCTGCTGCTGCTGCTGCTGCTGCTGCTGCTGCTGCTGGTGCCTGGGGGTTGTGGGCTGCAGAGGAGAATGAGGAGGTGGTGCGGCAGGTGCTGGGCGAGGCGGCGCAGCGCGGCTTCCACCTGGAGGTAGGGGCCACCTGGAGGTGCTGGGCCCTGGTTGCAACCAGGGAACAGAGACACTTGTCGTAACCAGGGAACCTGGAGGTGCTGGGCCACCTGGAGGTAGGGGCCAGGCAGGCAGGCCGCCAGGCAGCCAGCTCACTGCCATGCAAGTAGGCAGCCTGGCATGATGCCGCGCAGGACCCATTCCCCAGCTGGCCCCGACGCGGCTTACCTCTGTTCCCTGGTTGCGACAAGTTGGTGCGCACAGGTGCGGGGCAAGGGCGGTAAGGGGTGCGGCCAAGTTCTTTGTTGCTCTAATCATGCCCACGCATTCGCTCAGTTTGGGACATGGCACTGGCCAAGCATGTAGGTGTGAAGGCAGCAAAAGGAGGATGTTGCTGATGTCACTTGGACCCATGTTACTTATGACTGCCCTGTTCCTAAGTGGGCTATGGTTGCAGTCCTGCTTCTTTTCACCTGCTTTATCACCATTGGGATTGTCATTTTCTTCATCCACAATCGCATGTTTCACCCCACCTAACTAGTCCTCATGCAGATACTGTACTCACCCCCACAGGTTCTACACACTGATGTCATCACCTTTTCCTTTCTAATCACTTAGCCGCTATCCGTGCAGATGCACATCAGGACGGCACGGACGGCTTCTTCGTGGCCCTGTTTCAACGGCGCCCTAAGGATGTTGGCGGATCGGGGGCTGCAGCAGTGACTGGCGGAGGGCAACCGGACCGGCCGCTTGACGTTCGTCGTCGTGCCCGCCAGGGGACGGCGGACTGTACAACACCAAGCCAGGCAGCGAAGGCGGTGAAGGAGCGGGTCTCGACAAAGCGGCGGGGCGCTGGTGCATCAAGGCAGGGCCAGCCGCCTCCACCCGTGGCGCCTTCCCTTCATAAGCGGTCCAAATCCGGCAAACAATAACGGCGTGCCAGGCAGAGATGATCGCTGTAAGGCTGTGATGGACATCACGCCTTCCTGCTCGGACTATTCCTAATATCAGATGGGCAGAATGGTCGACTCTATGGCAGCATGCATGGACATAGGTGCACATAAGCATGAACTGCCTTAATCCATGTACTCTGTAACCCTGCGCTTTGCGTTGTAAGTTTGTAGGACATTGCTGCACTGCACACAGTAGCTTGTCTGCAGTCTGCGTGTGGGGGGCCGCGATCTTCGAATGTGGTGGAGCAATCGGATGCCCACCATGGGGGCCCTGACACCGCAATGAATACACAGCCGCCTCAAAGCGTCAGCAACTAATTCAATAATGCCTGGGCTTGCATGATTTTCAATCCCTGGCATTACGATTGGCACACCAGGATGTCCTGTATCCCTATCTTCCTGTGGAGCCCCTACACTTCTCCACAGGAGGGACCGGTGTGTGTCCCTAACCTAGGTCCCTAACCCTAGGAGTCGATAGAGCCCTATCCTGCCCTATGCACACTCTATCGCACACACATCCCCTTTGTAAGGGGCAATTGAATTGTTTGTTTTTTTAGGCTCGTGGCATGATACACATGTCGCTATCGCTGCCGCTGGTGCCGCCGCTGCCACTTCCGCAGCAGGCCTCTGTCGCGCACGCACACCCACTCCTGGCCTGGTCTGCCTGGGTTAGGCATGGCGGGGCGGCCCCACCAGCTGCTGAGCTCGCGGGGGCGGCCCGGCCCGGCTGCAATGCGGCGGATGTTCAGCGCGGCTGACACGTCCCGGTCGTAGAACCTGATGCCAATGCTTGTTGAGCACATCAGGCCCCGGATCCGGGACCGCGTCGCCATGCTGCGCACCGGGCGCAGCCACCTGCAAGGCGACATGGATGTCAATGCACATGTGTAAGATCTTTCCTGGCCATTCCAAGTGTTCAGTCAAGCCATGTCTGAGTCTAAACGGTGCAGGGCACAGTCATGGGTTGGTGTGTGAGGTGCCATTCTATAGCTATGTAATGACTCCACTCCTACACTGCACATGCACCTGGGGTCTCTCACCTGAAAGACTCTGCCTGGCCTGCCACCACGTTGGTGCGGGCAGAGCTGACCCGGCTGGTACGGAACTCATGCACCAGCACCACACGCCCGGGGAACTGCTTGCATGCCTCCCGTGAGCATCTGCTTGACAGGCACACCCCTGCTGCCAATGCTGCCGCTGCCGCTGAAGCCTGCTGCCCCATAGGCCAGGGCCAGGGGGCGACCTGTGGCAGCTGAGTTGCAGCGTACCCTGGCACCCCTCACAGTCTGCAGCCAAGGCACACAAGGAGAGACACATTGTGAGCTCAGGTCCAGCCATGGCAAAGACAAGCACACATTGTGAGCACACACACTAGCACACACACTGGCCGGGGGACGGCCTACTCACCTCAGCCCAGAACTTGGCCACGGTGCTCTGCTTGTGTCCGTACAGCCGGAACCTGGCGTTGGACCAGCGCGGCTTGGACATCTCGGCCCACATGGCGGGCCAGGTCACCATCGTCATAGCGGCGTACACCCAATACCGCTGCAGCGAGGCGGTGTAGTTGGTGACTTGCGATAGCATAGCGTGTTCGGGCTGGATGCCGGCCATCCAGGCCTTGGACGTCTTGGCGTGCTGCGTGATGCCACTCTGCCGGTAGTAGTGCCCCGCAGTGAGGCTGCGCTGCCACACGGACTCCACTGCACCGGAGGGGTATCGCTCCTCGTGGGCCACTGTCGCCATGTTCGTCTTGCCTGGGTCGCAGCCCAGCCAGTCGGCGCCCAGGTGCGCAAGGGGGTTGACAGCGCCCTCCTGCTTGCCCATGCGAGGCAGCTTTGCGGGCGGCCCTGCTGGCTTGGGGCGCGTGAACAGCAAGCTGACCGTGACTCCGTCCGTGTGCACCACCTGCGCGAAGGTCTGACCGTCGTTTGGCCAGATGGATGGCTGGATGGCTGGCGGGAGGCTGGATGGAAGTAAGGCGATCCACCGGTTGGCCACCTGCAACCCAACACAGCCGACACAGCCACCTCCGCTGACTCAGTGACTTGGAGCCACCCAAACACCATCAGTCAATGTTGCCACAAGCAACATGCCTCAAGCAATAATCTACCAGCAATAAGCCTCAAGCAACATGCCTCAAGCAATATGCCTCAAGCAACATGCCAGGCTGCCCAACTCAAGGCTTACTCACCTCACTGTCCCTGGGCCCGGCCACACCATTCCTAAACTTGGTCAAGTTGGTGATGTCCGCAGGCAGCATGCCAGCAGCACGCATCAGGCCATAGATGGCCTTGGTGTCCAGCTTGATGTGGTGCGCCTTGCAGCTGCAGCTGGGTGTGATTGCAAAGGGGGAGGGGGGCCGGTAGGGCCTGGAGTTGGGCTGCCCCCCAAGTGCCTGCCAGTCTGCCCAGTCCAGCTGCCAGCTGACGTGGGCAGCCTCCAACTGCCTGCTGGTGTCCACTGCATGGCGCAGCAGGCTGCCCCGGTTGACCTTCCCCTCCCGCCAGGCTTTGTTGACCACCACCCCCTGACCCACCCCCAGCAACCTCCGCTGCCTCACCACCTCATCCCGCATGGCCTCAGTAGGCACCACCCCACCCTGACCCTGACCCTGACCCTCTAGCCAGGTCACCTCCTTCCCCCGCACACTGCGCACCACCCAGCTGCGCTGACGCTCAGACCAGGCTGGCCTGCCACCCAACGGCAGCCCAAAGCGGCGCTGGTGCTCGTGTGAGCCAGCGATGACCCTGGCTCCAGCCAGAGCCACCGCTTGCCCAACTCTGCGCTTGAACAGCTCGGTGAGGCTGTTGGCAAAGCTAATCTCCAGCTTCTGACCCACGTCGTCGACGGTGTTGCTGTCTTGCTGATAGCGAGGTACAGCGTCGAGCTCGTCGCTGAGGTCCGGGTACGCGGCCAACACAGCCACCACAGCAGCGCTGGGCCGAGAGTGCAAGCCGGGAGGGGGCACACCGCGGCCGAGCTGCAGGTACAGGTTGCGCTCCGCAAAGTCCGGGATGGGCGCGTCCTCAGCAGGGATTGCCTCCAAGAGCTCCTGGCCATCCGCAAGTACAGTGACGCGTGTGAAGCATTCCCGCACCATGAGGCCCAGCAGCAAGCTGGCGAGCAGCGCCCTCTTGCTGCAGGCCTCCACCCAAAGCACAAGTTGGGCGTAGAGCCGCGCCTCCACCACTTCGGAAGGCACAACCGCGCCCGCCTCTAGCCCCGCAGCGGCCACACCCCTCATCAAGGTGTGCAGCTTACACTTCTTTGCCTCCATATGTTATTGTGGCTGTGGGCCCAGTGCGCTGCACCGTTGGCCTGCATGTTCCGCTGAGCCTGACTTGGTGCTGGCGGCGGTCAGCCTAACTGTCCGAGGCATTGCGATTACGTCTACGCTGTCTGTTTCGCTGCATTTTCCTAACTCGCTTCGCTAAGTGTGTCGCTGGTTGCCTTCGATGTCCTGGTTTTCCTGTTTCTTTCCTGGTTTTCCTGTCTCTTTCCTGGTTTTCCTGTTTGAGGGCAGGGGCCAAGGTGTGTCGCAGCAACACTGCCGGGTGAGTGGCATGATGCTGATGACTGATTTTCATCTCGGTCAGGCTGACCAGGATGGCGATGCGAAACTTCTTGATGAAGAGACTGCAGATCCGAAGGTTGAAGCCTTCGGCACACGATGAGGAACATGTAAACACGCTATCAACAGGTTCTTTTGACATGAAGCAAAAACTTTCATGCATGGCACACCAGGGTCGGAGATGGGTTCGTGTTACGTGTCGCCTATTTCTGCTTCCGAATAGTGACTACTTAGAGTTATAAGCTAAGGCTTCTTGATCCAGATCACGGCGCACTCGCTTGAAGCAACAACAGTTTTAGCAGCATGAGTGCTCGCTACGACCGCGCAATCACTGTCTTTTCGCCGGATGGCCATCTGTGAGTGATGCACGCGACGCATCGGACGTAAGCTCGATGTGCTGATGCACGGAACCCTTGTGGGTGCAGGTTTCAAGTAGAGTACGCTCTAGAGGCGGTACGCAAGGGAACCCTGGCAGTCGGGGTACGGGGGACGGATACCATCGTCCTCGGTAGGTCACAGGCTCACTGCGCAAAGCCAGAGTCTCCAAGACTCGAAGCACGTACTCCCCGTGCTGCCAGGCGTGGAGAAGAAGTCAGCGGCCAAGCTGCAGGATGCAAGGACAGTGCGAAAAATTGTGAAGATTGACGACCACATCTGCCTGGCATTCGCTGGGCTCACAGCTGACGCGCGGGTCTTGATCAACAGGGCGCGAGTTGAAGCACAGGTGCATGCATGGCACATGTGCAACCCGCAGCAAGAGCAGCAGCAGGTGCAGAAGGGTCCTGTGTGTCAGCGTGTGCGAACACCATCTAGTGTGTGTGGTACGTGCAGAGCTACCGGCTGACTCTGGACGAGGTGGTGACAGTGGATCACATCACCAAGCACATCGCAGGCATTCAGCAGAAGTACACGCAGAGTGGGGGTGTGCGTCCCTTTGGCATCAGCACGCTCATTGTCGGGTTCGACTCATCAGGGGCGCCCCAGCTGTATCAGACAGACCCGTCAGGCATCTACTCAGCATGGAAGGCAAATGCCATTGGGCGCAACAGCAAGACAGTGAGTGAGGGACGCCGGCTGGCTGGCGGCGGACCCCTGAACATGGCAGGGCCCAGCACATGGCAGCTGGCACCAGGATGGACGCACACAGCTGCGATGCGGCTGCCTCTGTGCCGCCTGCAACTCCCACGCCCGCTGAGCTGTCTGCTTGCAAGGGCTGCTGCTCACTGCTCCGCGGTGCCAACCGGTGCTGGTGCCTGCTGGTGGTTGGTGTTCCCACAGCACCATACAAGCACATGTACACCAACAGCGCCGCACAAGCTGGGCCACACGCACCACGCACACCCACAGGCATGCCTGGAACACCCCTCTGACCTGGCATCGCCCACCAGCCTCATCTTGGTGCAGCACTTGTGTATCTTGGTAGATGCCTCCTAGGGCATGGTACCCCGCATGGCCTGGCCCAGCACCCTCCCTTGCATGGCACCCTCAATGGCAGCTTGTGTGCACCCCTAACCCCCTCCCCTCCACCCTGTTATCTCCACCATCACATGGCATTCGCTTGCACAGCGTTGCTGCAGCTGTGCTCTCACTCCCCGCTGGTGCGACTGCAGATCCGTGAGTTCCTTGAGAAGCACTATGTGGAGACGTCTGGCCAGGACACCATCAAGCTGGCCATCCGTGCCCTGATTGAGACGGTGGAAGCCGGCAGCAAGAGCATAGAGGTGCGTAGGGTTGAGGGTCAGGGGGGTGGGGAGGTTGCGAGTGCGGACTGGGATCTGGGTCCCGTGAGCTGGCCACCCCCTCACCCCAACCACCTGCACAGCCACACACAGCCACACACATGCATTTCCATCAGCCATTAGCATGTAGATCTGGCAAAAGCAGCGGCAGGGGTGGTTGGGCTGTGTAACCCTAGCAGCATGTGAAAGGCTCTTGCGGAGCTTGGTGAGGGTGCCACTGTGACGCGTTGTTTGGAGCACTTTGCATGCAGATCGCTGTGATGAGCAGGGACAGCGGGCTGAGGGTGCTGACTGACTCGGAAGTAGACACGCTGGTGAAGGAGGTGGAGGCGGAGAAGGCCGCAGCCGAGGCGTCCAAGCGGGGCACCGCGGCCCCCTCCTCCTAAAACCTGCATGAAGACAACGAAGAAGTAAAAGACGACTCCGGCATGGGAGCCGGCGTGCATTAGGGAGGAGCTCTACCACTCGGGGCGCAGCCTGCTCCCACCACCTGGTCCCATTACCTGCGCCGTACCACCTATGCTCTTAGCGGCCTGGGTTGGTGGTGGAGCGGGGAGGGCTTACAAGGGGTGGAGGGAGCTCTGCTGCTATGGGGCCTGTGGTTAGGTTCATGGAAGCTGCCTGCCTGGTGCGCTGCTGACAGCGCAATGTCCTGTAGAGGGTGCTTGCACAGCCTGGCCCATGGCTGGGGGTGGCTGTGGCCGCGGTGCCTGGCTGGCATGTGTTGGACTGGCTACCTGTTAGGTGGCAGCGCTGCAGCTGCGACACCTTGCAAGCTGAGTGGCTTGGGCATGTAAGCACGGTGCAAAGGTGTGATGGGCGCTCAGTGCTGGCCTGATGTTGTTGCTGGCAGTAGGCAGGCGGGGTGACACTGTTGCAATGCTGTTTGGGCAGGCAGGGATGGTTGTGTGGCTGCTCAGCACAGATGTTGCGGCCCTGGGTTGACGAGTCTGTGGGTGTGTGCTATGGGGGGCGCTAGACACGGTTTGCTGTAGCTGGTGCCTCATCCTTGCCTTTCCCGTCACGCGGTGGGCTAGTGTCAAAGTCCGTGGGTCCTCGCCATCACAGTTACATGGCAAGCTGGTGTTTATGCGGTAAGATGCTGTGGCAAAGAGCTTGCACAGACAAAAATGAACAGCATGCTGTCAGCCCTTCGGCGTGAGATTTGACATGACCGACCGAGTGGTCGAGCCCCATCCTATGCATGCTGCTCACACATATCCCTTTTGGTCTAATGACATTATGGCACATGACACTATTGCTGCCGCCGCTGCGACTTCCGCAGCAGGCCTCTGTCCTGCACACCGACCCACTCCTGGCCTTCACTGCCTGAGGTTTGGCATGGCATCGCAGCCCGGCCGGCTGCTTAGCTCCCGTCGGCGCGGCCCCGGCCCGGCTGCATAGCGGCGGATGTTCAGCGCAAGGGGTTCATACTGCGCTGGAACGAGCATGATGTTAGCCGCGTGATAAAATGACAAGGTGACAACCGCACGTACATCAGTCACACATTCCATGTCATTGTATGCTATTGTAACCATGTGCACCCTGCTCCTTGTCACTGCCCCATCGCGCGAACATAAAACATGGGGTTCGTTGTTCTGTGTTTGGTCGGGTTTGTGCTGGCATTGACATTTGCGGACGCCAGCTCAGGTATGCCGTACTCGCCACAGGTAGTGCTGCGAGATGCGGCACTAGGACTGCTGGGCGCTCTTTGACGCAGGTGATCAGGCCCTCGGCTTCAGATTATGCGTGGAACATTGCGAGCACTCCGCATGCGCCACATCGACGACTCACCCTCTTGGGTACACAGGCTCCGCACCACTCATCAGTACCCCACCAGCAGCACCAACACCGGATGCAACTGGGTCTCTTGACTTGCCCCACCCCCTGACCTGCCCCACCCCTGACTTGCCCCACCCCTGACCTGCCCCACCCCTGACCTGCTCCCACCCCTGACCCCTTCCCACCCCTTAGCTGCTGAGCCTGTGAGGTGTGACACGTCTTGCCCTGTGAGCGGCTGCAGGTGCCGCCGTGCACTGGCCTGCTCACACCTGACCCACCACCCTGGGCCCTGGGCCCTGCGCCTCATGCGCTGGTCCTGCACAGACGACTGCAGGCAAGCGGGTGCCAGGCCCCCAGTGGCTGGGGCTGAGGCGCTGGCCCAGCCTCACCCTGACATGCTGCCTCTTGGTGCAAACTGTTAGCCTAGCAGGGGGCAGGGGGCAGGGGGCAGGGGGCAGGGGGCAGGGGGCAGGGGGCAGGGGGCAGGGGGCAGGGGGCAGGGGGCAGGGGGCAGGGGCGTGTGGCTTGACAGTCATCAAAGCCCATCAAGCCCATCAGCCTGACAGCGGCCACAGCCTGTCACTGCACAGCCACAGCCGGGGGCGCCCAGGGCTCCTGCTGGCAGCATGCTTGACACAAGCTGTGTCTACTCTCATCAGCTCTCTGTCCCTCAGTGAATGACCTTTTTGCAGCTTGCATGACTTGTGTGACCTGGAACCTATGAAGTGTGGGAGACCCCTCTGCAGCTGTGTGCTTTGGGCAGAGCTGGCTGTCACCGCTGGGTGCTCGTCAGCATCAGTGGCGCTGCAGCCCCACAGCGGCTCACAGGGAGATGGCAGGGCCAGGGCGGAGCAGGCGACAGGGCGCTGGGGCCCCTGCTGCTCCACTGCTGCTAGCAGCTGCTGGCCGCCACTGCTGGCTGCCACTGTCTAGCCTAGAGTCAGTGCAGCGCCTCCACTCAGCCAGCCTGCCCAATCTTACCGCACCCCTCCACCACCCCTTCCCTCCGACACCTCTGCCCCTCCTCCCCCCCTCGTGGCCACACGGGGCTTGACCAAGTCCAGTGCATCGTCCAGCTTGCGCCCAGCTTCGTTTGCTCGGTCCCTGCGGGGCAGTGATTGCGGCGGGTGTGGTGTGGCTGCTGCCTGCAGGTATCAGTGCATGGTGGAAGCTGAGCTGGGTGCTGGGCAGCAGCAGCGGCGGGGGCGCCCCTCACAAGTACTTTGGTGAGCGAGGGCAGCCGGCTGTGACAGGGGCTGGGGGGGGGCTGTAGGGGGGCTGGGGGGGTGCTGGGGGGGGGGGGGCAGCACAACTCAGCCAGGCTGCAGCCCAGGGGGAGGGACCCCAACAGCTTATCAGCACGGTCCGGCTGTAGGCAGCGCACTCCCCTGGGGGGTCTGTAGCCTTGCTGCGGGGTGACCATGGTGGCTTTGGGGTGGGCTTGGGGTGGCAATGGGGTGGCGCGCCGTGTTCAATCCCAGCAGCGGCAGGCCAGGTCAGGTCAGGGTGGGGCCCTTATGGCCTGTGCAGGCTGTGAGCCCCTTGACCAGCGCTGACCTTATTAAGTGACTCACACAGGCAGCAGCAGCGCATGGCAGCTGAAGGCAGCAGCAGCAGCAGGGGTTCGCGGCACCCAGCCAGCCCCCACCCCCCTCAGCCAGCCCCCACCCCTCGCCACATGCAATGCCCCGCGCCCTGCCATGCCATGCCGTGTGTTGAGGATGCATGCCCATGCTTGCATGTGCAGGCAAGTGGCCCTTCCGCCGTGTGCTGGGAGCCCAGGAGCTTGCCTCAGTGCTGCTGTCACTGGCAAACCTGGCCGCTCACCTGCACTGCCTGGCCCGCCTTACCCGGCACTGTAGAACGCTGAGGGCAGAGGGCCAGCACAAGGGTGCGCCCCCCGCCTACCCCGCCCCCCGCCCACCCCACCCCACCCTGGCTGCCGCCACCTCCACTGCTGCCACTACCACCACCGCCACCACCACCACCACCAACTACTGCTGTTGTTCCTGCTGCTGCTGCTGCCCTTATGTCACATTACACAGTGTGTGTCCCGCTGCGCTGGTATGGCTGCGCACCCCTGACCCCTACAAGACTTCTGTTGGCCTGGCTGCTTCTGCTGCTGCGACTCCCTGAACCGCCCAGCCCAGGTTGTAGGTGAGGGCGTTGTGGGGCCCCCCTACCCGTACCTCTGGCTGTGGCGGGGCTACGGGCTGCTGCACGCGAACGCCTGGGTGTGCAGCGCCGTGTTCCACTGCCGCGACACCTGGGCCACGGAGCGTCTGGACTACTGCAGCGCGGATGCCGTGGTGGCCGCCAGCCTGGTGGGGGCCAGGGGGCAGCAAGGGGGGCGGGGGGCAGGGGGCAGGGGGCAGGGGGCAGGGGGCAGCAAGGGGGGCGGGGGATAGGGGTGCAGGGAGGGGTGTGGAGTAGCCTAGTGAATTGACAGGGTTGGAGGGCGGGGGGATGGTAGGGGCAACATGCTGAATGATATCTCACGGGAGGCATGCAGTGTGCTCATGCTGGATGCATGGGGTCATGGCATGGCACACGCTGCATGTGCAGGCTGCGGCTTGCATCAGGGCAGGGGGGTTGTCGCGCCCTCGTCAAGCCGCCCCTGTGCTGGCAGCTGTGGGTGTGGCGCTGCTAGCCCACCTACGCTACATGCTGCTCATCAAGTTTGACTACGGCTGGAATGTCAAGGTGCCTGTGTGTGAGCAGCAGCAGCAGCAGTGCCCCACAGTGCAGCAGGGTTTGTGGCGGGGTCGCAACAAAGCAGCTGCTGGGGCTGCCTCCCCCTGTCACAGGTGTGTGTGGCTGCTGGCGTAGCCACCGCCCTGGTCTGGCTGCTGTGGTCCTGGGCCAGTGCCCACCCAGCTAGGGGGCTGCTGCTGACCTTCCTGCTGGCAGCGCACGCGGCCCTGCTGCTGGAGCTGCTGGATTTCCCCCCGCTGCTGGCTCTTGGCGCATCGCAGGTAAACGCTGGTAGGCGAGAGTCAAGTGTGCCTGGGAAGAACAGTCGCGCTCGGATGCTTGTATTGTGGGGTGCAGCCGCTGTGAGGCACTGCACGTGGCGTCGGGAGTTCTGGAGCTAGAGTCTCGCGAGGGTCGCAGTGCGGTTTGCGGGCCGAGCGAGAGCCTCGCGACACCCTGGCGCTCCGTTAGTCACCAACACATCCGATCAGTCCCAATAGCTCGACCTCTTGCCGGCGCTGTCTTACATTCAATACTGACGAGCCCGGCCCACCCGCTAGGGTTCATTCCTGACATCGCGTTCACTGCAGGGCGACGCGAAGCTGGGTCTGCTGGATGCTCATGCACTGTGGCACGCGACCACTGTGCCGTTGACATACCTCTTCTACGCCTTCCTACGCCGCGATGCCACATTTCTCGCTACACCAGCCGCGCAAGCCGGCAGCATGCGCTCAAGTGTCAAACGTGACTAGACAAAGCTGTGCGGCCGAAGTCAGGTGGAGGTATACAACTCCAGCGCCAGCGTAATCACAGGAAAACATTTTTTCTGCCCCGCACCAGCCTGAAGGACGTGCTGATCCCAACGCGAGGAATGTAAGAATCTGAGGCGTAAAGATGAGAAAGTCGGGTACTTATTTGCAATCCGACAAAGTAGCTAGGCAGATAAGTCACCCGGTAAAAATTCTGCGAAAAAATTCTGCGACAATCCCTGCGAATTATTTTCGGTATTTTGCCCAGCCTCCGAACGAGGACCCCCGCGCTTCAAGGCCTTACCCAGTACGACTAGATGGTCTGCTGGTGCGCGCAGCGCCGTGCCCCTGTGACCTCTCACACACAATGCAGCACCTGACGCAAGCTGTCGAACTCTGTATCCTTGGCATAGGCACGCTCTGTATAGACCGTAACCCCCAATGCAACAGCTTTCCCCCTTTAGCAACAGCCTGCCGATCCTACAGCAAAACGCGTAAGAGCGGCACGTCCTGGGCAGGTCTTTCCCAGCAGGCGTCCTTGCAACCCAGTCAACAACTCACATAATTACCAAGCCAACGATGAGGCTGAACAGCAAGAAAAGCCGGATGAGCCCGATCAGCAGCAAGAGCAGGAGGAGCAAGCAGAGGTCGAAAGCACAAGGTTGAGGCTCGTGCCCGTGCCCTTGTGGACCTCCAGGTCTTCACTGCATGTTCCCAATCCTCCAAATCAGCGTATGACCGTCGACGACAGCTGTACATGGAAGACATGCAGAAGCAGGTGCAAGAGCAGCGAGTTTGATGCTGTCCGGGGGCAGACCTGACCGTGGTGCAGCATTGAGTATGTCGTTGTCCAGTTCCGCTTCCCACTGCAAGTACATCAACAAAGATGCCAGAAAGACAGCTCTAGGACCGCCGCATCCCAGCCCTGCCCCACCCCCTCCCTGCCCCACCCCCTCCCTGCCCTGCCCTTCCCTGCCCTGCCCTGCCCTGCCCTGCCTCACCCCCTCCCAGCCCTGCCCCACCCCCTCCCAGCCTTGCGTTGCCCCTCCCCTCCCTGCCCAGCCCTGCCCCACCCCCTCCCAGCCCTGCCCCACCCCCTCCCAGCCTTGCGTTACCCTCCCCTCCCTGCCCCTCCCTGCCCCACCCCCTCCCCTCCCAGCCCTGCCCCACCCCCTCCCAGCCTTGCGTTGCCCCTCCCTGCCCTGCCCTGCCCCACCCCCTCCCAGCCCTGCCCCACCCCATCCCAGCCCTGCCCCACCCCATCCCAGCCCTGCCCCACCCCATCCCAGCCCTGCCCCACACCCTCCCAGCCCTGCCCCACACCCTCCCAGCCCTGCCCCACCCCCTCCCAGCCCTGCCCAACCCCCTCCCAGCCCTGCCCAACCCCCTCCCAGCCTTGCGTTGCCCCTCCCTGCCCTGCCCTGCCCCACCCCATCCCAGCCCTGCCCAACCCCCTCCCAGCCCTGCCCCACCCCATCCCTGCCCTGCCCTGCCCCACCCCCTCCCAGCCCTGCCCCACCCCCTCCCAGCCTTGCGTTGCCCCTCCCTGCCCTGCCCTGCCCTGCCCCACCCCATCCCAGCCCTGCCCCACCCCCTCCCAGCCCTGCCCCACCCCCTCCCAGCCCTGCCCCACCCCCTCCCAGCCCTGCCCCACCCCCTCCCAGCCCTGCCCCACCCCCTCCCAGCCCTGTCCCATCCCATCCCAGCCTTGCGTTACCTCTCCCCTCCCTGCCCCCTAAAGTAGCTAGGGCACGCTTTTGGACTGGAGTGACACAAGGATGCAGGGACGCCTATTCTTATGAATTGCGCTGAAAATGACTATTCCGGGTTGCCGCAGCCGTGCCCTGCACGCTATGCTCTGCGAGCCACCGCCACGACGTGCCAACGAGCTGCCGCAGCTTCAATGCATAGCACATCTCAATGCATAGCACATCGTCTGACTACGTGATAACACGTTTTGAGTGGGCAGAGAGAAGAGTGGCCGCTAGCTGATGTACAGTGTGTAACTCCACTGTTGAGACGCAGCTACTATTCACCCATCGTAGTCCCTGTTCACCCATGGTGTTGCTACACTTACTATGTGAGATTGGCAGGTAGAGTTTGGCAACACCACGCCGCAAGAACAACTGGTTCTGAGATTCACAATGTTAAAGGTACCCACCCCGCAAGTTACAATACCTGTCAGGTACCATTCAGGAATAATCTGCGAGCTTCTCACGAACGAAAGGGCGTCGCATCATGCTCATAAGATCATGCTTGAATCATTCAATGCAGCTTTTGACTGTTTCCGCGGCATTTGCGGTACAAAACCGCTGACTGATCTAATGGGCATAGGAACAGATGACAGATACTTATGTTGAGACTTACTGTATAGAGATCAAGAGGTACACCACAAGCACTTACTATAACAAGAACCTGGCAACATTGGTTGTACAATAGACAATAACAGGAAGCATCAGCTGCTATTCTTATAGATTGCCGAGGGAACTGGGTCCTTGTCGCCTTGCAACACTTTGTTCATATGGCCAGCTGCTGGTCACTGCAGCCAGTGCTCGACCTTCTTCCCTGTCTTGGCAACAGTGCTACCCAGCGGGTCCATGCTCACACTGCCCTCCACGTGCACCTCCTGTCACTGCATGCAGGAAGGGCAGCATGCATACATGCACACGGACTGATCCTGCATGAAGGCAGGAATGGCAAAGTTTTCACCAAGTTGCTGCACAGCTGTGTGACATGGGCTGGTGTGAAGGCTTTTGAGACTTGGGCTGGGTGCGCTAGACTTGCGCTAGACTTGGGCTGGGTGCATGCAGCGCTACAACATCACAGACTCCCAAAACAAGGGGTAAAACATTGCTCCATGCCTACACAGCCCAGCGGGCAACATGTGCCTGCGCAAATACAGGATGACAGGACACCAATTGGGGGTGGTGGTTTGTTTGTATGGAGCTATGTTCCCATGCACATGGCATGGGCGCCTTCCACCCACAGTACTACATGACCTCAGGGGCAGGGCTATAGCCTAGGAATGGCATGACGAAACATGCCCTGATACAAGCTGATGAGTGGCTTCTATCATACCACCTTGATATGCCCTAGGCTGCTGCTGCTGCTGCTGCGGGCCTGGGCTGCGACACAGCGCTAGAGGCAAGCAGCGGTGGGATAGATGGTTGGTGGAGGGGGGAAGCCAGCCTACAGCTGCCTGCACACTGTGTGCAGTGCGCAGCAGAGTACACCCCTGCCAGCATGCAGTGTCCCTAGCGCCCGGCAGGTCAGGGTGCATGGGCTGTGTGCAGCCATCCACGTGGACGAGCACCGCACGTGGACGAGCACCGCACCAGCCGGGTCAGCTCAGCAGTGAATGGCCACCAGCCCTGTGAGGAGGAGCTGGACAAACTCAGTGCCACAAGGCCTGCAGGCTGGAAGCCCCCAGCAGGGCATGTGGAACCCCGCCTGGTGCGCCCAGCCTGGAGCCAGGAGCGTGGCCAGCCAGTGCGGGGCCTGATGTGGTGCCCTGTAGTGCCCCCCCGCAAGCCCTCACAGGCCCCACGCAGCAGCCAGGCAGCCACACAGCCAGCAGCCTCAGAGCCAGGGCCCAGCACTCCCCCTCCAGCCAAGCGCAGCAAGCCGGCAGCTGAGCCCACCAAGGGCAGAGGCAAGGGCAAGGGCAAGGCTGCCAAAGCCAAGCCAGCACCACAGCCAGGCAGGTGGCTGGACAGGGACTGCAATGCAGCATTGAACATGCAGCGCATTGGGGAGAGCAGGTGGCGGCCGCTGGAGCTGTGCTACTGGCCAGACCAGGGAGCTCTGCCAGCCAAGGGCAAGGAGTACCCTGGCCTGGGCTACAAGCGGGTGCGAGACAAGCCCCCCAAGGCCCAGGAGCAGCAGCAGCAGCCTGCTGAGGCACAGTAATGTGTGCCCCCTTTGTTGAGCTGTCATCAGCTTACATTTAGTGCATGTTTTGTCATGCCAACTCTACATCATAGCCCTCGGGTCAGGCAATAGTGTAGGTGGTAGGCGGCTCATGTGCCATGTGCACTGGGTTTACTCCACACAGCCCAATAACACTGTTTGAGTCGGGTCTAGTTAGTGGCTGCTAGTGGCTGCTAGTGGGTACTTCTGATCCGGCTCAAAGGAGGCCCTAGTGAGGGACAAGAGGGCTGTGTGCAGCCATCCATGCCCGCGTCTGTGACAGTCACAACAATGTGGAACCATGCTCATCACCAGCACCAGCTGCCTTTGGAAGGCGCGAGACATGATGTTTGCGCTGATGCTGATGGCGTTGAGGTTGCAGCAACTCTATGTTTGACGATGCGATGGTGGTGATGATGGTGTTGAGCTGATGCCTGATTGCTACACCTCCTGTATCGAAGCCCTCCATAGGCCCACCCATGTGGAGCTGCTGCCTTGCCGCTGGGCACTTAGCTGGTAGGTTCTGCCTGGCACCTGGCTGCTGCATGCCTCTCACCTACAAGAACACTGCCGGTCACTGCGGCCAGGGCTCCACCTTCTTCCCTGTCTTGGCAATGGTGCTGACCAGCTGGTCCATGCTCACACTGCCCTTGACAGTAACCTTCTGCTGCTGCATGTAATAAGGGGAGCATACATACATGCACATGGACCATCCTGGAAGGGGTCTAGCTGGGTAAAGGAGGGGGAGGGGTGGCATCTAGCACACCTCTAATGACACGTCCACGGACTCCACACCTGCAGGACGGCTTGAGGTCATTTTGTGCGCCATGAATCGTTGACAGCTGAGCTGCGAGCAACCGTACCATCCAGGCGGCTCAATACACGCTTCACGGCACCGACGCAGCCGTCGCACATCATGTCCACCTTCAAAAAAACCTCAGGTGCTGTAGACATTTGTACGTGTCGTAAAGCACGGTGTTATTATCGCACAGTGTTTGGCTTTAGGACGCGTGCAGGTCATCGCGCACTCTGTGACGCGGATAAAGTGTAGCTAGGCCGGACGAAGGACAAAGGACTACCTGAATGTCAACGCCTCAATGCGCCTTGCGAGTGCTGAACTACGGGGCACGCCTGGTGCGCTACGCTGAGAGCATGACCATGATGCAGGTACTGGCTGAGCAGCGCAAATGCGACGCCATCCCGGACACGCTCATGGTCCTGCAGGTGCTTAAAAGGCAGGTGACTTCCAGCTGGGTCAGTGCTGTGGGAGGGAGCCAACATGGCTTGCTCAACACTGCTGTGCAGCATGCTCCCGTCTACACGATTGGTAAGCGGGGCTCTCCTGCTGACTTTCGCGTACCCATGCAGGTGGGGCCCTGGGGTGCTGCACATTCACAGCACATGCAACTGTTTGTAGGACAGTGCACTGGAGGTCAAACAGGACATGTTGTCCCTTGCAATGAAGGTTCATGGTTGGGGAGGGCCAGTGCACAACGTGATGTCATTGCTGACAGACCAATAACCGAATGACACTGCCCCACCACTGCGCTTCCTGTTGTTGATGCTGCTGCCGCCGCTGCTGCTGCTGCTGCTGCTGCTGCTGCTGCTGTGTGCTTGTTGCAAGCCAGGAGGTGTTAAACCAGGGGTGTGAGGTGCATGTGACATCCAGAGGCGGTGAACTCACCTACCATGGTGAGCCTCTGGCTGGCTCGGTTCGATGTCGCCCCAACCTCCCATGCATATGCAAGCATGCGCCTGTCAGCAAGAAGTCAACATCCTGCCCCTCATACCAGCAGTACCACCCCCCAGAGGCGAAGCCCTGACAAGCTGGCCCCAGCCATCACCATCTCCCTGCCCCTGCTGGGTCGTCACAATGGTGCTCCCCAAACCTTCCAAACCCTTCCTGTTTGTGCTCAAGGGGGAGGGGTGGAAACGGGCAGGGGCCAGGACCTAGGAGTGGTCGAGGGTGCGGGTGACACTGTGCCATGTCTGCACAGCCCTGCAGGGGCCAGGTGCGGCATGAGGGGCAGTGACTAGGGCATGCGGTGGAGGGGTGTGCCAGGCCAGGGGTGCACCTGGGCCCTGGGCTGTGCTGGCTGTGCTGTGCAGGGCCTGGGCAGTGCGTGGTCTACCCCATTGTGAAGCTGCGCAGCCAGGGCAAGGCCACCCGGGCCTACGTGGAGGGCCTGGAGGACGCCCTGGTGCTCACACTGGGTGGGTCAAGGGTGAAGGGGCGGCAGGGGCGGCGGGGGCGTGGGCGGCGGGGACCCATCAGAGGGGCCCCATCTGGGGAGGAGGCAGTGCTAGAGCGGCTCAATGGAGCAGCGTCAGCAGCGCCAGCCTCGCCCACTGGAGCCAACTAAAGCAGCAGGGGGTCATGATGTGTGATTGCTGGGGGCGGGGCTACTGCATGCCCCAGCTTCTCTGAAAACCTCTCTGTTGCACTGGCTCCCCCTGGCAAGAGTGCGGAATGCTATTGACCTGCAGCCGAGTACGGCATAGCTGGCCGGGGCCGAGTGCCGGGGGCCACAGGGGTGTGGGTCGAGGATGCCAAGATCGCAGCGCTGGGGGTGCGGGTTCGACACGGGGTGAGGTGAGGTGCTGGGAGGTGAGGTGCTCATGGGGGGGCCAGCTGCACTAAACAGGTTTGGGTGGCACCAGTGATGGTGACAATGGTGGTGGTGGTTGAGGCCTAATATTAATGTGGACTGGGAAATTGCATGTGTGTGCGTTTCCTCATTTTGCCTGGCAGCCAGCTCTGCTTCCGTTGTGTCTCTTGACGCCCTTCACACGCAATCGCAACCGCTGTGTCGCAGCACCCACGGCGTGGCGCTCAATGTCAACACGGACTTGCGCGCATTTGACGCCATCGTCCCTTGCGGCATCACCGACAAGCGAGTGACGAGCATGCAGCAACAGCTGCAGGCGCAGTGCGCAGCGGGTGGTCCTCTGGCGCCACAGCAACAGGCATGCTGTGCACGATACCGATTGCAAAGCAAAGCTCTTCCAGCGCAGCGCCAGGGTACCGCGAATGCGTCACGTAGTGATATGGCTGAAGCTGCGGCACCCGGCCGGGCCCTTGATGTGAGATGTGAGTGCGAATGCCAGTACGAACAGGTCACGCAGACGTTGGTTGCGCAGTTGGCGCGCCAGTTGGGCGGCTTGCAAGTGCAGCAGGTGATGGTGACGTGATGGCTGCACCTCAGAACATTGTGATAGGCGCCGGGGTGCAGGGCTGCTGCAGTCTTTGGATCCTCTCTCTGCCTACCTTTGAGATGCATCGCAAATCATTTAGCAGGAACGGTACTGCTATTGTTGCAGCTATGCTGGGTGGCGACATCATGCCCAACCCGTCAAGGCCTTGTTGCGCAAGTGGTAGCCAGCTACAGCAAGACAACCCAACATAAAATATCTATTCCCCTCGCAAAGGGGATGTGTTAGGATTGGAGCTACTAGGGCTCTAGCTACAGGCACACACACCAGAACGTCTGAGCTCAAGTGGGCAGTAGGCACACTAGAAGTAGCCTTGACAATAATGAGCTCGCAGCCTGTGTTCGATTACAAATCTTGCTTGTTTTGGTGTAGCACGAGGGCTATAGGGATCAACACTTGTCGCAGCAGTCACAACCAATGTTTATGTCACCTCATGTCATGATATGTAAGTTATACTGATGGTTTGCGGCCGAGTGTGAGGGGAGTGAGGGAGTTTGCGCCTGACGCTGTGACGCCCGTTCTTTGCAGGGCAGGCATCAGCGCGCTGCGCTGAGTAGGATGGGCGTCACAGCTCACATCGGGGCCGAGTTTGCGGCCTGGTCACTCGTAACCTGTGAGAGCAACCTTGCAGCAAGGCTGTGAAAGCGGCCATGATACATGGGCACTGTAAGCCTCCTCACATTATAAGCCGCATCCCTGACGCGATGGCACACAGGCACACTGAAAACTCAGTTACATCCGGCATATTCCACTGTACTCTATTCACAGGTACTCGTTGAGACAAACTTTCGGGGACACGGGTTGACAAGTCGACAGGGGCCTGTAAGAAGCAAATAGTTGTACGCAGCACAGCTGTCAGACAACATGTTGCTCTTGCAAGGAAAACAAGTGCTAGGAAGGGCTTTGCTATTTGCAAGAGGGGTGATGGTGGCATGGCTACAGCTGGCATGGCTACAGGGGTGGTGGCAGGGCAGCTGCCCCTGCTGGTGGTGGTGGTAGTGGTGGCAGCAGGAGGGGTGATGGTGTCATGGCTACAACTGTTGGTAGGTGGTGGCAAGGCAGCTGCCCCAGCTGCTGCTGCTGCTGGTGGTGGTGGAAGCAAGAGGGGTGATAGTGGCATGGCTACAACTGCTGGTAGGTGGTGGCAGGGCAGCTGCCCCTGCTGGTGGTGGTGGTGGCAGCAAGAGGGGTGATGGTGCCATGGCTACAACTGCTGGTTGGTGGTGGCAGGGCAGCTGCCCCATCTGCTGCTGGTGGTGGTGGTGGAAGCAAGAGGGGTGATGGTGGCATGGCTACAGCTGCTGGTAGGTGGTGGCAGGGCAGCTCTGTCATGATATGTAAGTTATACCACATAGATCACACCGTTGAATTTCTCCGCGGGGTTGAGAAATTGCTACCGTGTGGGAGGGAGAAATTGCTTCGACCCCTTCCTGAGGCGTTCTGCCGCACCCACTTCGTCGGCTTAGTGTGGGATGTGCGGCATCCGCACCACTGCGCCTCAATAGAGCAGATGGCAAACGTGTGACCGCTCACTGCGTTGAACCCCGCGTTGGAAATCGCCATCTGTGGGCCGTACAGCGACAGGATGACAGAGCTAAACATGACCATCATTGCTGTGCTCGCTGTGCTCGCTGTGCTCGCTGTTGAGACCCAAAAGGTTACCGCGTTGACACTGCAGAACAACAAGTATATAAGCAAGGCGTCGATACGCAACACGATTAAGGAGTTTTCTCAGAAGTTTCGCCGATTGAATTGCGTGTGCTATAGCGCCTCCCCAGGGTACCGCAGCTGTGACCACTAGCTGTTTGGTCCGGACATTGACAAAGGAGCAGCCATGCATCCTACTTTCGTGAACGACCTGGGTCTGCTTTTCACCACCATCACCAGCGAGTCTCCTGAAGGCTGGAAAGCTGTCACCAACGCACTATAAGGCCTTCGGCAAGTCCTTGACAAGCTGAAGTTGGCTAATCTCCAGCCCAAGGTAGGAGTGTCAGATTGCTCGTCATACAGCTTCTTGGCATGTGGAAGTTATTAGAGGTCGTGATAGAGTTTGCCATTCACATGTTGATACCTGATCAAAAGCAGGAGATAGATCTCAGCTCTGGCACGGTCAAACGAGCACCACCAAGGCTAAAGAGGAAGTGTCTCCCTGGTAATAACAATCAAAAGCATGCCAGCTGCACATGCTACTGCTACATGATTCTCATGATCTACTGATTCTCATGATCTCATGCTTCTACGCACACAGGTGGTGACGAAGATTGTGATGATGTAAACAGTCTTGACAATGATGTGGAGGCAGAACAGCATGCACAGCAACAGGTGCACCCCCCACCTCTGCTGCCCTCACTTGAGCAGGGACAGCAGCAGCAACAGGTGCACCCCCCCCCTCCTGCTGCTGTCACCTGGGCAAGGACCGCAGCAGCAGCAGGTGCAGCCCCCCCCTTTGCTGCCCTCACCTAGGCAGGGACAGCAGCAGCAGGTGCTGCCCCCCCTCCTGCTGCTGTCACCTGGGCAGGGACAGCAGCAGCAGCAGGTGCAGCCCCCCCCTTTGCTGCCCTCACCTGGGCAGGGACAGCAGCAGCAGCAGGTGCTGCCCCCCCTCCTGCTGCTGTCACCTGGGCAGGGACAGCAGCAGCAAAAGGTGCAGCCCCCCCCTTTGCTGCCCTCACCTGGGCAGGGACAGCAGCAGCAACAGGTGCGCCCCCCCCTCCTGCTGCTGTCACCTGGGCAAGGACAGCAGCAGTAGCAGGTGCAGCCCCCCCCTTTGTTGCCCTCACCTCATCGACAGCGGCAGTGGCGGCAACAGTGGCATCAGTTGCGTTGCCCCTCCCTGCCTTGCCCTGCCCCACCCCCTCCTAGCCTTGCCCCACCCCCTCCCAGCCTTGCATTGCCCCTCCCCTCCCTGCCCAGCCCTGCCCCACCCCCTCCCAGCCCTGCCCCACCCCCTCCCAGCCCTACCCCACCCCATCCCAGCCCTGCCCCACCCCATCCCAACCTTGCGTTGCCCCTCCCCTCCCTGCCCAGCCCTGCCCCACCCCCTCCCAGCCCTGCCCTACCCCCTCCCAGCCCAGCCCTGCCCCACCCCATCCCAGCCCTGCCCCACCCCATCCCAGCCCTGCCCCACCCCCTCCCAGCCCTACCCCACCCCATCCCAGCCCTGCCCCACCCCATCCCAACCTTGCGTTGCCCCTCCCCTCCCTGCCTAGCCCTGCCCCACCCCATCCCAGCCCTGCCCCACCCCACCCCAGCCTTGCGTTGCCCCTCCCTGCCCTGCCCAGCCCTGCCCTGCCTGTAGGTGTGCTGCAGTGGATGAGCAGCAGCAGGCTGCAGTGCATGAGCAGCAGCAGCAGGTTGTAGTGCATGAGCAGTACATGGACAACAGCAGCAGGCTGTAGGTGTGTGGCAGTGCAGTCTTGAGTTGCAATCAGCAGCAACTTTGAGCCCATCTAAGAAGAATGTTGCATGGTACAAAAGCTTTCAAAAGGCTGTCCTGAGATTCCGTTCAGTTCCATGCCACACAACGTGATTTGTAAGCTGTGAATGGTCAAAATGTAATGAAGAAAACGGTGGTGGTCAGGTCCTCTTCTCAAATGATACCTACGCCCCTTGTTTGGACAACACCACCACGCGGTGATGCGATAAGGCCGCAAACGTGGTAGCCACCTGCTACACACACCCTTTGCATGTATGATAGGTGGCTTACACCGCTTAAGCCGTCAGCCGTTAGGCTGCTTGGCCGCCCTCCCCCTCTAGGGGTTCGGGACTTTCTGTAACGCTCTTCAAAGCAAGGTGCACAAACACAGGTGCACATGGGCTCAACATGAAGTCATGCAAGTTCTCACGTGTATGCATCACGGTCATGCTTAGCTAGTGCAGGCCTGGCAGTGATCCACACCCAATGTGTCACAGCTAGCTGGACCACGGATGGTACCTATAGTGGAGGCTCACCAGATCCAGCCTAATGCTAGGGTGTGGTGCGCCACATGCCCCTTGTATGGACAACACCACCACGTGGTGATGCGCTGATGCTGCAAACGTGGTAGCCACCTGCTACATACCCCCTTTGCATGTATGCATCACGGCCATGCCTAGCAAGTGCAGGCCTGACAGTGATCCAGCCACATGCTAGGGTGTGGTGCGTGTTATGCCCCTTGTATGGTCAACAACACACAGCTAGGTCCTGGAGACGCATTCATAACAATGTAGTGTGTGCATGTGGTCGGTGCATGAGGGCGACACTAGGGGTATCAGGATTGCAGCTGCAAACCATGCTATCACTTGCGTCTCGTGAGTAGTGCACTACATTGAGGCTTGGTAAGGCACGTTTTGCTAGCAAGGGCAAGAACACGAGAACGGTGCGAAGATGGGTTATCCGTACAAGCGGGCCATCCATGCGCTAACCGGTTGTCAGCTTTACACAAAACATCCTACCCTCCCACTATAACATTAGAAGACTAGGTATCATTGAGACTTCAAGGCTTTGTGTCATACGCTTGCATCAACATGATGTTGCATACTCAACATGATCTTACAGGAGCCAAAGTTATGATGCATGGCAGGGACATGACACACATCACCCCAATCCTTTTCAATGTCAATCACCAAGCCAAGCAGCCCAATGTCTCGTCATCATCTGTGGGTGCTACTGTCCACACAGCAAGGAAGTCAAGAAGCCCAAGACATACATAGCGCAATTGTTTTCACTTGTCCCACAGCGGAAGGAAGAAGGAAGGGGCCAAGGGGCTGGAGGCCAGTAGGGCTGAGCCGGGGCAGCCCGGGCGGAGGCTGTGTTGTGGCGGGTAAGGGGGAAATGGGAAAAGGGGGGGGGGGGGGAGGTGCCCATCAGACCTGCAACCAAGGGGCATGCACATGAGGGAGGAGATTAGGCTGGGTATTGGGTGTCAGCCACTTGCCGGCAGGCGGTTAGCTAGAAAGGGACGAATGAGAAGGGGCAGGGAGAAGAGGGAGAAGAGGGCTACTGCTAGCGCCGGCTCCAGGCTGCCCGCTGGGGTGGGGGAAAGTAGACGGGTTGCGGAGGTGGTGGTGGTACAGCAGAGGGAAGGAGCAAGAAGCCAAGGGGCAGGAGGCCAGCTGGGCTGAGCTGGGTGTCAGCCACTTGCCGGCAGGCGGTCAGCCAGGGCAGGCAGGAGAGGAAGAAGAGGAATGAGATTGGGCAGGGAGAAGAGGGGCTAGAGAGGGCTTCCTCCTGGCTGCTGGGTAGGGTAGGGAGAGGACCACGATGTCCGGGGGGAGGTGAGGGGGAGTGGGGAAGTGGGGGCGTAGGAGACTTGGAGGTGTTGGTGATGGGATAGGGTAGGGTTAGGGGGAAGGGTCCTAGGGGTCGCTATGTGGCTGTTACACCTGCAGCAAGCAAGGGGCATGCTTGTGATCAACAAAACAAGGACATGCATGACTAGAAGTGGGCAGGCTGACCAAACACCCCGACAACGCCTGGCTGCCGCTCCTGACTATGCTGTGCTGTGCTGGGAATGCTGGAATGCATTGGCATAGACACACAGATAGGCACACATGATGGGACACACAGATAAGAACACGCAGGCACAAGAACAGGCTAGCACGAGACATGTGTACCTGGACATTTCTAAAAGATTGCTGACATTGCTGACTTGTATCAACACTTCTCTTGCTGCTGCCGCCACTGCCACCGCTGCTGCCGCTGTTGCCGCCACTGCCGCTGTCGATGCCTGTTGATGTCGTTGTCGCCTTTGCCACTGTTGCTGCCTGTCCTGGTTGCCTACCTCTGGTATGCTGTCCGCTTGCCCCTGTCCCACACTACCTGCCTAGCCATTCTGTGCTTGCCATCGTTGTTACAAAGGCCTACTCCTGTTGTGCTGCCTCCGCTGCTGCCACCATTGCTGCTGCTGCTAGCACCGCCTTCCCCACTGCTGCCGCCATCACATCATGCGCCTTGGGCGGGCATCTGCACAAGCACCAGTAGGCACAAGCATGGACATATCCTTCCCTGTCAATACGCAAAGCATGCCCTTCTCTGATGGTCTATCCCTGCTGCGTTTGCCACTGCAGCCCTGAGTGTATACTGTTGTCCTGCCTGGCTGTTGCTGCTGCCCCTCCACCACCTGCCTACCCAAGCATCATGCAACCCGCATACCCATGATGTGCCTGCGCCTGTCCCTGCTGCGTACTCCTGCAATGCTGTCTGCCTACCCCTGCTGCACCTGCCCCGGCTGCGCATCATACCTGGCCCTGCCCCTTGTGGCCCATGCTCCTGCTGTGATGCCAACATGCCCTTGCCCCTTGTAAGGCAATGTCTACTCACGGGCAGTACGCTTCTGTGTGGCCATACCTGTGGAGGAGCACCACAACCATCACGATGCCACACATAGGAGTGAAGCAATGCAACGCATAGCTGTGCATTGAGCAAGCAATAGCATGTGCGGGTACAACAGCAACTGGGGGCACAACGCAGCTCATACCTGGGTTGAAGCGACCGTGTCTTACTGCGCGAGCTGCGTTGGCCGCTGTGACCGCAGTCCATCCTCAACATCCGCAGCAGCTGCTACAGACGTAGCGTTGGCCCAGCAGCTGCTTTGCCCACTGCGCCTGCTGCGCCTTGCCTGGTGCTGATGCTGCTGGTGCTGAGGCTCCTGGAGAGGATGTGGGCATGCTTTACCCTGCTGCGCAGCTGTCTTGTCCGCAGAACAGTAGCGGAAGGTGCAGGCGTGCGTGCAGAGGTGGTGCCGATGAGCGAGTGGGCTGCGGTTGGACGGTTGGAAGGTCCCCCTGTGGGGGGGAGCAGCCGCAGATAGCTCAGCGAGGGGCTCAGCGAAGGGCCCACAAGCTTACCAAGTTCAACGCGGGGTTCAACGCAGTGAGCGGTCACACGTTTGCCATCTGCTCTATTGAGGCGCATTGGTGCGGGTGCCGCACATCCCACACTAAGCCGACGAAGTGGGTGCGGCAGAACGCCTCAGGAAGGGGTCGGGGCAATTTCTCCCTCCCACACGGTAGCAATTTCTCAACCCCGCGGAGAAATTCAACGGTGTGATCTATCTGGTTATACTGATGGTTTGCGGCCGAGTGTGAGGGGAGTGAGGGAGTTTGCGCCTGACGCTGTGACGCCCGTTCTTTGCAGGGCAGGCATCAGCGCGCTGCGCTGAGTAGGATGGGCGTCACAGCTCACATCGGGGCCGAGTTTGCGGCCTGGTCACTCGTAACCTGTGAGAGCAACCTTGCAGCAAGGCTGTGAAAGCGGCCATGATACATGGGCACTGTAAGCCTCCTCACATTATAAGCCGCATCCCTGACGCGATGGCACACAGGCACACTGAAAACTCAGTTACATCCGGCATATTCCACTGTACTCTATTCACAGGTACTCGTTGAGACAAACTTTCGGGGACACGGGTTGACAAGTCGACAGGGGCCTGTAAGAAGCAAATAGTTGTACGCAGCACAGCTGTCAGACAACATGTTGCTCTTGCAAGGAAAACAAGTGCTAGGAAGGGCTTTGCTATTTGCAAGAGGGGTGATGGTGGCATGGCTACAGCTGGCATGGCTACAGGGGTGGTGGCAGGGCAGCTGCCCCTGCTGGTGGTGGTGGTAGTGGTGGCAGCAGGAGGGGTGATGGTGTCATGGCTACAACTGTTGGTAGGTGGTGGCAAGGCAGCTGCCCCAGCTGCTGCTGCTGCTGGTGGTGGTGGAAGCAAGAGGGGTGATAGTGGCATGGCTACAACTGCTGGTAGGTGGTGGCAGGGCAGCTGCCCCTGCTGGTGGTGGTGGTGGCAGCAAGAGGGGTGATGGTGCCATGGCTACAACTGCTGGTAGGTGGTGGCAGGGCAGCTGCCCCATCTGCTGCTGGTGGTGGTGGTGGAAGCAAGAGGGGTGATGGTGGCATGGCTACAGCTGCTGGTAGGTGGTGGCAGGGCAGCTGCCCCTACTGCTGGTGGTGATGGTGGTGGTGGCAGGGTGGTGGTGGTGGTGGTGGTGGTGGTGGCAGGGCTGGGCCTGGTTGGAAGGGGGTGGGGCAGGGCTGGGAGGGGCAGGGCTGGGAGGGGCAGGGCATGGCTGGGAGGGGGTGGGGCAGGGCTGAGAGGGGGTGGGGCGGGGCTGGGAGGAGAGGGGCAGGGCAAGGCTGGGAGGGGTGGGGCAGGGCTGGGAGGGGAGGGGCACGGCAAGGCTGGGAGGGGGTGGGGCAGGGCTGGGAGGGGAGGGGCAGGGCAGGGCTGGGAGGGGGTGGGGCAGGGCTGGGAGGGGTGGGGCAGGGCAGGGCTGGGAGGGGGTGGGGCAGGGCTGGGAGGAGAGGGGCAGGGCTGGGAGGGGGTGGGGCAGGGCTGGGAGGGGAGGGGCAGGGCAAGGCTGGGAGGGGTGGGGCAGGGCTGGGAGGGGAGGGGCAGGGCAGGGCTGGGAGGGGTGGGGCAGGGCAAGGCTGGGAGGGGTGGGGCAGGGCTGGGAGGGGAGGGGCAGGGCTGGGAGGGGGTGGGGCAGGGCTGGGAGGGGGTGGGACAGGGCTGGGAGGGGAGGGGCAGGGCAGGGCTGGGAGGGGGTGAGGCAGGGGTGGGAGGGAAGGGGCACGGCAAGGCTGGGAGGGGTGGGGCAGGGCTGGGAGGGGTGGGGCAGGGCTGGTGGTGGCAGTGAGGTCGGGGTCGGGGTCGGGGTCGGGGTCGGGGTCGGGGTCGGGGTCGGGGTCGGGGTCGGGGTCGGGGTCGGGGTCGGGGTCGGGGTCGGGGTCGGGGTCGGGGTCGGGGTCGGGGTCGGGGTCGGGGTCGGGGTCGGGGTCGGGGTCGGGGTCGGGGTCGGGGTCGGGGTCGGGGTCGGGGTCGGGGTCGGGGTCGGGGTCGGGGTCGGGGTCGGGGTCGGGGTCGGGGTCGGGGTCGGGGTCGGGGTCGGGGTCGGGGTCGGGGTCGGGGTCGGGGTCGGGGTCGGGGTCGGGGTCGGGGTCGGGGTCGGGGTCGGGGTCGGGGTCGGGGTCGGGGTCGGGGTCGGGGTCGGGGTCGGGGTCGGGGTCGGGGTCGGGGTCGGGGTCGGGGTCGGGGTCGGGGTCGGGGTCGGGGTCGGGGTCGGGGTCGGGGTCGGGGTCGGGGTCGGGGTCGGGGTCGGGGTCGGGGTCGGGGTCGGGGTCGGGGTCGGGGTCGGGGTCGGGGTCGGGGTCGGGGTCGGGGTCGGGGTCGGGGTCGGGGTCGGGGTCGGGGTCGGGGTCGGGGTCGGGGTCGGGGTCGGGGTCGGGGTCGGGGTCGGGGTCGGGGTCGGGGTCGGGGGCAGGGGCAGGGGCAGGGGCAGGGGCAGGGGCAGGGGCAGCTGGGCTGGGGCCGCCGTAGCGCGGGGTGAGCGGCGTGTGGCAAGGCGGGGGTGAGTATAGGGAGGGCAGGCTGGGTCAGGTGGGGAAGGGGGCCCTAGGGCTGGACCTGCTGCTGGGAACCCTATGAGAGGGCTGGCCTAGGAAGGAATGGAGCAGCACAGACGCACTGCCTGCTGCCCATGGTCATGCGCTTGTTGATCTCAGCCACAACTGCGTCGGCTTGAGCTGGGTTGAGATCAGGCAGGGCTGCCTCCACAAGGCCACGAAAGGCAGCCTTGATAACCTGGCACCGCTGGCCAACTACCTCCTTGTAACCCTGCCCCTCCCCTTCACCATCTTGCTGCCCACTGCCACTGGCGCCTGCATGGCAACCTCATGCCCAGCCCGTCAAGGCCTTGTTGCGCAAGTGGTGGCTGTAGCCAGCTACAGCAAGACAACCCCAACATGAAATATCTATCCCCTTCGCAAAGTCAGGGTCTCCCATGTTCTTGCTTGTAAAAGCAAGTCGATGGCTTTAGCCCCGCGCGGCATGGCTTTAGCGCGGACTCCAGTTGTGGCAGCAACCAGCAGCTGCTTCAATTGTGGTCGGCAGGGTGATTGGGATCCGCCGGTCACCGACATCGCGCAGTGCAGGCGTGCTCTTGGTGCTCTACGCATAGGCGCTGCTGTCAGCCCGCGGGGTGAGTTGCATGCACCATTCCTGCGCCAGCACAGGTTACCCGACGAACATCTGATGATGCAGGACCTGGCACCTGTAGACACGGGACGGCACAGCACAAGCGCAGCAACTCATCGCGTGGTGCCGTGTTCCGTCAGGCTCTGCGGCTTCCCGGCTGCGGAGGTTGCGGGGGAGACGGGGCGCTTGCATTTCTTTTTCGGCGACATCACAGGGATTCAGCAACACTATTGAAGCGGAGTGGCCGTGTTGGGGAGTGCGTCAGGTCGCCATACAACCGGAGTGCCGGCAACGGGAGTGGGGCGGAAGTAATGTCCATTACAAGATTTACGCATACCATATGGGTCAACCCAATGCAAGGTTACAGCATGGGGTTTTTGTCCTACTCTGTCCAGACCCTTGACCAGCATGCTCCCAACCCTCATTTATTCTCACGAGTGACCCGCATCTGTCAAACCTCCTCGAGAAACGAAGATGTTTACAGTGCGATCGCAGTTTACAGTACCAGCTGAGGCATGGTAGCTGAAGCATGGTACAGCTGAAGGCTTGTGAGGCTGGGCTGGGTGCGCTAGGGTGCGCTAGCGATGCAGCGCTACAACATCATAGACTCCCAAAACAACACTGCTATGCAGCATGCTCCTGTCTCTACCGGGTCGGGTCGAGTCTGAGGTTTGTTTACCTCGTTTACGAACATGTGAATCACGGTCACCTATGAGCCTGAGGGACCACCCCATTGCCTTGCCTTGCCTACCCAACGATCCGACCCAGCCGCAATGCCGATGTTCAGGGCGGCAGTTTGACGTACAAACCTGGACAGCAGCCCCCGTATTCTCCACAGGCCGCCCCTGCATGCCCACTAAGTACCTCATGAATGCAAGAATAAGTCCCCTCGCGCACGCGTCTTAATGTGAACGAAGGCCTGCAAGGCCATGCATGGCGTCACCTCAGTGTTGCTGCTTTTGCTGCTGCTGCAGCAACTGTTGCTGGCGCAGCTTCTGCTGCATGAGCTGCTTTGCGTGCATGTACTTGTCTTGAGGAGCTGAGGGCGGTACTGGCACCCCTTGCTGGCCAAACTGCGCAGCTGGGGGCACCACAAAGTGGGGCAAGGTGCCCTCGCCCTGCTGGCCAGGGTGCAGCTTTGACTTTGCAGCTCTGCCCTGAGGCACTGGCACCTGCTGCTGGTAGAGTGGCTGCTGCTGCTGCTGCTGCTGCTGCTGCTGCTGCTGCAATGCTGCTTGTGACTGCTGGTAGTGCTGCTGCTGTTGATCTTCGGGGTGGAGGCTGGGGTGGGGCCTCTCAGGGTGCTGGTACAGCTGCAAGGGGGCTGCCACAGTTGCTGCTCTCTGGCCAGCAGCAGGGCGGCGGCTGAGTAGGGCTGCATCAGAGCCCCTTCCCCTGTACGCCTCTACGCCATGACCAGCTGGCCCCTCGCCCGCCCCGCCGCCACTGCCGTCCTCAGCCACCCCTCCAAGGTGCTGGTGCAGCTGGTGGTCTGGCTTCAAGTCAGCACGCTGGGTTGTGTCAGCTGCATCACCTCTACCTTGCCGAGGCTGTCGGACCTGCTGCTGCTGCTGCTGCTGCTGCTGCTGTGCAGGCCGGCGTTGGAGTAAGCTCGACCGCTGCTGTTGCTGCCGCAGCGGCCTGTGCACCTGCGGCTCCAGCTCCTGCTGTGGGCCCTGCTGCTGCTGGGCGTCCAGCTGCTCTGAGCCCAGCGGGTCCTCACCCGGGCCTTCTTGTCCCTGCTGCCCCAGCGACCCCCCGCGCTGCAGGGCCCCTTCCCCCTCCCCTCCCGGCTGCTGGTGGCGGGCAGTGACCAAGGCTGCGGCTCGTGCAGCAGCGGTGCTGGACAGCCGGTCCGCCCAGTTGATGCGGCGCTGGGAGCCTGCACTGCTGCCTGTGGAAGCCCCAGCTGCAACAGCTAGGCCCACAGCCCCATGACCCACCCCCATGTCATTGCCACTAGCAGCTGCCAGCACGCCAGTGGCGCTGCCGGCTTCGGTTGCGGCGCTGGTGCTGGCTGCTGCAGGGCCGCCTCCACCACCAGCTGCTCCAGCAGCAGCGAGCCTGCTGCTCATGCGGAGGGGGACGAGGGGCCCAGGGGCCACGGGCGGCCGGGCGGTCGGCCCCCCCTGCCCAGCTGGCCCCTGGCCTGCACCTAATCCCCCACCCCCACCCACCCCTTCTGCCCCCGCGGTGGTGCAGTCAGGTGAGCCCAGGGGTTCGCCTTTGATGCCGACACTGTCAGGGGGGGTCACCTCCGCCGTCTCCCTCAGCCCGGCCCTGCTCCCCCCCTCCACTGCCAGCCGTGTGGTTCTAAGCCGGGAGGGGGGGTGGGCTGTGGGCCCTGCCTGGCTCAGTTGAGTGGCCGCGGCCTTGTAGCCTGGCCCCACCGCCCCTGCTGCTGCGGGGCCTCCCTCAGGCTCAGCTGCCGGGGAGCTGGCATCGCCCTGCAGCTGGTCAGGGCCGGCACGAGGGCTCCATGCGCTGCCAGTGCTGGGTGGCCCGCTGGCGCCAAGTGCAGCCCGCTTGGCTGAGGGTCCCTGGTCAGGTCCTGACAGCACCCCACTGGGGGACTGGGCCATGCCTGGCCCCTGCTGCTGCTCGGTCTTGCCCCTGCCTCCCATTGCCTGGCTGGCCACCCCTTGGACTAAGCTGCCGGGGCCCCCCCCTGCCCCCTGCCTGGCTGGGTGGGCCCCCTCCACCCCTGCTGCTGCTGCGGGTGTGAGCGGGCGCTTGGCAGGGTGGGGACGGCCGGACAGCTCGCTGCCCTGGCTGAGGCTCTGGCTAGGTCCGGGCTGCGGGCTGGAACTGAGGGCGGGAGCTCCGGGTGCGTGAGCGCGCGTGGCGGCAGCGTGGGCCAGGGCGTTGCGCACCTGGTGTGAGTCAGGGCAGGGCAGAGTGGCTACAGGTGGCTTGTAGGGGGGCAAGCGCTTGGCATGATGGCCAGATGCCCTGTGAAGCTTTGCAAGGCACTAGGTGCACAGCTTGGCGGTGTGGGCTGAGACTGGGGTGGAGGTGTGGGATGCAAATGTCAGGGTGGTGGTATGTGTTGCAAGCATGAGGGTGGTGGTGAGGGGTGTGAAGTGGGTGGTAGGTGGGTGGTGGGTGGTGGCACAGGAGGAAGGCAGGATCCTGCCCCGGCAATGCTGGCACTGAAATGCTACAGTAAGTGCTGGTGGTGGGAATGGGCTGGACTATCAGCAGGATGCCTGCCTGGTTGAGGCATCCCCCAGCAGCCCACCCAGCCCACCTGCTGTTGTACGGCAGCTGCAGTGGGTGCGGGAAGCGTTGACCGGCCAGTCCCAGCTTTGGCTGGGCTGCTGCCATCTACTTGGCCCCGGCCTGCCGCTGCTGCTGCTGCTGCCAGGGCCTGGGCGTGGGTGCGGGGTCTGGATGGCTGCGGGTCCAAGGGGGAGACCTCAGGCCCTTGGCCCGCCCTGGGGCTAGCCCGACCCTCAGCCGCCAGGGCTGAGGCAAGGTCAGCCCCCGGCACAGTGGCCCGGGCACCCCCCCCGGCCGCCAAGCGCTGCGCAGCGCCCGGCTGCTCCCCTGCCAGCGGTCTGTTGCGGCCCACCTGGCCCTGGGTGAGGGGGGAGGGCCCACCCGGCACAGCGTCCTGCTCCTCCTCCTCCTCCTGCTCTTCCCCTGGACTGGGCTGGGGACCCCCAGGCTGCACGGGGTACTGCTGCTGGCCCACCCACTGGCGGTTGGGGTTGCTGCGCCTCTGCTGCAGCTGCGGCTGCTCCAGGCCATCCTGCACCAGCGCCCTGCGTTTGGGATGACCCTGTCCGTCTTCATCTGCGGACATGCCCTGCTGCTCCCAGTCGCCCTGCTCCCTGCCCCTGACGGCCTCACCAAGCCTAGGTTGACCTGGCGCAGCAGCCCCCCGCCCCCCGGCTCTGGTACTACTCTGACTCACAACACCCCCATGGCCGGGGGTCCCCCGGGTGCTGCCTGGCCCCTGCTGCCTGCCTCCCCCCATCTGCCCTGCCCCTGATCCACTGCCGCCTCGTCGAAGGTCGCCACCCAGGCTGCCCAGGCTGTGGCGGGCAAGCCCCCCCACCCCTCCCCCCCCTGCTGCTGCCTCCCCCCCACCCCCGCGCATCCCAGCCGCGACTGCGGACCCTCCCGCAGAGCTCGGGCGGGGCGAGCCCCCACCAGGCCATGCGGCGCCAGCTGGCCGCTTGACCCCCACCGTGGCAGGAGGGCCCACTGTGACCTGACGGGACACGGGCCGCGCGCTGTGACCCGCCCCTGCCCCTGGCCAGTGCTGGTGGTTTGGGGCCCCATGCTGCTGGGCATGCCTGTCGCTGTGCCTGTCAGCATGGTGGTGATGGGACAGACCCAGCGCTACACTGCTGCCCCGCAGCAGGCCGCTGCCGCCTGAGCCCGGGCTGCCCAGGGGCAGGCCCGCCTCCTCTCCCCCCGCCCCTGCTGCTCCAGGTCCACGAGGGGAGGTGAGGGCTGAGGAGCCCGGGCCCCCAGGGCGGCCCGCCACCAGCCGCTCCAGTGTGGCGGTGGTGGAGGTGGGCAGCTGGATGCCCTTCCGCCCACACAGGTTGCGCACTGCCTCGGCGAAAATCACCGAGTCCTCCTCCATCAGGCGCTGGAGGTACTGGGTAGCCGCGTCCAGCCTAGCGCGGCGCGGGGCTTGCGGGTGCAAGATGCGGCCGCCCCGCTCCCCTCCGCTGCCGCCCCCAGGTCCTTCACGGCCCCGTGCGTGCAGCTGCAGCTGTGAGGGTGGGGTGGCGCTGCGCTCCCGGCCCCGCTCGTCTTTCTGGCTGTAGCGGGCGCCACGGCCGGGGTGCTGGTTGCTGGGTCCGGGCCGGAGGGAGGAGTGTGTGCCGGCCTTGGGGGGGTCCCAGACCCCGCCCAGGGCAGCATCGGCCAGCATGGCAAGGGGGTCGGCAGCGTGGTCAGCATGGTGGTGGGGGTAGTGGGGCCCAGGCAGGCGAGCAGGGGACCCTGGTCTGGAGGCTGGCTGAGGGGGGAGGGAGGGCACATGGATGGAGTGCAGGGAGGGTAGGGGGGTCAGGGAGGTGGCTGGGACAGGGAGCTTGGGCAGGGTGGTGGGCAGGGGAGCTGGCACAGGCAGGCTGCCTGGCTGCATGGCAGCGCTCCGTGCCTGCTGCTGCAGCCAGCGCTGGCGCAGGGCCCCCACGGCAGCGGCTGCGGCTGAGGCAATGTCGGTGAGGATGAACGTGACAGCTACGCCCTCCTCCAACTGCAGGCAGCAAACCCAACAGCAGCAGTGAGACGCGACCATGCAGGTGCCGATGCCGTGCGAGGGCACACAAGTGAGGGGACATGGGAGCAGCATGTGAGGTGGCGCAGCAGCAGCAACCGGTTTCTTGTAGTAAGGGTGTGGGTCTGGAGGGGAGTGAAGCACTTGATCTCGTGAGACTGCCTGATGGGACCACAGCCTGAGGCAAAAAATCACACCCAGCGCTGCCAATCTGTCTTCTTTTTCCTTCTTGCTGTAGGGGTGTGGAGCACTGACCTCATGCCTGACTGCCTAGAGCCCTGGCCTGAGGCAAGCCCCACCCAGAGGCACCAACACCCAGCGCTGCCATCTTGTTATCTGCTGCGTCCTACCCAGCCAACCCTCCCCATCCCTATGCCTGCCTTAAACTTTACGAACCAGACCAGCAGCCAGGCTGTGTTCAACCTGCTGCCCCCCCAGGGTGCGGCGATCTGCTGTGGTGCTAGGGTGCGAGCGAATCACAACCAGACCCGGCCCCCCCTGAGCCCACTCACCAGCAGTTGCACCCGCACTGGGCCTGCCACGTCCTGGGTCCCACCTAGGCGGTCCTCCTCCATCGCATCCCCCTGCACATGCCCCTCCCCCTGCCCAGACTCCTGCGCCACCTGCAGCTGGACCTTGACATGCTGGACCACAGCCAGCTTCACCCGCACTCCCCCGGCACCCCGGCGCACCAAGCCCTGCGGTCCTGCGCCCACCTCTTTGGCCGGGCTGACCCGCAGCACAGGCGGTGCCCGTGCCCCCGGTGCCTGTCCTCCTGCCCCTGCCCCTGACCCCGCCCACAGCCCAGCCCCCCAGGAACTTCCAGGACCTGACTGGCCTGGAGCTAGCCCTGTGGCAAAGCTGCCCAGCCTGGCCCGACCTGCACCCAGACCCAGAGGCAGGGCCCCCCCATGCATTTGGCCGGCGCTGGGTTCAAACCTGCTGCTGCCTAGGTGACCCTGGGTGGAGCCTGGCTGGCTGCCTGGCTGGAGGCCATGTGAAGGGCTGCCAGGGGCGGCAGGTGGGAAATCTGGCTGCAGGCTGCCCGGCATGGGCAGGTCAGGGAAGGGGAAGTAGCTGGGATCGATGTCGGCACTGGGGGTGGGCAGCAGGCTGGGCAGGCGGGAGCCGGCTGCCCCTGCTATGCTTGCGTGGGGGTCTGTGCTGAACCGTGATTTGATAGTGGGCAAAGAGGAGTCACGGGGTTCAAGGGCCCGGCTGGGGCTGTGGCTGCCAACCCGGCCTGGCCGCTGAATTCCTGCTGTGCTCTGAGCGGCTGCACCATGCTGGGTGTGAAAGCCCATGCCACTGGCCCCGCCACTGAAAAAGGTGGCAGGGTCACCCAGGTCATACCCACTATGGCGGCGACCCAGTGCCAGGTCCAGCTGGGGCTGGTCCTCCGGGCCCATACCCCCCATGCTGCTGTCATGCATGGTCATGTCGTACCCACTAGGGGCAGCCCCCCCAGGCACAGGCCGTGGCAGGGCCAGGGGCTGGCTGCGTGCCTGCCAGCTGGGAGCCCTTTCCAGGCCTATGCCCTGGCTGCCCAGCCAGCGAGCGTCGTTGTCCAGGCCAGGTGGCCCTTGCGGATACAAGGGGCCTGCTGAGGAGCCAAGGGGTAAGGGCCGCTCAGGCGTGCTCCCTCCCCTCTGACCCACTTGCTGCTGCTGCTGCTGGCGCCTGCTGCTGCTGCCAGGGCCAGGGACCTGCATGGCGTCAGCGGGGGAGCCCCCTGAGGGGTAGCTGCCGCCGGCTGCCCTGTCGCTGCCGCGTTCGCCCGCAGTCGCCCCTCGCTGGCTGGGGTGTCCTGGGTGACGAGGGCCAGGGCCAGGGCCAGAGGAGGGGCGGGAGGGCAGGGAGGCTCCTCCGCCAGGCCTGGCTGCACCAGGCTGTCGTGCATAGGCAGGGTCGGCAGTGACTCCGTGGTTGCGGGCATTGCGCAGGGCCATGTGCAGCATGCTGGGCTTGATGATTTGCGGGTGCTCCTCTGCCAGCACCATGACCTGCAACACACAGCCAGTGGCACCACCACCCTGGTTGGGGAAGAAAGAGGTCAAGCAAGGGCCACACTTGGAAGCTGCTGGGCAGCTGCAGCCAAGGTTAAGGCAGCAGGTGGAGGCATCTGGAGTATAGAACCCCACTGCTGCCAGTCCCCTCCCATTGCCACACCTCCCACCATGAGCTCCACCATGGTCAGGGAGTACATGTCTGCATCAAAGTTGAGTTTGGGGCAGGAGGCGGAGCCCAGGCCCAGCACAGCCAGGTCTCGGGCCCGTGCCGCATCCTCCTCATCATCAAAGCGCCCCACCTGCATTCGTTGCAACCCACCAGCTAAACCCACAGGAAAGGAAGGCCAGGCCAAGGGCAGTGGGCAGTGCAAGGGGCAGCGAGCAGTGCAAGGGCATTGTTCCAGCGTGTGGACAGCAATTAGTGCAAGGGCAGGAGTCATGGCACGTTGGCGGCAAGCAGTAGCTGCAGGGGCAATGGCCAGGGTAGGGGCACCTACCACCATGTGTGTGGGACGGTTCTCAGCGGACAGCAGCTTGGCCTTGGCTAGCCACTGGCCAGGTCCGGCAGCAGTGGGGGGCTCCCTGCATAAGCATGACCCAGCTCAACTTAGCTCAAGACACATACTGAACCAAGCGCGCTTGCTGCACCACCTTTGTGCCCTACCAAGGTATTCAGAAGCGTTGCAAAAGCTTAGCAAAACGCTCCCTGTGGGCGCAGCCGGATCATAATTTTGTAGGCAGGTTATACTGGCAAACTTGGCAGCGTTGAGATCCCAACACCCACAGCATGTAAACCTGACGCGCCCCGACAATCACTATAGCAACCACCTCAGCATGCGATGCGCGGAACAAAAGTGGGCTTTCAGTGAAAAAGCAGGAGAACACGAAGAAGGGGTGGACCAATATTAGGCGTGTTTTTTGTGAATAGGGTCTTTGGGTCCCAAGTGGCTGGGCAGCGCTGCGTTAGCACACGCTCTGCACAGCCCTACCTCAGCTTTGAAGGTGAGAGCAGGGTTCATGCATGATGAGCCCAGCAGCCTGGCCGCCTAGCAGAGCGGCATCACAGTGTCCCCAAGGATTTGTCCACGCAGCTGCCGGCATTGACAACAGGCTGCAGCATGTCCCTGGCCAGCTCCACTGACCTGGTAACACCAAAGTAGGCATCGAACACCAGTGGCAGGTTGGAGGGCAGGATGCCCCGTGCTCGCTTGCTTTGCCGTCGAGCCTCTTCTTGGGAGTAGTCTGCCTGCAGCCCATGAGGAGTGACAGCAGAGCAGCACAGCAGCAGCAGTGAGGGCATGCGGGTGGGGATATGGAGTGGTAGGCCCCTTTGACCGTTTCCCAATGCAACATGAGGTGGCCGCTGGCATGTGGTGCAACCTCAAGTCCCACGTGCCTTAACATAGACACCTGTAGCATTCAGCCCGGCTCAACATCACACGGCAGCTTCTATAGCCACGGTAGAGCTGCTTGCTGAGTGTAGACACAGAACACTGAGCCTGGCACTGTAGTCTACACATGCTGAGTGTGGACAGCATACTTGACCAGCTGCCTGCAAAGCCAGCTGTATCATGCCCATAGCCCCCAACCATGATAAAATGCATTCAGTGCAGGGTGCAGCTCCAGGTGCTGCTGTAAGGTGACAGATGAATGCACAGGGTGAGGTGAGGGTGAGGGTAAGGGCGAGGGCGAGGGATGTACATGCTGTGCAGGTGCTGTGCTCTCACCTCTGGCGTGACACGGCTGGTGCCGCGGCGGGCACCCTGTGACTCCTGTTGCGTGCTTCCGCGCTGGCGGCTGGCAGGTTGTAGGGGGCCAGGGCAGTATGGGTCAGGCGCCTTGAGGTGCTCAATCTCCTCCGCTGCGTTGTCGCTGCTGTCACCTCCCTGGCGCTGCGTGCCTGCAGCAAGTGATAGGGACGGCAACAAGGGGACCACATGGGGACATGCACCTTGGCCCCAACTGCAGCAAGACCATGACCACCACCACCACCACCATCAGTCACCATCACCAAAACAGTGGCGTGCAAGTGTAGGTACCTCCCCCTAGGTGCTGCTACTTGTGGATGGGTTCCTGGCGCCATGACACCATACCGCTGTACACCCTTACTTACAGCCATGACTATACAACTATCCGGCAGTCTGCCATAACGGCGGACACCACCGCTCTCCCTTGCTCCCCCTCACCAGGCAAGCTAGGCTCACTCACCATCAGGGTCTCCAAGCCGCATGCGCTTGTTCTGCATGTCCATCTCCTCCTGCAGCAGCCAGCAGCAGCCGCAACACACAATGCTGGCAGAAACCCAGTGGCCATCCAATTGGTTACACTGTGCAGCAGCTGTACCAGGCTGGCAGTTTGGCGGTGTAAAGCAAGAACACCAAGCACCAAATCAGGGTCGCTGCCAGGAGCTCACACCTCAGCTCTGCGAGCCTTGCGGGTCTTCACCATGTCCGTCCTTGACTGCGGCTGCGGGGCTGGCACCACAACCATCTTGGCCTTGCCCTGTGACTGCAGCAGCTGCTGGGAAGCTGCCAGGAAAATGTTGCTGTGCTGCTCTCCACCCGTCAGCCTGTCCAGCATCCCCAACCCCATCCCGCCCAGCCCCTGCCCCAGACTCTCTCCGCCCAAAGTGTTGCCCCATGCTGACCCTAACCCAACCTCCCCTACTGGCTCTGCCTTTTGCGCAGCGGGCGCAGGCAACAGGCCCTGCCCCTGAGGCCACAAAGCCGGCACAGGCAGGGTGTTGGTAGGGTAGGCAGGCAGGCCCCGCACCACCGACAGCTGCACCCGCACCGCGCAGCCATCCTGCAGTTTAAGGCTGACCAGGCGCTCTCCCTCAGCAGAGGGGCACTCAGCAGAGCATGGCCCCTCCTCCACCTTCACCCCCTCCACCTTCACCCGCTCTCCACCCACTGCGGGCTGGCCGCTGCCGGCACCACTCAGGGCAGTGGGTGGCTGCGGTAGGACTGCCAGGGTGGCGTGGATGCACGGCTCCAGCAGCAGCTGCACCTTGACGACAGGCTCTGGCAGGGGCGATGGTGACTGGTCCAGGGGCGGCACTGTGTGTTGCAGCTGCAGTTGATGTGAATGCAGCTGGTGCTGATACTGCTGAGCTGGCCCAGGGGGGCGCCCGCTTGAGTTGGTGGCGCTAGGCGTATGGTGGGGCAGGTCACGCGCACGTTTGGCACCCGGGCCGTAACCGGCAGTGCCATGCACGCTGCGGGTGCGGCTGCCGTAGCAGCCACAACTTGCAATGTTGGCCCTAACGATGGAGTCGATGTTGGGAGTTAGGAGGTGTCTGCTCTGCTGCAGTAATGGCTGCACCACCTGTGGTTCACAAAACAGACAGGAGCAGGACTTTGCCCAGGACAAAACAGACACAACCAGGACCTGGCTGCTCCTCGCTATGTGGGACGTTTACTCCCCTTTCCTTTGGTACAGCTCACACAACCGTTCCAAGCTTTCTCTGCCTGCTTGCTTTGCCTGCCTGCTTCCTGACCTGCCTGACCTGCTGCACGCATGTTAGCCTATCTGCATGCATGCCTCACAGCCTCCTTACCTGCCTGCCTGCCTGCCTGCCTGCCTGCCTGCCTGCCTGCCTGCCTGCCTGCCTGCCTGCTCCAATGCCTGCCTGCCTGCCTGCCTGCCTGCCTGCCTGCCTGCCTGCCTGCCTGCCTGCCTGCTCCACTGCCTGCCTGCCTGACTGCCTGCATACCTGCCAGATGTCATCCACAGTATAGTCTGTGGCAGGATAGTTCAGGTGGGGTAAAGACTGCAGCGCCATAGCCGCGCAGTCCCGAGCTCGAGCTGCTTCAGCAGACGTGTTGTAGTAGCCCACCAACTGAAAGCAACAATCCGGCACAATGGAGTGAGCACTGCTAAGCTGCATGTGGTAGTCAGAAGTACAAACAAGAGGTGGCAGGTATGGACAAAAGGCCAAGGTTATGTGCATCCCCTGCCCTCCCCTGCCCTCCCCCGTCCCACCCCTGCCCTCCCTTCCCCCTGACATAACTTACTAAATTGATTGTTGGTGTGCGGGCAAGGCCAGTCGGGGCCCCCTGTTTGGCCACCCACATGCCTCTGTTTGGCCCCACCACTTCCTTGCTGACACCGATGAAGGGCAGTGTGAGCTGGCCATGCCACTGGGACTCCACCCCACCAGGCATTGGGCCAGAGGGTTCCGGGGAGGCCTGGCCCCTGCTGGCCTCGTACGAGTCGAAGGACCCCTGGCTCAGCCGCCGCTGCTGCCCCAAACTGAGGCCGCTAGGTGGCATGTTGTGGGCAGTGGGGCTGGCGTGGCGCTGTTGGGAGCTGCCAGCTCCGCCTACGGTGCTGGGGCTGGGTGTCGGACATGGGACTGGGCTGAGCAGAAGGTTTGGTAAGGGCAAGGTGGGGGTGGGGGCGCCCACCACGCAGCATTCCCAGGCGCAGAGTGCCACCCAGGGGCTGTGGGTAGCATCCAGCCATGGGTGCTGCAGTGGCAAGGTAGATGAGAAGCAAGGTCAAGCAAGGCAGGAACAGGTTGAGTAGCGGCGCAATAACTGGCAGCCAGGCAGCTGTACACCCACAGAGCAACCCCTGACCCCTGGCCGCTCCCTGCTGTTGGAAGTGGCTCTCAGTCATGGCACAGCTGGGTGAACCCCTAGACTCCCAGTACCTGTTACCCTGGTCTTATTTTTACCCCTTCCTTGCATGCCATGTCATGCCATGCTCATATGCTTGCATGCCCATGCACATGCCCACATTTCTTTGTGCTCAGCCCAGGTAGCAGCCGTGGCCTGTCCCCCACCTGCTGTACAAGGCCGTCAATCACCTCCAGCAGGCTGTTGTAGTGGTACGTGGCAGCAGGCTGGTTCAAGAAAGGGATTGCACCGGCCCCATGCAAGGCAATGGCCGACAGGTCATGCAGGCGAGCAGCCTCCAATGCCGTGGCCCGCTCCCCAACAGTGAGCAGGTGACCGTGCAGCGAGATGACGGCCCGGAACCTGCACCAAGCCAGTATAGGGTGGGACCATAGGGTGGGGTCAGGGTGGGGTCTGCCTTACACCACATAGCTGCATTATACCACGCCATGCTGTATTCTAACAGGTTGCAAGTGAGTGCAGCTAACCTGCAGGCCTGGTGCTGGTGCTGTGCCCAGCGCTGGTTTAACACAGTGGATGCTGCTGGCGATGACTTGCAGCCAGCAATGCCTGGTCGTGTGGGTCAAGGACAAGTGCAAGGTAGGCCATTTGAGGCAGGTAGAGGGCCCGGTGCCCACCTGGGTGGCTCTGGCATCAGGGGCATGTGCACCCTCACTCCATTGTAGCGGGAGGCCTCGTTGGCAGCGAGGTCAGTGGGGACAACCAGCAGCTGGGCAGCCACCTGCGGGTGAGATCCCACCACATCACACCACCACACTACTACATCAACGCACACACAGGAATCAGATGCTCACAATCACAACCAGTGCAAGCAGCTGAGGGATTGGGAAGTTCTGCATGAAAAAAGAGTGAGGAGAGTGTGGGTTACGTGACGATGAGTGAGGGAAAGAGGTGTGCTGGAACCCTGCCCCCTTGACCGCAACACACAAGGGTGATCCAGCTACCCCCTCACAGAGCAGCGCAATGCATTGCGGGTGATGGATGGCTGCTTGGAGGCAGGAGCCAGTGCACATGGAGCTGGAGTGGTGAGGGCACGTACCGCCTGGTTAGCTTCATTCACCGCCAACCGGACCTTGATGTAACAGCTCACAGGGATGCGAGGCAGGAGGGTGTATCTGCAAGCAGCAGGCAGCTGGCATGCTGGCGTCCGCAACCATGCCTGCCTTGACTGAAAGCAGCAGGCAGCTGGCATGCTGATATCTGCAACTATGGCTGCCTTGACTGAAAGCAGCAGGCAGCTGGCATGCTGGCGCCCGCAACCATGGCTGCCTTGACTGTAAGCAGCTCCCTAGCCCTGCCTGCATCATGGCACATGGCTCTGTGCTGAAGTGCAGCACATGTTGTACAACAGCTCATGCTTGGAGAGCGAGTGATGCAGCCCGCCTCTGTACATATACACATGTGCAAACATACACACACACACTGCAAATACATATATAAAGGTCTGCTCAATGCACTAGCCTGGTGGGTGGCAGCTCCCTATGTGCTTGGTGCCACTCACGTGATGGTGGGGCGTGTGCGTATGTTGTTGGTCAGCATGTCAGCAGCAGCTGGCGGCACAGTCACTTGGCGGCTTTGCCCAGCCTGCCCCGCTTTGAGCGCCCGCCGCTTGCTGCCGACCGCCGGCGGAAGGCCCCCTGCCAGCAGACTGACGTCCCCCTCTTGGCCGCCCTGCAGGGCAGCACCGCACACCTCAAACCCAGTGCTAGGGAGGCCAAGCGAGCCGCCTTGCATTTTTCAACCTCCTCCCTGCTGGCCTGCGCAATGTGTGGCCTGAGCTGCTGCACTCTGAGCTGGACCAGCCCTGCCCATGCTGCTCATGCCCATTGGGACTGCTGGCCTGCACCTGGTACAGCAGGGTGCTGGGGATTACGACAAAGTCCACCGCCACTCTGTCTTCCTCAGTGCTGCCGCCAGGCACCACCTGCCATGGCCAGCAGCAAGGGACAGCAGCAGCAGGGAAGTGGAGGGGGGGCAGGTGGGGGCACAGCAGCAGCCTTGCACATACGCGTGCTGACCGCATGGCTGGTTGGGACCATCATGTGCTTGACATGGCCCACCAGCTTTGCCTTGTTGCAAGCCCCCTGCCATGCTGGGCTCACCCTTGTTGGACAACCCTCCCCTCGCCCTGCCTCCCTAAGCAACTGCCCTGTCCTGTCTTACCCCAAACTGCGCCTGCCAGCCCCCTCCACAACACCCTCCTCCTCCCATCACTAAGCACACCACCCTGTGACCACTGCCCCTCGCAAGTGCCACTGCCAGAGCCTTACCGTAGGACCCTTGCCAGGGCCAGTGCTTGCCAGCCTTACTCAATCCAACTCACCCTGAGAAACACGTTGACCATATGCTCTGCCACTGCTGGCTGCAGCTGCGGTAGGGGCGGGCCCGGCCCTGGCCCGGGCCCCCACAGGTCCATGGCAGTCAGCGCGGCCACGGCTGCCCCCGGCCCCCCCTGACTCGTGGCTTCCAGGCCAGGCAGGGGGCCCACCCTCAGCGGCAGGCTGTCCAGGACCAGGCTGTTCACAGCCCCCACCCGCAGGCAGTTGGCTTTGGCCTGCTTCAAGAAGGCGATGCACTGCAGCCCAGGGTAGATGCTACGGCGGGACTGCAGGATCTCGAACGCCTGAGTCCAGGGTCAGGCGCAAGGGGCCAGATGTAAACCCTGATGGGCCCGCCCGCCTGCCTACATGCCTGCCTGCCTGCTTGCCTGCCTGCCTGCCTGCCTCTGGATAACATGCCTACCTGATGTTAGTGGCATGCTGCCTGCAGCTGCTGCCTGCCTTCTTGCTGCCTGCCCCTTAACTGCCTCCTGCCTGCCCCCTGCCGTCCTACTGCCTGCCCCCTGCCGTCCTACTGCCTGCCCCCTGCTTGCCACTTATCTGCTGCTGCTGGGGAAAGAAACAGGCAGCAGCTGGTGGCGCACGCAGCAACTGGCAGCCAGCATGATACCCCAGCACCCCACCCCAGCATGCCAGTCACCCCCTCTTAACTCCAAGCCTGAGTGCAGGTCTCACGCAGCTTGGCTTAGCTGGCCCCAGCACAAGCAATGACTTGCAGGTGACTTACCGTGACCAGCACCATGCCCAGCGTGTAGTTGCTGGCCGGCCGGTTTAGAGTGGGGTCAGAGCAGGCCAATGCTGCGCAGTCACGCGCCCTCACAGCCTCCTCCATCAGAGCATAGTGCCCCACCAGGAGCACCAGGCTACCTGCAGGCATGTCAGGCATGGCCCTCTGGTGTCATGCCCTGCTCAAAAGCCCTGCTGCCCCTGCCGCCCCTGCTGCCTTGCTGCCCCTGCTGCCCCTGCCGCCCCTGCTGCCCCTGCCGCCCCTGCTGCCTTGCTGCCCCTGCCGCCCCTGCTGCCCCTGCCGCCCCTGCCACCCCTGCCGCCTTGCTGCCCCTGCTGCCTTGCTGCCCCTGCTGCCCCTGCTGCGCCTGCTGCCCTGATGCTCTGCTGCCATATTGCCTGCTGCTGGCCTCCTCACCACTGCTGCCTGTGATTAACCAGGATGATGATGACTCCCGCCCTCACCTGAGCCACCTCCAGGGGCAGGGAAGGTCTGCACTGCCTCCCAGAGCCCAGCCCTGCTGCCACTAGTCAGCTGCTTCACGCCCTGAGGCAGGCGCAGCGGCCCAGGGTGCTTATGCTTGCCTGGCCCGGGCTTGGTGCCCGCCACCATGACCTGGCCCCTAGCTGGCAGAGCCCCCAGCACTCCATTGCCCAGCCGTGCCGGCAGCGTTCCAGATGTTCCCCGAACCATGCCCTGCCCCATGGCCGCCCCTGACAGCCCCCCGGCCCCAGCCGCTGCCGCCCCCGTGCTGCTCCCCGCAACGGCTGTGGCGCCAAGAGCAGCCCCAGACTGGCGAGGTGCACTAGGGGTGCCTGGGCCAACCTTGCGCCCCAGCAATGCCTGGGCAGCGGCAGCTGCAGCGGCTGCACCGGCTGGCCCTGACCCCATCATGACTTTCAAACGCGCCAGCACAGTCTGCATCTGCAAGGCTTGGTTTGAACCTGGTACGGTCAGCTGGCGCATCATGGCCTGGAAGGCATTTGCCTGCTGTGGGGTCACTCCTTTGAGACTGCCACCCGCGCCAGGCCCAGGCGATGCCTCTAACGCAGTGGCTGCTGGGGTGGCACCAGGCACAGCTGCAAGTGAAGGTGTAGGCTGCCCAGGCTGCCCCAGAAAGTCTGTGGTCAAGCCTGTGCCTGTGTTGGCATCCAGGTTTTTCAGCATGCCTAGCTGCATGGCATCACCAGGTGCCCTGGGGAGCGAGGGGCCTGATGCCACCCAGCTACCTGATGACCCTGCTGGCTGCGGGGGCTTGCCCAGGGCAGATGAGCCAGGAGCCAGGGCCAGTGCGGGCGGGCCGCCTGCCAGGCTCCCTGCAGAGCCCCCTGCTCGGCCTGGGAGCGCTGCAGAGGACATGGAAGCTGGCTGGAAGGTGGGGCCCTGCGCCTGCAAGGCTGGCCCAGACAGGGCTGCACGTACCAGGTTGGCAGTGTCGGTACTTGACTGACTAGCAGCGCTGGCACCTGTTGTTTGCTGCTGTTGGGCCGGCACTGTTGTTTGCAGTGGATGGGGCCCTGGCATAGGCCCTGGCATAGGCCCTGGCATAGTGCCTGGCACGAGGCGGCCGGGGAAGGGGGTAGCGGAGGGAGGCGGGGTGGGCTTGGAGGGGGACACCCCGCGAGTGCCTGTGGCTCGCCCCCCTCCTGATGCTGCACCTGTGCTGCTGCCTGTCGTCTTGGGTCCTACAGTGGTCACCACCCCCAGCCCTGGCTTCGCGGCCGCGCTGGCAGCAAACACGGAAGGCGACCCAATGCGGGAGCCGCCTGAGCCGGCTGAGCCCGTCACGGCTGCTGCCGCAGCTGCTGCCGCTGCAGTGGCCACCGAGGAGGTGTTGATGGTTGCCAGGCTGGGCAGCATGGAGGGGAGAGACAGGCCCGCTGTGCCCAGAGTGGGTAGGGCAATGGATGAGGTGGCAGAGTGCGCCAGCCCAGCTGCTGGGGCGCTGCTGATCAGGGTGTTGACCAGGGCTGCGGAGCTGGGGCCCTGCTGCAGCTGCGCCTGCTGCAGGAATGTGTTGACACGCAGACGGACCTGGTGCAGGCTGTCCTGCTGGTGAGGCACCTGGGCAGACCAACAGGCAGTCCCGCAAGCAGAGTCTGCTGCTGCGTCAAAGCTACAGCTCCTGTGAGATGAAGGGGCAACCTACAACATCACAGGTGCCCTGCCTGCACACCTGACCTGACACAAGCTGTGCTGCGGCTGCAGTGGCTGCTGCGGCTGCTGCTCAAAGACATCAGAGCGTCGAGGCAGGTTGTGTGAATGCCGCCCACACCCATCCACCAGCGCCAGCTGCGGGCCTGTAACCCACCTTGTTGCTTAATGCCATGTCAACGCATGCCGCAACGGCTGCGTTGGTCAAGACAGCCATGTTGGCTGCTGCATACTGTCGGGCCTTGATGATGGCATCCGCCACTTGAGACAAGCTGCACAAGCAACCGCCAGCAGGGCTGGAGCTATGCTGAGCCTCGAGTCAAAGCAACCCACAGCGGCCCAGTGTGCAAGGCTGAGTGGGCCCATGCAGCTACCCATGTTGTGCTGCATGTAGCCTTGGAATGTGTCCCGAAAACCCATCTAAGCCCAGCACCTGTGAAAGGCTACCGTATGCTCTTACATGTACACTGACTGTGCATGTCCATTGTGACAGTCCATGTGTTCACTGAGCTTGTGCATGGCCACGAAAGCCAGCCAGGCATTCCGCGCACCTGTAGCTGCTAATGTCTTTGTTCAGGGGAGGGTTACCGATCAGGCCCAGAGCAACACAGTCCCTGGCAGCCGCGGCTGTACTGGCATCTTCATAGACACCAATCTGGAAGAATCTCTGCGATTGCAATCAAGCAGCTCCAACAGTAGGTAGGCATATTGATCGTTAGAGACAAGCAGGCAGACAGGCGAGTGGGCAGGCGGGCAGACAGCAAGGCAAACAGCCTAGCTCTACACCTGACGAGCCTCACCTGTGGAGCTTGAGATTGCGCCTGGGTCACCCCTAGCACCGCTAGGAAGAGGCCGTCTGATGCACGCCGAATGACGTCACGGTACTCAGTCACAGTGAAAGCGCTGGGCGCCACAGCTGCTAGGTTTGATGATGAGATGGTGGCCACTGTTCCTAGAACCGGTCTGGCATGCTGTGCTTGCTGGCCCCCTGCAGACTGGGTCAGGTGGGGCACCTCCTGGATGGGGGTCGCTGCAGGCATTGGTCCAGCTGTCTCCACTTGCGCATGGCTGCCATTGATTGGCACCGCTGCTGCCGAGCCCAAGAGTGGAGCCTTCAATTGCCGCCCACTGACCGCTGCAGTGGAGCTCAACATTGTGGCTGGGCGTGCAAGTTTGATCACTATCTTGTTACTACGCTGCTGGGAAGAGGTCTGTGCTTCCAGGGTGTCAGACTGAGCTGTTGGGGGGCTGGCTTGCACGATGTCGATGTCCGTGCCAAGTTTAGTTTTGGAAACCCCTGCGCTCGTCTTCCCTGAAGCGGCAGTCTGGTCACTTCGAAGGGACGAGGGCGAAGGCTTCATCGTGTCCTTGTTTCCCTGTTTTCCCGGTAATTGTCACCCTACGTGACAGTGCCAGCGCCGGGTTCAAGCAGTGCGGGGCAGAAAAATAATTTTAGGAGGGCGTCCAGAGCTGGGCGGTTATGCGCAGACTGCGACAACCTTGATGGGTTACAGCTGCGATGCAGGCTTTACGTGTCCAGCTGCTGCCAGACACAGCGACCTGAGAAGACTACTCCAATTCGGGCACTGTGCTGCATCTTGCGCTGCTGCGATGGCCTGTCCTGCGACAGGCAGTGAGGGCATTTGTCCATGCACCGTCGTCCCTGCCTGGGTCCTGCCTAGCTTGCGGTGCTGGGCTCCCGGCATCGCCCACGGCTTTGTGCGAGGCTGCCCGGAGCAGACCAGGCTGCTGGCAGCTGCAGACCCACTCTGGTCACAGGCGACCAGCCAAAAAGGCCTAGCCGGTAAACAGATCCTGCCCTGGCCCGGGCTGCGCGAGCACAGGTATGCTGAGCCGTCGCGTCGCTATTCGAACGCGACGGCTTGTAGGCTGGACCGGGGGTGCGGCCCTGAGGCCGGAGTTGAGAGTAGCTGCTCGCCTGCTTACCTACGGCCTGGCAGCAATATCTCCGACCAGCGCGGTTGCCCAGCCGCTGGAGTCCGCAGCTTTGCAACACACGGTCCGCTGTGGATGCCTGGGGCTTTGTCGGGGAGTTGCGTGGTGTAAGAGCGTACCAGACCAGCTTTCGCAAGGGTTTCGCCACCACTCAATGAAACACAACACATCACACTGTCACACGAGGTTTTCGGCTTTTGTCTTCCCCCAAGAGTGCTGCATGAGCTTGGCCCCTAAAACTGGTATAGCCTTCAGTGTCTTGTCTGACAAGGTTTGCAAATATCCAGCCGTAAATGCGGCTGGCCATCTATATTCAGCCGTAAATGCGGCTCCCACTACTTGCCCAGGCCCATGTGCTCTTGCTTACATGTTATCAACCGCATTCTTGCTGTTTGCTGTACACTGGAGGCTAGCGTAGCTGACAACCGGATATGAGGCAGCCAGGGGGCCTGCAAGGCACACATTTGTACCCCATTACATCTCATCAGTGTTAACCCTGCTCAGTTCACGCAGCCAGTAGGGCATGCAGGCGGCTAACCCCTCCAAAAAAGCCATGCAAAGCAACGAGTGCGCTCAATTCAGAGCCCTAACCATCATCGCCCTAACCATCATCTATGAACAAAATGCATAGTTCACCCAACCCAGGCATGCATGTACAAGCGTGCTTCACCTAGGCCCTGTCAGCTGTGGCAGCGTTATGCGCCTCCTCGCCAGGCTCAGCCCCCTCTCGCCAGTCCTAGCCCGTGGGCCCCACCGGGACGCGCACATCGCGCACAATAACCTACCTCACCCCCGTCATCTCCCCGAGAGCTGCATATCATGCCGCACAACACATGGTGCTGAGCCCAAGAGCAGCTCGTCGCGCGCTAACCAGATCACTGAACACGGGAGCCAGATCAGTCACAACCGTCACATTCGTCATGCTTGCGAGAAGCAACCACCTCCCGCGCGCAGCCCATTGAGATTTAGCGGTTGGGGATACCGTCAAAGATTTCGTTTAGGCTGCACGGTGTGGGCAATCGTCGAGATCGCTGCGGTGCGGCCACGTCGTCAAAGTCGTAGCAACTCGGCCCGCTGGCAGCCTCCACCCTGCAGCAGGTTGCAAGCTCAGCACGTCAGCTTGGACTGCTCTGGCGCTGGGTAAGGATTCATAGGGATGCGGGAACCCAGTGTAGCATTCCGCCGTCACACAAGTCACACTGCCAATGGCGTGTCGCACTGACAGCAAGTTGTGAACAAGGCGATGGTTCGGCACTGATCTATTCGAAGGCTGGGTGGTGATGCTTTGCTGCTGCACCGCCTTCCCTGTCAAACCTGCCACCCACCACCCACCTGCCAGCGAACTGTGCCGCAAGCAGCGGCAGAGCTGGCAAGCCTGCCTGATCAGGCATCAGCCTTGAGCTAATGCTGGGGCCCCCTCCCCCCTGTTGCTGCACCAACCCCAGCCTGCCGCGGCCCACAGACTGCTGAGCTTGCTGAGTCACCCCTGTAGCCCCTCCCTGGGCCCCTCCCTGGCCTCCCCCCTGCCCCCCTGCTTGCAGAGGCATAAGTGCCGCACCCACCCCCTCCCCCACACCATCCTCACGCTGCAGTCTGGCTTCAACCCTGCCAGCACTGCCACCGTCACCACCACCAGCACCATTACTATACAGTCCCTGAGTGGCACTGGCCATGGAGTTGTGGAGGTCACTGGCTGCCTGGCTGGCTGCAGCCCCTGCCCCTGTGCCCTGGCCCTGGGGCTGCACCCGGCTGCTGTCCTGGCCAGCCGTCACAGCCCGCTGTTCGCCAGTGCGGAGAAGGGCACGCAGGGTGGGGCGGGACAACAAGCGCTGCCCGCTACCCCTGCCGTCTGATGCCCTGCCCTGATGCGGTTCCTGCTGCTGCCCCTGCTGCTGCCCCTGCTGTTGCCCCTGTTGCTGGAGGGGTGGGTGTGAGTGGTGGTGCATGCGTGTGAGGCGGACGCTGCTGCCGACTGTGACCACGCTGCTGCTGCGTGTGGGGCTGCCAGGGGAGGTGCGCAGGCTGACAGGGCGCAGCACCAGGCCCTGGCACTGCTGCAGGACTGACAGGTACTCCTGATGCAGCTGCATGTGCCCAGCATGGGGCAGCTCACCCGCCAGGTGCTGACCTTGGAATGAACCAGGCTGCTGCTGCTGCTGCTGCTGCTGCTGCTGCTGCTGCTGTTGCTGCTGCTGCTGCTGCTCCTGCAGCTGCTGCTGCTCCTGCAGCTGCTGCTGCTGCTGCTGCTGCTGCTGCTCCTGCAGCTGCTGCTGCTGCTGCTGCAGCTCCTGCTGTAGCTGCTGTTGCTGCTGTAGCTCCTGTTGCTGCAACTCCTGCTGTAGCTGCTGTTGCTGCTGTAGCTCCTGTTGCTGCTGTTGTTGCTGCTGCTGTTGTTGTTGCTGCTGCTGCTGCTGCTGGAGGTGCAACGGGGACTGCCAAGTCCGAGTCTGCGGGTCACCTCCCCGAGGACTGCTGCGGGGCTGCTGCAGGGCTGCTGCAGGGCTATGCAGCGGTGGCTGCTGCTGCTGCTGCGGCGGTGGCTGCTGCTGCAAGGGCTGATGTTGCATGTGCTCCGCTGAGTCAGGCTCCTCCAGCTCTTGCATCTCTTGGAAAAGGCTGACACCAGCGTCCGGCTGCACAGCACAGCATGACACACAGCATGACACAACATACACCCCTCCCCAACCCCACCAGTCTCTGATGGGAGGGTAGCAAGGGCGCAACACAACAACACAACAACACACAGCACGACACAGCAGCACCATGCAATGTAGGATGTCTTTCTCACCAAGCATCAAAACCAAGCAGCCTATCACAGCGCACTACAACCAAGCGGCCTACTGGCTCATGGCTAGGCAATGCCAGTGATGGTGTTCAGCACAGGCAGTACAACCAGTTTCTTCAGCCTGGGCAGCAATGCAAGCAAAAACCAAATAAGCGAATAATAAAAACAATAAATACCGTACTCTCCCTTTTACTTCGCGTCCGCGAATCGTTTCTTTGGCCTCGCAAAATCGCGAACGAGTAAACAATGTAATATTTGACTGAACCGCGAAGTTGTCAAACAATTATTTGAGCTGCAAAAATTGTGTTGCGATGGACCGCTTCATGGTCCGCGACATCAGTGCCGACGACGCAGCTACGCCAGGTTGACCAACACGATGAAATGCTCCAGATCGTGAAGAGTGAAGCCAAGCCAACTGCAGCAACGGCAGATGATCCACCCATGCGCGATGATCCACCCATGCGAAAACAAGCCTAAGCCAGCACCAACAGCACAAGCCACGCCCACTCCCACACGCACGCGTGCACGGTTGGTGTGCAACACTAGCAGCAGCGCCAACAACGGCAGTGCCAACACTAGAAGCGCCAACAATAGCAGCGGCGGCAACAACAACAGCGACGTTAGCAGTGCCATCAGCAACGGGTGGATAGTTGGCATGTTATCAGCCGGGGTGGCTGGCCGCACGAAGTCAACTATTGGGGTGGTTGCCTTGACCAAGGCTGCGGCATGGGTGACTGCTAGGGCATGCAAGTTTGAGTGTTTAGAGGAGGAGGAAGGAGGAAGAGGTGTACCGGCACTGCAAGCAGCCACTGGAACACCATGGTAACTTGGTGCACAGTTACAGTGCCCTTGCACAGTGGCTGGCACATGGTGACCGGGTGGCTTGACTTGGTGACCTGTGCAAGAAGTGTGTAAACCATGGAGGATTGACATGTTATGCAAGGGATGGCTGTCTATAATATTTATAAGCACACCCACATCCGCAGAACTGTGTTTTGCTGCACTTTTTGCATCGGGAAAAGTAAACAATTTATTTTTGGGTCGGGAAACGAGTATTTAATTCAATTTTTCGAGGCCTCGCGATTCAAAAGGGAGAGTACGGTATATACATAAACCAGTATACAAATGCAGTTAGCCTGACCTCAACTCCAGTGCGGGGCCCAAAGCTCTAAGGGCCAAATGCACTGCTGGGTGGGATGAAATGCAGGGCAAAGACCCCGCGCTCACCCACCTCTCCCTGCACGAACATGTAGACCGCAGCCAGCAGCCGGTCCTTGTCGCTGTCTGAGAGTGATGCAAGATCTCCGGCGGAGGAAGCCGGAAGGCTACGTTGAATCGCGGTCATCAGGTCCATGCTGCCGACGCGGCTGTTGACGATCCGAACCGCTGTGGCGTCACCCATATGAGTGCCCTCCTGGATGCCGCATACCTGCCTACCCGCGAGCGCAGCTTCCGTGCTCGTACGACCGGTTATTTCCGGCGCGTCTGGCCGCATTCCCCGGGGCCGAAGGGAACTGCCGCCCGAGTCGGAACCGCGGGCAACTGTCGCTTGGACCTGCGGCGCTTCGGTTGCAAGGTCATCCATCTGGTTGCCAGCGTGTGCCACACCGCCCGTCGCTGATATGGAGCTTAGCGCAGGCTGCCAAGCCGGCCGAGCGGGAGCAGGCGCACTGCGCAGGGATCCCCAGGACGCAAGGCTCACTTGGCTGTCCGCAAGCGACGGTCGGCCGCGCAGCTCGACAGGCCGCAGGTCCTCGTCAGCCGGAAAGTCCTGCTCGCCCGGGCGACATCTGTCCGCTTGCGGTCGCATTTGTCCGGCTGCGGCGACACTGGCGTCCTGGTTGAAGGCAGGCGCAGGTGGAGGGTGCTGCACAAGCCAGGGCTGCTTCTGCTGGCCTCCTGAGCCTGCTGTGTGACCTGCACCCAGGCCTGCCGTGCTTGGGAAGGTAAAGGTGGATGGCTGTGCAGCTGCTACGATTGAGGGGGTGATTGAACTCCAGGTATTTGCCCCTCCCGCCATCTGCCCAGATGTTGCAACCGACAAGGCAACCAAAGATGATGCAGGCCCGAGGGAGGGTGGGTAGGGTGGCAGGACCTGGCCAGGTGCCTCCCTCCCGGCACCACCTTGCAGCTGTACACCACTGCCGCTGCGAGGGAAGTGAGGGTCTGGAGGGTGGAAGCCTTGGTGGGGGAAGGTTTGAGGAGCTGAGCGGGGGCTGGGGTGGGGTGCCCGCCCCTGGTTGAGGGTTGGCTGCTGGGCTGGCAAAGGTGGCGGGTGGGAGTGGCGGCTAGGAGCGGGACTGAGACTATGGCCGGAGCCCTGCTGCAGCCACTGCTGCGGCCACTGCTGCTGCTGGGCAGCCTGCTGCTGGGCAGCCTGCTGCTGGGCAGCCTGCTGTTGCGCTACCTCCCAGTCATTAGGAGGGGGGGGCCAGAGCTCGACATCTGGGCCTGCGACGGGCGGGGCGGGGCGGGGCGGGGGTGGGGTGGGGTGGGGTGGGGTGGGGTGGGGGTGGGGTGGGGGTGGGGGTGGGGTGGGGTGGGGTGGGGTGGGGTGGGGTGGGGTGGGGTGGGGTGGGGTGGGGTGGGGGGGTGGGGTGGGGTGGGGGTGGGGTGGGGGTGGGGTGGGGTGGGGTGGGGTGGGGTGGGGTGGGGTGGGGTGGGGTGGGGGTGGGGTGGGGGTGGGGTGGGGTGGGGGGGTGGGGTGGGGTGGGGTGGGGGTGGGGTGGGGTGGGGTGGGGTGGGGGGGTGGGGGTGGGGGGTGGGGTGGGGTGGGGTGGGGTGGGGGTGGGGTGGGGGTGGGGTGGGGTGGGGTGGGGGTGGGGTGGGGGTGGGGTGGGGTGGGGGTGGGGGTGGGGGTGGGGGTGGGGGTGGGGTGGGGGTGGGGTGGGGTGGGGTGGGGTGGGCCTGAGCCAGGTACAGTGCAGCCAGGGCCAGAAGAACATGGAGGCCAGCCCCCCTCCCCCCCTCGACACCCGCCTCACCTGCTGCTCCACCCATCACACCCCCTGCAAGCCGCAGCCACAGGGTCTTGGTCTGTGGCCTCAACTGCTGCGCCCCTGGTGGATGCTGTAGCAGCTGCTGGGTGGCGGTTGGGTTGGGTGGCTGTTGGCAGTTGGGCGGCTGGTGGGTCACATGGTAAGGTGCAGGGGCCAGGTAGGGTTCACATTGAGCCTGGTGTACGTAATGGTGGCTGTAGGGGTCAGGCAGGTCTTCAGGTCGCTGAAGCTGCTGCTGTTGCTGCTGGTACTGCTGCTGTGTGTAGGCGGCAGGGGCGGGGGCCTGATGCTGGGGGGGGGGGCTCTGCTGTCGTGCAGGGGGGGGCACGGGGCGGGGTGGTGGCCGCTGCTGCTCTGGCCTGACAGGTGGCTGCTGCTGTGGCTGGAACTCAACCAGGTGGTCCACAGCCTGGTATGGGTAAGGCTGGGGCTGCCGTGCTTGCATAGGCGCCTGCATCCCCTGCTCCTGCCCCTCCTGCCCCCCCTGGAGCTGCGGCACCTGGGCCAGCAGCACCTGGGGCTGTCTATGAGGGGGCTGTGGCAGGGGTGGGGGCTGCAGCACCGGCTTTGCAAAGAATGCGTGGTGCTGCTGCTGCTGTTGCTGCTGCTGCTGCTGCTGCTGCTGCTGCAGCTGCTGCTGCTGCTGCTGCTGCTGCTGCTGGTGGCGCTGTGGGTAGTTGTTCTGCTGGTTATGGTTGTGGTGCTGCTGGTTGTGGCGAGCTGCTGCGCCCTGGGTGGGTAGTGTGGGCTGATCCCCGGCACCCCTTGAGCCCTGGCCGCCTGCCTTGACCGCCTGGCCCTGGCCCCCGGGCCTGCCTGGCTGCCTGATTGCCAGCGCCGTGTGGGGCCGCTGGAGGTGGCCAGGGCTGGGCCAGGGGGTAGGCTGCGGTGCGAGGCTGGTGGGAGGGGGAGGGGCTGGGGCCAGGGGAGGTGTGCTGCTGGTCAGGTGCCATGGTAGTCACGGTGAGAGGGGGGGAGTGCATGGGGAGGGGGCTGCTGCCTGGGGTGGGGTGGTGGTCAGGGCCGGCCAGGCCACTGTCTGACACGTTGTTGAACTGTTGCAAGCTGCGGGAGGGGGGTCCACCCTCACGCCCCCCTTCCCCTCGCCTCTGCCCTCTCTCCTCCCCTTCTCCTCCTCCACCTGTACCTCCCTCCTGGGCAAGGGTCCTGGGCCTTGTGCCCCTGTCGCCCTCTGCCCTCCTCTCTAGACCCAGATGCTCAAACATGGCCCTGCACCTCTTCCTGGCCTGATCGGATGCGGCTACTACCTGCGCAGAGGCCAGTGGCAGAGTCACCAGACCCACACCCTCCCCCTCCCCCTCCCGCTCCCCCTCCTCTTCGTCACCATCAAGACCGTTGGCTACACCCAAACTAGCCTCCCACCCCTGCCAAGCGTGATCTGATCTAGTTGAATCAGATCTGGATCTGGCAACGCCTAATTTGGACATGGGAGTGAGATCAGCAGCCCCAGCAGCCCCTGCCCTCCCGCCGCTGCCCTGGCTATCGCTGCGGGACGTCCAGTTTTGCATGTCCCACACCAGCTGCTGGGCAGCCCGGCGCCTGGCGGCAGCCTCCTCCCCCCCTGCAGCATCCTCCTCCTCCTCCCCCTGCTGCTCCTCTTGCAGGATGCATGCAATCTGGTGCAAGGCATGGGCCAAGGGGCCGTCCTCTACGGGGGTGGACTCAGAGGGGCAGGGGGATAGGGGCCGCAGCAGGATGGGCCAGGCAGGACCCCCCTGACCACGGCTGCCAGACACACCCACGTCAGAGGGTGATCTGACCAGGTTGCCTCGCAGTTGGGCCAGATCAGAGGGTGATCTGCCCAGATCAGTGGGTGATCTGTCCAGATCTGGAGGTGATCTGCCCAGATCTGAGACCTGCAGCCCGCGGTGATGGAGCTGATGTTTGATGGTGGGTTCAGGGCCAGAGGAGGGTGTGGACCGGCGCTGCTGGGTGCGTGTGTGAGGGGTGGAAGGGGGGCCACTCAGACCAGCCACCCTGATGCTGCGCAGGGCTTTGCTGCTAGGGCCTGCCCTGCCACTCCCCCACCGCCCACTGCCAGCATGGCCCACAGCCAGGTCAGCACGAGGGCCAGGGAGGGGGGAGCTGGCTTTGCGCCTGCCTTGCCCTATTGCTTTGACACTGCGCCCCCTGCCCCTTCCCCGCCCCTCCCCCTCCCTCTCATACACCGCACCCTGGACTGGTTGCATGGCTGCTGCTGACTCAGACCCACCCCTTGCAGCACTGCTGCCACCCGCCCCCGCCCCGCTGCCACTGCGGTGGCCGTGACCTACCACGGACTGCCTCACTCCAGCCGCCCGGCCTGACCTGCTCTTGATGTGCCTACCCTCCCTTGCTTGCCGCCCTGACCCTCCTCCTTCCCGCGCTTCCTCTTCCTCCCCTGCCCCAGTCTCCGCCCCGCTCTTACCCTGACCATTGTGGGGCCGCTGCCCCCCTGCTTGTGCCCCTTCTGCAGCACTGGCACGTTGGGCCTCCCACCCGCCTGCCTGCCCTGCCACTGAGCCATACTCCGCTGCCAGTCTGCTAATCACAGCCGCCAGCACCCGCCCTGCACCTCCGTGCTTTGCCACCCAACCTTCCACACCCCTTCCACCACCCTCCACCGCCGCCTCCTCCTCCTCCTCCTCCCTGTCTTGCCGCTGGGAGGTTGGCTCAGGGGGTGGCTCAGCTGCCAGGCCCTGGCTGGGCGGTGCCATGCTGGGCTGTGCACCCCTGGCCTTGGGGGCTGCAGCGGAGGGGTGGCCACGCTTGGTGCCTGACACCCTCCGCCCGCTGCCCTGACCCTTGGCTCGTGCTGCAGCAGTAGGGGGGGCTTGGGTGGGGCGGTGCTCCTGGAGGGGGGCTGGGGCAGGGGGGCAGGGAGGGGGAGGGCTGGCAAGGACAGAGGCAGGGACAGGGGTAGGGGCAGGGGCGGGAGGGCGGTCAGTGAGACGCTTGGGCTTGTGTGCTGGATGGTTGAATGGGCCAGGCATGGGGGCAGAGGTAGGGGCGGGATGAGGGGGAGGGCAGGCATGGGGGCAGGGGTAGAGTGGGCCAGTGGCAGACTGAGGGGCAGGGAGAGGGGTGGAGAGGTGAACACAACGGGATCGGACAGGATCCGACCCTGGGCACCCCTCTGGCTCCCCTGCTGCTGCCGCCCCTGCTACCACCCCTGCTGCTGCTGCCGCCCCTGCTGCTGAGGACCCCGCACGAAGCTCTGCCGCACCCTCAGCCGCCTTTGAGCCATGCCCCGCTTGCCGGCTCCCCTTAGCGGCTGCAGGCGGCAAGGGGAAGTCAGCAGGCTGGGGCAAGTGGCCAGGGCTAGGGCGTCCTCGCTGCTGCCCCTGATGCCCTTGCTGCCCTTGCTGCGTCGGCCACCCCAGCCGCCCCAGCCGCCCTTGCCGCCCTTGCCCCCCTGCCTGGCCATGCTGCACTTTGCGGCCTTCCTGCCCAGCACTCTGCCCCACCGCCAAGGTAGTCAAGGCCCCTGTACCGGATGCTGCCAAGCCTACAGCCGCTGCGGAAGCGGGGGCGGGGGCGGGGACGGGGGTGGGGACGGGGGCGGCAGGGGCAGAGGGGGGCTGGGCGGGGGGGGCTGCACCAGCAGCTAGACCGGCTTGGAGGCGAGGCCTGGGCGCTGCTGCTGCCAGCACCCTACCGTGCGCTGCTGCTGCTGCTGCTGCTCCTGCTGCTCCTGGTCTTGGTATGTCTGCAGGCGTCATTGTTGCTGGTGGGGCTGGTGGCAGTGCTGGTGGCGGTGGTGGTGGTGGTGGTCCCCCTGCTGCTGTTGCTACCGCTGCTGGCCTTCCTCCTGGCACCCCTGCCAAGCTTGGTGCCGCTGCTGCTGCCTTCACTGACGCTGGCGCTGGTGCAGGCGGTGGAGGCGGCAAGGCAGGCCCCGCTGGCGCCTGGCCCCGCTGCCCTCCCTCCACCTCGCCCTCCTCCACCTCGCCATCCCCAGCTGCTGTTCCTGACAAGGAGGGGTGGTGGGGGTCAGAGCCCCCCCCCCCTGTGGCCTGCTGACCTAGTGGCTGGCCCCCCTGCTGGCCCCCCTGCTGGCCCCCCTGCTGCTGCTGCTGCTGCTTGGCCCGGCCCGCTAACTTCCTTGGGATCAGAGCGGGCGAGGGGGCGTGCAGGGGCCACGGGGCCAGCAGGGGCAGGGGGGCGTGCCAGCCCATGTCCAGGTCCTGGCTCATGCTGCTGCCGGCAGTGCTGAAGGGTGAGGGGCACAGGGCGGAGGAGGGCGGGCCCCAGCACGCTGGCCAGGCTGCCGGGGTGACTAAGGCAGCAGCAGAGCAGTCAGCTACTTTTTGAAAAGTGTGGAAAGGTGTGATGTCAGGAGTGAGCCGAGCTTGGGGGTGGGAGGCGTGGGTGGGGAGGGGGGTGGAGGCAGGGGGGGGGGAGGCCTGGGCAAGGCTGGGGGTGCTGGCCTGGGTGCGGGACAGCAGTAGCAGCGACGGCTCTGGCCCACCCAGGGCCCCAGCCTCTCCCTTGTTGCAGGTAGGCAGCCCTGGTACTGGTTGGGGGGTGGCGGACATTGCCAGGCCAACTACCAGCTGATGTCCCTCCCCAACCACCCCCTCCCGCACCCCTACCTCCTTCCCAGTCAGCGCTGGCCACTCCGCATACCCACATGCTGACTGGGGCCACCCTGACCCCTCCACTGCCAGCCCTGCTGCAGCTTGCCCCGCCAGCAGCGCCCTGGCCAGTGCCCCCTGACCCTGCTCTGTCTGCCTGCCCGATGAGACCAGCACCTGCACCCCCTCCCTCACCTGACCCTCCACCCTGGACACCTCCACCCCTCCCACCTGACCCTCCCTGGCCACCTCCACCCCTTGATGCCCTCCTGAAGCAACCAGCATCTCCCCCCCGCCTGCCCTCCCCAACCCCAGGCTACCCCCTGGTGACCGCGCCCCCACCCGGGCCGCCTGGTCTGCTCCACAGCCGGCAAGGGAGCGCAGGTTGTAGGGTGAGGGGGCCGCCCCACCAGGCCGTGTACCTCCACTTGCCCTGGTGGGGGGGCTTGGCCTGCTGCTGCTGCTGTCACCTACCACCATGCCTAGGTGCCTAAGGCAGCGGGGGAGGGAGGCACCAGGGGGGGCGCCGCTGCACTGGCCACTGGCCCTGCTGGGCGCTGGGGCCTCTACCTCCACAGCCGGCTCCCTTGTGGCAGGAGGGGGCTCAGCAAGGGGGTCGGCTGGGGCAAGCAGCTGCTGCGGCTTTGCTGTGGCTGCTGGAGGCGGGCAAGCAGGAGCAGCAGGGGGGTCACTGGCCTGCCCTGGGCCAGAGGGGGTTGTGCTGGCAAGGGGGGGTGGGCCGAAGGGGGAGGGGTCAGGGGTCAGGGGCAGACGCCATCTGAAGAAGCGGCCTCGGGCGCTGTCCTCCACTGGCGGTCGAGCTAGCTCAGCCGGGTGTGACCTCTGCACCGGTTGGTGTGTCTTTTGACCTTGGGTGCTAAGAACAGGAGTGACCTGGGGAGTGACCTGGGTTTGACCTTGGCGGTCAGCATCAGCAATGTGGGTGGTGTGAGGGGGGTGGAGGGGCAGGAGGAGGAGCTGAGCTGTCTTGGAGTTGGTCTGCAAGGGGAGGGTGGAGCGGGGCGAGGCCCGCTTTGGGGATGTGCTCAAGGGAGCAGGGGCAGCGGAGGGCGCTGTGCGGATGGCTGGGATCCTCCAGGGGCTCATCGCCTCCTGCTGCTGCCCCTGCTGCTGCTGCGCCTCCTGTTGCTGCCCCTGCGGCGGCGGCGGCGGCTGCTGACCCTGGTGCTGCTCCACTGCCTGGGGGTGCTGTCCTGGGCGGTGGGGAGCCTGATGCTTGCCTAGGCCACACCCTGGTGGGTCACCAGAGTTGTGTAAAGGTGGAGGCTGGTGCTCTGCCACGCTGCCAGCTGGCTGCATGGCAGCTAGCCCACACCCAGCAGCAGTCAGCCCCGGGTTCAAACCCGCCCCGGCGCACTTTCTGCTTTGAGCCCCAAACACCACATGGCCCACAGTGGCAACTAAGCCGGGACGGGCAGGCGGGTGAGCGGGGGGCAGGGTGAGGGACAGGGTGGGTGTGAGGGAGGGAGGGGAGGGAGTGGAGGAGGTGGTGAGGGAGGGGTCGGGGGGCTGGTGTGGGGGGGCTGGCGCTGTCTGCTTGGAGCCTGAAGTCCTGAAGTGCAGGCGCAGGGTGTTGAGGGCAGGTCCAGCGGCCTGGCGCCCCGGCTGCTGCTGGCCCCGCAGCTGGTGCTGCAGCTGATGGCGTTGGAGCACCTTGAGCAACCTGCAGGGGCCGCCACAATCAGGGCAGCACGCGGGAAGCAGGCGGGCAGGTGGGCAGGCGGGCAGGTGGGCGAGTGGGCAGGTGGGCGAGTGGGCAGGTGGGCAGGTGGGCGGGTGGGCGGGTGGGCAGGTGGGCGAGTGGGCAGGTGGGCGGGTGGCCGCGTGGGTGGGCGGGGAGGAAGTTCAGCAGGTGGGTCGGCTGTGGTTGTGCTGGTAGCCCTCACTGACCTGAGGTGTGCTGGGGTGCGCAGTGGGGCCGGCACCAACAGCAGCTGCTGCAGGCTGAGGCGCCCAGAGCTGACTAGGCGCAGCGCCTGCCGGGCACTAAGCTGCACACAGCCTGCAGGCAGGGGGAGGCAGGGCCAGGCTGGAGGTCAGGGGTGAGGGGACCGGACTGTCGCTTCACCCAGCCCATTGGGTCCTCCACACCCAGCAGCCCATGTGCTCTGGGCTGTCAGCCACACAGCCCAGCACTGCCGGCATGCAGCGCCTGAACAGGCAACCCTCAGATGAGGCTGGGTGCAGGTGCAGCCACCCAGGCCATGGCGGCTGCGTGCCTGGCGCTGGGTGCCCCTGCCAGGCTGCTGCTGCTGGTCATTGTCAGCGCTCAACAGCCAGCCTGGTAGGGCTTTGGGCACTGGCACCTCTGGATCCCCGCATGGCTGCCTCAACAAGGCAGCCAGCCCACCTGCCTGCCTGCCCACCCGCCTGCTTGCCCAGCTGCCCACCCAACCGCCTGCCTGCCCACCCAACCGCCTGCCTGCCCAACTGCCTGCCTGCCCACCTGCCTGCCTGCCCCCCTGCCCCCCTGCCTGCCCGCCCCCATTGAGCCCTGCTGCGCACTTCTTCGCAGCAAGGCAGGCAGGCGAGTCACCGACCTGAGGCCAGCTCAGCGTCAGTGGTGAGGCCAGGCCGGTACAGGCGGCAGCACCGGGGCCCTGGGCTGCTGGGCTGTGTGCGGCCTGCGCTGCGCTGCCCAGCCTGCATCACAAGCCCCGCTGACTGCTGCTCTGCCTGCCGCCCCTGCTGCTTCTCCACCCCTTGCTGCTGACGGGGCACAGGCCCCTGCCCCAGCCCCTGCTCCAGCCTCTGCCCTGCCTGCAGTAGTCCATGGCCGCCTAGGGGCTGCTGCTGTGCCACGGGCTGCTTGGCAAACAGGCGCTGCCCCAGCGACTGCTCCTTCCCTGCCACAGGCTGAACAGATGCCCCACTTTGATTTGCTGACCGCCCTGTCACTTGCAGCGTTTGTCCCTGTCCCTGTCCCTGTCCCTGTCCCTGTCCCTGTCCCTGTCCCTGTCCCTGTCCCTGTCCCTGTCCCTGTCCCTGTCCCTGTCCCTGTCCCTGTCCCTGTCCCTGTCCCTGTCCCTGTCCCTGTCCCTGTCCCTGTCCCTGTCCCTGCTTAGCAGCAATGACGGGGTTGAGGCCCTGGCCCTGGGGGGTGCAGCACGGCCTGTGCAGCCAGCCCCGCATGGTGCATGGCTGCACAGGCCTCATGTGTGGGAGGGGGTGCGTGAACAGGGGGAGGGGGAGGGGGAGGCGGGCTGGGGGCTGCGAGCTGGGCCGTGGGGGTGAGGTGGCAGGGGCTGGGCGCAGCCTGAGGCACAGGGGGACCTGGCAAGGGGGAGCTAGGGGCAGGAGCCACAGGGGCGGGTGGGGCAGGGGCTGATGGGGGTGCAGCTGCAGAGGCCAGGGCTGGGGTTGGGGCGGAAGGGGCAGGAGGGGAAGGAACAGGGGCAGAGGTGGGGGCAGGGGCAGAGGTGGGGGCAGGGGCAGAGGTGGGGTCAGGGGCGGAGGTGGGGGCAGGGGCGGGAGGGGAAGGAGCATGGGCAGAGGTGGGGGCAGGAGCAGGAGGGGCCGGAGGGGCAGGGGTGGGGGAGGTAGGTGTGGTTTGAGGCAGGCGGGTGCGCAAGGAGTGGGTGGAGGAGTGAGGGAGTCTGGGAGTCGCCCCTGCATCTGAGGGGCGTCCCCCATGGCTAGCCCTGGCGGCCAGTCCTAGGTCAGGGGGCGGACAGCCAGGGTTGGAGCTGCTGCACTCAGCTGCCACCGCTGGCCGTACCGCTGACTGTACTGCTGTTTGCACTGCTGGTTGTACTGCTGGTGGTACTGCTGGTGCCTGGGGTGCTACTGGCCGTGACGGCCGTGCTGGTCGTGACGGCCCTATTGCTGCTGCTGTGAGCGGAGATAAAGCTGATGGTGGTGGTGGTGCTGGTGGTGCCACCACAGTGGGTGTTGAGGTCAGTGCCGGTGCTGCTGCCGTCCTCGCTGGGAGTGCAGGCGCGGGTGCTGCCGGTGTTGGTGCCAGGGCTGCAGGTGCTGCTCGGCGTGCTGCTGCTTGGGGGGCTGCAGGGGCGCGTGTAGGTGCTGTGTTGGCTGCGGCTGGATGAGCAGGCTGGCTGGCAGGTTGAGGTGCAGGAGGGGGTGCAGGAGGCGGTGGGACAACCAATGGCAGGGTGGACTGCACCTTGTAAGCACTGACCCACTTTGCCTGCTTGCCGTGACTTGGCTGCCTTGCATCAGGAAAGGCTGGGGCTGGGGCTGGGGCTGGGGCTGGGGCTGGGGCTGGGGCTGGGGCTGGGGCTGGGGCTGGGGCTGGGGCTGGGGCTGGGGCTGGGGCTGGGGCTGGTCTGCTAGGTGCAGGCTGAGGCAAGGTGGTGTCAGGTCTGGGTACAGGGCCGAGGGAGTGAGGGAGGGAGGCAGCCCCTGTTGCATGCAGCCCCAGCCTTGCCTGAGCGCCCCTGGGCTGAGCCGCCCTGGGGTGTTGGCTGAGCTGCCTGGGCTTGCTGGCTAGGGCGTCCAGCTGGGCTGAGGCTGGGTTAGCATCCAGGGCGGGGGCAGGGGCGGGGGCGGGGGCGGGGGCGGAGGTGGAGGCGGGGGCAGGGGCAGGGGCGGGGGCGGGCGCGGCCACTGCAGCTGTTGCCTGGGCTAGCGCTGGGACCGGTGGCTGCACCTGGTCCAAGGCCGGGGCAGGGGCTTGTAGCAGAGGCCGGCCTGAGGCTGGTGTTTGCTGCGGCAAGGTCTGGGGCTGGCTGCGCTGCCCAGCCAGCGCCTCAGGCCCCCTCCCCTGAGCAACCTGGCGGGATGTCTCCCTGCCCCTCCCGGACCTCCTCACAGCAGGAGCTGCTGCCTGGTCAAGTGCCTGGGCGCTGCCAGACGTGCCTGCTGTCTGACTTATTGGGGCTGCACTCATCCCTGGCCCTGGCCCTGGCCCTGGCCCTGGCCCTGGCCCTGACCCTGGCCCTGGCCCTGGCCCTGACCCTGGCCCTGACCCTGGCCCTGACCCTGACCCTGACCCTGCCACCAACCCTGGCCTTGGCTTGGCACTTGGTTTTGCGCGTGGCCCTGGCTTATTTCCTATGGCAATTGTGGCCAGTGCTGGCCCAGCTGTTGCTGGTGCGGCAGCTGGTGGCGCTGTGTCTGCAGCCTGAGCAGGGGCAGGTGGGGCAGGTGGGGCGGTGGTAAGGGGGGTGGGAGCAGGGGCGGGGGGTACTGCTGTGGGTGTGGATAGGTCAGGCGGTGCTGATACCTGAGGGTGAGGGTGAGGGTGAGGGGCTGTTGTTGGCACCACAAGGTGTTGGCTGGTGCACCCTGCAGCAGGTGCTGACCTACTGCCACCCACCCCAAGCGCGTCAACCAGGGAGCTCCCTGCTCCCTGTCTGGCTGCCGCCATTGGTGCTGCTGCCAGTGCTGCTGCCCGTGCCGCCGTTGGTGCTGCTGCCAGTGCTGCTGCCCGTGCCGCCGTTGGTGCTGCTGCCTGTGCTGCTGCCCGTGCCGCCGTTGGTGCTGCTGCCTGTGCTGCTGCTCGTGCTGCCGTTGGTGCAGTTGCCGGAGCAGCTGCTGCTGCTGCTGCTGCTGCTACTGGCAGAGGTGCAACAGCAGAGTGGCCCTCTGGTGCTGCAGGTGAGGGTGCAGGTGCGGGGACGGGTGGGTGTGGTTGGTGCCTGGGCCCCCCTGCTGCTGCTGCCCCCCCAGCATGCACATCGAGGGATGGCGGTGGGGGCTGGCAGCCATGCTGGGAGCTCCCTGCAGCCTGCCCTGCCGGCTTGGTGGATGTGGTCTGAGGGGGAGGGGTAGGGGGGAAGGGGGCGGAGGGAGGGGGCCCAGGGGGCCCTAGGGCTGGCTGAGGCTCAGCTAGGGCTGGGGCCAGAGCAGGCGTGGGGTCCAGGACCATGGCAGGGGCAGCGGCTGGGTGAGGTGCTGGGCTAGGCATTGAAGCGCTGGCCTCAGTGCCTGGCAGCCTGACCAGGGTATCTGGGGCAAGTCCAGGACCAGGACCAGGAACAGCAGCAGGCGGGTGGCGAAGGCTACCTTCGCTGCTCCTGCTGCTGCTGCTGCTGCTGCTGCTGGCAGCAGGTGCAGGGCCAGCAGCAGGAGCAGGGTCCGAGCTCTGGTCAGGGTGCAGGTCAGGGCCCATCACCGCCGCCATGGCATGGGTATCTGCAGCAGCAGCAGCCGAGGTTTCCTCAGCCTCCACATCTGGCAGGAGCCCACCCTGCTCTGACGTGGCCTCCTCTGCCGGGCCACCCCCTGCCAGGCCGGCGCCAGCCAGATCAGCACTGAGGCGGCTGGCTAAGCAGCTGGGGGCGGATGGGCGTGGGCGCTTGGCCAGGGGCTCCGCCTCAGTGCAGTAGCCTGAGCTGCAGGCAGGGCCGGAGGCGGCCTGGCGCCTGCGCTTCTGCCCGGCACTGGCTGGCCCTGGCGGGGTCTTTGCGGCCCCCCCTGGGGCTGGGGCTGCTGGGGCTGGGGGGCTGGGGCCTGGCAGGGGGGTGGAGGGGACGGCCTGGTGCGCACTCTGGCTGCCTGGCCTGCTCGTGGCCTGGCCGCAGCTGAGGGGGGTGTGGGGGGTGGGGAGGCCTGGGGAGCATGGATCTATGGGCAGGTGGGGTGCAGCAGCCGGGGCAGGGGCAGGGGCAGGGGCGAGTACATTGCCAAGGGGGGGTCCAGGGCCAGGGGCAGCTGCGTGGTGTGCTGGGGCAGCAGGGTGAGTGACCCGCAAGCCTCCTCGCAGCTTGGGTGCTGCATCCTGCAGGTGCCCTGTGCCTGCAGGACTGTGCTGCTCACTGCTGGCTGCAGGGGTGGCTGCGCTGCCAGCAGCCGCCTGGCCGCCTGGCTGGCTTACGCTGTTGGTCTCCAGTGACAGCAGCGTGAGCTCTGCCTGCACCTGGTGCGTGGCTGACACAGCTGCCACCGCTCCCTCAGCCACTGCGACTGTCACGGCCTCGTGTGTTGACGTGACCTGCAGGGACATGGCGGGGCTGAGGCCGGGGGCAGGGGTGTGGCCTGGCAGGCTGGGGCCCTGCAGACGGCCTGCTGCAGCACTGGTCGCTGCTGCCGCTGCTGCTGCTGCCGCTGAGGACCCCCAGGGGGCCCCCAATGTGGCCTCAACACCTGCAGCTGGGCTGGCGGCGAAGGCAGGAGGGCTGGCAAGGGAGGGAGGGGGGGATGCCATGTGCATGACCAACTGCGCTGCCTGCTGGACTGCCTTCTGCTGACGCGATACAACCAGCTGCTGCTGCTGCTGCTGCTGCTGTGCCTGGCCCTGAGCCTGCTCTTGCCCCAGCTGCTGTTGCTGCTGGTCAGAAGTGGGCAGTGGTGGGTGCAGCGTCAGCAGCTCAGCACCTGCACCAGCAAAACCAGTAGCAGGGGTGCAGCGATGCGGGTGCTGCTGCCACGAGTGACACCAGTGCTAGTGTATCTGCCACTGACTCATCTGCTACTGACTCAGCATGTATGCCAGCCGCGGCAACGCGACGGGTCACCATGCAAAGGTGCACCACCGGCAGGCAAGGGGTAGCTGCTGCAGCACCAACCCCAAGCACACTCACGCAGCTGCTCCGCCGCTAGCTCCACTGCCCTTAGCACTGACAGCTGCCATCCAGCCTCAGCAGCACCAAGCAGCCCAGCTGCTGGGGCCATGGCTGGGTCAGCTGCCGCCCTCAGCGCCTGCTGGCACTTGCGCAAGTCCACAGCGGCAGCTTCCACCTCCTCTGAGGCTGACCCTGCTGGCAGGCTGGGCTCCCAGTGGCTGCCCAAGTTCAGTGCGAAATCCAACAAGGCAGCATGGTTTGAGGCAGGTCCTTGCAACATGGCTTGGCCGACCTGCACGGGCATGTGCATGCACATGTGCATCAGCTGGTGCAAGCTTGCCTCTGCTTCAGTCAGCTGCTGTCCTTACCTGGCGGCAGAGTGTACAGTGGGCATGTGCGGCTGTGGAGGCGTGCTCTTTGGGCAGGTATGGCAGGATGGACTGCAACATTGGAATGCTGTGGGGAGAAAGTGGGAGTGGCTGGTCCGAGGAGGGGCTGAGCTGGTGCCGGAGAACGTGGGCCACCAAGAGCAGCTGCGCTGCCTCGGGTACAATTCCATCGCGCAATAAGGGAAGCCACGGCTTAATCGCGGCTGCAGAGCAGAGAGAGGCTAGGGTGATGCTCTAGGCAGCTTCTGCTATGGTGATGCGCTATACCTGGTAAAGAGCTCCGACTGCATTGTTCCAATGTAGTCACAAGCTTGACAACTTCAGCCTCGCGCATCGCGGGGGTTTCTACGATGTCACCGCACGCGAAGTCGAACTGAACATTGAGCTACAGACGCAGCGGACAAAGCGAAGTGGGTCACTGGCGGGGTCGTGCGTACATTTTCAAAACGCTGGTGGCAGCATGCAGGGTCTAGTTATGTGTAGCAGGGTCCATATTGGCTTCTAGAGCATATGGTTCAGGAAAGGTACAGCGACATCACATCAGCGGCGGGATAGGGAGCTTGGGCTGCAGCGGACCCCTGGCCCCCATGTTCCGGCCTTGTTGCAGCCAAAAAACACAGTAATGATGTCGGCTTGGGGAGGGGGCGACCCTGATGAATCTAATCAGCGCAACAGGAACACCTGGCATTTCCAGGAGTGCCCTGCACTTAGGAAGCGCCAAGTGGTGTGCTCAGCCCTGCTGCCCCCCAGCTCCCACAGCCCAGCTGCAGCTTGCTGCTGCACACGTGGAGGGCCCTGGGGTGCAACATACTGCAACCACACTGGGTAGTCCTGTAGTGTGTAGTCCTGTACTGAGTAGCCCTGAGTGCTAGTGGCGGCTGGGTGCTATATACCCCACTTCCGCCCCACTCCGGTTGCCGGCACTCCGGTTGCCGGCACTCCGCTTAGATGGCGACCTGATGCACACCCCAACCCGGCCATGGTCATCAAGGGTGCGGCCGCTTGGGTAATGTTGATGTATTCGTGAGATGACCCCGAAGAGGAAACGCAAGCGCCCCGTCTCCCCCGCACAGTGTGCAGCCGGTAAGCCGCAGAGCTTCACGAAAGGCTAGGCCCCTCCGAAGCTAACTGACGACGCGATGCAGAACTGATGATGCATGTGCTGTGCTTTCCCGTGTCTGCAGGTGCCAGTGGCAGTGGGCAGCAAGATCAGGGGCAGGGGCAGGCTGTGAAAGAAGTTATTGCAGAGAGGCGCCAGGTAATCAAGGCATCCCGGCCTGATCTCGGCCCAGCTGAAGTAGACGCAGTTGTGGCAGAGGTCAACAAGCGTATGACCATGGGCAGCAAGCAGTGCGTCCTGACAGCAATCCTGTGTCTAGCTGTGCTGCTCCAATCTTTCCTAGGTCAGCCCACTCCAGGGTTCCCAGCAGCAGGTCCAGCCCCAGGTCCCCCTCCCCCACCTGACCCGGCCTGCCCTCCTTATGCTCACCCTCGCCTTGCCACACGCAGCTCACCCCGCTCTGCAGCCGCCCCAGCCCAGCTACCCCCCTCAGTGCAGCTGGGCATCTGGGACCCACAGCTGTTGGTACAGATCAGGGATGCCATGGAGGTGCTCACCAAGGCCAGTGTGCACCTGCCACCTGACCAGCCCAAGCCTGCAGACTGGGTACCCCAGCAGGCCAGGTCAAGCAGCGGCTGGTGCGCCCAGCCTGGAGCCAGCGGCATGCTAAGTATGTGCGGGGCCTGTCGTGGTGCCATCAGGTGCCGCCCAACCCTCCTCCCCCTGCCCCTGCCCAGGCCCCCGCGCCCAGGCTCCACCTCCCCCTGCCCCTGCCCAGGCCCCCCTTGCCCAGGCTCCACCTCCCCCTGCCCCTGCCCAGGCCCCCCTTGCCCAGGCTCCACCTCCCCCTGCCCCTGCCCAGGCCCCCCTTGCCCAGGCTCCACCTCCCCCTGCCCCTGCCCAGGCCCCCCTTGCCCAGGCTCCACCTCCCCCTGCCCCTGCCCAGGCCCCCCTTGCCCAGGCTCCACCTCCCCCTGCCCCTGCCCAGGCCCCCCTTGCCCAGGCTCCACCTCCCCCTGCCCCTGCCCAGGCCCCCCTTGCCCAGGCTCCACCTCCCCCTGCCCCTGCCCAGGCCCCCCTTGCCCAGGCTCCACCTCCCCCTGCCCCTGCCCAGGCCCCCCTTGCCCAGGCTCCACCTCCCCCTGCCCCTGCCCAGGCCCCCCTTGCCCAGGCTCCACCTCCCCCTGCCCCTGCCCAGGCCCCCCTTGCCCAGGCTCCACCTCCCCCTGCCCCTGCCCAGGCCCCCCTTGCCCAGGCTCCACCTCCCCCTGCCCCTGCCCAGGCCCCCCTTGCCCAGGCTCCACCTCCCCCTGCCCCTGCCCAGGCCCCCCTTGCCCAGGCTCCACCTCCCCCTGCCCCTGCCCAGGCCCCCCTTGCCCAGGCTCCACCTCCCCCTGCCCCTGCCCAGGCCCCCCTTGCCCAGGCTCCACCTCCCCCTGCCCCTGCCCAGGCCCCCCTTGCCCAGGCTCCACCTCCCCCTGCCCCTGCCCAGGCCCCCCTTGCCCAGGCTCCACCTCCCCCTGCCCCTGCCCAGGCCCCCCTTGCCCAGGCTCCACCTCCCCCTGCCCCTGCCCAGGCCCCCCTTGCCCAGGCTCCACCTCCCCCTGCCCCTGCCCAGGCCCCCCTTGCCCAGGCTCCACCTCCCCCTGCCCCTGCCCAGGGCCCCCTTGCCCAGGCTCCACCTCCCCCTGCCCCTGCCCAGGCCCCCCTTGCCCAGGCCCCCCCCCCCTCCCCCAGCCCAGGACCCCCCCGCCCAGGCCCCACCCCCTCCCCCAGCCCAGGCCCAGCCCCTCCCTGCAGCACCTGGCCCAGTCCCACGACCCCAGGCCCCCCCAGGGGGCAGGTGGCTGGACCGGGACACCAACGGGTGCCTGAACTTGCAGCGCATTGGGGAGAGCTTGCAGCGCCCCATAGAGCTGTGCCAATGGGATGACCTTGAGGCTTTGCCCCCCGTAGGGAAGGAGTACCAGCAGGGCTACAAGCTGGTCAATGACCGGCTGCCCAAGGGCAGGCAGCGGTTGCACCTGGCTGCAGAGTACCAGCGGGGCATTGATGGCCGGGCCCGCAACAATGCATAGGCCCTAGTACTTTACACAGGCTGTCAGCCTTACAGAGCATAAAGCTGTTAGTTTTGATGAGGTGCCCACTGGTTTAGGGGGAAATGCCACCGGTGTGGGGGTTGCAGTCATCAAGGGTGCGACCGCGGATTAGGGTACGCCCATATAATTATAGTTGGCTCGGATTCCTATAAAAAGCTATAATTCTAGGCTATAGGAGCGGGGGGTGGGCTAGGGGAAGCTAGGGTGTGGGTTGGGGTGGGCTAGGGGAAGGGGGGGGGAGGTTATGTCTGAACAGCAAATGTGAACAGCAAACAGCAAACAGCAAATGTGACTCGGCGAGAATGCTACAACTTGATTGTAGGTCACCCCCGCCATTGGCTGCACCCCCATGGCTCAAGAGATAACATCTAACTCATTTTTGCACGGATGAGGTCGCCGATTGGTGCGATGAGCTGCTGATGGTCTAACTAGAGTGCAGCCAGCCCCAGCGGTTTGCCGGGTGGCTGGCCCCCAACACGCGACGTGTTCTGGCGCCACGCAGACACTCTTAGCGACCTCTAGAGGCAGCCTGGACCCAGCGCGGCGTGAATGGCGCATCCAAACTAATTTTCAAACCAGCATGCAACAGCGCTAAAAAATGCGGGCTTCAACACGGGTTCAGTCCACATGTGACAGCAACTTCAATTTGTTCAATACATTAGTGCCTGTGGTTCCTGTGCAGCCAAACCCGACTAATAGAAGTAAAAATGATGCAGAAACTGAGCTGATATGAGTATCACCCCCCCCCAGATGAAACGGCCCACACATCAAGACAACGCGTTTCTGTCTAATAGACACGTTAGGAACCCACACAAGGAGCCGCACAGAACTGTCAGTTCATCATTTGACGTCCTGGTTGGACAGTTATGGCGGCCGGAAAAGTGCCCATTTCGAAAACACGAGTTGCACGCTGTTCGGGTGCAGGGACAGGCCACACGCCATACAAACACCCTCAAACATGTCATCAGCACTAGCACTAGCACTAGAACACATGTCAGGGGGGGTACTGCGCCCGACCAAAAATTCAAAAACTTGAAAAGTTGGGCCGCTGAGCGCGATAGCTGTTCGCTGAGCACAGACCCACTAAGCAGGCCATTCCCGGCACAACGCGACCACGATTCTCAACACCCCCGCCCGCCCCGGCACAGATGCACATCAGCCCGAGCAGCCCGCTAGCTTCGCTTTGATGAGCTGCACCGCCCTGCACAAAAATCGTTGTAAAACTCTTAAAGACCGGTCGGAGTTTATCAGGGGTGCAGCCAATGGCGGGGGTGACCTGTAGTAGCTGAGTGAGATTACCCACAGTCAAGCATGTTGTTCCTTGTTGAATGAGTATTGTTTGACTGCTTCTCCCCATGCTAGTCGCTCTGTTCTGCTCAGTATAGGTTAATCCCCGTTGCAATGCGTGGATGCAATGCATGAAGAGCATGGAATGAGTACAATGCGCGTTCTTGGGCCCGAGCTGCTGCCATCCAGGTGTAGGGCTGGGGAGCGTGCACGAATGAGGTGACCTCGATGGCGTAAGACCTGTGTTCTACACGGTAGTAGTAGTTGTTACACTGAGGAGGCAGGGCTTGGATGGATACAAGCCAACCTCCAAAGGTAGAAAGCCGAAGAGTTGAACTGAACGTAAAGCAAAAGAGGGAAACAAACTAGGAGAAGAGAACTCTGGGACCAAAGGAAAAGGAGCTTATAGAGAAGAGGTAAATACTGCGACACGTGCTTAGGGAGGCAGGAGGGTCAAAGGCTGAGCTTGAAGGGAGGGGCTGGAGGAGGTAGGGTGGCCAACGAGGGGTCCAGGTGGGTGAGGGGCTAAAGGAGGTAGCAGGGGGAGGGTCAAAGGCTGAGCTTGAAGGAGGGGCTGGAGGAGGTAGGGTGACCAACGAGGGGTCCAGGTGGGTGAGGGGCTAAGGGAGGTAGGAGGGGGAGGGTCAAAGGCTGAGCTTGAAGGAGGGGCGGGAGGAGGTAGGGTGACCAACGAGGGGTTCAGGTGGGTGAGGGGCTAAGGGAGGTAGGAGGGGGAGGGTCAAAGGCTGAGCTTGAAGGAGGGGCGGGAGGAGGTAGGGTGACCAACGAGGGGTCCAGGTGGGTGAGGGGCTAAGGGAGGTAGGAGGGGGAGGGTCAAAGGCTGAGCTTGAAGGAGGGGCTGGGGGAGGTAGGGTGACCAACGAGGGTCCAGGTCGAAGATGAGGGTTAGGGTGGAGATGGGGGTGTATGTGGCAATGGGGGATGGGGAGTAGGTGAAGAGGCAAGTGCAGGTGAAGAAGGAGGTGGAGGTGAACAGGAGGTGAAGGTGAAGAAGGAGGTGGAGGTGTAGTGGAAGATGGAGGTGGAGGTGGAGAAGGAGGTGAAGGTGAAGATGGAAGTGAAGAAAGGTGTTGGATGACTGAGGAACGATGTGAGCAGGAGGAGGTGGTGGACATGGCTGCGCGATATGCCATATGTCCGCGTGGGCTGCTAGCAACACGGTCAAGGGGCAGTGGGTATGCCTTGCCTGCATGGTCTTGAAGGGTCCAACTCCCTGTAGGAGGCTGCATCCACCACCACCAGGCCAGGCCAGGCCTCCCCACCCTCGCCCCACCCCATGCCCCACCCTTGCGAACCCGGGCAGCCTCACTAACAGTGGTTGTGCAGTCTTAAGCGATGTATCACATGCACATGCGGCTTCTCTAGCCTCAGCGTTCCTTAGCCGCACCTAACAAATACTACATCACTCCCTCCTTTCTACTCCAGCCTCGTCAGGGGTGCTTCACTACCGGCACTTGGGGCACTTGTAGTTTGAATCCAGGACATGAAGAAGAAGAAGGAGCATGGCGACGCTATGTCGGGCGCTGGTGGGTACAATTCGTTTTGGCACTTGCTGCATTTGGACCCGGAAGACGCGAGTTCTACCTATAGCTACCGCCATCACCTAATAACACAAGCACCCTACGTTAATGGCATTTCTTTGGAAGTGCGTCCTTGATGCGTTGCGATGATGTGCGACTAGTAAATGTGCCAGCAGCAAAGGTCCTAAGAAATGTCGAAAAACGACCGTGGTCATCCCGCCTTTCCCCCGGTAGAAAGCAACATAGGTGGAGCCCACCTCATCCTTACTCAATACGTGGACCTGCATGACAAAGTGGCGTGTGCGTCTCCTTCGGTGAGCTGCTGCACCTGCACAACAGGCAAACCCATGAGCCAGGCACGGGAGCAGGCAGTTAGCCTAAGTTGGTCTGAGCAGCAGAGCTGTGCCTGCATTGCAAAGCATGGGGCCTGGGCATGTCAAGCAAATGGGTGCGTTCTTTTCTCATGCGGCCAGGGCAGTGCCCATAGGCCAAGACACCAGCACAGACCCAGCAGCCACCACCTGTCAGGGGATCTGGCTTGATCCTTCTCAGTGCACTACAATTGAGCAGTGCCTTGTTGCTGTCCCGACAGATCCGTCTGCCCAGGGCCTGGCCAGAGTCAGCAGGCTGGGCAGGTAGACAGGTATACTGGGTTTGCAGTGGGCTGGGCTTCTCCACTGCTGGCGCCCTGCGCTCCCTCTTATCGAAGGGTTCGCGAGCTGCTGGTGTTTGACCTGCCTGGCACCGCAGAGAGCGCTGCTCCTCAGCAAACAACCGCCACCACCCCTGTCTCCCGCTCAGCGCCTGAGCCTGAACAGAGCTGCCAGGAGAGCCACCACAGACCACACCACCTCTCGCCACAACACCCGGGTGAAGCACTTGACCCAGCGCATTGAGGTGAGCGCAGCTCCCCCTGCATGCCTGGCCCCCCTCCCCACCCCCCTCCCAAGCTGCGAAGTTGCCAAGCCCCAGCACCTGCTGAGCAGCCATGCTGGAAGTTGGTCCTGAAGGACAGTTTGTGATCTGTGCTGCTATATGGAGCTGTATCCCATGTCGTGCTGGCGTAGCGCTCATGCTGGCGTAGCGCTCATTTCCTGGATCATGTCTGCTGCCTGTATGTCTCCCTGAAAGGCCTCACCAGCCCTTGGGGAATAGAGCCCTCACCCTAGCAGCTTTGCCACTGTGTGCTGTGCAGTCCATGTTCTCTGCCACCGAGCGGCGCCACCCGCCATCCCCGCACGCCACCCACCGTGCTTCCTCCGCCCACTCTCCTGCCAGGCCTAGCCTCCACGAATCCTTCATCCAGCCATGGGCGGAGGGCCATGGCTACAGGCGAGCAAGGCAGAGCAGGCCCTAAGCAGCGCAGAGTCATCACATTGGCTGTCCCTGCATGTCATGCACAACCGCCATGCCATGCATGCCTGCCATGCCATGCACTACCGACTCGCCTGCCATGGTGCCCCCTGTATTAGGGGAGGATAAGACCTGGCTCTCCCTCTTGCCTTAGCACCCATCCATGGCCAGTCTTGTAGTGTATTGAGTAGCGCAGTCTTTTCCCTGCCTCTTGACACACACCTGCCGCCAGCACCTGACCCATTAGGCATGTTCATGGGCTCTTGGCAGTTGACTACTGTGAGGGCGCAGCCACACCCTGTGGTGCCTGACATGTTGACAATTGAGCGCAGCAACTTAACTCACGAGCTGCATGACATGGAAAGACTCCCTTGGTGCCTACGCAGTGCATTGTATGATGCCATACAGGGCACAATGTGTTATGCTGTACACTGCGTGTACTGCTATATAATGATGAAGATGACTGCATGTACTGCCTCTCATCCTTGCCCTGCTGTTTTCTGGCCTCATGTGCGCCAACTGCCAGAACACTGTACCGATGCACGCACACACCGCTACCGGGCCACATGTACGCTGTTTACAACGGATCAGCACCATAAGCACCGGCACTGGGGAGCAAAACGGTATGCACACCTACACCATGCATCGACGCTACTGTCATGTGATGTCTGGCGGTGCGCAGTACGGTGCTGGTGGAGGGCCGGCCGATGACTGCACCGGAGTACGGCCGAGCGCGGCGCCCGCACCAGCCAGATACTTACCAAGGCTGGAGTGTGACCAACAGCCTGCGTCACACGTTCCGTGCGGATGACTTCCCGCTCACTCGAGGGTGCGTTGGCTGCGGACAGACCAGGGTTCGACAGTTGGTGATACCTGATCTAAGGGCGCCCTTAACCAATGTCAGGTTAAACTACGGGGACCCTATACACTGATTGTACCCCCCAGATTTTTTGCCGGCCTGCGGCCGGCTTGGATAGGGCATGTTAGCATACAGCATCTAACACGATGTCCTCCGTGACACCACCTGCCTGTGAGGCAAACAAGGCCTCAGCCACTGCATCACTTAACCTTTCCCCCATACAGATTCACTAACTCTTCCCCCCATAGAGAATCTACCTCCTCCATGTCCCCTTCTTGGTCTATGGCACAATGGCACAATAGCATTCTAGGTCTATGGCACAATGGCGCAAGGAGCATGACCTGGGCTCAGTGCATCACCTCAGTGCAGCCACACAGTGCAGTCCATCACCTGCACCCATGCTAATTGCAATGTGACACGATTGGCCTGGACACCCTCTACATCTCACGCTTGAACAAAGTTAGCTGCTGGACTAATCGACCCACACCATCCCTCCACCCTTAACAACTGCTGCCTTCAACTTGCATTGCAACAGTGTTTGACCAGCTCTTGCAGCTCTTGCTGGCCATAAGCAACCAACTCTGCAGCAACCATGCCAACATAGGAGCATGGCACAGCAGGCAGGCAGGCAGGCAGGCAGGCAGGCAGGCACAATAAGCTGGGACTTACTCTTATTAAGACAGAAACACCGTTGACAGCCCATGCACCAGCACTGAGAAGCAAGCATGTGGGGGTCAAGAGCATCACTCTGGAAGATCTTGCTTAACTGCTCAAGTGGTTGCATCATGTCATGTAACAAATGCACACCAGCAAGGGTGCGGAACATCTGCAGCCTAGTCAACAAGCTCCTGCCCACTGCCCACCCAGGATGAAGGTTGAGGAAGCGGAGGAGAGTGTGGTAGTTGGCTACAAGCACACTGACACATTGCACCCTGCCAAACCACCTAGTGCAAATGAAGGTGGGGAAGTTCACCAGTGTGACACCCACCAGTGTGACACCCGATGGCTTGGCAAAAGTTTCCCACCTGCCCTGCCACTTGGGGGACTAGGCAATATCAAGCTGCTGCATCAGGGGGCTGAAGAGGCTGGGCTGGAAGGTGGGCGCACGGGCTGACATGGCCAGTTTCGTCGGGAAAGGCGGGATTGCGGGTTGCGTGGTGTGCGCGATTCAAGAAGTAAGCCCATGTCAACGCGTCTACATGTCAACGTCGGAGATGTCAACAATGCAATAGGACCCACCAAGCGCGATTTGAACCGTCATCTGTCGTTGGTCCGATGGAGTCTGCCTTACTCTCTTGCCTTTTCCATTGTTGATAACGCAGCCGTCAGTTAGGCTTGTGTTATGGCAGAAATGTACGGGCGGAACCAAGGATAACAGGCGCCCGTAGATAGCCCGTGAACTTCCCCCCGTAACCAAATTTTTGAAAATCACGGGCCCCCGTACTGGGCCTTCGGCCCAGTTACGGGGGCCCTGGCCAAAATGGGTCAAAAGTACGGGCCCCGTACGGGGGGTCGAACCCTGGGACAGACTAGTCCCGGGCAGGAAGCATAGGGTGGGCAGCGGGCCGGGCAGGTCGGGTTGGGTGCGGGCTGCAGGCTGGGCAGGCAAGGTGCTGGCAAAGCCCTGGGTAGGCTGCCTCTGAGTCACACCAAGGTATTAAAGGTTACACTGTGCCACCTAGGCTGCTGAGCTGAGACAGTGTGCTGAGCCCAGGCCGCCAGCACAGCCTGCTCTATGCAGTGAGCTGCCTACCCGGCAGCCCTGGTGTAGCCACCTGCAAGGGGAGAGCTTGGCAGCGGTGCCCCGAGCCTGGCCAGCCTGGCAGGCGTAGTGGGTTGGTCAGGTGGAGGGGTGTGGTGGTGCTGGCAGGGGTTGGGGCTTGAGGGTGCTGGCTGTGAGCTGGGAGGCCACTGCCTGAGTGGCTCCAGGCTGGGTGCAGCAGCCTGCGCAGCATCAGCCGTGCTTTGTGCACCCAGTCTGCTGACATAGGCTGTCTGCAGTCCAGCTGCTGCTCGTGAGGCAGAAGGCTGTGGAGTGCATAGTTGACCTGGCGGGTGTGGCACTGACCCTAGTGGGGCCACTGCCTGCCTGGCCCACTAGACTTGCTCACATCCCTCCACCAGGCCTCTGGCACCGCCATTTCACCCTGCTGTCCCTGCATGCTGATGCCAGCATCACCCAGCTATTACAGCATTACGCCTGGATGACACAGCACAGTTGTTTCCCCTACTATTACTACAGGGCAGGGGCTGTGTTATCTGTAATCCGAACTGTTTGCATGCAGCAAGCATCCGGTACCAATACGTGATTCACTACCCCAACCCACTTGCGAAGGCCGGGCAATCTATGTTGGCATGAACACATGCTCTGATGTAAGCAACAGCTTCAGCATTGGCTTGTGCACACATACTACTGTGCTACAGGCTGCTGGGCTAGGGCCTTGGGGGCTTGCTCTCGCAGCTTCTTGAAGCCCAATGCGGGGTACTCCTTGCCCTGGGCAGGAAGCCTTCCTCGCTGTTGCCACCTGCACAGCTCCAGTGGGCGCCACTTGCTCTCCCCAGCCCGCTGGAGGTTGAGGGCTGCGTTGCAGTCCCTGTCCACCCATTTGCCAAGGTTCCCAGGGGTGGCCTGGGCCAGCCAAGGGCACCACATGAGCCCCCGCACTGGCGCCTCAAACCGCTGGCTCCAGGCTGACCGCAACAAGCGGTCCTGCACCTGGCCAGGCTTGGGCTTCCAGCCTTCAGGCCTGGTGGGCTTGCTGCTGTCCAGGTCCTCCTCACAGGGCTGGGGGCTGTTCAAGATTGAGCTGACCCTGCAGGTTCTGCTGGTGTGCGGGGCCCCGCATAACTTGCTTCCAGCCTGACTGCTGGCTGGGTGTGGCGAACTCCTCAGTCCAGTCCTGGACGTTGTGGGCTGCCAGCGGGTCCAGGATGTGGAGGGGTTGGGGAGGGACTGGGACAGGGGGGAGGGGGCGCCGGCTGTCCAGCCTGCTGCTGCTGCGCTCCTGCAGCTTAGGCTGCCAGGCAGGCTGGGCAGGGCCTGCTGCTGGACCTGCTGCAAGGCTTGCAGGGAGAGGGTCCAGGGGGGCTGCACCCTGGGCTGGAGGAGGCTGCACCGAGGGAGGGGGGGAGACAGGATGGAAGCCGGCGGTGGGAGGCCCCACCATACACTTGGCCAGCTGTACCAGGACCGCGAGGCCCGCTAGCTTGCGTTTCTTGTGGCTATGGCCGACCATCAGCCTGAAGTGGGTTACGATCTTGTTCTTCAACTTGTTACGGCCCCTGCGAAGCAACACACACACCATCATTCCGGCACCGCTGTTCCGGCACTACCGCTGATTCGGATGCGGCTGCGGCTGCGGATGAAGCAACCCACCTTATGAAGCCCTTCAAGAAGCACTTGACGAACTGTATCCTCGACTTGGCCCGCTCCTCCAGTCTCTCCTTAAGCGCCCTCCCTTGTGGCGAGACGGGCCCTACCCAGCCGAGGTTGTCAGGCTTGCCCTTGGGCTTTGGCTTAGGCTGCTTGGGTTTGGGTTGTTTGGGCCCAGCCGCGCCCTTGCGCTTCTTGCCCTTCATCGCGCTCTGTAGAATATGGTAATTCGCGACACCATCCACGACCATTCTTACATTAGCAACAGTTACATTGGCGACAGTTACATTGACAACAGACTTTTTCTGGGGAAGTCACTGGGGAGTACATGATCACAGCGCGCCCTGTTCCTCTTAACAGGGCGCGCCTGGTATGGATGACATAGCAAGTCACTGCTGACTATGCTTTCGCCTCCAACCCATCACCTCCCAGTCCTGCTGTCGTCCCCCCACCCTCCAAACCCCCCACCCCCCACCCGGCCCCACCCCACTCCAAGGTGCACACACGTGAGCAGGCAGGCAGCTAGGGTTTTGTGAGCAGCTTGCCACTGTGCAAGCAGAGCATAGCATGGGGGCCTGGTCACATCAAGCAAACATCAAGTCACCAAGTCATCAAGGGTGCGACCGAGGATGCTACAACTTGACTGTAGTAGCTGAGTGAGATCACCCATAGTCAAGCATGTTGTTCCTTGTTGAATGAGTTTTGTTTGACTGCATACTTCAGGCAGCCAGCATTCTGAGTGCCCCACCAGGGCAGCCCCTTAAGGCCAGGCCACCAGCACAGCTACAACAGCTACCATGTGCAAAGACCGTCAGGTTGCACTCTGATCAGCACACCGCAATTGATGCTGCCACCCATCAGCCAGTGCTTGCGCCCAGCCACCGCACTGGCTACTTCATCGCCCTCACTAGGAATGCCAGGCGTGTTGGATTGGGTTTGCGCAGCCTCATGATGGTCATAATATGTGGAGGTGCTGATGTGGCATTTGCCCTGTCAATTGTGGGTGGTTTGCTCAAGGGTGTGCACCCTAGCTTCGCCCACACTCCTCATCTTTCCCACACCATGTGGCAGCCACTTGGCTCACACACCTTGTTCACCTCCTCTACTGGGTGCTGGGTCCAGCCTGACTGGCAGGGCTGCAAGGGCTTCATAGTCTTGCCATCCCCCCAGTCAAGGCTGGGTCCACGCCTATGGTCCACGCCCATGAAGGCCCTAGTGAGGGCCAAGGTGCTGATTCAAGGCTGGGTGCAGCAGCCACTGGTCCTCCTGGCCTGGGCTGGCAGCTGCTATGCACAGCAGAGCGGACCTGGGTGGTGGTGGTGAGGGATCCTGATGAACAGTTACACCGCACTCCTACGCAAGCACAGGCTCAGCTAATACTTACTGTTCACTTTGCAATCTAAAGAAAAACAGGTTTACTCGGCATGTTCAACAGTGCGTCAACCGTTGCTCCCTGTCAGACATGTGCACACACATTACCTGCTTAGTGATTGGGTGCTGCTGTCGCAGGCTTCCTCTCCGCCCAGTAGCCGCAGATTATGACGTGTACAAGAAAGCCATCATGGGTGACATTGTTGCTCGGCGTATGTACAAGGCTGTCGATCTGCGCAAGCTCTTCCAGAAGTACCTGAGGGGCGCCCCTTTGCATGAAAAACAGGTTGTGGAGCATGTGGTGGCCGACATTAAGACGGAGCTACAAGTCAGCTGAAGACAGGCTGTGTGTTGGAATTTCTGATGAGTTTATGGTTGCGATTTAGGCGGCGGCTACACAACATGTGTGTTCCCAACATGGGAGCGGAAATGTACATGCCCACCTACTCGGACTACTCAGACACCTACTCAGACACTCTCTGGACACTCTCTCTTGGACATTCTGACAGAACAGTTGTTCCCCTACTATTACTACAGGGCAGGGGCTGTGTTATCTGTAATCCGAACTGTTTGCATGCAGCAAGCATCCGGTACCACTACGTGACTCACTACCCCAACCCGCTTGCGAAGGCCGGGCAATCTATGTTGGCATGAAACACACGCTCTGATGTAAGCAACAGCTTCAGCATTGCCTTGCGCACACATACTACTGTGCTACAGGCTGCTGGGCTAGGGCCTTGGGGGCTTGCTCTCGCAGCTTCTTGAAGCCCAATGCGGGGTACTCCTTGCCCTGGGCAGGAAGCCTTCCTCGCTGTTGCCACCTGCACATTGACAACATACTTTTCTGGGGAAGTCACGAACTTGAACCATGCTAAACAGCAGCAGCAGCGACATTCTGACAGCAGGAACAGCTGCACGTTAGGGGCTCGGTGGCAGGCTTGGTGTTGCATGGTGCTGCATGAGCTGAGTCAGCTGCGCTTGCAGGAGCTTTTGGAGCGTTCTGGAGGTTGCTGATCCCGGCAGCTGGAGACTTATGAGTTTTCAAGGTTCAGGCGTGGTTGGCGCTGTAATAATATATATATATATATATATATATATGTAATGGACCTCACTTCCGCCCCACTCCTGTTGCCGGCACTCCGGTTGGATGGCGACCTGATGCACACCCCAACACGGCCACTCCGCTTGGGTGATGTTGCTGAATCCCTGAGACGTCCCCGAAAAAGAAACGCAAGCGCCCCGTCTCCTCCGCAGCCGGTAAGCCGCAAGGCTTGACGAAAGATCAGATCTCAGAAGAGCTGACTGATGACGCGACGCAGTGTGCACCACGCGACATTGGGACTCCGTACATCATGTTGTAGTGCGTGTGTTGTGCTTTCCCGTGTCTGCAGGTGCCAGCGACAGTGGGCAGCAAGATCAGGGGCAGGGTGAGCAGAAGGTAATGGTGAGCGGCGCCAGGTTATCAAGGCTGCCCTACGTGGCCTTGTGGAGGCAGCCCTGCCTGATGTCAGCCTAGCTCAAGTTGACGCAGTTGTGGCGGAGAGCAACAAGCGCATGACCATGGGCGGCAAGCAGTGCTGCCTGGCAGCAGTCCTCTGTGCTGCTACAGTCCTTCCTAGCCCAGCCCTCTCATAGGGTTCCCAGCAGCAGGTCCAGCCCTGGCCACCCTTCCCCACCTGACCCAGCCTGCCCTCTGTTTGCTCACCCCCGCCTTCCCACACGCACCCCCCCCCCCCCTCTGTATTGTACGCAGCAGGCCAGGTGATCCAGCGGCCGATGCGCCCAGCCTGGAGCCAGCAGCATGCTAAGTATGTGCGGAGCCTGCTGTGGTGCCAGAAGTGCCGCCCAACCCCCCTCCCCCTGCCCAGGCCCCCCTTGACCAGGAGCTACCTCCCCCTCCCCCTGCCCAGGACCAGCCCCCCCCTGCTGCACCTGGCCCAGCACCACGACCCCAGGCAGGTGGCTGGACCGGGACACCAATGGATGCCTGAACTTCAAGCGCATTGGGGAGAGCATGCAGCGCCCCCCGGAGCTGTGCAGCTATGAGGGCTTGGAGGCTCTGCCTGCAAGGAGTACCAGCAGGGCTACAAGCTGGTCAATTACCGGCTGCCCAAGGTCAGGCAGCGGTTGCACCGGGCTGCAGAGTACCGGCGGGGTATTGGTGGCCAGGCCCGCAACAATGCATATGCCCTGGTAGTATTACACAGGCTGTCAGCCTTACAAAGCATTAAGCTGTTGGTGTTGATGAGGTGCCCAGTGGTCTAGAGAGAAAGAGTGCCATCGGTGTGGGGTTTGTAGTCATCAAGGTGACGACCGAGGATGATTCAACTTGATTGCAGTAGCTGAGTGAGATTATTCACAGGCAAACATGTTGTTCCATGTTAAATGAGTTTTGTTTGGTCTGTATTGTACGCAGTGTGTAGACAATAATTATTATACGTAGTAATTGTGCGTCCCTTGGAACACATCCTGCTCCTCTTCCTTACTATCAAGTTTACTGCTGACTTGCTGAATGTCGAGCTGCACACTCGTGACGTGTATTGACTCCCGAGGCGCCGGCTTGCAAAGTTCCACTTTTACAATATTCGGCGAATACAGCATCCTCGCAACCTCGACACCTTCTTCTGCAAAGCTTGAGCTCCAGCCTCCCGAGTCTTGTGTGAGACCAAGGCCCGGGTTGCGCGTCGCAGTTTGCGGAAGAAGCTGCCATCTCAGCTTAAGACTCCTCCGACAGCTGCTACTACAAAGGCGTTCGCCAGACGGGGATACAAGGGTCCGGTTGTTGTGCAAGGGCTTTGGCTTGAGGTGCGCTGTTGATGTCCCACCTCATTTGCTATCCTTGAGTAAATGCCTTGCATCTTTCCCCGTACGCTGGCCTCGAACAAGGTCAACCCGGCAACGGGTGGCGCAGTGATCCACCGGCCCAACTTTGTGTGCAGATTCCCTTGCTATGATGCTGTCGTGACAGTCAAGGTAGCGCTGCTAGAGCGCGCGGCTGTTTTCAAATCTCTGCCGGCATCTTGCTAGGTACGAGGTGGCAGCAGTCACATGGCAGCGCATTGGCCCGTCTGAGATGCGCAACTGCAATCCTTGAGAGATGCTGTTCACGACAAGTCGGCATGTCCTGGGCTTGCACACTGGGTGCAGGACCCTATGACCAAGCCCCTGGCCGATAACCCCGTCATGGACCCAGCCGCAGCAGTCAACGTGCCCAAGCCTCAAACTCCTTCAAAAGACGCAGACATCATGTCAGAGCTGTCTGACACTGAGTCGATTTTGGGGACCAGCCCAGTATCACCCCTCCCAGGCAACCACTTCCATGCTGATCAGCAAGAAAGGCGGTGCTCTGAGCCACCTTTCTCATCAAATGCTCAGCAGCACCGACAGTCAGAGCCCAGCTGGCTGCATGTGTCCCTGAAGACTATCTGTGGGTGCTCAGAAATACTGGGCCACACCTTAGAGGACCGAACGTCAGTGGCCATTAGACAAGACTCAAGCTTGGTTGCCACTGTACAAGCCACAAGTACTGTGCAGGTGAGGCATGCTTTGCATGACCTTCAAAAGTGCATGATAAGTGCCAGAGAGTCCCCATCATACGCTTCTTCATGCATCTCGATCTACTTCCTGCATGCGCTGCCACACCCGTTCGCAGTTGCGCAGCCCCACACAGCGCCACTTGTTCACTGTGGCGCCTCTGGATGTTTTGGTGACGCGGGATGAGGCCACTGGGCAAGCCACCTTCCACATCGTGAGATTGCTGAGTTACAGCTCCAGCCTCTCCCTGTGGCATGCTGCAATGCTATGTTATGTTTCCACCCAGTGTGACTGCTAAGTACAAGCCGTAGGCAAAGTGGGGCTACATGCTGCGTCGCTACACGTGTCGCCTGCGTGCTGTGCTGCACTGCTGCTGCAGATTGAGATCAATGGGACTGGCATTGCTGGCATCACCAACATGCCAGACAGAGTGGTGGCCACCGTCATGCAATCATTTTCTGAGCTCCCGGCACAGCTGCAGCACATACCCCACCCTGTGGTGCTGGTGGCCAGCAGTGGGCAGGAAAGCTCGCCCCCAGTCAGCAGGTGACCTCCCTGCTACTCACTCAGTACCTTCTCAAGCTCCACCAAAGGGAGCAGGAGCAGATGCAATGCAATGTTTGGCTGGTGATGCACGCTGCCAAGCTAGCTCCACCCTGTGAACGCTGCAGGACCATGCATGAAAAGATGCTGTACGTCGAGGCTTTGCGTCGAGGGTTCGAGTCCTTGGGCCGGCCAGTTCATGTGACTAACATGACGCGGCTTGAAAAGGTCTGCTTCTCACCCCCCTCTTGCTGCACTGTGCTGTTTGCAAGTGTGCATGGGGCCCTGCAGGCCTGACTTCATAATGCGTTTGGCAAGTAGCTGCACCACAGGCCAGTAGCAGCAGCGGTGACCCTGCAGAGGTTATCAAGCAAAGGTGGTGATCTGTGTGCCACCACATGCCGCAGTGATTGCTGGTCCCAGGCTCAATGCTGGCATGAGGGTCACAGTGAACAAGGGGACATGCTGCCAGGGTGAAGTGCAGAAGACAAGTGTACCTCTGGAAGCTTTGTATGAAAGCTTTCAGTTATCTGCCTCTTTTCCAAGCTGCTGTTGTGTGTTGCTGCACAGGAACCAGCCCACATGCCAGCCACAGGGGCAGTGGTCATCCTGGGTTACATGAAGCAGTTCCGGAAGCACTTGCAGCTCAGTGCCAATGGCCAGCTTCTCCTGCAAGGCAGACAGGTCAGGCTGAGTCCCCTTAGCAATGGAGGTCTGTGCCCATGTGTATACGCAGCGCTCCCCATGCATGCGTCAATGAATGCCTCCACTAGTACCTACCATGCTCCTGCTGAGGGTTTCTACCGCGTTGGTTAGCCAGCCTGCTTGCTGAGAGGCGCGTTGCTGTGCTACTTCAATGCAGTTGATAATTGCTAAGCTCCTGGCTACCCCTGTTCGCAGGTGCATGTTGCCATCAACGACAGGTTCGTGCTCAACATCATGTGAGTCATTGTTTGCGCATTGGCAGTCAAACAAAACTCGTTCAACAAGGAACAACATGTTGGGCTGTGAGTAATCTCACTCCGCTACTCCAATCAAGTTGAAGCATCCTCGGTCGCACCCTTGATGACTACAAACCCCACACCGATGGCACGTTCGTGGGCAAACCCCATGACCACTGGGCACCTCATCAAACAACTAGCCTGGCGAAGAGAAACCTTTTCAGTCAACGTCGCCTTGGATGCTGCTGTCCACCCTGGACACATGTTTAGCCTCGCCGTCATTGCATAATGACCTCCTTGCCCACAGGCACCAGTTTGATCACAAAGTGGACCTCACCCAGTTCATGGGCCACAACCAATGCTTCACTGCTGGAGCTGACAAGGTAAGCCCTAACCTCTTTCTTGCGGAACTGAGCTGCCTCTTCAGCGAGGATGCTACAACTTGATTGTAGTAGCTGAGTGAGATTACCCACAGTCGAGCATGTTGTTCCCTGTTGAATGAGTTTTGTTTGACTGACAAGGTAAGCTGGGCAAAGTCTGCAGCAGCAGCATGATGCAGGGACTTGATGCAGGGATAGCATCCCTGGCCCTTACTAGGGCCTTCATTGGTGTGGACCACTGGGGGCCACTGTAAACACACACGACCATTCTTACATTGGCAACAGTTACATTGGCGACAGTTACATTGACAACAGACTCTGGCCAACTTGGCATTAACCTCTTCAACCTTGCGAGCTAACCGGCCAAGTTCCTACAGAAGCAAGCAGGGGAAGCGCAGGCGGCGTGTGCGGCAGAGCCAGCTGCTAGTGGGACCGCAGCAGGGACAGCAGCAGCGGCCCTGGCCCAGGCTATGTGGGGTGCAGCAGCCGCTGCCTTCTGGCTGCTGGTGTAGGGTGTTGCCTACACGCTGTACAATGAGTTCTTCAGTGGCCCAGCTGCCGGGGTATACCCCACGATGGCCTCAGCTATGAACTTCACTCGAGCACACAGCCGGGAGCAGCTAGTTAAGGCGGTGCAGGTGAGGGGTTGGTGTTTGACATGCAGCGCAGTGGCAGCTTCTTGAGGAGGCTGCAGTGTTTTGCTGATGTTCTTGCTGATGTATAGTGTCTTCCGTGTTGGCAGTGTGCACAAGCATCCCATCAGGACGTGTTGACAATTGAGCGCAGCAGCTCACAAGCTGCAGCCAGACAGATCAGTTGCTGACAAGGGACTGCCATGCATGTGGATGCCAGCAGCTGTAATGAGGTTGTACTGCTGCCACCTGAGCCGGTTTGCTCCACACAATGGCCCAGCTGTATTCAGAGGAAACAGTGCTATGTGTGAAGGTGTAGTGGGAATCGCAGAAAGGACACTGGCTCAAGGTGGCCATGCTTGCCTTGCCTGCAGTGCTGGCTGAGTAACCAGCACAGGCCAGTGGTCATCAAGCCCCAAGGCACAGGCTGTGGGCATGGCATTGAGGTCAGTGTCCCACATGCTCAAACAGGCTGCACCCCTCTCACATGACACTCCTCGCGTACACATGCACCTCACATAGCCTGGCTGTTGAAGCTGCTCTCTGCGCATTGTTACTGCTTCTGTCTCAAATGCTTCTGTCTGCAAGTCTGCAGTTGCAAAGCACATCCTACCACCCACCCGCTGCCAAGCATGAATTGTCAGCCTGCAGGGCTGTATGTGTATACTCACTAAGGAGGCTATTGACCACATGGCTCTTTAGTGTTGTGTTGGTCACCTCCCTTACGCCAGTGCGGGCTGCTTGCTGCTCACAGTTCTTCTTCCAGGAGCAGCCTGAAGATGCCGTTTGTGCCAAGGTGAGAGCATGTCTTTACATAAGAATTTAAAGGGTAAACAAGGTAACAACAAATGGGTAACAACAAATGTGGCACACAACTACGCACTATAAGAACTTATCGGTTCAGGGCCCTTTGCTCTGAGGTAGTGACTCTAGAATGTGACCTGACGTTGAGAGGGGTGGGAGTACCATGTGGCGCAACATACGCTAACTTTACTAGTGCCAAGCACAAGCTACTGTGCCACAAGGCTACAGGCAAGATGTGTCGCTGGCTATGTTACCCATAGTCAAATTATTAGTTTCATACTGAACAAGTCTTGTTTGCTTGGCTATGCCATGAGACAACACAAATGAGCACCATTGGCATCTACACCTTGTCGAAGGTTGAGGGTTGTCTGCTGGCTCTAAGCTGTCCAGCTGTCAGCCTACAACCACCCTATTTAATACATGGAACAAGGTGTTGCATTTGGTTAACCTCACTCACCTACGACTCATCACTATATCGTCATCAATTGCAATATAGCATCAGACCACTGGGCTCTGTCAAAACTGATTGTCGGCCAATGGACAACAACAACAAAATAATTTTTAATACCTACACGACAGCACAGTGCACGTGACCATTCTTACATTGGCAACAGTTACATTGGCGACATTTACATTGACAACAGACTTTTCTGGGGAAGTCACGAACTTGAACCTCAGCACAGTGCTGCACAGTGCTGTACATGATCACAGCGCAGGTTCTTCTGCACCTACATGACAGCAGCTGCAGCAGACAGTTTGCTTGCTAGCCAGTTGACTCAAATTGACCATCGTGTGCAGTGTATAACGCATGGCTTTCACCTTGCAACAGCTGCATTAACTCCCACGCCATCAATCACCACATAGCACCTTGGCAACCTGACTTGCTTTGCCCTCCCAGGTGGATGCCTCCCTCGCATCTGTGACCAAGAACTACGCCCTGGCATGTGGTGGCTTGCCTTTCACGGTGTGCGAGTACCTCGACACCGCCAGCGTGAGCGATGCAGCGGCCAAGGCGCACGACGGGGTGTGCTTGGAGGCGCAGCAGGAGCCACACCACATGACAGGTGTGTGGTCTGTGGGCAGGGCCAGCAGGCTGCACAGTGGGGCCTAGGCTGTGGTGAGCAGTGGTCTAGCTGGCCGATGTTGGAGTAGTCAGGGAGGTACCATTGCAAGCGTCTGCCAGCATCCTTGGCCCTCACTAGGACCTTTATTGGCCTGGACCTCTAGGGGCCATTACAAAACGGTGTTGTTTGTGTGGAGTTCCCATGCAAGTGTCTGCCAGCATGGCGCTCTGTCATCTCCTCCACCTACGGGGTGAGTGGGCCTGTCTTCCAAAGACTCAGCCCTGGCTAGTGAGCATGCAGCAAGCGAGGACAGTGGCCTCAGACTGTCCCCAAGCTTCCCTCTCATCAGAGACTGGGTGGGGTGTGGTGTGTTAAGCTAGGAGGTTGTCGAGACACCAGCCAAAGCACTGTTAGCCTTAGAGGCTGCACTGGGCCAACTGTGCTGGTGCAGGCCACAAGTTTGAGCTGAGAATCGTGGTGTATAGGGATGGCGATGTCCTCAAGGCCTATCCATCCATCGCAAAGGTAAACCCGGCTGCTGCCTGGTAGGGCTGCATGACAGCATTACTGCTGTATGGCTCTGATGTCCGGCCCCAGCCCATGCACATCTGTGATAGGAGCAGTAGCAGCACTGCCATTCATGTGCCATGACCCTGGCTTGACACTCCTGCACAGCACCCACTGTACGAAGCTAGCAGCCCAGGAAGCATGCGTATTCAGCGTGATAATGTCACTGTCGCGTAGGTGGCACGGGAGGCATTTGACCCTGACAACCCTGACAAGTCTAGCCTTATCAACAACATCTCCACGTAAGTGCTCAGCCAGGCACAATGTGAAGCCAGCAATGTGGTCAAGGGCTGCAACGCAGATGCAGTGATTGTGACATAACAGTCGCATTCAGGTGATGAAACACAGGGGATGTAGTTGCATCAAGCTATGCTGTGGATGCTGCGTACCACCTTTTGCTAGTCTGTGCGCTAATGTGTTTTGCAAAAGAGGATTGCAGCATGCATGGTTGCTTTGCGCAGGTCCGCCAAAGAGACAAGTCAGGCTGGGTCCGAGTTCATGCTGCCACTGGCTTGCGAACGCACGTTGCAGCTGTTGGGCATCAAGCTGTCCGACCTGGCAGACTTGTGTTCAGCTTCAACAGCCTTCATACGCTATGTCGTGGACCAGACACAGGACTGCCCAGAGAAGCTTGGGCTGCCCAACCAGGCTTTTGGCTTGGTTTAGATATGTGGCACATGGCTCGAATGGCAGGTGCATCATGTACAGTTGCATTGTAGAAATTTCGTGATAATGCAATAAAGAATGATGCGTGCTGGCAGTACGTGACCATGCTACAATGTTGACTGATGGCCCCCATGCAACTTGTAAGAACTAGACTGCCGTGTTGTCGCAAGGAAATTTACAAAACCCAGTTAAACCTGTTTTGTGGCATGCCTAATGATCGTTGGCACGACCAGTCAAACAAAACTTATTCAACGTGGAACAACATGCTTGACTGTGAGTGATCTCACTTAGCTACTACAATCAAGTTGTAACATGCTCGGTCGCACCCTTGATGACTACAACCCCCACACCGGTGGCACTCTTTTCCCTAAACCACTGGGCACCCCATCAAAACTAGCAGCTTGATGTTACAAAGGTTTACAACCTTAGTAGGCTAAAAGCCTGTGCCAAACTACTAGGCCCTATGGGTTGTTGCGGGCCCGGCCATCAATGCCCCGCCGGTACTCTGCAGCCAGGTGCAACCGCAGCCTGACCTTGGGCAGCCGGTCATTGACCAGCTTGTAGTGCTGCTGGTACTCCTTGCCGACGGGTGGCAAAGCCTCCAAGCCCTCATAGCTGCACAGCTCTATGGGGCGCTGCATGCTCTCCCCAATGCGCTGTGTCCCGGTCCAGCCACCTGCCCAATGGGGGGGCCTGGGGTCGTGCAGCAGGCTGGGCCAGGTGCAGCAGGGGGCACTGGGCCAGGTGGGGCCTGGGCAGGGGGAGGGGGAGGGGGGTCCTGGGCAGGTGGAGGTGCACGGACGAGCTGACACGGCTGGTGTGGAACTCATCCACGATCACAAGCCTGTCCGGCCTGTCATCCGCGATGGGCCTGCCAGGCTGCTGCACCACCTTGCGGAACCCCTCCCGCACCGCCCCCGCCTTCCACCCAACCTGGCTGAAGTTGCCCACTCCCAGGAACACCGCCACTCCCCTCTCCTTGCCGTAGTGCTGGCGTGACGCCCACTTCATCCCATTCACCACCTGCAGGTCAGGGTCAGGGTTAGGGTCAGGATCAGGGTCAGGGTCAGGGTTAGGGTCAGGTCAGGCGGAAGCGGTGCGGGAGGGGTTTCGCAGGGTGGTGGTGCAGCCCAGCAGGCCCAGCACGTTTGACAGCCCAGCACGTTTGACAGATTGTGGATGAGTTGCGCACCAGCCGTGTCAGCTCCTCCGTGCATGCCTGCCAGCCTTGTGAGCTGCACCTGCCACCTGACCAGCCCAGGCCTGCAGACTGCGTACCCCCAGCAGGCCAGGTCAACCAGCGGCTGGTGCGCCCAACCTGGAGCCTGCAGAATGCTAAGTATGTGCGGGGCCTGTCGTGGTGCCATGAGGTGCCGCCCAACCCACGTCGGACATTTTCCCCCCCATCGATCCCGCCTCGATTGCGGACCGATAGGGGGGTTCGACGCCGACTGTATTCGGCCCATTGCGTCGATGGGGTTAGCTGATCGATTCGATGGGGGGTATCGATTTTGTGATTTCGAGGTCTGTTCGAGGCCTGTTCGAGGCATGTTTGAGGCATGTTCGAGTTGGCTCCATCCATCGATTCGATGGGGGATACATAATTGCTGGACACTCATCGATGTTACACTGGCTTATTGCCAAAGCACAAGACCTACGGTAATGCTGACCACCTGCGTCGATGCACCCCGCAACACAACACCAACAATAACAACACCAACAATAACACCACCACCAAGGCCAACACAACACCACCACCACCAACAGCAACATGACCAACTACCAACAACACCAACAACAAGCCATGTCGCACACCAAGCACGGACTGGCAACCACCCAAGTGCTTGGCTTGGCTTGGCTGTCCCACTGGCTTGGCTGTCTCCTTGAGAGAGGGATGGGATGGGTCATTGTTGTGTGTGGCATGGCATGGCTAGTGAGGGTTGTGTTGGCTGCTACTACTAGCATTGGCTCCAGGCTGCCCGCTCCAGGCTGCCCGCTCCAGGCTGCCCGATGGCGTTGGGGAAAAGTAGTCGGGGTTGCAGACTGGTGGTGGTGGTGGGACAGCAGAAGGACAGAGGAAGAGGCCAAGGGACAGGAGGCCAGCTGGGCTGGGTGTCAGCCACTTACCGGCAGGTGGTTAGAGGTGTTAGGGAGAAGAGGGCAGGAGAGGGAGAAGAGGAAATGGGGGCGTAGGAGACTTGGAGGGGTGTTGGTGATGGGACAGGGTAGGGTTAAGGGGAAGGAGCAAGGGGGTTGGAGTGCAACTGTTAGGCCTGCAGCAAGCAAGGGGCATGCTTGTAATCAACAAACAAGGACATGCACGACTAGAGGTGGGCAGGCTGGGCAAACACCCCAACAACATTTGCACTCACCTTGGCTCATCGGCTGCTGGCATCCTCCTGCCCCAGTATGGCTGCCGCTTTCTTGTTTTACGCCTCCAAGCTACGACTCCTGGCTGCGTCTCTAGGCTGCGTTCCTTGGCTGCTTGATGGCTCCTGGCGGCTGCTCCTGGCTGCACTTGGCTGCTGCTCTTGGATGCAAGGTAGAGAGATCAGCTGACTGCTGACTGTTTGCGCCAGGAGGGCCAGGTAGGGGGCCCAGGTAGGGGGCCGGGGGGAGGGGGAGGGGGAGGGGGAGGGGGAGGGGGAGGGGGAGGGGGAGGGGGAGGGGGAGGGGGAGGGGGAGGGGGAGGGGGAGGGGGAGGGGGAGGGGGAGGGGGAGGGGGAGGGGGAGGGGGAGGGGGAGGGGGAGGGGGAGGGGGACAGGGGCAGCAGGGGGAGGGGGAGGGGGAGGGGGAGGGGGAGGGGGAGGGGAGGGGGAGGGGGAGGGGGAGGGGGAGGGGGAGGGGGAGGGGGAGGGGGAGGGGGAGGGGGAGGGGAGGGGAGGGAGGGAGGGAGGGAGGAGGGAGGGGAGGGGAGGGGAGGGGAGGGGAGGGGAGGGGAGGGGAGGGGAGGGGAGGGGAGGGGAGGGGAGGGGAGGGGAGGGGATGGGAGGGGAGGGGAGGGGAGGGGAGGGGAGGGGAGGGGAGGGGAGGGGAGGGGAGGGGAGGGGAGGGGATGGGATGGGAGGGGAGGGGAGGGGAGGGGATGGGATGGGAGGGGAGGGGAGGGGAGGGGAGGGGAGGGGATGGGATGGGATGGGAGGGGAGGGGAGGGGAGGGGAGGGGGAGAGGGGAGGGGAGGGGGACCGCGCCGCGACGGGCGACGCGGCAGCAGCGGGGAGGGGAGGGGAGGGGAGGGGACGGGGAGGGGAGGGGCGCCAGCGCGGCCAGGCGCCGCCAGGGCCGCTCCGGCCACTTCCAACTGCTCCTGGCTGCTCTTGGCTGCTCTGCCAAGCTGCTTCCCTTGGCTGCACTTTATGGCTTCCAGCTTACGACTGGTCCTGCGCTCCAGGCTCCTTCACTTCACCTCCAATCCCGTTCACCTGCAAGCAACCCATGCCACACATTCTTTACCAATTGACTAGTAGCTATTTCTTGATGATCATCGCACCTTTCCCGTGCTACTTGGCATAAGTTGTGGAAGCAGGCCGCGCTCCAGGCGGACGTTCTGCCGGAGAAATCTTCTTACTTCTCTTCTACTGCATTTCTTCTTCGCCTACAAGGCACTCCAAGGCCATTCTTCTTCGCCTACAAGGCACAAAATCGATGAGCGCCACCTCGCACCTTTCCCTGGCTTCCCTGGCTTCCCATTCTTTCTCCTCGCTGCCTCTTGCTCCTTTCGCTCGACCTGGTCGCATGCCTTCTATCGCTGGTGGCGTGTTTGGTCCGGGCTGCTGCTGGCTGCTCCTGGCTGCTAGCTCATCCTGGCTGCTAGCTCATCCTGGCTACTGTGTGCTGTCCTTCGCGATTCCTTCGCTTCCTTCGCGCTTCCCTTGCGAAACCTGCATGCAACCTGAAGAACATAAATCCGTGTTATATAGATGGCCTGCTGGGTTTGCACCAGTGTGTTCAATACGTTGCCTCAATATGATGTTATGATGTTATAATGGTTGGGATGCCTGGTGCCCTTCGGCCCTTCGCCCGTCGCTGCCCTTCGGTCGGCAGCTTTCAACCAGTTTCGACCGCAATCGACCCTATTTCGATGACCCCATCGATTTTGCGACAATCGACAGGTTTCGATGACCCGGGGGGAGTCTCTGGCGGCCACCCATCGGTCGCTCGACATATTTCGATCAGCTTCGACCGCCTTCGATCGCAATCGATCCCCTTTCGATGACCCCATCGATTTTGCAAAAATCGACAGGTTTCGATGACCCGGGGGAAAATGTCCGACGCACCTCCCCCTCTCCCAACCCCGGCCCCCCCCACCCAGGCCCCCCTCCCTCCTCCAGCCCAGGACCCCCCCGCCCAGGCCCCAACCCCTCCCCCAGCCCAGGCCCAGCCCCTCCCTGCAGCACGTGGCCCAGCCCCACGACCCCAGGGCCCCCCATGGGGCAGGTGGCTGGACCGGGACACCAACGGGTGCCTGAACTTGCAGCGCATTGGGGAGAGCTTGCAGCGCCCCATAGAGCTGTGCCAATGGGATGACCTGGAGGCTCTGCCCCCCATTGGCGAGGAGTACCAGCAAGGCTACAAGCTGGTCAATGACCGGCTGCCCGAGGCCAGGCAGCGGTTGAACCGGGCTGAAGAGTACCGGCGGGGTATTGATGGCCGGGCCCGCAACAACAATGCATAGGCCCTGGTAGTATTACACAGGCTGTTAGCATAAAAGCATAAAGCTGTTAAGTTTTGATGAGGTGCCCAGTGGTCTAGGGGGAAAGAGTGCCAGCGGTGTGGGGTTTGTAGTCATCAAGGGTGCGACCGAAGATGCTTCAAGTTGTTTGTAGCAACTGAGTAAGATTACCCACAGTCGAACATATTGTTCCTTGTTGAATGAGTTTTGTTCGACTGCTCTGCCAGTGCGCCCTTACAGTTGTGAGAGTGTTGTTACATTTGCATCTTACAACTGCACCCTACCATCCTGCTGTCATAAGCTGTCCCACACATCTGCTCAAATTTGAATCACTAACTTTGATGCTTTGCTGTGCACGGCCTATTGAGCGTAAAATATTTCTGGATGGGTGAAAGGTGGCTGGCCGGGTTGGCTACATTGTGAACCATCTAGCATAAAATTTGGCGCAGTGAGTGCAGAGTTACAGCCGTCCTACTGCCAAGGGTCAGTTTCCTGTCATTTTCTGTTAGTTGGGAACCTGAATCAGACTCTCGTCACGTTGTGTGTTACTGTACCTTACAATCCCAATAAGAAAGCATGTGTTTTGACAGCTGGAAGTCACGAACTTGAACCTCAGCACAGCACTAAGGCAAAGCATACAACCGTGACATCGTGTGCTGGCAGTTTACAACATCGCTCAAGTGCCAACTACTGAAGCACACGCAACTACCCACCATCCCAGCTTTCCCCCCATCTACGAAAGGGATGGCTGATGAGCTGCCATCTCAGGCTCTCTGCGACACATCTGATACCAGATTGCGAAAACACATCATGATAAGAAGCCTGACGTGCTCATGTTGCTGTGCCACCCAATTCCCCCTTACAACTGAACCCCTACCATCCTGCCATCATGAGCTGCCCCACGATACCGCTCCTCGTGATATCATCCATAACACCGGATAGGCGCCTTCTCGTTCTTTGCAGCCGACTGCCCTCCCTTCTCGAGGTACTGCACATGCAGGAACATGCGCGCAACACGTCCTTACATGAAGGGTGATGGTGCACAGCAGCACAGCATGGTGGCAGGGAGTGTCATGTGCTTAAGGATGTGTCCTGATACTCAATACTGCTGCCTCTATTTCACCCTGCCTTGCCATTCTCAGCAACGGCACCACCTACTCAATACAACTCTCTTGCCATGCGCTGTCCCTCCCTCCCTCCCTCCCTCCCTCCCACCCTCTCTCCCTTCATCCCTCTCAGTCTCATGACTCTTTAGAGCAGGATGCCAAACATGTCACCTGCTGATGATAGGTCTCAGCCAGATAGTAGTCCCCAGCTGGAGCCAGCTCTGCAACCACCTTGCTGCCCTCATATGGCCGACCTGCCCTGACCTGCACATGCAGCGCGCACGGGTATGGTAAGGCAGACTGCACAGCCCGCTAGCTTTCTGTTGACTAGCAACAGGCAGACCAGCTAGCTGAAAATAGCTGGAGAGACGGAGCTGGGTGCAGCACCCACCCGTTCTCCTCTGGCCAACTTGGCATTGACCTCTTCAATCTTGCGAGCAGCAGCCTCTTTCTGTGCGTCATCATGGAAGTAGATGCCGCTGCGGTATTGCGTGCCGCGGTCATTGCCTGCATGCAACGAACGGCCCAACATACTCCCTCCTGGCAGTGCAGCAACACCTTGTAACCACTGCAGCAGCTGTGACGCTCAGAGCTTTCTGACGTAAACTTGGCTGCCAGGCAAATCTATGAGAGATTTCTCTAGTTGCTTTTGAGCTGCCTTGCGAGCTCACTGCATGCTTGCATGGAATCTGGTTGCATGCCAAGCTCATGTAGGTTGTGCCGTAGGCTGTGCAAAGTAAGGCTGCCTATGCAGGGGTTTTTTGTAGCAGCTGAGGTTGTAGAAGGGTGGTCACCTTGGCGGTTTAGAGTGGTCACATCTGTCTTCTCAAAGAACGTGTCCAATAGCCTGCACCCAGCCACACAGCCTCAAGGTCGGCCAGAGTGAGTCATGCACACATACTACAGCCATCATTTCTCATGGACGTCATTGCTCGTGACTCCTAATCATATGTAAACTGCCATGCAGCCAGGGACAGCAGACTTGCGCCATCCCATCTGGCAAGTGCCGCCAGCTACAAGCTCAAAGGTTCTGTGTAGCAGCCACAGGTCTATTGACATCCCTCCGCTTACTCATTGTAGGACACCTCCTCGGGCTTGAAGGTGACCTGCACTGCTTCAGTGTGCCCAGTGCGTCCAGTGCACACCTCATTGTAGCTGGGGCCCACCACCTGACCGCCTGTGCGAACAATGCCAGCATAGCCATGTTTCCTTGCGGTGTAAGGGACCCAGGTAGTTCAGATGGTTCACATAGCACCAGCATCAAGCTGATGATTACATGGCACCAGCAGCCACAGTTGTGATGTGCCAGTGTTGCAAAGGGGGCCCCCACGTAATTCATGTCCTAACCTGTGTAGCCTACGCTGGTGCTGGTGACGCCGGGAACTCGCTGGAAAGCCAGCTCCAGGCCCCAGAAGCTGCGATGGTGCGAAGGCAGTGCGCTTTAACATACTGCCCCCTCACCGTAATGACGCACAAACCGGCTTAGCACACTTACCAGCCTCCCGCGAACGTGGCCAGCTTCTGGCCTGGTGGGGCCTCCGCTGGTGCGAGCCGCGTGACCCCTCCCTTAGGGGACATGCTGCCCATCAAAGAGTCGAACAGGCCCATCGCTCGCACGGGGTTCCGCAGAGCTCGCTGTTGGGCGCGCGGGAGTGTTGCTCGAGGAAGGGAAGCGAGCATGAGAGGACGCTGGATGTGCAGGGTAACTGCTGCGAGACAAAATGTGCACCACACACTAATAAGAGTGTGAGCCATGCTCCAAATCGTCGTGACTACCGCAAATGGCATATTGTACGACACACCTCGCTCATCTTACTATTCCTGAACGCTTGCTGGTCTACACACCCATTGTTCGCGATGGGCCGCTTTAGCAAGCGCTACTTGCCCTCCCCAAAGCGCTGCATGTTCGGCGCTGCATGTTCAGCCTTGGTACTCTTGAAGCACCTGGACCAGTGGCATTGCTCTGTGACCTGCCTGGCCCTTGTCCCTGGGTGCCATGACTCCCCCTGCCTTGGGCGCATGGCCAGCCCCACCCCCTGTTGAAGAGCCCCCAGCCGCTTGGCCAGGGGAGGGAGGGTGACCCACAGCGCAAATGTCGGCTCCACCTCCAGGCTGCTGAAATGGCAGTAGAATCTGCTCAAGTGGTGGGAGGTCCTTGGGCAACCACTGCTCATTGACCTGCAGGCATAAACATGCCAGCCACCAACAGACTAACTGTCACCAACAGATTCACTGTCACCAACAGACCCAGGTGAGGCATGCCCTACACGTCAGCATGTCCTATGCCAGCTGGCAAGGGGTGTGGGAACAAGGACGAGTTTGGCCACATGTGTTGCCCACTGGGATGATACGACCTGGAAGGCCGTTCTAGGGAGGTGGAGTGCTGCTGATGCAGCAAGCAGAAGCTGTGTGGGGGCTGTGACAGCACCATTCATCATGTGCACCATGCGCCAGGTTCCGAGCAACCACGTGTAAATGATCCGTGATCAGTGATCACCCTTAGTTGCTTGGAAAAGTTGGAGACTTTTTATAGCATAGCACCTAGTGGCGACCAGCATGGAGCCAGCAGCGGAAGAACACCGCCAAGCAGAAGCCGCGCCCGACCAAATGCCCGGTGTTGTGTGCCGCTGAAGAACCCGCCTTGGCCCGCGCTGTGATCATGTACAGCACTGTGCAGCACTGTGCTGAGGTTCAAGTTCGTGACTTCCCCAGAAAAGTCTGTTGTCAATGTAACTGTCGCCAATGTAACTGTTGCCAATGTAAGAATGGTCACGTAGACGCGTGGATGGTGTCGCGAATTACCATATGCTACAGAGCGCGATGAATGGCAAGAAGCGCAAGGGCGCGGCTGGGCCCAAACAACCCAAACCCAAGCAACCTAAGCCAAAGCCCAAGGGCAAGCCTGACAACCTCGGGAGCAGGAGTGGGGGACCCGCAAGCAGCTGGTGGTGTTCTTTGGCAACGCCAGCATTGGCACCCGGGGTGGGTGGGGGGCCAAGGCAGTGCTGCAGGCCTGCCGCAAGGTGGTGGAGAGGACCAACAGCGGCAAGGCAACCGACAGGGTGCCAGGCAAGGTGGTGACAGTGAATGAGTTCCGCACCAGCAGGGTCGGCTCAATCTTGAACAGCCCCCAGCCCTGTGAGGAGGACCTGGACAGCAGCAAGCCCACCAGGCCTGAAGGCTGGAAGCCCAAGCCTGGCCAGGTGCAGGACCGCTTGTTGCGGTCAGCCTGGAGCCAGCGGTTTGAGGCGCCAGTGCGGGGGCTCATGTGGTGCCCTTGGCTGGCCCAGGCCACCCCTGGGAACCTTGGCAAATGGGTGGACAGGGACTGCAACGCAGCCCTCAACCTCCAGCGGGCTGGGGAGAGCAAGTGGCGCCCACTGGAGCTGTGCAGGTGGCAACAGCGAGGAAGGCTTCCTGCCCAGGGCAAGGAGTACCCCGCATTGGGCTTCAAGAAGCTGCGAGAGCAAGCCCCCAAGGCCCTAGCCCAGCAGCCTGTAGCACAGTAGTATGTGTGCACAAGGCAATGCTGAAGCTGTTGCTTACATCAGAGCATGTGTTCATGCCAACATAGATTGCCCGGCCTTCGCAAGCGGGTTGGGGTAGTGAATCACGTATTGGTACCGGAGGCTTGTTGCATGCAAACAGTTCGGATTACAGATAACACAGCCCCTGCCCTGTAGTAATAGTAGGGGAACAACTGTTCTGAAGAACCCGCCTTACCTGCAGCTGATGCGAGTCAGGCACCAGGTGGATGCCATGCTGGGCGGTCGCCCACTGCACCACCCCCTCCACCAGCACTGCCAGGTGCAGGGATCGGCCCACCGCCCGCAGCCATGCAGCATGCACCGCCACATGCACTTGCCGGCCCACGGCCCAGCTGGTCCCAGGATCAACCCCCAGGAGGGGCGTCTGGCTGCCTTGCTGATGCCAGTGGCAGGACGTTGCTGTGTGCTTGGCTGCCAGGGGAGGGGTGGTGGCAATGCAATGCACCACGGGGATGGCGTGTGTGGGAGGCTGGGTGCTGGCTGCACTGGTTGGCCCAGCCGGTGACTTGTGGCTGTGGTCTGTCCCTGCCTGCTTGATGAGCTCTGGGGTCAGGGCAGCCAGGGCTGGGGTGGGGAGTAAACCTCCTGCAAGGCACCAGAGCCAGGAGAGGGTGCAGATGTGCATGCGGCATGGGACGTCCTCTGTGACATGGACCACCCTGGGACATCAGCTGCCATAGTGTTGACACAAGCTTCCCGTCAGGGCGTGTTGACAATTGAGCGCAGCAACATCGCTCACGAGCTGCAGCCAGACAGATCAGTATCTGACAAGGAACCGCCATGCTGTTAGGCGCATTGGCGCACGGTGGAGTATTAAGTCAGTGCCAACACTCCTTATCATGCGAGGCAACCCAGTCTTGAATCAGCACCATGGCCCTCACTAGGGCCTTCATGGGCGTGGACCATAGGCGTGGACCCAGCCTTGACTGAGGGGATGGCAAGACTATGAAGCCCTTGCAGCCCTGCCAGTCAGGCTGGACCCAGCACTGGCGTGGCTGTATACCTTGGCCGTTGCAGTTAGTAATCCGTCACACAACCGTATATTGTCACGGAAAATCCAAGTTGCTTGCAAAGGCCACCGCCCGTCTTAATGCGCATCGCGTGATGGCTAAGAAGAAGCACAAGAAGGACCCGGGAAAGAAACAGAAAGGTGCGTGTCCCCAGCCGACTGTGAGCTTCGTGAGTTACGCGCTATGTGATAACCCGTCGCTCCTGTCGGTTCCATCGCAGCGTCTCGTTCCGCCCAAGGCAAGCAACGACAGGAGCGTCGGGATGGCTGGACCACGCGTAGACGTCAGGTGACGGCCCCGCCTTATGTGTCCCCGCACTGTTTGTGTCCCCGCACTGTTTGTGTCCCCGCCTGTCAAAGTAGCCTATCAAAATGTCAACTGTGCTTGGCTGCAGGTCATCAAGGTCCCCGAGGGCGCAGTGCTGCGCGGCTGCAAGAAGACCAGGCGCAAGCTGCGGGAGCACCTCCGGCTGCGGGCTGAAATCCACTCCCAGCTCCGCCTGATCGCTTCATTGTTTGTACTGCGCACTTTTCTCACCTGCCTGGTGGGCTACCCTACCCCGGGCTTCCCCAGCGCACCTCAGCCTCCAGCCGCGCAGCCCCCCCAAACCCCTGATGCTCCCCCCCTACCCCCACGGGCCCCTGCCCAGTCTGCCCCTGCCCAGCCTGCCAGCATGGAGTTTGACACTGACTCTGACTCCGAGTCAGACTGTGGCTCAGAGCCAGAGCCACAGTCTGACTCGGAGTCAGAGTCAGAACCTGAGCCAGTCAGGCAACCCCCCCAAAGGCGCTGCAGCGCCCGCCTGGCAGCCCTTGCACCCGCAGCACCCACTGGCCCTCCCTTGCCCCTTGACTGCGAGGACCCCCTGATGCTCAGGCAGCTGAAAGACTTCTGCAAGTTCTTCGCCAACCCAAACTTCAAGACATGCTACAACCAGCTGCAGCGGCGCTTTGTGCGCAAAGGGGAGCGCCGCCACCCCATGCTCATGCCAGTCTTCGAGGACCCCAGCAACCAGGCGTTGCTGGCCAAGCTACAGGAGCTGGGCAGCATCAACCTGGCGGGTGACGCCACCACCATCGACGCACACTCCATGCAGCTGGCGGTGGCCATGCATGAGCATTACTCCAACCCAGGCAAGTGATGGTGGTGACTAGACCCTGGACTTGGACCTGGACCAGACCTGACCTGACCTGACCTTATACCTAACCCTATACCTGGACCAGACCTGACCTGTACCTGACCTGTACCTGACTTGCAGAGCGCTTCGTCAAGCTGTACGCCAAGGCAGCCAGGGCCCAGCTAGGCTGGAGCGGTGAGCAGGCGCAGCTGTTCATCAAGATGGCGTGCGGGTATGGCATCAACGCCAAGAGCTCGGAGCTTAAGGCCGCCACCCTGGACAAGGGCCATGTGGCGGACCTGATAGAGGAGGCCAACAAGCACCGTCGCCTACTGGGCATGAAGAAGCAAGGCTCCCTACAGGACACCCTGCCCCTGCCCTGCCGCATGCGCCATGCAGTGCATGTGTGCCGGTGGCTAGAGCAGTGGCAGCAGCCCCACACCCCCCCTGTACCCCCCCTGTGCCCTCCAGGTCAGCTGGTAACTGTGGGGACAACTCCATGTCATACATATGTAATGGACCCATTTCCGCCCCACTCCGGTTGCTGGCACTCCGATGGCGACCTGATGCACACCCCATCATGGCCACTCCGCTGGGATAATGTTGCTGTATACCTGAGATGACCCCGAAGAGGAAACGCAAGCGCCCCGTCTCCCCCGCACAGAGTGCAGCCGGTAAGCCACAGAGCTTCACGAAAGGCTAGGCCCCTCCGAAGCTATCTGATGACGCGATGCAGAACTAATGATGCATGTGCTGTGCTTTCCCGTGTCTGCAGGTGCCAGTGGCAGTGGGCAGCAAGGTCAGGGGCCCCTCCCTGCTGCACCTGGCCCAGCACCACGACCCAAGGGCCCCCCATTGGGCAGGTGGCTGGACCGGGACACCAACGGGTGCCTGAACTTGCAGCGCATTGGGGAGAGCAGGCAGCGCCCCATAGAGCTGTGCCAATGGGATGACCTGGAGGTTCTGCCCCCCATTGGCACGGAGTACCAGCAAGGCTACAAGCTGGTCAATGACCGGCTGCCCAAGGTCAGGCAGAGGTTGCACCTGGCTGCAGAGTACCGGTGGGGCATTGATGGCCGGGCCCCCAACAACAATGCATAGGCCCTACTTAACACAGGCTGTCAGCCTGACAAAGCATAGAGCTGTTAGTTTTGATGAGGTGCCCAGTGGTCTAGGGGGAAGATGCCATCGGTGTGGGGTTTGTAGTCGTCAAGGGTGCGACCGAGGATGCTACAACTTGATTGTAGTAGCTGAGTGAGATTACCCACAGTCAAACATGTTGTTCCTTGTTGCATGAGTTTTGTTTGACTGCCATAGTGTTAAAGGTGACAGGGCACATGGCGATGTGTTGGCACAGGGGCTGTCTAAAGCAGTCAGGAGTCCCTCATTGGGGGTGGGGTAAGAGGCTAGGTGAGGGGTTGCTGCACTGGCACAGAAGCCTGGTGCCTGCCCAGCTCCTTCCCAGCAGCAGACAGTGGATGACAGCAGCAGTGTGCGAGTGATGTGGGGCCAGTACCCCATACTGGGTCAGAGCAGGGGCCATGCGGTGCAGCAGCATTGCCTGGCGGGCAGTGATGGGTAATACGTGTATCGATACAGGCGATACGAGAAAATACGAAAGAAAACGTATATTTTTGTATCGATACAATACAGCGATACAGAGCACTCACCCCGTGCCGGCCAGACGTTGATGATCACCTCCTCAGCCTCAGCAGGGGCCTGGCAGCAAATCTCAGCCCCGGCCTCAGCCCCAGCCCCCATCACCTGCACCTTGGCTGACCTTGGCTGTTGCGCATAATTTTGTCCCCCTTGCAGCCTCCCACGCAGAATCAGCCCCGGTGCGGTCCCACTAGCAGCTGGCTCTGCCGCACACGCCGCCTGCGCTTCCCCTGCTTGCTGCTGTAGGAACCCGGCATATGCCTGTGGATCGTGCTCAGCCATGTGGTCCAGCTGTCGCCACAATTCCTCAGCTTTCTTGCGGAATTGAGCTGCATCTGCAGCGCTCAACCCAGGCTGCTGTGCCCCAAGCGCGCCGCCCAACAGGTCTGGCAGGCTGGGCTGACCGGCATCTCTGCAACTGCCGCTGCTGCTGTTGTTTAGCATAGCACTGGGCAGGAGGATGGCAGGCCGGGCACCCCCAGGCCATGCAGCCGGCTGGGACATGACCCTGCCTCAGAGTGATGTTGTTGAGCCTGCCCTCCGTGTGCTGGTGTGAGTGGCGCAGAAGTTTGGAAGGTTGTTGCTGACCAGCTGGCCGCAGTCCACAGAGCGGCTCCAGCAGGTTCAGCCTCAGCTGTTGTGTGGTGCGGGCGGCCTCAATCACAGTACGAATGTAGCGATGCGACCGACGAGAGGCTGCGGCTCTAGTACTTGCATTCTTCTAACCGAAGCAATTCAAAAGATATAGTTTTGTGGGTCACAGGCATCCTCAGCAATACCACGCAATCCGAACATAAAGCGCCGCCACGCAACTCACTCAGTGGACAACACTAGGTATGACTTCTACTTAGCATGGAGCTGCCTTGCGCTGAAGTTCGCGCTTAATCTGTGGTGCCAGCAAGCCCAACAACAGGAACATTGCAACCAAGCAAACCATAATGGAGGCAGCAACGGTACCAGCACCTTCCCCATCAACCCAGCGAGCAGCTCAGGCAAATGCGCCAGCCTTGTCGCCTGGAGCCAAGGACTTCATTGCAGGCATGCGCAATGCACTGCATGCATGATCATCTCGGCAAACTGTTTATCAACACAGTCCATGCTTCCCCAACACCTCTTTCACATGCTGCAGGGGGGGTAGCTGGGGCACTGGCCATTGCCTCCACACAGCCCCTGGACATCATTCGGGTGCGGCAGCAGCAGCGCCAGCAGCAGCCCCAACAGGGCAGCCATGGCAGCGGCTCCATCACATCAGCCTTGTCTGCAAGGGTTTGCGGGGACAGCAGCGGCAGCAGCAGCAACGGCAGCAGCAGCAGCAGCAGCAGCAGCAGCGGCGGCAGCAGCAGCAGCAGGGCCAAGGTTCCAGGGGTATTGGCCAGCCTACGCCACATGGTGCGAACAGAAGGACTGGCAGCGCCGTGGAAAGGCATGTCAGCACCACTGGTGTTTGCAAGTGTGCAGGTGAGTCGGCGGGCCCATTGAGGGGCAGGTGTGTGGCACTGACACAGGAGGCATGGACATGGGGCATGGGGCATTGTAAATGGCAGGGGCCTGGGGCAGGGGCAGAGTCATTGTGAAGCGGGCTGCATTGTGATAACACTGAATGCAATAGATGTAAATTCATGCAAAGCAAGAAAACAGCTACAAGGTGCTTGCCAGGCATGCATGGAGGGAAGAGATTGGGGTTCTGGGGCGTCCTTCGCATCCTTGCTGCCCTACCTGCTCCTCCAGCTATCAAACACAACAGCATGGCTGCTTGGGTCCACGCTGAAGGACTAAGCCCTGCTGCATGCACCTGCTGCGCCCACCTGCGCAGAACGCAGTGCTGTTCCAGATCTACGGCACCGTCATGAGGCAGTACCGGCAGGACTGTGTTGGTGAGCAGCAGCAGCAGCAGCAGCAGCAGTCAGAGCTCTGCAAGCAGCCTGGGCAAGGGGAGCCGCTGGGTGCAGGGCCAGGGCCTGGGGCTGCTGCCCAGTCACCAGCACAGGGGCCGGGTGACCCAGCGCCCACAGCCTCCCAGGGCTTTGTGGCGGGATGCGCTGCGGGGCTAGGGCAGGTGAGCAACCCCTCTTCTTGCAGCAGCAACAACAACAGGAGCACGTGGCAAAACTGGCATAACCCACTAGGAGCGCAAACCTGCCAGCTGGGCGTTGGAGCACTTGTGAGTGTCATCATATGCTGCTGGTGGTTTTGCAGCAGGTGCTGGAGGTGCTGGTGGTTCTGATTTTGGCTGGTGGTGTTGGTGCTGCTCGTAGCCTGCCTCCTCCTCACCTACCAGCCTGCTCTGCCTGCGCCCAGGTTCTATTCTGGAGCCCCATTGAGCTGGTGAAGCTGCGGGTGCAGCTGCAGACGGTGAGCTCCACCTCGCCCCACTACCTGGCTACAGGGGCCATGGTGAGGCACATCGTGCGCCAGGAGGGGGTGGCAGGTGGGGCTGGGCAGGCCAGGTGCTGGGTCAGGGTGAGGAGAGCGTTACAGTCAGGAAGGTGTCTGGAGGGCGACATACAGGCAGAGCGCGGCGGCCAGGCGTCTCACAGCTGCAGCTGTCCTCAGCTTGTGCTCAGCCCTGCTGCCCCAACAGCCCACGGCCAGCTCCCACAGCCTAGCTGCAGCCTGATGCTTCATCACTGCAGCTTGCTCCACCCAGCAAACACCGCTGGCACCCACACCCAGCCCCACCTCTAGCTGCACTTGTCACCAGCACCTTCAGTCGAAGGAAGAATGAGGACAGCAAGTCAGACATGCCAGGCTGTAGCTGGGATGTCATTAGGTTCAGCAGTAGACTACCAGCACGCTAACCATACCACCCAGCGGGCAACAAGTGCCAACACATGCAGCCTAGGGTTGGCATGACAAAGATGCACTGGTGTAGGCTGATGACAGCTCAGTGAGTGAATTCTGGCATACACTTCTGTGTCACAGGCTGCTGCTACTGCTGCTGCTGTTGCTGCTGCTTGGGCGGATGATCATGCAGCCCTCTTGTCCCTCACTAGGGCCTCCATTTCAAGTACCTACTAGCAGCCACTAGCAGCCACTAACTAGACCCGACTCAAACAGTGTTATTGGGCTGTGTGGAGTAAACCCAGTGCACATGGCACATGAGCCGCCTACCACCTACACTATTGCCTGACCCGAGGGCTATGATGTAGAGTTGGCATGACAAAACATGCACCAATTGTAAGCTGATGACAGCTCAACAAAGGGGACACCATACTACTGTGCCTCAGCAGGCTGCTGCTGCTGCTCCTGGGCCTTGGGGGGCTTGTCTCGCACCCGCTTGTAGCCCAGGCCAGGGTACTCCTTGCCCTTGGCTGGCAGAGCTCCCTGGTCTGGCCAGTAGCACAGCTCCAGTGGACGCCACCTGCTCTCCCCAATGCGCTGCATGTTCAATGCTGCATTGCAGTCCCTGTCCAGCCACCTGCCTGGCTGTGGTGCTGGCTTGGCTTTGGCAGCCTTGCCCTTGCCCTTGCCCTTAGTGGGCTCAGCTGCCGGCTTGCTGCGCTTGGCTGGAGGGGGAGTGCTGGGCCCTGGCTCTGAGGCTGCTGGCTGTGTGGCTGACTGGCTGCTGCGTGGGGCCTGTGGGGGCTTGCGGGGGGCCACTACAGGGCACCACATCAGGCCCCGCACTGGCTGGCCACGCTCCTGGCTCCAGGCTGGGCGCACCAGGCGGGGTTCCACCTGCCCTGCTGGGGGCTTCCAGCCTGCAGGCCTTGTGGCACTGACTTTGTCCAGCTCCTCCTCACAGGGCTGCTGGCCATTCACTGCTGAGCTGACCCGGCTGGTGCGGTGCTCGTCCACAAGCACCACCCTGCCTCGCCGCTGGCCTGCGCCCCTGGGCCTGCACACCACCTTGCAGCAGGCTCGCAGCACCGCGTCAGCACCCCACCCACCCCCAGTGCCAATGGTAGCTGCACCAAAGAACACCACCAGCTGCTTGGCATGCCCATGGCGCTTCATGGACACCTCCGCCATGTCCTCTTCCAACTGCAGCCATGCACACAAGGCACACACATGGTGGCTGACATGGTGACACCAGGTTAGGCATGGCACAGTCAAGTACTCAGTCCCTCACCCTCCCTCCCACACACATACCCACCCACCCACCCTCACCTTGTTGAAGAACTGCTCCAGCGCCCGGTCCTGGGCTCCGTACAGCCTCAGCCGCTGCCGTGCCCACTTGGGGTCCAGGTACACCTCCCACACCGCATCCCAGGTGGCCGGGACACGCACCTTTCTGTTTCTTTCCCGGGTCCTTCTTGTGCTTCTTCTTAGCCATCACGCGATGCGCATTAAGACGGGCGGTGGCCTCTGGAAGCAACTTGGGTTTTCTGTGACAATATACGGTTGTGTAACGCTTTAGCACATCATGCAGCCGCTTGTATGCCAGCTCAGGATACTCCTTGCCTTCAGCTCAGGCAGGTCAGGCCATCTGCCCAGACCCTGCAGTGGGCTGTTATCGCTCCTTAGGCAGGGTCCTAAGACAATTGGGCCAGTCCGGGTTGTGGAGGAGTAGGGTGGGTTGGTGGTAGTGGTCGTGTTCACCGCCATGGTGGGGTGAGATCCATGTGGCAATCCAAATACTGGGTTGGTTATCCATATGATGGGGTGATAGACCATACGATGGGTTGGCTATCCATTTGGTGGATCGATCACCTGCATGGTACCATGCATCCTAGCATTGTGACGGGAGCAGCCAGCCTGACACCACTGGCCTGCAGGGCTATTCCGCGGCTTCACTGTGACCCTGCTGCGTGACGTCCCCTCCTTTGGCGTCTACTTTGGCTCCTACCACGCCTACGTCAGCGCCCTGGAGGGCCCTGGGGTGCACCCAGACCAGGCAGCAGCCTCCACCCACATGCTGGCAGGTCAGCAGGGCATACTCACATGCATGCATGCATGCACTCCATGCACCCGCTCCATGCAAGGGGGAAATGAGAGAGCCTGCTAGCGGTTTGGGGTGAGCGCTTGCCAGGATGTGGGTTAGTGAGGCAGGGCAGGGTGGCAGGGTTGGAGAGGGGCGGTCTGGTGGACTGGGTTGCCCTGCTGCCCACTGCCTTGGCGCTGCTGCGGCTTGATGGTTAGTAGGGGATGTGGCAACTGACTGAGGGCCTGAGGCGTCTCAAAGCCCTCCTTGGTGCTGTTTGCCTGCGCGTGGCGGAGACAATGCTGCCGGTGTAAAAGCTGCTGCTTTTGCTGCCCTGCCTTGAGCTGGGCTGGTGCTGCCGCCTGTGGCGCAGGCGGGGCAGCTGGCTGTTCAGCCTGGTGCTCCATCTATGGGCTGGATGTGGTGAAGTCCCGCATGCAGGCCACCAGCAGGCAGCACACGCCTGGGCTCACTTGGATGCACTTTGGCCACCAGGTAAGCCTAAGACGAGGCAGTTACTGAGTGAGGGACATTGAGACAGTGACAGTGAGTGACAGTGACAGTGAGGGACATTGAGACAGGGACAGTGAGGTCAGGATTTGGTTTGAGGGAGGGGTTGCACATATGATTCATGATGCCACCTCAGACCCTGTTGACTTCATGCATGGATGCATGGAGGTTACGGCCTTCCTCGTTCCTTTTGTACAGATGCACATTCTCATGTTTGTCAGCAGCCAGACCAGGCTGGAGGGCAATCAGTGTAAATCAACAACATTATTTAACCTTGTTGCCTCCCTGCCTCCTCAGTGTTACAACAATCATACTGCTGATGTTTATGTGGTGGGCATGTGCTGGGGCAGGTGTGGCGGGAGTGTGGGCTGCGCGGCTTCACACGTGGCCTGCAGCCCACACTGATTCGAGCATTTTTCATGGACGCAGCCTCCTTCCTGGGCTATGCTTACACCCTTAAGCTGCTCAACTCACAATGAGTGAGATGGAGGGCAGCTGCTCGGTTGTGGCGGTGGATGTGACAACTCACAGGCTGTGAGGGCAACGTGATCACTTTGCTTATTATCAAACCTGCATGGGCAGCTACATGGTACTTAGGGCGTGTGTTTGGCCCCATGACTCTCTGACAGACGGGACTCAGCCTAATGGTCAGGATCGGGTACCGCATTAAAGACTGCTATGTTGACCAGTGCAGTGTCATTGGCGCGACACGTTATAGATTGACGGCGGGACATGTAGCTTCCAATGCTGGGCTCCTTTGCCGTTGTGCTGCTTTGCCGTTTCCCCCTCACAGCGTTTAGGTCTCCCTCAATCCATGGCAAGGTGCACATACAAACTTGGACGCAAGCTCCAGATGAATGCAAATTCTAGCTTTTGAATTGAAAGAAAATAGTTCGTGGTTGCACACCCAAAGGACACCACCAAACACATTTATTCAATGCAAGCCTAATGCCCGGTGTGCATGCAGGGGCATTCCCGTCTTGCAGGCCTGTACATGACACAATGCCGAAATCCCTGCCTTCTACTCTTTTGCTTGCCATGAAGTGACCTGACTAGGCCCTGGCGTCAGAGCTTACACTACAGCAACATCATGTTCCTTGCGTCAGGGCAGACACCCTAGCACTGCCTCCCAGGCAGCCCCACCTTGCAGCCAGGATCATGCACCAGCAGGCATTCGACTCCCGCTGGACAGAGCTGGTATCAAGTGCTTTGAGCTGCTGAGTTGTAGCTAAGGCGGCGCCAGGCTGACACTGCATGCTAGCATCCCCAGTGACTGCTGGCAGGTGCAGCAACTGCCGTGCTACCTTGTGTGGTGCTAAAGGAAGGTGTGCCGGCCTTACCTCCTTATCACCTGGCCCCTGTGCCTGGTGTGCCTCCCTGACACCTTGCCCCGGACCCTGTGACTCCGCCGCAGCTGCAGCTGTTGCACCTGCATGCTGCCGCCCGACAGCAGTGGCACCAGGTGGTGCTTCCCCACTGGCATAGAGGGTGCCGCGGTGCCTGTGGCCAAGTCCTAGCCTTGCTGGCCTCACCGCTGCTGCTGGGCCCTCCCTGCTGCCCAGCTGACCCCCCTCAGGGAGGGGGCACGGAGCTGGCTGGCCCTCAACAGCCTCCAGGAGGCCGCGTAGGCGCTGGGGGACCCCTGCCAGGTCGCATGCGATGTGGTGGAGGGTGCTCTGCATGCCGACACCGGTCATGCCGTCCACAGCATGCCTGCACATGCACATGGATAGCCAGCCAGCAGCACAGACCACTCAGCTCAGACGCCGCAGATGCAGGCACTGCTCAAGTTACAGCAGGCAGCCTAGGCACAGTGGCCGGCGCAGCAAACACTTGGATGGATTCTGCTTAGGAGTAAGAGTCATAGGCAAGGCTGTTACCTCCGTTGAGGTTCAGGCATGGCATGGCTTGTGTACAATCCATGGCGCAGCATGGCGGGTAGGGGAGGCACCCACCATGTCGCCGCAGTGAATGTGGCTCGCATGGCTTGCTCGCATGTATGCGAATCAGCAGCTGTTGGCTGTGTTGTTGTCATGCTTTCTATGTGGTGGTGCTGATGGCCGCTGTGGGCAATGATTGCCAGGTAGGGGCTGGCTGGGCCCCAGTCTTCTGACAAGGCGACCAGGGCGCTGTGCAGCCATGTCAATGTCTGCACCCAGGGCGGCAGCACATGGCATGGCAGCAGCTGGACCTCACAGCTGAGCATGGCCCTGTGACGTCTAGTGGTCCACACCAATGAAGGCCCTAGTGAGAGTCAAGATGCTGTTCTTGTGCATGGTCTGACCGTCATGGTCATGCTGTGTGCACAAGAACAGCATGTGGCAGTCAATCATGGGTTATTGGGAGGTACAGGCACAGTCAGGTGGCTGAGGTTTTGTAGGTACAGTAGCAGAACAGACAAACGAAACCCATTCAACATGGAACAACTTGTTTGCCTGTGGTAATCTCACTCGACTACTCCAATCAAGTTCAAGCATCCTCAATCACACCTTTATGACTACAAACCCCACACTTGCGGCGCTTTCTCCTTAGACCACTGGGCACCTCATCAAACTAACAGCAACCTGCATGCTGCCACCTACAGTAGCAGTACAGACCTACTCATCCTACCCACCTGGGGTCGCGCCGCATCATGGACACATACAAGAGCCTGGGCTGCATGCATTGCCTGCGCAGAGCACGCAGGGTCATGCTTTAACTTCCAGTGCAGTGGAGAGAGTGTGCAGCGCCCCCTGCAGATATGCTTTTGGAAAGACCGCTCAGCGCTGCCTGGCAAGGAGTACCAGCAGGGCTTCAAGCTGGTGAGCAACCGGCTGCCCACAGCCAAGCAGAGGCTGCACCAAGCAGCAGAGTTCAGGCGGGGCAACGGTGACTGGGCCCGCGACCATCCAGCATGGATCAGGAATGTACCACGGGGATAGGCTTTGCTGCTGTCAAGGGTGGCCAATGAATAATGTGATACTAGCCAAGCTGTATAGAAGCACCCACAGGCCAACTGCCTGGCAGGAGTAGCCTCGCATGAGAAGGAGTGTTGATACTAACTTGATACTGGCCGTGGCCACTGTGACTTGACTTGACTGTGACTTGATACTGGCGCGTGGCCACTGTGGGGACAACTCCATGTAATATATATGCGTGATGGACCCCATTTCCGGCCCAGGCCCAGCCCCTCCCTGCAGCACCTGGCCCAGCACCACGACCCCAGGGCCCCCAAGGGGGCAGGTGGCTGGACCGGGACACCAACGGGTGCCTGAACTTGCAGCGCATTGGGGAGAGCAGGCAGCGCCCCATAGAGCTGTGCCAATGGGATGACCTGGAGGCTCTGCCACCATTGGCACGGAGTACCAGCAAGGCTACAAGCTGGTCAATGACCGGCTGCCCAAGGTCAGGCAGCGGTTGCACCGGGCTGCAGAGTACTGGCGGGGCATTGATGGCCGGGCCCGCAACAACAATGCATAGGCCCTGGTAGTTTCACACAGGCTGTGAGCCTGACAAAGCATAGAGCTGTTAGTTTCAATGAGGTGCCCAATGGTCTAGGGGGAAAGAGTGCCACCGGTGTGGGGTTTGTAGTCATCAAGGGTGCGACCGAGGATGCTTCAACTTGATTGTAGTAGCTGAGTGAAATTACCCACAGTCAAGCATGTTGTTCCTTGTTGTATGAGTATTGTTTGACTGACTTGATATTGGCGTAGTGAAGCTGCAGAGGGTTGGGGCGTCCCCGCTGTATCCCAAACCTGAGGCCATCGCTTCATTTCAAGTGGTTAGCTGGCTGGCTGTCTGGCTGCAAAGGGGCGCTGATGATCGTTTCTTATGCCAGGGCCTCGGCCACCATCTTACCTGGAGGGTGACCTCTATGTTGCAGGGTAAAGTACATGTCAACTCATGGAAATCAATACCTACAGTTGGCTTATACACCAGCCTGTGGAAGCGAGGGGGAAAGTACGGTTAGCTTGCTGCCCGCATGATCCAAGGCGCTATGGAGGCCCTAGTGAGGGACAAGAGGGCTGCATGATCCAAGCTGATGTGCTGCTGCATGTGCTGCAACCACCTGCCTGTGCTGGACATGTGGGGTGGAATGTGAACATGTTGCTACGTCAGGCTGTCGTACGACGTAGCTTAGCCACCAGCGCAGGATGCTGCTTTTCCCGGCTCCTGGAGCGCCAAGAGTCGCAAGTTTGAGTCTGAACTTCGTGCTAGGCATTGCAGACCAGGCATGGTGAGCAGGGTGCGCTGACTGGGCTCGTCGCACAACACACACATACGGGCAAGGTGCGAGGGTGTCATTGTTTTTTATTGAGGTTCAATTGTGTCGCTCATTTCTGACTGCGAGACCGAAGGCCATTGCTGCCATGGCTGACGGGAAATACTTCAGCACCACCAAGAAAGGTTGGCGATCTACTTATGTTGAAGAAGCGATCATCACGCGGAACAACGATGCTCTAGTGTATCAAGTGTCAGACAAGACGCGCTATGTGCATCCCTCTGTCTGCTGAGCAGGTGAAATTCACGAGTTGAAAGAGGAGCTACGTAGCCTGGAACACATAAAGAAGAAGGATGCAGTCAAGAAGGTCATCGCAGCCATGACAGTGGGCAAGGACGTCTCAATGCTGTTTCCCGACGTGGTGAACTGCATGCAAACTGCCGACCTGGAGCTGAAGAAGCTGGTGTACCTGTATCTCATCAATTATGCCAAGGCCCAGCCAGACCTCGCCATCATGGCTGTGAACACGTTTGTCAATGTGAGCAGCAACAGCGTTGAGCAGCACTCCCAGGAGTAGCCACCCAAAAACTAGCAGACAAGAGCATTTGATTCATGAAACACAGGGGTGGCTTGGTTTATCAGCACCATGCGGGGGTGATTCGCAGGATGCAAAAGGTGACAATCCCCTGATACGTGCGTTGGCACTACGCACAATGGGCTGCATCCGCGTGGAGAAGATCTCTGAGTACCTCTGTGGCCCTCTCAGCTTGGGCCTCAAGGTGCTCATTGCTGGCAAGCTGCAGAGTACCAGCTAGTAGCATGTGTGAGCCATCAATCGCTCCTGGCAGCACTGCTGCTGCAGGACACAGACCCTTACGTACGCAAAACAGCAGCTGTGTGCGTAGCCAAGCTGTTTGACATCAGCCAATTCCAAGTGGAAACCCATGGCTTCGTAAGCACCCTGCGGGTAAGCATCCAAGGAGGGGCTGGAGCCTGGTATGCAAGCAGGACAATAGTCTGGCAGTTGGCTTTGCTCTGGCACTCAATCAAGACAGGGGATGCACGGGGTATGCCAGCAGCACCTTGGAGCCAGCTAGGCAGCTGTGGTGGACAGCACCAAGTCCACAGCAGGACTCAGAAGGCCAACTTGATTGCCTGTCATGCCATGCAGGAAATGTTGTCTGATGCCAACCCCATGGTGGTCGCCAACGCTTTAGCATCGCTGCAGGAGATCAGCGAGCTGGGTGGGCGTGATGTGCTGCAGTTGAACGAACAGACCTTGCACAGGCTGCTGACAGCATTGAACGAATGCACAGAGTGGGGCCAGGTGGGCGCTAGTGCCGGGTGACAGCAGTGGGTGCTTGAGCAGTGGACCACTGTGACCTTCAGCTGTGCTTCTCGTCATCATCATCTTCATCCACACCGTCACATGCCATGCACTGGTGTGCAACATAGCTAAACACTGCCAGTGACAGTGGTGGTGCACCCAGTGGGGTTAAGACACAGTGTAGCAGTTGTGAGACTGCCAGCGGTGACAAAGGGGCGCACCTAGGGAGCCCCTGAACCAGCACCCTGTCGCGGGCCTATGCAGTAAGCTTAGGCAGTCTGAAGCACATAGTGGTAGCTCCAGGAATCCCAGATGCCGGGTCTAATGCAGTCTCCTGACATCTCCAGCAATCAACAAAAGCAACAAGCATCAATAGCAATCCAGCAACACTAGGACCTTCATTGGCGTGGATCACTAGGGACCACTACAAAACGGTGTTGTCGGTGTGGAACTCTCATGCACATGCCATGTTCACATGCACATGGCATGGTTGCCTACCGCCTACACCGTTGCCTGATCCCTGTGATAGGGCTATACTATTGAGTTGGCATGACAAACATGCGCTGAAGTCAGTTGATCACAGGTTAAGTGACGGGGCACATTACTGTGCCACAGTGGGCTGCTGTTGAGCATTGGGTGGCCGATCTCATAGCCACTTGTACCCCAGCTCAGGGTACTCCTTTCCCTTGGCTGGCAGAGCTGGCAGGCAAGGCCACCAGCACAGCTCAAGCGGGCGCCACTTGGCCTCCCCACTGCGCTGCATGTTCAGCGCTGCATTGCAGTCTCTGTCCAGCCACCTGCCTGGCTGTGGTGCTGGCTTGGCTTTGCCAGCCTTGCTCTTGCCCTTGGTAGGCTAGGTGGACTCAGCTGCCTGCTCAGCCTTGGTGCGCTTGCTGCGCTTGCCTGCCGAGGGAGTGCTGGGCCCTTGCTCTGAGGGTGCTGTCTGTGTGGCTTCGTGGCTGCTGCACGGGGGCTGTGGCAGGATGCGGGGGGCCACTACCGGGCACCACATCAGGCCCCGTACAGACAGGTCACGCTGCTGGCTCCATGCTGGGCGCAGCAGGCGGTTCTCCACCTGCCCTGCTGGGGACTTCCTGTCCGCAGGCCTGATGGCCATGTGTTTACTCAGTTAGCTCTCACAGGGCTGCTGGCCATGGGTGGTGTGGAACTCATCCACTAGCACCATCCTGCCCCGACGCTGGTCGCCACAAGGTGCTATGCTTTGATGAGTCTGTGACATCTCCAAGCAACTTAAGGTTGTCACGGATCATTTTCACAGAGTCAAATCACGGAATCCAGCGCAAGGGATGTGGCGTACAGTGGAACCCCCACTACAGCATATCCTGCACACCAGCATTCAGCAAGTCAGCAATCCAGCCTTCCATCTCCCTCCCCTGCAGGTATGCATTCTAGACTCAGTGGCTGCATTCGACACCCGCAACCCCAAGGACGTGGAGAGGATCGTGGAGCGGGTGATGCCACGGCTGCAACACGTGAACAGCGCAGTGGTGCTGTCTGCCGTCAAGGTCCTCATGCGCATGATGGACCTGGTCGGCAATGAGGACCAGGTGCGGGCGTGGAGCAAGAAGATGGCACCGCCGCTGGTCACGCTGCTGGGCACAGAGCCAGAGGTGCAGTACGTGGCGCTGCGTAACATCAACCTCATTGTACAGAAGCGACCTGCCATCTTGGCAAACGAAGTCAAGGTGGGCACCGCAGGGACTGGTGGAGGATAGGGGTGAGGAAGGCCAGCAGCACCTTGGTACTTCCCATGCGCTTGGGCCATCTTTGGCAACCTCCCCTCATGCTCGACATACTGAGCTGTGAGGTGATGGTGGGGGCTGTCTGAAGCTGAGCATCATCCTGCAATGAGCTGTGCCTTGGCTGTGCATGGATGCACAGCACCAGGTGCCTGCCTCTGTGGTGCCTAGTAGGTGAGGTGCTTGTGCAGCGAGGATGCGTGATGATGCATCTGTTGTTGACCTGAGGCATCGTTTCTCAGTGCATGGTTGCGGGCGCTGCTGCTGCTGCTGCTGCCGCAGGTGTTCTTCTGCAAGTACAACGACCCCATCTACGTCAAGATGGAGAAACTAGAGATCATGATCCGCCTTGCCAGCGACAAGAACATTGATCAAGTGCTGCTGGAGTTCAAAGAGTACGCACAGGAGGTGGACGTGGACTTTGTACGCAAGGTGAGCAGCGCACGTCAACTTCCAGGGTGATATATAGGCGCAGTCACAACAGCTTAGACTTACCTCGATATGTGGAGAGGCTGAGTGGAATGAATAGAGTGTGCCACTCAGCGAGCCATAGCACATTGAGTGGCACAAACAGCTCAGCTGTCAAGGAAGCGACCAGGCCTAGGCATAGCTCTGCATCATCTCTACCCAGTCCCACACTGCTAGCATCAGCTGCAGCAACGCCTTCTGGAAAGCCTGCTGCTCTGAAGAGCATGGTGATGGTGGTTTCAAAGCTTTCTATATGCCAGCCTGGCATGGCTGACCATGGTAGAGCATGGAGGGAGGTGAGCCCACCACTGTCAGCTACTATGCTGGCGCCAAGGCTGCTTTCACGATCATGCCCTGTGCCGTACCCTGCCATCACCAGGCAGTGCGAGCTATTGGGCGGTGCGCAGTCAGCATTGAGCGCGCGGCAGAGAAGTGCATCAACGTGCTGCTGGAGCTGATCGCTACTAAGGTCAACTATGTGGTGCAAGAGGCCATCATCGTTATCAAGGTGACATGAGGCCAGTGTTGCCTGATTTGGCGCTGGGAGGACACACGCACATGGCCTTGTTAGGGTGCTTGACGACTGCAATCGCTCAGCCTCAACCTGTCTGGCTAGTTCTCTTCTGGTAGGCGGCGGCAGAGTGCGTTGCTGTCTTGTTATAGCGCCGCTGTTTGCCCCACCTCCACCTGCTCGCCACGGTCACATACACCATGCTGTGGCACTTGTAAGCCTGCGACACTAGCAATGCTTGCACCAGGGCCATGCCTGGTGTCAGCAGCAGTGGCAACAGCACCATGGCCCTATGGCTGTTGTTGGTCTGCGTCATGGACCCCGCTGGCGCATCTACCGCACAGTAGCAGCCGTGCAGCCAGCAGTGAGGTCCAGCCCGGTCTCTTGACTGTAGTGACGTACCTGGCTGGCATGCAGGACATCTTCCGGCGCTACCCCAACCAGTATGAGTCCATCATCTCAACCCTGTGCGACAACTTGGACTCCCTAGACGAGCCTGAGGCCAAGGTGAGAGCTGCCTGCCAGCAGTGGTGAGCTGCACAGACGTCCACCGTGATGGTGATAGTGGTTGAGCCAGCCATGAGGATGATTTTGAGGACATTTGGAGGACAATTCGAGAACAGGAGCTGAGCCAGTAACGGTGAAGGTATTGCGAAGGCTGTGGCTGTAGGCTGTCTGATGCTCAGCTTTAGACAGCCCCCGCCACCACCTCACACATCTGCAACATGAACATGAGGGGAGGTAGAGGATGGCCCAAGGCAGAAAGAGGTGTGGGTGGCGGTGATGGTGGCTGCAGACAGGCTGGACCATACACACTGGGCTGCTGGACTGCCTGTCGGGGTCTAGGACCACTCCCTCCACTCTCCCTGGCGTGCTACCACATCTTGCTCCCCTGCCAGCCTTGCCCTGCTGGCTGTCCCTGCCCCTGCCTGGCATGCAGGCGTCCATGGTGTGGATCATTGGGGAGTATGCGGAGCGCATCGACAACGCTGCTGAGTTGCTGGAAGGCTTTCTGGAGACCTTCCCTGAGGAGACCAGTGCAGTAAGCGACACCCTCTCACCCCTTTGCCTTGAGGGTGGATCTGGAGCATTAAGTAAGCAGCTGCAATTAAGTCAAGGGGTACCATGCAGCCTGTTTGTGTGACCGCTGGTCATTAGAAGGAAAATTGTCCCAGCCCTCTATTGGATTAGGTGATGTTCCTGACTGCCTGTGACTGACCCTTATTCCTTGCTGCTGGCTGTTCAGGTGCAGCTACAGCTGCTCACTGCAACTGTGAAGCTATTCTTGAAACGGCCCAACGAGGCGGCTCAGAAGATGATCAGCCTGGTGCTGAGTTGTGCCACCAATGACACTGACAACCCCGACCTGCGGGACAGGGCCTACATCTACTGGCGCCTGCTCTCAACTGATCCAGAGGTGCTTACGCCACCATGCTGCATGCTCCTACAGCACCACGCGTCACTGCCTCAATGGCTGAGTGGCATCCTACAATGCCTCAATAGCCGTTGAGCACACCGTGACAAGCTGGCTGGCTGCTCAAGGCAGCTCAAGGCAGCTCAAGGCTCGGCCAATCGGGCTGGGTGTGCTGCTCCAGATCATGCGTTCCAAACGGGTTGCTGCTCACTTGCTCTAGCTACAGGGCCTTCTCCTCTGGCTACTCCTGCTGCTTGCCACTAGCTTCAGACTAGTCATAGTCAGTAGCGGTCTTGCTTTCTGGCGGTAGCTGCATCACAACACTCACAACTGCCACCACCCTTGCTGTCACAGTTTTCATTGTCAGTTGGTACTGAACTGATGTTGTGGGGGCCTTGCTGTGGTGTGCAGGCTGCCAAGGATGTGGTGTTGTGTGAAAAGCCGGTGATCATGGACGACACCTCTGCCTTGGACCCCCTACTCCTTGACAAGCTGCTGGGCCAGATCAGCAGCCTGGCATCAGTGTACCACAAGCCCAGTGAGACCTTCATCACCAGAACCCGGCTGGCGGTGCTCAAGACACCAGAGCCCAGTACGGTGGGTGGAGTCCAGCAGGCTTCATGTGACATAGGGCAGCGGACAGCAGCTCTTGAGCCTGACTGGGCTCGTATGGTGTGAGGTTCTAGGTGCTAAACCTGCAAGCACAATATCCACCTTGCTTCTGATGTGCACTGACCAACTGCATTCCTGTGTTCCAAACAGTTGCCTGGTGCAAACACTCACATTCCCTGTTAGCCATGCACTTGCTGCTCCTGACGCAATGAGTAACCCTCCCTTGTGGCTGCAGTTGCGAGCTGCTTCCGAGCAGGAGGGCAGCCCAGGCATGGTCAATCAGACAGCTAGCGACGGCACGGCCTCGGCATCAGCACCCACCAAGGCAGCCAACACCACAGGGGACCTTCTGGACCTGGATGCTGGCACCCCTCCACCACACTCAACGCCTGCCAAGGCTGATAGGGTCAGTGCCGTACACATGTGGAGGCTCCACCCTTGCCTGGCATCACTGCAGGGGTCAGCGCGCAGGCAGGCATTGTTTAGGCAGGCTATGGCTGGCAGCAGACCATGTTTGCAGCAGCCAACAGCTCTGACAAGCCTATGTGTGGGCCTGAGACTAGAGGCGGGCCAGGCACCTGCCTTGCCTCAGGGCAGGGATGTGGCAAGGGGAGATGGCATGTGAGGTCAGCCATGGCAAGCAGCCATGAGGTGTGATTGCAGCTGCCTTGTAACCGTTCAAACGCAAGCTTCCCTGCATGGCTGCGGCAGCACGGCAGCTCCATGCACTGCTCCGCCCATGTGGCTGCAGGGTTTTGAGGATCTGTTGGGGTCTATTGACCTGGGCTCCTCCACACCAGCACCCCCGGACCTGCCTATCCTGCTGGATGATAAGGTCAAGGGCGTCACCCTGCAAGGCCGGTTGGTGCGGCATGCAGGCGGCATCGGCTACCAGCTGGCGATTGTGAACAACACAGTGGGTGAGTGCTGCTGCGGGGAGGGGCCAAGAGCATGGTCAGACATGCAAGCAGGTGGTGTTGTGTGTTCCTGGGCAGCACCTGTCTGGAGCAACAAAGAATGTCAGTGGCGACGAGCTACACTGCCTGCAGGATTCCTGGATGGCTTCCTTTTCCAGACAAACAAGAATAGCTTTGGCTTGTCGCCCTCTAATCAGGTAGGAGCAGGAAACTGCGGCGTGTTGCCTGTCAGTCAATGGCACCTGGGTTGCCTAGTGCAATGTGATGGCACATGCAGTAGCCAGCCCAGATCCCTTGCATCTTCCATGTGACGCTCACCACACATACTTCATCAAGCACACACAGGGCTGCCTGCTGTGTCGACCAGACTCTGCTCTTGCTGTGCCTCAATGGGTGCTATGCCGTCTCAGACTGTGGTGGTGATGATGGAATGTTGTTGATGATGGTGTGTGCCTGCAACACACATTGTGTGGCAACAGCTGCACCCTTACCCTGCTACCCTTACCACACAGCCCAGACTGCACCGTGCTGCCATTGCTGCCCAGACGGTCACCATCAACACCCTGGCCCCTGGCGCCACAGGCTCCACTGTCGTGCCACTGACGTGCGACTCTGCCAAGATCATTCCCGGCCCCCCTACGCCCGGGCTCCAGGTATGCTGCATGACATGGCCCCACCCCGCCATAGCCTGGGCCTATGATGGACGCTAGAAGAGAGGATGCAAGAGATGTGTGTGCATGGCATGAGCATGCATAGGTGTGCATGGATGCGTGCATGTGGACATGGGGACCTGCTCGTGTGGCACCAAGCATGCGAAGAACAGCCAGTCGGTGGACAGTAGCTGAGAGGCAGGCAAGGGCAGCAGTTAAGATGCAGTGCTGCAGAGCCAGAGACTATCCTGCTTGTGTAACAGTAGCCCTGCACGCATGAACAGGGCCCACACATGCAAGCTGTAAAGAGTGAATTGGAGCCGAGGCATGACATGTGAAGCCTGTCTGTGGGTCGCATTGCTTGCAGGTCGCACTGAAAACAAACCAGCTGGGGGTGTTGTACTTCCAAGACACCATCTCCCTGCGTGCCCTGCTTGAGGAGGGAGGCGCCATTGAAGGTGGGTGTGCCATGTGCTGATGTGCTGTGTCTCAGCTGAAAATAGCTGTGCCACCTGCTCACTTGTCACCATATGCAGCGTACTGCTGTGTCTAGGAACGTACTGCCATGTGACACCCTGCCTCTCACCCTTCAGCCCCTTAATCCACCACTCAGGTGCTGCTTTCCTGAACTCCTGGAAGACGCTTCCGCCTGAAGTGCATCAGAGGCTCACCGCGATCACGGTCACCAGCACAGAGATTGCCAAGGTCAAGCTGGCGAATGCCAACCTGTTCGTCCTCGCCCACAGACCTGTAAGTAGCTGGGGCAGCACCATGCTGGAACGTGCTGCAAGGCTATTGTACAATGTAGCTTGACAAAACAACGTAATAAGGTTCAAGCATCACTGTTTGTGTGCATGCAGCAAGCTCCATGTGTGTGCGTCCACCTGTTGGCTGGTGTTGCCTTGCACGGTCTGTTCATAAGCTAATGAAGGACGCATGTGGTCAGGGCGATGTCATGGGAGCTTGGTCTGCATGCATACGTTTTAACTGGCTCGGAGTAAGCGTAGCTGTATGTCTGCTGTGCAGGTGCCTGGCACTCAGCAGGAAGCCTTGTACATGACAGGGAGGGTGGCTGGTGCTGCAGGCGCCCAGGTTCTTGTGGAGTTGCGGATAGTGGTGGGGCAGCCAGGCATTGACGCGTCATTCAAGAGCGAGAAGCCAGAGCTAGCTGCACTAACCTTTGAAGCCATCACATCCATCCTGAGTTCCTGACATGGATGCATTCAGAGTCACCCGCACACATGCATTGGCAATGCTATCACAATGGTAGGCTCGAGTATAGTCGTTCTTCCTGTCTCCCAAGCTGGAGGCGCAGTTTGGGATAGATTTACACATTCGGCGCCGACGTCGGCATGGTACCAGCTTGTTTGCAAAGTTTCGAAAGGATGCATGTGACAGCTTCGTCTGCGATGTCCTCGGTGATGACTTGATGACACGGCTGCTAGCTGTCGTTACCCAGTGCTTACTGATTATAGGTGTATTGCAACCTCTTTGCCTAAACGCTGGTCCTACCGTAGCTCAGCTTCAACAGCGATTGGGCCCGTCGGCGGATCAGCTAGAAGGGCCATGGTTGCAGTACACGTCGCATCTAGCTGCCATCACAATCTCCGGCGTGCCCCTGTCTCAGACGCTTGGTCCGTTGCTAGATTACAAGTTTTCCTCTACGCCGGCTCAACTCAGACGCGCAGTTGTGAATGCTGGCTTGAAGCCGAGGATGAAGCGGTTTGTCAGGGACTTGCAAGCGGGGCGCCAGGTGTCTGTCGGCGCCATCGGTACCAGCGTGAGCTGGGGCACAGGTCAGACAGGGGCAAGGGAAAGCAGGGTGCTGTGATTGCTGGCTCATGTGGTATCCTTGGTGCTTCGCCGTACAGGGGCTGTGACGCGTGGCACTGAAGACTTCATCTCCATGCTACAGGTGGCCCTTCAAGCTGCCTTCCCCCGAGCAAGAGTCAAGGTCAGCTGCCAAGCAGGCTACTTAGTCACTAGCCCTGTGTGTTACAGCTGGGAACACAGTTCTATCCCACACTTCCCTTTCAGAAGCCTGTGACTGTCGTGGGGTGCTGTGCAGATGCGTAATGGCTGCTCACCAGCCACGGGCTCTGGCTTTACAAACATGTGTCTGCAGCACATGGTGGATCCCAATGTGGACCTTCTCATCATGGAGTTCAACACCAATGACTTTGTAACAGTGGGTGCATTCCGGCTACACTGCAAGCTCCTGCTCTCCAGTTTGTGTGCAACCAGCCCCACACCTGCAGCTCATGACTATCTGCTCGCATCACAGGATGAAGCTTTTTTCAACCAGCCAGTCACCTTGGCATACGAGCGGCTGATGCGCAAGGTGTTGCAGCTGCAGCGGCGGCCATGTGTGGTGCAAGTTCAAGTGGGTTCAGCCATGGATGCGACCTGTGTGTCAGCCATTTCTCTGGCCCTTGCTGGCCCCTGGCAGTTCTGGCAACATGGCGCACAATGCAGGCCAAGGTACATCACAGTGGTGTCTGCCTCTTGCATGCGTGCAACAGCATCCAGCCCTTTGCCAAGCAGTGTGGTTTGGCCACGGTGTCGAACCCTGCTTGCAGTGGCCTGGCTGGACTCAATGCTGGAATGCAAGCCAACACGGCAAGGCATCCTTCATCCACTCATTTGAAGACCAACATGCATTAGTGGCGCAGGTAGGTCCATGCAAGCTCTCAGCTGGGCCTTGTTGAGCCCAGGCTATGAGGCCGCTGGCTGTGTGGCTGCCTAACTACGAGGGGGCTGCCTGGCTGCTTGGGCCACACTGAGTCACAACATCAGGCTGCTGACTGGCCCATCATGCTGCTGACTCCTTGCTGGATGGACCTTCCTTGCTGAGGGCTTTCAGCCTGCGGCCAGTCATCTGCATGCCCCTCACACTGCTGGCGATCACACACTGCTAGCGGCCATTCACTGCTGAGCTGACGCGGCTGGTGCGGCGCTTGACCACCAGCACCACCTTGAACCACCAGTGGCCTGTACCCCTGGGCTGGCACACTACCTTGTAGCAGGCCCGCAGCACCGCATACTCACCCCGGCCACCCTGTGTGCCGATGCCAGCTGGCCAAAGAATACCACCAGCTGCATGACCATGTCCAACCATCACAGGGACACCACATCCAGCTCCTCTACCTGCATGGAACTGCATGGAACTGCATGGACACCACTGCAACCTCCTCTACCCATATACACATGGCAAGAATAATTGGCAACAGCGACTGGCTCATGGTAACCGCCATGCCCAGGGCCCAGCTTGCTTGACAAAAGGCTTCACAACCATCTGGGTGCTGCCAGACTATGTTTCGATCTCCATGTTCAAGCTCCCTGCAGTGGGTAGGTGTGCACAGCTGCCAGTTGTATGATGTGCTTCCTATCACCGTGCATGCCTGCTGCACTGCTGTCGCTGCCCAGTACTACAGTGTGCCCAGCTTGTCAGTGAGGGCTGCATGGTGGCACGAGGCAGAAGCTGGGTTCGCGGGGAGGAGCGCCCAGCTGCACCTGCAGCCACCCATGACACCGCATGGCTGGATTGACATCGTGACCCCTGACATGGTGCACCCTAACAACGTGGGCCACAGGTATGCTCCCATGCCAGCCTGCAGTCACAGCATCAGCCCCTTGAGCAAGCTGCACACACCACAAGGGTGAAGTAGCTACTGCTGTGCCTAACCTTTGTCAAGTGGTGTCTGGGTGTCCCTGTGCTCTGGTGGGCAGCATGCTTACGTTCTCATTCCAATGATCGCCCACACGTGCACATGTTCTAGGTTTGCAACATTAGTGGCAGGTGTTTGACACACTGCCGCTTGCCGACCCACCCGCCCATCCCCTGCCTCATGCCAGATGCTCCACCCCAGCTGTCCGCCGCTGCTGTTGCTACTCTTACCCGCCTGCCACACCTGCCACAGCATGCTGCCCCATCCCCTCGCACTGGGTACCTGCAGGGCTCTGCTGGATATGTTCATGTGGCTGGTGCTGCAGACAGCGGTGGACCTGGCCCTGACGCCGCTGGCACGTACAGATGCGGAGCTGATCTGGCGCCCGCTGCCACCTCCGTTGCATCCAGGTGAGCCACCAGCCAGCATGGACAGCCTGCTCCCCCTCGCATCATGGGGTGTGCAGCATCTTGTCTCAACTGTCCACTCTCTGGTTACTCAGTCCTGTGAGGCCTGGCAGGCAGTGCCAATGGTAAAGCAGAGTGCAGGAGCGAGTCATGAAGCAATTGTTTCAACATGTCCTGATGCAATGGATTGAGCCATGTAGCTGTCTTGTTGAGGACATTTGATGCGTGATTGCGGTGTTGGGGAATGAACACGGATTTTCCAGTGATGTGCCCCATCCTGGAGCAATGACTGAGGCTGGGCCTGCTCTGCTCAGCACAGTAGACATGTTGGTGAGAAACCAGCATTGCAACCTGACTAGTTCAGCAGGTCACCTAGGTTGGGTCGTCAGCATCTTGGCTGCCCTGCAGGCTCAGTGGGTTGCAGCATAAGGAGAAGAGCCATTCAAGCTTTGACACCCTACGCAGGACAAGCTGTCTTGCAGGCTGTGAAGATGTGAGGCTATATCCCTTCACCAAAGGCACTATGCGTTTGCAGCTCTCAGTCATCAATGAAAGCAGGAGTTGCTTCATGCCAAGATGGCCTGTTCACTGCCTATGCTGCAGGCAACTGGGAGGAGAGCAGTCAGCTGTGCCTGGTGGAGGAAGGGCTAGGCCAAGCGGTGCAGGCTGAGCGCTCTACTGGCTGGCAGCTGGTGAACGAGGGCACCGCTGAAAAGCGCAAGATGGGGTGCGCAACTCCAGTGGAGGAGGTGTAACCCCTAGGCAAAGTACTACTTCTTTGCCAAACATTATTAAGCCTGTCCTGATGGAATAAGGCCTAACTGGCTAGCCAGCTGGCTGCCTTGGCACGACGCATCTAGGCTTGACATGGCTGGCTTCACTCCCCAGGCTGGCTGGCTACCTGACATCATCACGCCTGGCTGCTATTGATATGCCATTTTCATGTCCACTGCCACAAACAGCCTCTCAGGCCACAGTGACGTGGCTGCAGACTCCCCTCACCGCTTGGCTGTCTGCCTGCAGGTATGTCAGCACCACAGCTGGCTCCATCCTGACCTGGAGCCTAAATCTGACGAGCATCCTAGGCGACATGTGAGCTGCTATCCAACCCCAGGCTGTGAGCATACAGCGTCACGAACATAAACCACAGGGCACTCAGACAAGCACCCAAGCTGAGACACGCTAGCCATGCCATGTCTTCCCAACCACTGAGTCTTGCACTCGGCTCAGACCTGTACGCCACCCTGGCAGCAAAGCAAGTGAAGAGCTATGTCACCCTTTGCGTGTGCCAACTTAAGTGCTTGTCTGTGTAGCTGCATCAGTGTGAACAAGCTGCAGACAGGGATGGCTTCCTGGCCCGCTACTGCAGCCCTCTTGTCCCTCACTAGGGCCTCCATTTGAGCCGGATCAGAAGTACCCACTAGCAGCCACTAGCAGCCACTAGCAGCCACTAACTAGACCCGACTCAGACAGTGTTACTGGGCTGTGTGAGGTAAACCCAGTGCACATGGCACAGTCGGCTGGGGACACGCACCTTTCTGTTTCTTTCCCGGGTCCTTCTTGTGCTTCTTCTTAGCCATCACGCGATGCGCAGTGCGACGGGCGGTGGCCTCTGCAAGCAACTTGGGTTTTCCGTGACAATATGCAGTTGTGTGACGCTTCAGCAGCGGCCAAGGTATACAGCCACGCTAGCTGTGGTTGGGTGAATTGCAGGGTTGCAGGGTGCATTGCAGGGCTGGTTGCAGATGAGGTATGGCCCTGGCCCGCTACTTCAGCCCGCTGGACTTGTCACTCGGGGAGCCTTGCTATGCCTAATGATGCTTAGCCACCGGCACTCGCGTCGCACCTTGTTAGTGTCTGGGTCACATCTTAGTCTGCGAGGGTTGCACCTGGGTGTTGCTGCAGGTCTAGCCGCCAGCAGCTCCCTGCCAGGCCTGGCACCGCAGCTCCTGCCGCCGCCTCTGCTGGTGTGGCCATTGGCTACTTGCAGAGCTACACCCACATGGGCACTGTTCTAGTGGAATGCATCAAGGGCTGCGCCTGCCCAGCCCAGGTAATGGCCTCATGGCTGTAGCTGTAGCTGCAGCTGCTAAGCCTCTGAACTCCTCTTCTGCTACCCTCGGTGAATGCACAGGCCAATCAAATAATCATTGCCAACTGCTGCTGTGAAGGTGTGAAAGGCAGTGGCAGCAAAGTCACGTGGTTCATGCACAGCCCTGTGCTGACAACATGTGCCTAAACCCTACCAAGCTCTCTCACCTGTTGTCGCCCCCACTCTGCCTTGCATGTGAGAGCACGGCATGCATGCACCTGTCCCTGTTGGCCCTCCCTGCCCTCCATCCCTTGGATCACACACGCTGCGCCGCACCATAGGAGGGTCTGTGTCAGCACCCAACATGCACCTGGCTGATGCCTCACCACAACCAGCAGCAACCGACGGCTGGCACTACTGCCCAGGCTGTTAGGTCATGGTGGCTGAACTCACAAGCACCAAGGGCAGGGCATTGGATTGCCATTGCTCGGAGTGCAGTGCCTGGCCTGCACCTCAGTTCTTAACGTGATACCAAAAAGATGCGCTCATGTGCACCAGGACTCAATCTGCGCCTGACCCTGATCTGGCCCTGCATTGTGCTTGACCTGCACTTCGCTCTGATCTGCTGTGCGTGCAGGAGGTTGATGCCCACCACACCCAGCGCACCTCCACCACCTTCATCAAGCTCATCAAGGTCAACGCCACAGAGATCGTTTGCACCATGCAGGTCACCGTGCTCCCACGCACCTCCAGTGGAGGCCACAAGTTCAAGGTTGGTGCCATGCACATGGGGAGCGTGCATGCACATGCTGCAAGCAAACAGCACCAATTTGGCAAACTGGCAGTGGTTGCCTACCCTGATCTGACAGCTTTTGGCTGGATCAAGCAGCTCCAGATACTCGCCAGATACATATGCAATGCAAGGCTTGTCGAGTGCTGTGCAGCTTGATGCATTTGACCAGGCCCTACCATGCAAGTGCATGGACATGTGGTGTGCAGGTAACCGCCCTCATGATGGCCCCCTTCGACAGCCTGGGCTTCCATTGGAGTGAGAACACAGCTGCACAGTGGGAGGTGCATGATCTGCTGAGTGGCGTGTATGACAAGAAGCACAGGCAGCCCTAGGGCCCTGCTTCGGCCGCCTCACTCAGGCAAATTAGTAACAGCGTTTTTGAGATTCGGAGCCTCGGACTTGGTACATAGTCAAATGAAGGCATTGTAAGATTGGGGGTTGAAACTAAAATTCGTGATTTTGCGCGGTTGGTGAGATACGGCCATGCTACAGTACTGTAGGTATCTACAGTACTGTCGGGGTACCTCGCGAGTACACGAACAGTACTGTAGACATCTACAGTACTGTAGGTACCTACAGTACTGTAGATGTCTACAGTACTGTCGAGGTACCTCGAGAGACCACTAACAGTACTGTAGACATCTACAGTACTGTAGACATCTACAGTACTGTAGACATCTACAGTACTGTAGGTACCTCGAGGTACCTCGAGAGACCATTTACAGTACTGTAGGTACCTACAGTACTGTTGACATCTACAGTACTGTAGACATCTACAGTACTGTAGACATCTACAGTACTGTAGACATCTACAGTACTGTAGACATCTACAGTACCTCGAGGTACCTCGAGGTACCTCGAGAGACCACTTACAGTACTGTAGGTGTCTACAGTACTGTTGACATCTACAGTACTGTAGACATCTACAGTACTGTAGACATCTACAGTACTGTAGACATCTACAGTACTGTAGACATCTACAGTACCTCGAGGTACCTCGAGGTACCTCGAGAGACCACTTACAGTACTGTAGGTGTCTACAGTACTGTAGACATCTACAGTACTGTAGACATCTACAGCACTGTAGACATCTACACTACTGTAGACATCTACAGTACTGTAGACATCTACAGTACTGTAGACATCTACAGTACTGTAGGTACCTCGAGGTACCTCGAGAGACCATTTACAGTACTGTAGGTACCTACAGTACTGTAGACATCTACAGTACTGTAGACATCTACAGTACTGTAGACATCTACAGTACTGTAGACATCTACAGTACCTCGAGGTACCTCGAGGTACCTCGAGAGACCACTTACAGTACTGTAGGTGTCTACAGTACTGTAGACATCTACAGTACTGTAGACATCTACAGCACTGTAGACATCTACACTACTGTAGACATCTACAGTACTGTAGACATCTACAGTACTGTAGGTACCTCGAGGTACCTCGAGAGACCATTTACAGTACTGTAGGTACCTACAGTACTGTAGACATCTACAGTACTGTAGACATCTACAGTACTGTAGACATCTACAGTACCTCGAGGTACCTCGAGGTACCTCGAGAGACCACTTACAGTACTGTAGCCTTTAAGCACTTAGAAAAATTCTGAACATCTCACTTGCATTCAAGGCATCCGTCCAACACTTAGTCGCAGCATCGTGTAGCCGGTATTGCTGCGATGGCATCGCACGAGGTTACCCATACTCGCAGCCGCATCTAGCCCATACTCGCAGCCACATACTCGGCAATCAACCTCGCGGCCAAACAGCTGGTCCACAGATGGCATCGCACGAAGTTACCCATACTCGCAGCCACATCTAGCCCATACTCGCAGCCACATACTCCCAGCCACATACTCGGCAGCCACATCTAGCCCATACCTCGCGGCCACACAGCTGGTCCAGCAGCGCAGAAGCATACCTGCGAGGCAGCTCGGTGCGAGGATCTCACCTCGCAGCCAGCCTCGCAACCATTTTCCTCGCAGCCAGCCTCGCAGCCAGTTTCGCAGCCAGCCTCGCAGCCAGCCTCGCAGCCAGCATCGCAGCTAGCCTCGCGGCCAGTTTCCTCGCAACGATTCTCCGCAATGAATCGCAAGCATTGATGCACCAACGCAAGGCAGGTGCAACGTGTTGTGAGCAGCGAAGAGGCCAGACGGACTATGGTAAGAGCTTAGGACCAAGGTAAGAGCTTAGAAGGAGCTAGCATTGCGCAGCATAGCCCTTAGTATCCAGCCTAACCGCTACCACACCTGGTTGCTGCAGGTCTTACAATCACGCCTAGTACCCCCCTGATTACCACCCCCTCCCAGTCCCCCTCACCACCACCACCACCACCACCACCACCACCACCACCACCACCACCACCACCACCACCACCACCACCACCACCACCACCACCATTTCATCACCTCTCACAACGTTCCCACTGTTGCCTCCCTTGTGTTGCCTCCCTTGTGTTGCAGCCCAGCCCAGCCCAGCCCAGCCCAGCCCAGCCCAGCCCAGCCCAGCCCAGCCCAGCCCAGCCCAGCCCAGCCCAGCCCAGCCCAGCCCAGCCCAGCCCAGCCCAGCCCAGCCCAGCCCAGCCCAGCCCAGCCCAGCCCAGCCCAGCCCAGCCCAGCCCAGCCCAGCCCAGCCCAGCCCAGCCCAGCCCAGCCCAGCCCAGCCCAGCCCAGCCCAGCCCAGCCCAGCCCAGCCCAGCCCAGCCCAGCCCAGCCCAACCCTACTCTCCCACACTGCACTTCCTACTGAGGTGAGGACAAAGGAAGGTGGGTTGTAATGGAGGGCTGCTACACCTGCCCCTCCATCTGCCAGCTCTACATCTCCCTACTCTAATGGTGAGTGCATCCAGTACCCATGTCCAATGTTTGCTTCCGTTGACAAATCGTCACACCATTGCCGCAGGTCTTGTGCGCCTACACCTGAGACTATCGATGCCCTCCCCACTTCTCTCGCCCTCCCCATGGACCTCTCCTTCCCTTCCCTCCCCTTCCTCCCCTTCCTCCCACACACATATACACCACACCCCAGCAAAAGGTGAGTGCAGGTATGTGGCACCCTGTACCCACCTTAACCGCTAGCATGCCCCTTGTCCCGCTGCAGGATTGATCGTCACACCCTTCCCCATCCCCTTTTCCTCCCCTTTCCCACGCCCACCACCAACGCCCAGCTTGTCGTCCCTCCACTTCCACCTCTACCCACCCCCCACTTCCCCCCTCCCCGTCACCTCTCCCCTGACATCCCAGCAGCCAGGAGAAAGCCCACCCCACCCACCCTCTTCCCACCCCTCCCTTCCCCCTCTCCCTCCCTCTCCCCTCCCATACTTGTCAAGCCTCCTCTTCCCCTCTCCCACCCTTCGATGGACGTGGCATCGCAACCCCCACCTCACCCCACCTTCCCTTCCCTACACCCTACACTCCCCACCGCAGTCCCACCCCACTGGCGCAAGGGATATGTTGCCTGGTGTGAGCAGGTAGGAGGCCAGGAGGACCACAAAGGTAAGGCCACGGTGATAGCTAACACAGTGCCCAGCCTGGTCACCCTACCGCACGTGCACGCCCCTTGGTTGCAGGTCTAGTGGGCACCTCCCTTCCACTTCCCTTTCCCCTACACAACCACCCCCTCCCAGTTCATCCTCCCCCGCCCCCGCCCCCGCCCCCGCCCCCGCCCCCGCCCCCGCCCCCCGCCCCCGCCCCCACCCTCACCCATGCCCCCACCCACCCCAACCCATGCCCCCAACCCATGCCCCACCCACCCAAACCCATGCCCCTAACCCAACCCACCCCCGCCCAGCCCAACCCGGTTGAGCCTCCCGCCTCCCCACCTCCCGCCTCCCTGCCTCCCGCCTCCCCGTCTCCCGCCTCCCTGCCTCCCACCTCCCGCCTTCCACATCTACCCCCCCTCCCCGCCTTCACTCTTCCACTCCCCCCCCTTCCTAGCAGCAGTCATCAAGCAGCCAAAAGGTAGGTAGGTGCTACAGTGCCCCTACTATATCTGCTGCTGCGCCCCTGCTGCTGCTGCTGCTGCCCCCCTACTGCTGCTGCTGCTTCGCCCCAGCTGCTGCTGCTGCCCCCCTGCTGCTGCTGCTGCCCCCCTGCTGCTGCTGCTGCTGCGCCCCTGCTGCTGCTGCTGCCCCCCTGCTGCTGCTGCTGCCCCCCTGCTGCTGCTGCTGCTGCCCCCCTACTGCTGCTGCTGCTGCGCCCCTGCTGCTGCTGCTGCTGCCCCCCCGCTGCTGCTGCTGCTGCCCCCCTACTGCTGCTGCTGCTGCTGCTGCGCCCCTGCTGCTGCTGCTGCTGCCCCCCTGCTGCTGCTGCTGCCCCCCTGCTGCTGCTGCTGCTGCCCCCCTACTGCTGCTGCTGCTGCCCCCCTACTGCTGCTGCTGCCCCCCCCCCCTGCTGCTGCTGCCACCCATGCTGCTGCTGCCTACAGTACTGTAGGTGTCTACAGTACTGTAGGTGTCTACAGTACTGTAGGGTGTCTACAGTACTGTAGGTGTCTACAGTACTGTAGGGTGTCTACAGTACTGTAGGTGTCTACAGTACTGTAGGTGTCTACAGTACTGTAGGTGTCTACAGTACTGTAGATGTCTACAGTACTGTAGGTGTCTACAGTACTGTAGGATGTCTACAGTACTGTAGGTGTCTACAGTACTGTAGGATGTCTACAGTACTGTAGGTGTCTACAGTACTGTAGGATGTCTACAGTACTGTAGGTGTCTACAGTACTGTAGGATGTCTACAGTACTGTAGGTGTCTACAGTACTGTAGGATGTCTACAGTACTGTAGGTGTCTACAGTACTGTAGGTGTCTACAGTACTGTAGGTGTCTACAGTACTGTAGGTGTCTACAGTACTGTAGGTGTCTACAGTACTGTAGGTGTCTACAGTACTGTAGCTAGTCTACAGTACTGTAGGTGTCTACAGTACTGTAGGTGTCTACAGTATTGTAGGGGTCTACAGTACTGTAGAGGTCTACAGTACTGTAGGTGCCTTCCCCCCATGCATCCTTAACCCCCATGCCCCCTTCACCCCCATGCAGGAACAACTCAATGTAGCCCAAGCTCGTTTGCTATCCCGACAGTGCTATGCAAATGCGCTGACAACAAAGCGTGCCTATGTTGCCGAGCCCAGCCCAGCCCTGCCCAGCCCTACTCAGCCTCTAGGATTCGTTACCGACCCTGAGCCTAGCCCTTGTGTTAGGATAACAAGTGGTGATGTAATGATGTAGGCTAAGAGTCATGATGTAATGATGTGAGGTTAGATGTAATGATGGATGGTTGAGGGCCAACCGCAAACAACTTTTGGGGCAATCTCTGCCGCACTCGATATTACACGGGAGGGTGCGGTGCAGGAGGTTGTTGTGATTGCGGGGCATCATCAACATCCACAGCTTTGCGGGAGCTTGCAAGCCGAGGTACCCAGTACAACCGACAGAACGGACCTAGCTTGCGATAGAGACGGGCCCCGGCCTTAGACCTTACACGTATGTATGTAGCTCCCTATGGCGACCTTATTGCGTGGACACAACTTTCGGCACAAATACCCATATCGAGCTTGCGGGCCTACGCTTCGACGCCTCTCACTATTTATAGCACGCAGAAGCTGACGGTGCAATCGCGGTAACAATTGGTGGTTTGAATGTGGAGAACAGCATGGTACCCTATTTACAAGAGACCTTGTCAAATCTGACCTACAATACTGTAGATGTCTACAGTACTGTAGACACCTACAGTACTGTAGACATCTACAGTACTGTAGATATCTACAGTACTGTAGACATCTACAGTACTGTAGGTACCTACACTCCAACTGCTCACATACTCAGAATTTCAACAAGCGTCAAGGGGCGTTGGAGTCGCAAGGACAATCCGAGGCGAACCGCATCAAAAAACTACCCCCCTAGGATGACGAATATCTAAGGAGCGTCCCGGGCTGTATCATATTATATGATATATACATGATATTATATGATGTATACATTTTCATTATAAGCCCTGTTTCTGCAGCGCAATACGCCTGCGGGGACCCTTTGTCCCTCGCGCACTGGTCGTAACCGTGCGCGCTGAGGTTCGGGTGGCAGTTAGGCGGCAATTGGCGGGCAGTAATGGGAGTGTATCGTGCACCGGCATCATGGCTGACGCCGATGAGCCAGAGCAGATGTTTAACCGTGTTATGCTGCCATCAAGCGACCTGTTGCTACGAGCAAATTGCAACCTGCGATAACCTTGAGGTTCTGCGGTTACCAAGAGTCGAACTAGGGTCGCCAAGATGACTCCTAAGTGTATCATGATATGCCTAATAGTCCATATACGTGTATCATGAGATATCATGATACATGCCGCTCCCTACGAATATCCGCACTAATTTGCCTGTGTGCTGGCACCTGCTTCTTGGTCGGGCCAGAATCAGGCTCAGCACTGCACGGCAAATCTTGGAGTCACAGATCGTTTGATTTGCAATGTTCTATTCACAACCGACACCCTAGACGACACATAGCCTCAGCTTGAGCATCATTTCAATAATGTTGCCACTTGGGCCCCGGGGTGGGGCCCGTGGTTCATGCGATCCCCCAACATGGGGTCATGGTTTTTTCTAACATGTGGCTTGTAATCTTAAGCTTAGGGCGCGTTTCCAATGGACGGAGAAAAGAGAAAAGAGATCGCCCATGTGCATGAATTCAAACGCGTTTCCAATGGACGGAGAAAAGAGAGAAGAGATGCATGGAGGCCACTTTCCAGCCGCCGCCTACGCCTTCATTGATCTACACACGAGCTGCCCAGCAACATGGATAGCAGCAGCAGCAGCGGTTACAGCGGAAGTAGAGGCAGCGGTTTGACCCGGTTTGTTAAACAAGTTTAACAAGTTAAACAAAGGGAGAATGGTTCATATGGTATGGGAACAAGGACGCAATTGTCCCGTTAGCTGGGATGGTGGCAGGTATGATGGGGTCAAGCATCGCAGGCGCAAGTGCACAAAGTGCGCCGTGCAAGTCAGTCGTGCAAGTCAGTGCAGTTGTGCAAATCAGGCTGCGGGGCTTATCAGGCTAACTAGTCAAGCACTCTCCGCACTAGCGGGACTAGCTAAGTATGCTCCGGGGGGCTACAACTCTCTATGGCACTGCTCCGCGTTGAAATTGCGGTGCTCGTCAAACAGCTGATGCGCCCTCAGCTGATGCGCCCTCAGCAACAATACGGACGAGGACCATCTCCTGGGCATTTGTCCTCTTCATCAGCTCCTGCGGCTTAGGTGGCGACGCAGAAGCGGCAACGGGACATTGGCAACGGGACGTCAAACAGCGATGCCCTGGAGAAACAGCCCAGCCTAACCCAGCTCTCGCTGCGGCTCCGGTGCATAAGGTCACATCTCTCGGTCACATCTCTTTTTCTCCTGGGGGGGTCGGCAGATAATTCACACGGTTAGAAATCGGACAATACTCGGAATTTGTACATCAGCAAAAGGCCGAAAAGTTGGGGGCCCCAACCGCCAGCTCCGCCAGGCCGCAGCCGCACCCACCCGCAGCAAGACTCGCCCAGCGCGTTGCGGGGCAGCCAAAGAGCTGGCTCCCCTGCGCCCGCCCCCACCCCAACGCTGAACGCTGCTCAACAAAGCAATGCAGCCAGGTTACCCACGCCGAGAGCGGGGCGCAGGCCACACCGTAAAGTTCAGCATGGGCGGTGCTGCCCCGCTGCCAGCCCAGCCAGCCCAGCCAGCCCAGCCTATGCGAAGGCGAAACCGCCCTGGTCAGCCTGCTCCCCAGCGTGCGTCTCAATGTGCAACCCACGACCAGCCGGAGGTCTAGGACCGCCACATCCCAGCCCTGCCCCACCCCCTCCCAGCCCTGCCCCACCCCCTCCCAGCCCTGCCCCACCCCCTCCCAGCGCTGCCCCACCCCATCCCAGCCTGCGTGCCCCACCGCCCTGCCCAGCCCTGCCCCACCCCCTCCCAGCCCTGCCCCACCCCCTCCCAGCCTTGCGTTGCCCCTCCCCTCCCTGCCCAGCCTTGCCCCACCCCCTCCCAGCCCTGCCCCACCCCACCCCAGCCCTGCCCCACCCCCTCCCAGCCCTGCCTAGCCCCATCCCAGCCCTGCCCCACCCCTCCCAGCCTTGCGTTGCCCCATCCCTACCTGCCCAGCCCTGCCCCACCCCCTCCCAGCCCTGCCCCACCCCCTCCCAGCCCTGCCCCACCCCCTCCCAGCCCTGCCCCACCCCCTCCCAGCCCTGCCCCACCCCCTCCCAGCCCTGCCTAACCCCCTCCCAGCCCTGCCTACCCCTCCCAGCCCTGCCCCACCCCATCCCAGCCTTGCGTTGCCCCATCCCTACCTGCCCAGCCCTGCCCCCCCCCTCCCAGCCCTGCCCCACCCCCTCCCAGCCCTGCCCCACCCCCTCCCAGCCCTGCCCCACCCCCTCCCAGCCTTGCGTTGCCCCATCCGTCCCTGCCCAGCCTTGCCCCACCCCCTCCCAGCCCTGCCCTACCCCCTCCCAGCCTTGCGTTGCCCCTCCCCTCCCTGCCCAGCCCTGCCCCACCCCCTCCCAGCCCTGCCCCACCCCACCCCAGCCCTGCCCAACCCCCTCCCAGCCCTGCCTAACCCCATCCCAGCCCTGCCCCACCCCATCCCAGCCTTGCGTTGCCCCATCCCTACCTGCCCAGCCCTGCCCCACCCCCTCCCAGCCCTGCCCCACCCCCTCCCAGCCCTGCCCCACCCCCTCCCAGCCCTGCCCCACCCCCTCCCAGCCCTGCCCCACCCCCTCCCAGCCCTGCCTAACCCCCTCCCAGCCCTGCCCCACCCCCTCCCAGCCCTGCCCCACCCCATCCCAGCCTTGCGTTGCCCCATCCCTACCTGCCCAGCCCTGCCCCACCCCCTCCCAGCCCTGCCCCACCCCCTCCCAGCCCTGCCCCACCCCATCCCAGCCCTGCCCCACCCCCTCCCAGCCTTGCGTTGCCCCACCTCCCTGCCAGCCTTGCCCCACCCCCTCCCAGCCCTGCCCTGCCCAGCCTTGCGTTGCCCCTCCCCTCCCTGCCCAGCCCTGCCCCACCCCCTCCCAGCCCTGCCCCACCCCACCCCAGCCCTGCCCAACCCCCTCCCAGCCCTACCCCCCCAGCCTGCCCCAACCCCCCCAGCCCTGCCCCACCCCCTCCCAGCCCTGCCTTACCCCATCCCAGCCCTGCCCCACCCCCCCCCAGCCCTGCCCCACCCCCCCCCAGCCCTGCCCCACCCCCTCCCAGCCCTGCCCCATCCCCTCCCAGCCTTGCCCCACCCTGTTCTGCCCTGCCCTGCCCTGCCCTGCCCTGCCCTGCCCTGCCCTGCCCTGCCCTGCCCTGCCCTGCCCTGCCCTGCCCTGCCCTGCCCTGCCCTGCCCTGCCCTGCCCTGCCCTGCCCTGCCCTGCCCTGCCCTGCCCTGCCCTGCCCTGCCCTGCCCTGCCTGCCCTGCCCTGCCCTGCCCTGCCCTGCCCTGCCCTGCCCTGCCCTGCCCTGCCCTGCCCTGCCCTGCCCTGCCCTGCCCTGCCCTGCCCTGCCCTGCCCTGCCCTGCCCTGCCCTGCCCTGCCCTGCCCTGCCCTGCCCTGCCCTGCCCTGCCCTGCCTGCCGGTGTGTGGCAGTGCAGGCTGCAGGTGTGCTGCAATGCATGTGCAGCAGCAACAGCAGGCAGCAGTGCATGTGCTGGAGTGCATGAGCAGGAGCAGCAGCAGGCTGTAGTGCATGAGCAGCAGTGCAAGGACAGCAGCAGCAGTGTATGGGCAGCAGCAGCAGGCTGTAGGTGTGTGGCAGTGCAGGTTGCAGGTATGTTGCAGTGCATGGGCAGCTGCAGCAGCAGGCTGCAATGCATCAGCAGCCGTGCATGGGCAGCAGCAGGAGTGTATGGGCAGCAGCAGCAGGCTGTCGGTATGTGCCGTGCATGGGCAGCAGCAGCCGTGCATGAGCAGCAGCAGCAGCACCAGGCTAAAGTGCATGTGCTGCAGTGCATGAGCAGCGGCAGCAGCAACAGGCTGTAATGCATGACCAGCAGTGCAAGGACAGCAACATGTGCGGTGTGTGTCTGGTTGCATGCACAATGCTGGAGTGGCAACCCAACACTGCTACGACAGGGAAGATTATAAGGCATAGATCTGGCATGGTCTGCGGTGTTCTTGGTAGCTCCATGCAAATAAAGGCATGGAATTTGCGGTTGTTCAACCATGCCATTGCTTGTGTGGCCGCATATGGACACCACATTGATTGTGTAAGACAATTTCCCAATACAATAGACCTAGCGTCCTTGACCGTGCCAGTTGCAGCGTCGATGTAATACCGCGTGGTGGCATATGGTTGGATTTTGTGCGGATCACTGCCAGGCTTGCACTTGCTAAGCATGACCGTGATGCATACATGCAAAGGGGGTATGTAGCAGGTGGCTACCACGTTTGCGGCATTAGCGCATCACCGCGTGGTGGTGTTGTACATACAAGGGGCATGTGGCGCACCACACCCTAGCATGTGGCTGAATCTGGTGAGCCTCCACTATAGGTACCATCCGTAGTCCAGCTAGCTGTGACACATTGGGTGTAGATCACTGCCAAGCCTGCACTTGCTAAGCATGACCGTGATGCATACATGCAAAAGGGGTATGTAGCAGGTGGCTACCACGTTTGCGGCATTAGCGCATCACTGCATGGTGGTGTTGTACATACAAGGGGCATGTGGCGCACCACACCCTAGCATGTGGCTGAATCTGGTGAGCCTCCACTATAGGTACCATCCGTAGTCCAGCTAGCTGTGACACATTGGGTGTAGATCACTGCCAAGCCTGCACTTGTTAGCATGACCGTGATGCATACATGCAAAGGGGGTATGTAGCAGGTGGCTACCACGTTTGCGGCCTTAGCGCATCACCGCGTGGTGGTGTTGTACATACAAGGGGCGTAGGTATCACATATGACGAGGATACACGGCTGATATCCACCACCGTTTTCTTCATTACATCTTGACCATTCACAGCTTACAAACCACGTTGTGTGGCATGGAATTGAACGGAAGATTAGGACAGCCTTTTGAAAGCTTTTGTACCATGCAACATTCTTCTTACATGGGCCCTGACTGCACTGATGGGCTCTGACTGATGGGCACTGACTGGGCACTGATGGGCTCTGACTGCCACACACCTACAGCCTGCTGCTGCTGTCTATGCACTGCTCATGCACTACAGCCTGCTGCTCTTGCTGCTGCTCATGCACCGCAACCCACCTACAACCTGCTGCTGCTGCTCATGCATTGCAGCACATGCACTGCAGCCTGCTGCTGCTGCTCATGCATTGCAGCACACCTGCAGCCTGCTCCTACCTGCAGCCTGCACTGCCACACACCTACAGCCTGCTGCTGCTGCCCATACACTCCTGCTGCTGCGCATGCACTGCTGCTCATGCACTACAGCCTGCTGCTGCTGTTGCTCATGCACTCCAGCCTATGCACAGCTGCCTGCTGCTGCTACTGCTCATGCATTGCAGCACACCTGCAGCCTGCACTGCCACACACCTACAGGCAGGGCAGGGCAGGGCAGGGCAGGGCAGGACAGGGCAGGGCAGGGCAGGGCAGGGCAGGGCAGGGCAGGGCAGGGCAGGGCAGGGCAGGGCAGGGCAGGGCAGGGCAGGGCAGGGCAGGGCAGGGCTGGGAGGGGGGGGGGAGGGCAGGGCTGGGAGGGGGTGGGGCAGGGCAGGGCAGGGCAGGGCTGGGCTGGGAGGGGGTGGGGGAGGGCAGGGCTAGGGAGGGGCAACGCAAGGCTGGGAGGGGGTGGGGCAGGGCTGGGCAGGAAGGGGTGGGGCAGGGCGGGGCAGGGAGGGATGGGGCAACGCAAGGCTGGGAGGGGGTGGGGCAGGGCTGGGAGGGGGTGGGGCAAGGCTGGGAGGGGGTGGGGCAGGGCTGGGAGGGGGTGGGGCAGGGCTGGGCAGGAAGGGGAGGGGCAACGCAAGGCTGGGAGGGGGTTGGGTAGGGCTGGGAGGGGGTGGGGCAGGGCTGGGAGGGGGCGGGGCAGGGCTGGGCAGGGAGGGGAGGTACAACGCAAGGCTGGGAGGGGGTGGGGCAGGGCTGGGAGGGGGTGGGCGGGGCAGGGCAGGGAGGGGAGGGGCAACGCAAGGCTGGGAGGGGGTGGGCCGGGGCTGGGCAGGGAGGGGAGGGGCAACGCAAGGCTGGGAGTGGGTGGGGCAGGGCTGGGAGGGGGTGGGCCGGGGCTGGGCAGGGAGGGGAGGGGCAACGCAAGGCTGGGAGGGGGTGGGGCAGGGCTGGGAGGGGTGGGGCAGGGCTGGGCAGGGAGGGGAGGTGCAACGCAAGGCTGGGAGGGGGTGGGGCAGGGCTGGGAGGGGGTGGGGCAGGGCTGGGAGGGGGCGGGGCAGGGCTGGGCAGGGAGGGGAGGGGCAACGCAAGGCTGGGAGGGGGTGGGGCAGGGCTGGGATGGGGCAGGGCTGGGCAGGGAGGTGGAGGCAAGGGCTGGGATGGGGTGGGGCAGGGCTGGGAGGGGGTGGGGCAGGGCTGGGATGTGGCGGTCCTAGACCTCCGGCTGGTCGTGGGTTGCACATTGAGACGCACGCTGGGGAGCAGGCTGACCAGGGCGGTTTCGCCTTCGCATAGGCTGGGCTGGCTGGGCTGGCTGGGCTGGCAGCGGGGCAGCACCGCCCATGCTGAACTTTACGGTGTGGCCTGCGCCCCGCTCTCGGCGTGGGTAACCTGGCTGCATTGCTTTGTTGAGCAGCGTTCAGCGTTGGGGTGGGGGCGGGCGCAGGGGAGCCAGCTCTTTGGCTGCCCCGCAACGCGCTGGGCGAGTCTTGCTGCGGGTGGGTGCGGCTGCGGCCTGGCGGAGCTGGCGGTTGGGGCCCCCAACTTTTCGGCCTTTTGCTGATGTACAAATTCCGAGTATTGTCCGATTTCTAACCGTGTGAATTATCTGGGGGTCGGCCTGGAGGACCCTAGCGGAGAAAAAGAGATGAAATGGAGCTCACTCTAGGAGAGTTATTCGTCTCTATCTCCGCGCATTGGAAACGGGAGAAAAGAGATCCGGACCGTTGGCGGCAGTTAGAGGGACATGGGCTGGCGGCGATCTCTTTTTCTCTTTCTCTTTCTCTCTTTTTCTCTTTCTCTCTCCGATCTCTTTTCTCTTTCTCTCCGTGCATTGGAAACGCGCCCTTAGAATAGTGTGCGCCCCCTGGGGGCGTGTACTCATAGCCTAGTTACATGCTAGGTGTGGCATCAGCTTACAATAGGTCATGATAGGTGGCGTGGTAAAAAGGTCGGCTGTGACGCGCCTGTTGACATGTTAGCATGGGTAAGATTGTCGAATAGACCACCGCAGGACATCGCGCTTGGGCTAGCCTGCTCTACAGCTTAAGGCTGAGTTTGTGCCGCTGGCTTCTAGTTCGGCCTCGAAGCTGGTGGGCTGAGATGTGGAAGTTAAGAAGGACAGAGTCCGTCATGTGAGAGACCTCAGGTGCATTTGCATTGTAGGAGTGGCCAGTACATAGCTGTCCTCACACTGCCACCACATGCCATCCCATCAGGTTGCAACTTGCAAGCAGCCATGCCAAGGTTTAGCCACCCACACAAAGGGCGTGTTGTGTGGCTAGTAAACCTGTCAGGGCACTTGGGCCAGTGCGTGCTCTGTTGCAGATCCACTGCCCCATGCGTATCCAGGCAGTCGAGAGCATGGGTAGTTGTGGTACGCACCAAGGGGAGGATGGGGTGGAGACGGCATGGCAGATGCGTTGCCAGGCTCTGCACCATCAGGATAGCCTCGCTCGTGCCCAGTATGGGGCCAGCAGGTCTTATTTGCAGTTGTGTGCAGTCGTCTGATATTGTGCCCACAACGACAGCAGGTTGCAGAGGGAGCAGCATCCTACTACCGGGGCAACACCAGCAAGGAGGGAAAGGTTTGCCGGCTCTGGGAGATGTGCTATCGGGGGCTGCCCGCCACAATGGGGCTGCCCACAATGCCACAATGGGGCTGCCCAGGGCCCGTCAGCAGCGAAAGGCAGGACTGCAGGGTTAGCATGCTGGGCTGGCACATGAGGTTGCATCCGGCCTGCGGAAATGTTCAGCTAATGCAGAAAATCCACTGGCGAAGGCGTACTGCATAGCTTTACAATTTGGGCTAGGAAGCGTACTGAAACACCTTACACAAATAAGTTTTCTGGCCGGGCTGTGCCAGGCTGGCGGCAGGGAATGCGGGCGGCAGGGACTTTGTCCACGTCATCATTCCGCCAACCACAACGAGAGCGTTACAATAGCATTAGACTAGGGAGGGCCACTTGCAGTACCTGGCATAAATCGCGGGATTGGGGTCAGGCCGTCCTGTATTCTATCCTCCTGTGGAGCCCCTACACTTCTCCACAGGAGTCAGAGACCGGTGTGTGTCCCTAACCTAGGTCCCTAACCCTAGGAGTCGATAGAGCCCTATCCTACCCTATGCACACTCTATCGCACACACATCCCCTTTGTAAGGGGCAATCGTATTGTTTGTTTCATTTGAAATTATTTCGCTCATGGCATGACACACATGTCGCTATCGCTGCCGCTGGTGCCGCCGCTGCCACTTCCGCAGCAGGCCTTTGTCGCGCACGCACACCCACTCCTGGCCTGGCACATCGTCGACGGTGTTGCAGTCGTGCGGATAGCGAGGTACAGCGTCGAGCTCGTCGTGGAGGTCCGGGTACGCGGCCAACACAGCCACCACAGCAGCGCTGGGCCGAGAGTGCAAGCCGGGAGGGGGCACACCGCGGCCGAGCTGCAGGAACAGATTACGCTCCGCAAAGTCCGGGATGACCGCGTCCTCAGCAGGGATTTCCTCCAAGAGCTCCTGGCCGTCCGCAAGTACAGTGATGCGTGTGAAGCATTCCCGCACCATGAGGCCCAACAGCAAGCTGGCGAGCAGCGCCCTCTTGCTGCAGGCCTCCACCCAAAGCACAAGTTGGTCGTAGAGCCGCGCCTCCACCACTTCGGACGGCACGACCGCGCCCTCCTCTAACCCCGAAGCGGACACACCCCTCATCAAGGTGTGCAGCTTACACTTCTTTGCGTGCCATGTGTTGTTGTGGTTGTGGGCCCAGTGCGCTGCACCGTTGGCCTGCGGTCACCCCGGCCATTGGCCATGCCAATCCGTGCCAGGCCTGCGCATCGCACCACGCCCTAGTGGAGGATAGCGAAGGCTATCGCGGTAACTCGCGCGCGCTAAAACTCGCGTTTTAGGCTGAAGCCTTGTCCCAGTACACCGCCCGCCATTCCCGCGGACTGTGAACATGGTCGCTCGCTACAGCCTGGGGCTCAACGGGGTGCCACCGTACGTGGGTCGCAGGTCGAAGCGCAAGATTCCCTGGGTTGGGTCGGGACCCCTCATGGCCCGGGCCCTTCCTGACACCTGGCGCGAGACCTGCCTAACCTTCCCTCCAAGCAAGCAGAGCATATCACTAAGGTGTCAGCAGCACCGTGCGTGGACATTAATTCGCTACCGTGCACTCTGCTGAAACCTTGACCCCATCATTTCGGGGCTTCTGTCAAGACCATCTGTCAAAACTTTTTGGCCTTTGGTCCTTTCCACGTGCTTCCACATTTCACTGATAGCTGGGCGGGTCTATATTCCGGGATGAACCCCAGGCAAGCTCCATCACCTTGTGTGGTACATACAATGACAAAATGTGGCAGAGGGTGGATTTGGCATGGGGCAATCTCATCATAGGAGGCGATTGGCGGCACCCTGTGTTCATCCCCGACGGGTTGGACCCTGTGCCGCCGTTAGGCGCCCTCATTGCTACCTTTCTCGCACTGTGCGCGAAATTGATACCGAAATATGCGATGAGCCCTCCTGGACCCCGACGCCGCGCCCTCCTGGAACGCCACAAAGCGATACGTGCCAAGCTGGTAAGTGGTGGCAATGGCAGTGGCGGACACCTCCATTGTGGCGGAATCCACCATTGTGGCGGGAACCCATACCTTAACATCCTCCTCCTCCATCCTACACCCTGCAGAGCCCTACCGAGCTGCCAGCCCTTGAAACAGCCCTTGCAACACCACAACAGTCAAGCAGGGGTGCCAGCACATGGGGCCATAAGCGCCCACGCACCTGCCTTGGCCGGGGCGCCCAGCAGCAGCTGAGCATGGACCAGCAGGAGCTGCAGGGTGCCCAGCACCAGCTGGCTCAGGACCAGCAGCAGCTGCAGGATGCCCAACGCCAGCTGAGCCTGAATCAGCAGGAGCTGCAGGGTGCCCAGCACCAGCTGGCTCAGGACCAGCAGCAGCTGCATTTGTTGAGAAGTGTGCTGAGCTTGACCCTGATGCCCACAGGCTGCTTCGCACCATCACTGGGTCACGGGCCATGCATGCAATGTTCTTCCCTGCAGATGGGGTTGCGCCCATGTGGTCTGAGACTGCATGTGCGTCCAAGCCACAGCAGTGCATGTGTCATGGAGCATCTACCCTGAGCAGCATACCCATGTTTGGACGTGTGACACTGGCAAGTGACAAGAAGGAAGATGCTGAGTGCTTGAGGCTGCTGCATGCACGGGCACCACACATTGCAAGCGCCCACATGACCTTGAATGTGCATCTGTTGAAGGAGTATGCACGGGAGTGCTTGGGCTGGAAGGGCAAGAGGTTGACGCAGAAGAAGCCATGGTGGGAGCAAGAGATGGAGGAGGATCAGTTGGCTGAAGTGGGGGTTGACGAGGCAGATGAAATGTAAGGCCAAGCACTTTCGATTGAAACCAGCAGCACCAACTGAGCCAGAATAGCACGAACTGAGCCGATAAAGCCGATTAAGCCAATGGCAAAAAAATGCCATGCGCCCAACTTGCACAGTTTCAGCTAAGCGTGGCGTGACTCAGTCTCGTGGTGTAATGACATGGCTCGGTAGCATGGCGCACTGCGATGGCCTACTCCGCAGTACTGCGAGGCTGCCTCCATGGTGCGAACTTTGCTACGGACGCCACGGAGCGCTTCGCCACCCTGCTCTTGTAGGTGGGTCGCTGCTTGTTTGCGCTATCTCAAGTTTCGACCTGGTGGCGGGCGGTGTACTGGGACTTTTTTTTTTTTTTTTTTTTTTTGCATGCGAGAATTACAGGCAAACTAGAAAAAGAACCAAAGAGGAGGAAAACGAGGATGAACAAAGCAAAGAAGGCAGCGCCGTCTGAAGAGAAAAAAAGAGGGAAAGCCAAACAAGACTGAAGCAACCCAAACAAAGACCACGTCCAAAACGTTTAACACCCTCTCTCTCTAGGAAAAGACGCCCTGCACTCGCCCTACACACCCCCACGCCCCCTCCCAACACCACCCCCACTCCCAACACAGCTCCGCCCCCCCCATGTCAAGAACCCTAACCTCAGCCCTCCAGCGACTAGACCCTACAAACACTCTACGCCCCCTCCACAACCCCTCTGAACACTACCCCCACGCCCGACCCAGCCCCAACCCCCAAGTAACTACCCCTAACCTCAACCTCCACACGAAGAGACCCAGAACGCTCACAAGGCCCTAGAAACCCCTGGTACCACTCCCAAACCAAAAGAAGCCCCCCCCCCTCCTAACCCCCCCTACTCAACCCACCCCAACCGACCCTGCAGCTCCTCAGACCACAGACCCCGAACGGCAGAGCCACAACCAACGGGCACCCCCTCCTCCTAAAACCCCCCTGGAGACAGGCCGGAGGCGAACCGCGTTCACGGCGGGCTAGCGTCCAAAGGCGGGGGAAGGGGAGCGGGGATGGGCCACTCTAGGGAGAGACGCACGAACAACTCCGGGGCGAGGGGCGGACGCCGCTGCTGGCGAGAGAACCACCCCCCTGAGGCGGCTGGCCACAGCTGGTCGAAAGACCCCTCTGCAAGCTGCGGGTCCCTCCCTTTGAACCAGGTGGAAGGGACCGTGCCCCCTAGGCCCACGCGAATGTCCCTCCCCACCCGGAACCAGTCTCTCTTGACGGCGGCGGACAGGGTGAGGATAACCTCTTGCGCCACTCTCCTAGCTATCGCCTCCGGCTGCAGGGCTGAGGCGGGGCCGATCGTGCGAAGACGCCACACTGTCCCGAGGTAGGCCACACGAAGGCGGCGCCACAACAGAGGATCGGGGGGGGTGAAAGAGGGTGCCTCGCCGCGGGTAGGGCGCCCGGTAAGGAGCAGGAGGGCATCACCGGAGGGGGGACGAGTGCCTGTAAGGCTGCCATACACGTCCAACACCCATTCCCACGCGGGGGCCACGCAGGGGAAGGTGAGGAAGGCATGAGAGAGGGTCTCCAGCGGCCCTGCCTGACAGAGCCGGCAAGCAAAGGAGCTGGGCCCCGCAGCCTCGCCAAGGACGTGGCCCCACATGGCCCCCACCATGAGGCTGCCGTGAAGGATCCGCCAAGCGACAACGACGTGCTCCCGGCGGAGAGTAGGGTCCAACAGCTCCTGCCACACCTCCAGGCAAGGCTGGCCGGACTGGTCTTGCCGACCAGGCGTGAGCGGGTCTCCCTCAACGTCTCGGTTGCGGGTGCGCCTGCCAGCCTGCCTCGGCTGGCGCAGAGCCTCAAGCTGGCGCTGAGCCTGCACCGCTGCCCTGTCGACTGGGGTGGGACGTTGTCGAGGGCTAGCCCTCCAGGCCTGCCAGCGAGGGGGGGGGGAGCCAAGCCTCTCCTGGACGTGCCAACTACCCACATCCCTACCCTCTAGCTCCCTGTCCCTCTGAGCCTGCCTCTCAGCCGCGTGGGCAGCAGACTCTTGCCACCGCTGCTCTAGGACCCTAAGGCCATCCCCACCCACAACTCTCTCTGACGCAGCCCCCGCTTCCTGTAAGGGCCGTGGGCCCCAAAGCAGCGGCCAGAGGCCTCCACGAGGGGGGTAGCGAGGGTCTGAGCTAGCCTGTTTAAGCTGGAGGAGGCGAGCTCGTGCGCGCTTGACGGAGAACTGCAGGATGGACGTGGTGCCCAAGCCCCAAACCTGAGGGTCTAGTTGCACTTGGTCCCAGGGCCCGAGCAACCACTCCTCCTTCGGCCACCTACTGTGAGGGGTCCCCTCCACCTCCCTCCACCCCCCCTCCTCCCCACCACGCCCCTCCCCCGCTCCTGTCCTCGCCCATTGCCCCGCACCCTACCACGACCCTGCTCTTGGCCCTGAGGAGCTAAAGGGTCAGCTCCCGCTTGCGCGAAAGGGAGAGGGCGCAGATGCCTGGCCCGCTCTGCCACGGTCAGCCGGTAGCTGGGCTTGTCGAGCAGAACCACTGCTGCAGGCACCCAGCAAGCCCCAGGCTCGGGCAGAACGGCACCCAACGGGCCCTCACCCTCTACAAAGGGTTCGAGCCTGCCCGAGGGGCCCACCCAGTGGGTGGGCTGCTGGGAAGGGGAGCGCCTCACAAGGAAGCCTCTGCTCGCCCTCACGCATTCCCACTCCGATGGGGGAGGCTGATGGGTGTCCACCACCCGTTGCCAGGCCTCTGGTAGGGTGGCCCTCACATAGTCCGCCTCCCACCTCACGGCGGCTTGGTGGGCTGCCGAGCTGAACGCAGAGCTGTGCCGGTGGAGGGCTTCCCACACATGCCGAATGTGGGTCCACCGTTTGGCCTCCGCTGCCAGGGGGTCCCTACCCAGCACCGCCCCTGGCTGAAGACGGACTTGCGCGTTAAACCACAAGGGCTCTGCCCGAGTGAAACTGTTGCGCAGCTGGATCTACTATGCGGTGCGGGAAGAGCTCTGCCATGGCCGCAATGTGGGCCTGAAGACGAGGGCTGGTGGACCGCGAGGGGGAAGCTGAGGGCTTGGTGATAACCCAGGTGCTGAGGCTGTGAAGCGGGTCGGCTAGCAGGCTGTGCACCAAGGGCTGCCAGGGCCGCACCCGGGGAGACCACAACTGGGCTAACATCTTGGCCAGCATGGCGGTGCTCGTGACTGCAAGGTCTGGGTAGCCTAGCCCTCCCTCCCTCCGGGGCATGGCGCAGATGTCCTCCCGCGGGTACAGGCGACTCATGTTGGGGCTGCGCTCTTGGGGAAGGTCAGACATAGCTACGAAGCGCTTGACAGCCTTGGCCATAGCCTTCCCATGAGCAGCTGAGGGCTTGATGAAGGCCATTTGGTAGATAGGCTTGGAGGCTAAGCACTGCTGGGCCACTTGTACCCGGCCCAACAGGTTGAGGCCTTGGGGAGTCCAAGAGAGGGACGCTGCCGTCATGGCTGCTGCAGAGCCCCCGAACGCTGCCTCACTGGAGACTCCGTCACAGACAGCCCCAAGCGGCACGCCCAAATGCCGCACCGGCACCCCTTCCCGCGTGGCTGGGATGCCGATGCTGGGCCCTCGGCTCTCACTCAGAGGCTTAGGCCCACGAGCCTGCTGCTGCCTCTCCCGCCTGCCATGCTCCTCCCCTCCTCGAGGCTCCCCCCCCCCTGCCCCCAGCTCAAGCCTCCCATCCGCCTCCCCGGTCCCCCGCTCGTGAGCTCCCGCCCCCCCCCCCGCCCAACCCTGCTGTCCTTGCTGCAACTCCTGCTGGGCGCACGGTAGGGCTTGACTTTTGCCCATGCTCAGGGCAGGGCCCCCAGCGGCGCGAAACACCTCCAGAGCCTCCACCACCACCGCCCCGTCCTTGACCCTGTCTAGCACTGTAATGGTGATGTCGTCGGCGTACTCCTTAGAGGGCAGGGTGGGTTGTAGGGTGGCCATGTGCGAGGCCAGGGGGCTGAAAGGGATGGAGGGATGGAGCCGACCTGCCAGCTGCAGCGAGCTAAGGTAGCTGACGAGCGGTTGGAGCACGATGCACCAATACAAAGGCGAGGCCCCACTGCCTTGCAGAAGCCCTGACTCCAGGGGGAAGCTGTTAGTGAGATGACCGTTCACCAAAACTTGGCTGGTAGCCCCCCGGTGCAGGATCTGCGCCCACCGCACGTGGCCATCCTGACGGAAACTCATGGCCTCCATCGTAGCTTGTAGCAGATCCCAGGAGACGTTGTCATAGGCCCCCGCTAGGTCCAAAAGGAGAAGCCAGGCTGGGCTGCCCCGCTGTCTGAGGTACTCCAGCAGGCTGAGGTGAAACTGCACATTGTCGCTGATGTCCCGCCCTAGGATGAAGGCTGATTGGGAAGGGGACACTAGGAGGTCAAGAGGCCGCTGCAACCGGTCCTCCAGCGCCCGGGCCACCAACCGCACATCGCAATTGAGCAAGGTAATGGGCCGATAGCCAGACACTTGGTCCCTTGGCTTGCCGGCTTTGGGAACTAGGGTGACCAGGCCAGTGAGGAACTCTGCTAGGGGGGCTGGGCTGGACGTGTCCGCCAAGGCCTCACGGAGCATGGCCATAAGCGGGGGGCGGAGCAGGGGCCACAGCCGGTCGTACACCTCCATAGGCAACCCATCCTTCCCTGGGGCTTTGCTGTGGGCGCAGCCCTGGAGGGCGCGGCCTAGCTCCTCTTCTGACAGCATGGGGTCCCCCCCCGGCCCCTCGCTGCTGTCGGCTTGGGTGGGAGTGAGGCGGGAGGTGAGGCTGGCTAGGAGGGTTGCTCGAGCGGCAGGGACAACTGGTTTGGCCGCATAGACCCCGAGGGGAGAGGCAGCGGAGAAGTGCGATTGGAAGGCATGACAGGCAGCTTGGACGCCGTGGGTGGTGGTAAGGTCAGCCACTTGGTCCGGCAGGTCAGGGAGGTGAAGGGAAGTGATCAGAGTTGGGGTGTGTGCTGAGTGGTGGCGGTGGTAAAAATAAAAGGAAGAGGAGTCACCGTAGACCTGGTCCAGGACAGCGCTGGCTTGCATGGAACGTTGCGCTGCCTCAGCCCGGTCTGTGACCCCCACGAGCGCCGTGGCCTCGCCCACCACAACGGCTGCCTGAAGCGCTGCCTCCCTGAGCTGCTCTACCTCCAGCAACTGTTGCACCAAGTGGGTCCGGGCTGCATGGGCTGCTCTCTCCCTGGCTTGCTGGAGGGCACGCTGGGCACGGCGACGGTCTCGGATACACCGCTGGGCGTGAAGAGCTAGCCCCTGCTTGATATGTGCCCACCGTGCTCTGTGCAGATCTCTCGGCAGGGGGCTTGGGAGGCTGGACAGCTGGGCTGCATGGCTAGCTGCCTCTCTTAGCAGAAAGCTCTGTAGGCGGTCCATCATGTCCGGGTCGTCAAGGTAAGCAGGGTGCAGCTGCCAGGGGGCTGGGGCGGTGAGGGGGAGGTTAGGGGGGCACACAGCCAGGGAGACGGCAGCGTGATCTGTGTGCACTGGCTTAAGGCCCAGGATGGAGCTGTCCAGCTGCCACTCCACTAGCTCGGCCGAAATGTACCAACGGTCAAGCCGTCCCCCCGTTTGGCAAGGGGTGCTGAAGTGGGTGAAGTCGCGGGTACCAGGACGTAGGTGGCGCCAGGCATCGACTAGGCCCCGCTCTGTAACCAGCTCCTGCAGCTGCTGGGCCCCTTGGCCCCTGCTGCCCAACCAACCCACAGGGAGAGCGGTGTTCCCCCCCCGGGGTGTGCCCACCTTGTCCTCAGGGGAAAGAATACAGTTGAAATCACCGCCCATGATGACAAGCCTCCGTTCAGAAGCAAGGGGAAGGCAAGCCGGGAGGCAGGAGCTGAAGAAAGTTGCGCGTTGTGACGCTTGGGCTGGGGCATAAACGCACACGAGCGAGGCTGGCCTGCCTGCCAACTCCGCGTCCACCCTCAGAACCCGCCCCTGGGCCCCGGCCACTTGGAGATGCACCTGGCTGCAACCAACCAGGATGGTAGAGGGCTTAAAGAGGGCTAGGCAACCCTGGGAGTGGCCGGTACCTGGGGTGTAGAACCAAAGCCCCCTCCAGCAAGGCTTGGCCCCCGTGGCCGACTCTGCCCACTGCCACACACACTCCGCCCGGTGGCACTCTTGCAGGAAAAACACCTGGGCGGGGCTGTCCGCTGCCCAGTCCAGGATGGCTTGAAACTTGTGGGGGTGAGTCAGGCCTTGGACGTTCAGAGTGACTGCCTCAAAGAAGGCGGCCACCCCTGGGCGCTGCATGGTTAGTCTTGGTTTGCCCCCGCGCGGGCTACGCGTGCTGGATCAAAGAGGCGTTGCCATGTGGGGTTGTGGCTGACACCCGGGACGGTGGCTGGGGGGCTGAGGGTAGGGGAAGGGAGGGGGGTGCATGTGGTGGGGGGACGGTGAGAGGTGGGGCCCACTGGGCGAGCCAATCCCCGGGGAGTGGAGGCACCGCTGTTGGGAAGGGACTGCCACTCGCTGTCGTCTCCATCCTCGCTGCTCACGAGGGACTCCAAATCGGAGAGAACTCCAAATCTGGTCCCTAGAGGGGCATAGGGGCCAGGGTGCTCAGGGGGGAAGGTAGGCGAGGGGCAACCTGAGGGGGAGGGGGATTGCCTGGGGTAAGGAGGGGGCGGGGTGGGGGTGGACTCCCGGGGCAAGGAAGCTTGGAGAGGAGGTTTGGAGGTAGTGGTTGGGGGGAGGTGAGGGGAGGGGAGAGAGAAAAGGAGGTGGGAGGGACGCCAGGAAAGCTTGAGCCCCCTTGAGCTGCCCTGCCTATCCAGCAAAGCGGCCTCAGCCCTAGGCCCCGCACTAGTCCCCGGCGGTAAGCCCACACGCAAACGTTTGGACGGGGAGCCGGTGACACTGTGAGCGGCAAGGTGCTCCCCCACCTCTGTAGCACTCCCAGGAGGGGCTGACCTGCTGACAAGGCCAAGGTCTTCATTGAGGTGCAGGGCCCCCGGGCGAGATCGTTTGGGTTGACGACCGACATGTTGGGAGGGTGGAGACGAGGGTGGATGGGAGGGGGGGGCCGGGGCGACAGGACCTGTCAGCTGCTGCTGGCACTGAGCTCCTTGTGGATAGGGAAGAGGAGAGGTGCGCTGGGTGGGGAGGGGCATGGAGTGCCTGAGGGGGTATTGGGTGGCCGGAACCGCTTGAAAGAACTGGCTTTGGGAGTGACCAGCAACCTCTGGTCCCACCAAGTAGGAGGCTGGAGATGAGCGTGGTGATGTGGGGGCGATGGGCGGGTTAAGGGGGGGTGGCACCACCTGGCCTACCTGCCGTGGCGGGGAGCTCAACGGCTGTGCTAGGTCCTCAACCCCAGCCTTGGTGCCTCCCGAAGCAGCGCTAAGCAGAGAGTGTGTCGGGGGTGTGTGGGGTGGGCGAGAGATGCCCGCTACACCGCCACGGCCAGGGGGGGGTGAGAGAGCATGGCCCTGCCTGAGGGCAACCCAACCCTTAACCTGGGCCCCACCCTTCTCACTCGCCTTGGCTGAGGGCAAGGGGCCCCAGGAGGGGTCAAAGCGGGGAGGTCGTGACCTAGAGTGAGCGATGGCATCGGGTGAGTTGGGAGAGGGGGTAGAGACGGCCTGGCTTGCCAGCTGGTGCTGGCTGTGGGACCCCTGAGCATGACCTGCCCCCTCCGCCCCAGCCGGGCCATCCCCCGCTGTGGTGCGCTGGGGGGGGGTGGCAGCAGGTGGGTGTGGAGGGGGGGCTGGGGCGGCCTGGCCTGCCAGCTGCTGCTGGCTGTGGGACCCCTGAGCATGACCTGCCCCCTCCGCCCCAGCCGGGCCACCCCCCGCTGTGGTGCGCTGGGGGGGGGTGGCAGCAGGTGGGTGTGGAGGGGGGGCTGGGGCGGCCTGGCCTGCCAGCTGCTGCTGGCTGTGGGACCCCTGAGCATGACCTGCCCCCTCCGCCCCAGCCGGGCCACCCCCCGCTGTGGTGCGCTGGGGGGGGGTGGCAGCAGGTGGGTGTGGAGGGGGGGCTGGGGCGGCCTGGCCTGCCAGCTGCTGCTGGCTGTGGGACCCCTGAGCATGACCTGCCCCCTCCGCCCCAGCCGGGCCACCCCCCGCTGTGGTGCGCTGGGGGGGGGTGGCAGCAGGTGGGTGTGGAGGGGGGGCTGGGGCGGCCTGGCCTGCCAGCTGCTGCTGGCTGTGGGACCCCTGAGCATGACCTGCCCCCTCCGCCCCAGCCGGGCCACCCCCCGCTGTGGTGCGCTGGGAAAGAGAAGCAGTGGGTGGGTGAGGAGGAGCGTGGGTAAGGGTAACCCTGCTTCTAGCTGTGGGGCCCGGGTGGCGGAGGGTACCGTCCTCTCCCCAGACCTGGATCCACCCCCTCCTCCCCCTGGGGTTGGAGAGGTCTCTGGGGAGGGCTGAGAGGGAGCTGTCGCCGGTGGGAGGGAAGACTAGGGCCTCTACCAAATCCCCACACCCTATGAGGGACCCTGCCAAAGGGCTGGATTTGGGGTGTGCCCCTAGCCTCTCGCTGAAAACTAGAACTGAGTCTGGCAGGAGGCCCTCTGGCAAACCGTCCCCACTGACCTCACTGACAGAGTACCCAGCTGCGGCCAGGAGGGCTGCTGTGAGCCCTTGCTTAGCTCCCTCCGGGTAGTGAAGGTGGAGGACCAGCTTGATGGAACCTGGAGGGGGGCCGCTGGGTAGGGGCACCATAGGCACTCTGAAAGCCTGACCCAGAAAAGCAACCTGCATAAAAGGCTGGGCCAGGAGGTGACCATGCAGGTGCCTCCCCTGCATGGAAGAGTGGTCATGGAAGAGGTGGAGGGCATGCGAGGGGTGATCTGGCGGCTGGGACGCTGCCAGGGAGGCTACAGCCTGACCATGCTGAGCTGCGTACTCTTGCATAGCTAGCGCGCATGCCTCCGCAAAACCAGCTACTGAGGCCGGCTGCAGCTGATGTTGCTGCACCAGGCGCATAGCTGTGGCTCCCACTTGCATGGCCCAAACAACGGCAGGGCTAAAGAACTCCCTGGTAGGCTGACGCTGCAGAAGTGAGCCTTGGGAGCTGGCTACCCGGGCCAGAGCTGATGACATCCGGGATTGCATGGAGGTCCGCAGCAGAGGCCTGGCACAAAGCAAGATGGGAGGGTCAGCAGGGCACCAGCAAAGGAGGTGCCACACTGGTGAGCCACTTAGCTCAGCAGTCCCCCCACTCCGGCAAATTAAGGCCTGGCTGGCTTGGAAAACTTAAGAGTTCAGCTCTGAAACTTAGTATGTAGGCTGCTGTGACCTAGGGGATGACAAGACTCTCTTGGGTCAAAGTGTAATTCTCAGTCCTTGGGGAGTTGCTGGACCAGGTGTTGGGCTGTGACCCTGATTTTGGCTAAGGGAGTTGGCACCGAGTGACCAAAGTGACTTTTCATGAAATGTGAGTATGAGCGATTGTAGAGGATGGTTACAGCTGCCCAACCCAGTAGGTGGCATGCCAAAAGTCCCAGCCAGTGATGAGCTATGGCCCCTTGTAGGTGACCCTACGGAGGGTCAAGTACCCCGCTTGGCCGAAGTGGAGGTGACTTGACCCTCCGCAGGGTCAGAGGTGACCCTCCGCAGGGTTTTGTGACCCTCCGCAGGGTCAGACGTGACCCTCCACAGGGTTTTGTGACCCTGCGCAGGGTTAAGTACCCCTCTTGGCCTTAGGGGGGGTGGCTTGACCCTGCGCAGGGTCAGACGTGACCCTCCGCAGGGTTACGTGACCCTGCGGAGGGTCAGACGATTTAGGCATTCCTGACCCTGCGGAGGGTCAAGTGTGGCATGGAAAACATCAAGTTGCATGGAGGCTTGCATGGGGGTTTCGCAAATGAACCGCGAGAGAAGCAAAGGAATCGCGAAGGGCATCTTGACTGCCCCGCCAAGCTGGCATGCTGCATAATGGCAGCCAACAGGACATCGTCGCGAGGGTAGCCACGAGCTAGACAGCCATCTCTAGCCAGGAGCCTTACAGCATTCGCGACCAGCAATCATGTTAGGCGATAGGATCAAGAGGCAGCACTGTACACAGCACACGCATATCGCAGGAGCTAGCAGCCAGGAGCAGCCAGGAGCAGCCAGGAGCAGCCAGGAGCAAATCGCAGCCTCATTCGTAGAAGACATCGCAAACGCAAAAGAGGCAACGCAAAAGAGGCATAGTGATGTTAGCGATGTAGCCATGCCATCCAGCCATCGCCAGCTAGCAGCCTTTAACATAGCATATCGCAGCCAAATGCAAGGTATTGGCAGCATGCAGCCTCATCGCAACCGCGACCAGGTCGAGCGAAAGGAGCAGAAAGCGCAGCGAGATAGAGAGCAAAAGGTGCAGGAAGGCTCATGTGGCGTGGCTTGCTTGCAGGTGGAGCGCCAAGAACCCGAAACAAGATCAACATGGCACAGCTAAGAGGACAGTCAAGAGCTAGGAGCTAGGAAGTGCAGCCATTGGAAGCAGTAAGGGGGCGCAGCCAGGAGCAGCCAGGAGCAGTTAGAAGCTGTAGCGATGAGCGGCAATGATGAGCGGCACTGATGAAAGGCAATCATGAGCAGCACCCTCCCATTTCCCCCCATCACACACTCCACTCTACAAATGGTGAGTGGCTTGCTGTTGCTCCATGTACCCAGTCTGACTGCTAGCATGCCCTTGGTAACTGCAGGTTCTTCTGGTCACACCCATCCCCCCTTTCCACTACCAATACCACCACCACCAGCACCTCCCCTCCCCCTTTCCTTTCTTTATAAACCCACTTCCCCCTTCCCCGTCACCTCTCCCCAGACATCCCAGCAGCCAGGAGAAAGCCCACCCCACCCACCCTCTTTCCACCACCACCACCACCACCCCCTCCCTTCCCCCTCTCTCTCCCTCTCCCCTCCCATACTCCCATACTCCCATACTCCCAAGCCTCCCTTCCCCTCTCCTACCCTTCGATTGACGTGGCATCGCAGCCCCCACCTCACCCTACCTTCCCTTCCCTACACCCTATACTCCTCATCGCAATCCCACCCCACTGGCGCATGGGAGATGTTGCCTGGTGATATGGTAAGGCCACGGTGATAGCTAACACAGTCCCCAGCCTGGTCACCCTACCGCACGTGCACGCCCCTTGGTTGCAGGTCTAATGGGCACCTCCCCTCCACTCTCCCTACACAACCAACCCCTCCCAATTGCCCCTCCCCTCCCCTCCCCTCCCCTCCCCCGTAGTATCGCTGCAGCCATGAGCCGTTCCCATGAGCAACAGCCATGAGCGGCAGCCAGGACTTCCGGTGAGTGCACGTGCTCTGGTGGTGTCAGCCTAGCCTGCCCAGTATTGGTCATGCATGTCCTTGTTCATCTGCTTGCTGGCTGATGTTTGCTTGTAGTGGTCGACAGCTGGAGCATGACACGTGTAGCATTGCTTGGTGATTGCAGCCAACAAGGAGCCAGCAAGGAGTCAACAAAGCATAACATGGATCAAATGTGTGAGTGGCCAGCCCTAGCACATGAGTGGCCCCTAATGCCCAGCCTAACCGCAAGGATGCCTCTTGTTGGCTGCAGGTCTGATGGTCGAACTCCCGCCCATTGCCCCCTTGCCCCTTCCCCCTTCCCTCCCCCGTCTCACCTTGCAGCCTTCCCTCCCCCGTCTCACCTTCCCTACCCCACCTTGCAGCCCTTGGCGTAGCAGCCTGGAACGGGCAACCTGGAGCGAGCAGCCTGGAGCGGGCAGCCCCCTCCCCCCCTTTAACCCAGCCCAACCCAGCCCAGCTTGGAGGTTAACAGCCCAGCCCAGCCTGGAGCCCAGCCCAGCCCGATTAGAGGTGTTAGCCCATAGCAAGCATGGCCCAGCAGCCAGGAGTTGGGTGCTATGGCCCTCCATCATCACCGCCATCATCAGTAACCACCATCACCACCTCCCAGTCCGCCACCCCGTCTACTTCCCCCCTCCCTGAAGGCCAGCCTTGGGCGGGCAGCATGGAGCGCACGCAAGTAGTAGCAGCCGGCCTACTCTAGTCATGCCATGCCCAAGGTGGTGTGGTGGTGGTGGTGTTATTGTTGGTGTGGTGTTGTTGTCACTTGTCACCTTATATGAAGGTGTTGCAAGGCGGTCGTGCATCAATGCATTTGCTAGGCATTTCTGTAGGGAGGTGCCGCGGGGTGATGGTGCATCCAAACATGTGCTAAGGAGTAGAATAGCCTCAGTGAATAGATAAGGAGTAGAAGAGCCTCAGTGAATAGTGCGATGAAGCATTGCATGGGTGGTCAAGCATGATTAAGATGTGCACAAGGTTTTGTGACCCTCCGCAGGGTCAGGAATCCTAGGACGGTGAGCCATCGGTGACCCTCCGCAGGGTCAGAAATGCCTAGGACAGTGAGCCAGTTGTGACCCTCCGCAGGGTCAGGAATGCCTAGGAAATGAGCCGGCTGTGACCCTCCGCAGGGTCAGAAATGCCTAGGAAATGAGCCGGCGGTGACCCTCCGCAGGGTCAGAAATGCCTAGGAAATGAGCCGGCGGTGACCCTCCGCAGGGTCAGAAATGCCTAGAAAATGAGCCGGCGGTGACCCTCCGCAGGGTCAGAAATGCCTAGGAAATGAGCCGGCTGTGACCCTCCGCAGGGTCAGAAATGCCTAGGAAATGAGCCGGCGGTGACCCTCCGCAGGGTCAGAAATGCCTAGGAAATGAGCCGGCTGTGACCCTCCGCAGGGTCAGAAATGCCTAGGAAGCGAGCCTAGCGGTGACCCTCCGCAGGGTCAGGCCTGACCCTGCGGAGGGTCACACTGACCCTGCGGAGAATTAGTGACCAGGTCATTGAAACCGCGATTACAGCTCAACCACTTCGAGTTTTACGGAGTTATTGACGGCGATGGGTCCCCCTTGCGATGGGCTATCCGCGGTATACCTCAGCGGAAACTGCCGATTCGGCCTTAATTACCCGGAGTGCCATTGACTGATTTTGTCATTGTATGTACCACACAAGGTGATGGAGCTTGCCTGGGGTTCATCCCGGAATATAGACCCGCCCAGCTATCAGTGAAAGGTGGAAGCACGTGGAAAGGACCAAAGGCCAAAAAGTTTTGACAGATGGTCTTGACAGAAGCCCCGAAATGATGGGGTCAAGGTTTCAGCAGAGTGCACGGTAGCGAATTAATGTCCACGCACGGTGCTGCTGACACCTTAGTGATATGCTCTGCTTGCTTGGAGGGAAGGTTAGGCAGGTCTCGCGCCAGGTGTCAGGAAGGGCCCGGGCCATGAGGGGTCCCGACCCAACCCAGGGAATCTTGCGCTTCGACCTGCGACCCACGTACGGTGGCACCCCGTTGAGCCCCAGGCTGCAGCGAGCGACCATGTTCACAGTCCGCGGGAATGGCGGGCGGTGTACTGGGACAAGGCTTCAGCCTAAAACGCGAGTTTTAGCGCGCGCGAGTTACCGCGATAGCCTTCGCTATCCTCCACTAGGGCGTGGTGCGATGCGCAGGCCTGGCACGGATTGGCATGGCCAATGGCCGGGGTGACCCTGCATGTTCCGCTGAGCCTGACTTGGTGCTGGCGGCGGTCAGCCTAACTGTCCACGCCCAGGGAACTGCTTGCATGCTTCCCGTAGCATCTGCTTGTCCGAGGCATTGCGATTACGTCTACGCTGTCTGTTTCGCTGCATTTTCACTAAGTGTGTCGCTGGTTGCCTTCGATGTCCTGGTTTTCCTGTTTCTTTCCTGGTTTTCCTGTTAGTTTTATGTTTATTTAGTGTATTTTGGGATAACCCAAGACAGCTAGCGGCTTAGGGGTCAGCCACCCGGCAAACAGCCTTAGGGATCGATAGAGATACAGGGAACTGATGACAGTTGATCTTGATTTGACTCTTTAACTTACCTACACACTTGGCACACTTCACTGTTCCCCGTGCACACGCACGCACACTCTAAGTTATATCGTGTATATTTACATGTTCCAAACACCCCGTCAAGGTGCCCTGCACGCCCGGCAGACATCGCGTTGGTGTCAGCCGGACATTCCATTTGTGCACAACCAGCTCACTACGCTAGGTAGATGGGGCCTCAGCAACGTGGCTCACCGTGCCAAGGAGACCCGTCTCGCCGATGTGATTTGTTCGCGGGCACATGTGGCAGTCCGCGAGCAAAGACTCCAATGGCTAGCGATGATGGTCAGATCACGCAGATTAAACCGCCAATGCCAATGTGATAAACGCTATCGAAAACAGTGCAGTATTGAGAGAGTACTTGCATGAAGATTACCAACCCCATGTTGGGGCCGCCGGGCAGGGACTTTGTCCACGTCATCACGCCGCCTACCACAACGAGAGCGTTACAATAGCATTGGACAAGGGAGGGCCATTTGCAGTACCTGGCATGAATCAAGGGAAGAGATTCGCCAGAACACCGCGGCCCTGCGAGAGTGACAGAGTGACGGGGCATACCTTCGCAAGTGGCGGACATAGCTATAGTGACATAGCCTGCTGCCAGGCCTATCAGAGCAAACCAGGTCACGATCCTGTCACAACGCAATAGGGCACGCTCCACCTGGATCAGATCAATATGGCGCGCTTCGCTCTGCTGCTCGCGGCAGCACTGCTGGTGTGCGCAAGTGCAGCACGCATGACGCCCAACGAGATGCAAGACATCAACCGGGAAGGTAAGTTCAGGAGGGGCAGGAGGGGCTTCAATTCGCAAATCGCATATGCCCAACCATCGCGGGGAAGTAGGAGACGCCAAAACGTGGCCCGAGGCTCTGTGTGCAAACATGTACTAAGATGCGAAAAGATGCCTCTTCCTTTTCACCTGCATTCTCTGGAAGATCGATGCCCGCAACGCGCAGTGCGAGAGTCCCGCACTCTCGTTACCCCTTACGTCCCCGTGCGCGCCGCGGCACGTTGTCGCCACGCCCCGACACGTTCCCTCCCCGCCCGCGCCGGCCGCAGGTTTGGTCGGCAGCTTGATGAGCACCTCTTCCGCCTCTAGCCTAAAAGCCCTGATCGACTCGGCAGCGTCCATGCTGGGCCGCAAGAAGGACAGGTACGCTGAGCCACAACCCTCCACATCCCCTGTAGTTTCCTTCCACCTCACTGCTTGCTAAATACACGACCAGCTGTCAATGCTTGTGAACCTGCCACATTGTGGTGCTGTGGCCCTGGCAGCAGGAAGGAGAGCGGTGGCCCTCCTGCGTTTGTGGCAATCAAGTTCATTGTGCCCCCTTCAGAGAGCGAGGACTTTGAGGATGCCTGGTGAGTAACAATGTGACAGCCCGCCTGGCATCAGGGCAGGCGGTGTTCCTAGTCCTGCCATGCAGGCCCTCCCATGGGTGAGGGTACTAGACGGTTCTGCTCCTGGGGTGGATGGGGCAGAGCTTACCTGCTTGTGCCAGCTGCCACCATCTGTGCTTGGCTCTCGTGCCAGGATGGCTGGCTGTCCCATGCCCTGCAGCTACTGTGCTCCTGCTGCAGGCTGGACCTGGAGGAGGACGTGGAGAAGGAGGAGAAGCCGCTGGTGTTTGACCTGAAAAAGACCAAGCTGGACAACCTCATGTACATTGGCTACAGTGAGTAAGGCTGTGAACCCAGCCCCAGCTATGGCTAAACCCACATTTAGCTTGAAAGGTTTGGTCATAAACTCTGGCTGTGGAGTGCAAAGGGTGCGCTGTATTATGCTGCTGCTGCTGCGGGTGTTGTGCATAGCGGCGCTGTGTACCCAATCCAAGCATGCATGTTGGGTGCTGCAGGCGAGTGGTCCAGCATGCGTGACCTGGGCGAGCACCTGCATTCAGACCACTTCCAGGACTTCGCCAAGGTCAGTCCCAGACACCACCCTTGAGCATTGAAGGTTGGCCAACCCTACCCAACCACCTGATGCAGTGCCTGCCCCTTCCCCTACAGCCACATTGGCCTTGCACGGGATGTGTCAGGTGCCAGATGTTGGTGCGCTGGCTGATGCCATGGCCTGCAGTTTGCGGACGAGCATGGGGTGAGGTGGGAGCTCGAGCTGCTGAAGGATGAGTCTGAGGATATCGAGGATGAGCAGGACCGACGCGGGGTGAGTCCTCATCAGGGCTGATGTCAAGACTTGCAAGGGCAAGGTGGGAGGGGTCTACCAGGGGTTGAGGGAGGCATGCAGGGGAGATGAGGGTGGCCTTGACCCTAGAGAGTAGGGTGTATGGCATAGATAGTCAGCGAATGGCTGGCTGGCCGATGTGCGGGTTTGCTCGATGGATTACTCACCATCCTATTTGGTCTTCCTGCCTGTGCAGTTGGGTGTAGAGCGCCGCCGCCACGACGATGACGACAGCAAGGGTGAACAGCCTGAGCAGCCTGAGCAGCCCGAGCAGGACCAGGTGGGCCCCATCCTGGTATAGATGTTGCTGCCTGGTCACTGCAATGCTGGTGCTGGTGCTGTGCGTGGCTTGTTGGGTCACGTGGTGCCATAGGCCCTGGTCACTGACCTGCCATCTATTCTGCTGCAGGACTGGGACAAGAACATCCCTGACGATGCCCGCAAGTACATCCCAGAGGTAAGTCCTGCAGCCCTGGCACCTAGGCAGTAGCTGCACCGCATTGACTTGTCGGTCGCATTGCATTCCTGGGGCATGGAGCTGTTGCCAGGCATGCAGCACAGCTTGCATGCATGGGTCCCTGAGCCCTGCTGGCCCTGAGCTCCGGGTGCAGCAGTGCATGCATAGGGTGCATGGGCCGACGCAAAAGGCAGCATGGGCCTGTTGTGGTGCCTGATGCAGGACTACCGACCCAAGAGCAAGGGCAAGAAAGGCAAGGGCGAGGTAGGTGCACCCTGTACAGGGTTTGCCATGGCAGGAGTGGGTGATGCCTGCCACCTTGTGCTCTGCCATGCTGGCCACTACACTGGTTGAGCTTACGCATGTAGAGATGGCCTTGGTCATGGTTCTGGCTCCTTGTGCACTGCAGCAGCTGGACACTGTGGAGCGTCACCGCCGTGATGACGACGACGATGACGATGACGATGACGACGATGACAGCAGCAGCGGCGGCGAGCAGCCTGAGCAGGACCAGGATGATGTGGGTGTGCTGGTTTTGGCCAATAGCTGTATGGTAGCCATGATGGGCTTGCATCTTCATTTGGATTTGGCTGGGATGCCGCAGGACTGGGACAAGAACATCCCTGAGGAGTACAGGAAGTACATCCCCAAGGTGGGTAGGGTGAGATGCTGCTGACAGCTGCCCAGTGCTGCCCAGTGCTGCATGGAGGCTGATGAAGCTGCCTTGTGCTGTTGTAATATCACTACCTTCCATGCTGCTCATTTCACTGCTGTTACTGCTGCACTGCTGTGGTCACTGCATCTCTGCTGCTGCTGCTGCTGCTGCTATTAGGAGTACCGCCCAAAGCACAAGGACGCTAAGGGCAAGGGCAAGGTCAGTGTGTGCGGATGTTGCTCCCCTGTGCAAGCACCACAGCATGTGTAGCTGCACCGCTGCGTCCCGCCGAGACCCCACTGCCCAATGCAGTTGGATTGAACAGCCTGGCTATACTTACTTGCCATGCCTGCCGAGCTGCTGATGTTGCAGGATAGGCCACGCCGCAGCCGCCGTGACGAGATGGGCATCGCCACCCTGGATGGCCTGCCCCAGGATGCATCTGATGCCGCAGTGAGTGAAGGGGGCGAGGGAGGGGATGGCACCGCTGCTTCCTGGCTTTGCCTGGACTGCTGCTCACTGCATCACTCCCTGCTGCCTTGCGGATGTCTGTGTCGCACTTGCCCGCAGATCGCCCAGCTGCAGGGCAAGCTAATGAAGAAGAGCAACCTGTTCCATGTGCTGGTCGTGTACATCGTGAGTTGCAAGCAAGCTCAGCCCATCCACTTGGTATGGGGATGTGCAGATCAGCCACACCAACACATGCAGCTGCCAGCATGCCATGCAGCCAGCCTCACAACCCTGCCAAACCTAGCAGCCCTGGGCAGGTGTCTGCAGGCCCTGGCCCCAGCCATGTTCCCCTGGCCCAGCCACGTTCCCCTGGCCCAGCCACAGCAGCCATGATCCATCTGGTGCATGCAGGTGTCACCCAAGGTGCGTGAGGAGTTCATGGACAAGTGGACCGACATGGCGGAGGAGGCCATCAAGGCGCCAGGCAACCGCATCTTCAGCCTGAGGAAGGTGGCGGCGGACAACACCAAGTTCTTGGCCTACGCCACATGGGACAGGTCAGCGGCATTAGGAAGTGAGGCAGAGTTTGGGATGCAGGGGAGGGGTTGGGAGGTGGGGCAAGGGCGAGGAAGCAGGGTGCAGGGTAGGGTAGGCCAAGGGCAGGGAGCCAGGGGAGCATGCAGGTAGCCGGGTGCAGGTGGTGGGTGTAATGGGCAGTGTTGTGTGTGGTGTGGCTGCAGCTGGATGGATTTCCATGACTTTGTGGAGAGCAAGACCATGGACAAGTACGTGGACAGCATCGCTGATGACAACGTTGTGTGGTTTGCCACCCCGTTGGTGAGTGGCACTGAGCTTTGTGGCTTTGGCTCTGGGCCATGTGGCTTGTCAACCAGGGCTAAGTGAGCCAACATTGGGGTTGATTAGGATTTCAGCCCAACCCACCCTGGTACCTACATTGTACCTTACATGATGTTGCCTGGACGCTTTGCTTGCAGATCAAGATTGGTCACCAGGACGAGTAGCTGTGCAGCAGGAGCAGCAGCGTCTGGAGATGGGTGTAATTTGAATGTTGCAGGTTTGGCTGTCTGGTGGTTGTGAAATCAGCTGCCATTGGCATGAGTGGGACAGTATGATTGGTGCAGGAGGCTGGATCAAATAAAGGAAGACAGATTATCGGTGTTTCTGCAGGATGGCTGGTGTTGCTGATATGTAAGATTGGTTGACTTTTGTTCCGTAACTCGCCGTACTGACACTTTGACGATGACATCGCCGATTCTCAGCGTCAACGATCGAACCGATGGTGCAGCTCTGTCCATCATGGCTAGTATCTAAGCAATCATGCGTTATGTGAACCTGGCCAGCTCACTACACACCACCTTTTGCTAATGCATACTACATGGCCTGTGTCATGGCATACTTTGCATTACTTCATCCAATGTGGTATCTGTCAGTATAGTACGCGAGCCTGCAAACACTTTGGATGTGAGATGAATAAGCCCTACGCAGGCTTCAGCACCTGCCACCGCAGCAACATGTGGCGCTACATATGTGCCCACACGTGTACACACGTGTCAGCAGCAGTGTTATTTTTTCCAAACAGCCAAGCTGATGCTGGTCACGAAGGGTCCAGGACCATCACATGGCTGGTCCCGACTTGTTACGAAAAACAAGTATCGCAGCGTTTTCTTATGCCAAAGAATTATTTTACATGGATTTTGTACACAAAAAGACATTTTTCGGTTACGAAGCAGCCGAGGCCAGCCTCCGCAAGGGTCTGTGTCAACACAATTATATTTATTGGGCACTGTGGCCAGGGCTAGTGCAAGGCAGTCACTTTAGAGGCGCCAGGCAGCAGCTCGCAAGGCAGCACCCCCACTGCTGCATGGCACTGAGGCACTGAGCAGGCAAACAAAACTTGTACAACATGGAATTACATGCTTGACTGTGGGTAACCTCGCTCCGCTACACATTGAACTTCAATTTGAAGCATCCTCGTCAGGTGTTCCCAACTAACAGAAAATGACAGGAAACCGACCCTTGGCAGTAGGACGGCTGTAACTCTGCACTCACTGCGCCAAATATTCTTCAAAGTATAAGAATATTAGTCACTTTGAAGATGTTAAACTGATAGAGGCCTGGGCTGTTTAACGTGCGGTTTGTTGTACTGAATGCGCCAAGGGGTCAAGAACAAACATTTTGTGGCCATTTTCCTGTGGGTGCAGCGGGTGCAACACAGTGGAGGACACAGTGGAGGAGGGGGGGTGTAAGCCGGGTGATACCTTAGCGTGCGCCGACCCAGAAGGTGTATTCGGCGGAAGCGAGCGCAAAACAATGTTTCAATCACCCCGTCTAGGTGCCTTGCACGCCCGGCAGGCATCGCGTTGGGTGTTTGCCGGACATTCCATTTGTGCACAACCAGCTCACTACGCTAGGTAGATGGGGCCTCAGCGATGTGGCTCACCGTGCCAAGGAGACCCGTCTCGCCGATGTGATTTGTTCGCGGGCACATGTGGCAGTACGCGAGCAGAGAATCCAATGGCTAGCGCTGATGGTCAGATTACGCGGACTAAACCGCCAATGCCAATGTGATAAACGCTATCGAAAACAGTGCAGTATTGAGAGAGTACTTGCATGAAGATTACCAACCCCATGTTGGGAACACCTGAATCCTCGGTCGCCACCTTGATGACTATAAACCCCACTCCGGTGGCACTTTCCCCCTAGACCACTGGGAACCTCATCAGAACCAACAGCTTAATGTTCTTGTAAGGCTAACAGCCTGTGCAAAACTGCTTGGCCCTATGGGTTGTTGCGGGCCCGGATATCAATGCCTGCATACTGATACTCTGCAGCCCGGTGAAACCGCTGTCTGCCCTTGGGCAGCCGGTCATTGACCAGCTTGTAGCCCTGCTGGTACTCCTCGCCGACGTCTCGGAGTCTCCAGGCCCTCATAGCTGCACATCTCCAGGGGGCGCTGCATGCTCTCCCCAATGCGCTGGAAGTTGTGGCAGGGGATGGTGTCCCGGTCCAGCCACCTGCCCCATGGGGGGGCCTGGGGTCGTGGTGCTGGGCCAGATGGGTCCTGGGCAGGTGTGGGGTGGGCAGGTGTGGGGCAGGTGGCGGGTGGAGGGCGAGGGGGGTTAGGCGGCACCTGATGGCACCATTGCAAGCCTCGCACATACTTAGCATGCCGCAGGCTCCAGGTTGGGCGCACCAGCCGCTGCTTGACCTGGCCTGCTGGGGGTACCCAGTCTGCGGGCCTAGGCCGGTCACGTGGCAGGTGCAGCTCACAAGGCTGGCGGGTATGCACGGACGAGCTGACACGGCTGGTGCGGAACTCATCCACGATCACAAGCCTGTCAGACCTGTCATCCATGCTGGGCCTGCTAGGCTGCTCCACCTTGCGAAACCCCTCCCGCACCGCCCCCGCCTTCCACCCACCCTGGCTGAAGCAGCCCGCTCCCAGGAACACCGCCACTCCCCTCTCCTCGCCGTAGTGCTGGCGTGACACCCACCTTGTCCCATTCACCACTTGCATGTCAGGTCAGGTCAGGTAGCACATGCAGGCAGCCATGGCCCGGGGATGGTAGCGGCGCGGGCTGGTGCTGAGCTGCAACAGAAAGGGATAGAGCTCTGAAGCCATGCGGCACCTCAATGCAAGTGTGATGGATCACTGATGTTAGCCCTAAGCCGGGATTCTGAAACCCTTCTACCTGACTCCAGGTTTGACACCTGCCAAGCCACAAACTTGGAAGGGCCTACAACATAAGACTAACTGGCTGCCAAGCATGAGACTCTAGGCGACATGGGACATGAGGTGGCAACACTGTAAGGGTGGTTAGCTTGTGCTGCTGCAGGGTGGTGAGTGTGGGGGAGGCTTTGGGGGCCCAGCACTCCCCCTCCAGCCAAGCGCAGCAAGCCGGCAGCTGAGCTCACCAAGGGCAAGGGCAAGGGCAAGGCTGCCAAAGCCAAGCCAGCACCACAGCCAGGCAGGTGGCCGGACAGCGACTGGAATGCAGCATTGAACATGCAGCGCATTGGGGAGAGCAGGTGGCGGCCGCTGGAGCTGTGCTACTGGCCAGACCAGGGAGCTCTGCCAGCCAAGGGCAAGGAGTACCCTGGCCTGGGCTACAAGCGGGTGCGAGACAAGCCCCCCAAGGCCCAGGAGCAGCAGCAGCAGCCTGCTGAGGCACAGTAGTGTGTGCCCCCTTTGTTGAGCTGTCATCAGCTTACAATTAGTTCATGTTATGTCATGCCAACTCTACATCATAGCCCTCGGGTCAGGCAATAGTGTAGGTGGTAGGCGGCTCATGTGCCATGTGCACTGGGTGTACTCCACACAGCCCAATAACACTGTTTGAGTCGGGTCTAGTTAGTGGCTGCTAGTGGCTGCTAGTGGGTACTTCTGATCCGGCTCAAATGGAGGCCCTAGTGAGGGACAAGAGGGCTGCCTAGCAGGAGATCCATTACATAGACATGGGACATGAGTCATCCGTCCATTACATATATTTGGTACATTTAGTAAAAATTACTGGGTCAACCCAGTGCATAAAGAGCAGACCCTGACGTAAACTCCAGTGGTACTGTCACAACCCTCTGTCGTTGTGCAGGGTCCCCTCTGTGTATTGCATCAGGTTCACGTGGTTGCAGTGCTCATATGCTGCTTGCCTGTGCCTATAGCATGAGTGCGAGGTTTGGCAGGCCCGGTTGGCGCAGCCTTATGGCTAAGGGTGTGGCCGGTCCTAGTCCGTTGACATTAGGCTTCGGGATCAGGTTGTAACTGCCATTACTAGGAGCGACACGATGCTGCTTATGCTGGTGGCACGGAGCCTACTACCACGTCATGTTTGACGAACGCCATGTGATGATGAGATGATAAGATGCACACACGAACTGGCAGAGCTGGAGCGGCCGTGGAATGTCCGGGTGCAGCTGTTCCAGCTAAGAACTCACACTGAAGGAGCCCAGGAGCAGCTCTTTTTCTACTAAGTCCTGAAGGAGCTGCAGCCTGACACGTACCATGCCTGACACCCGGCCAGGAGGGCACATGCGCAGGCCCAAAACCCTAGAGCACGTGACGCGGTGGTATTATTGGCCGGGTTTGTCTGAGGGTGCGAGGCAGTCTGTGCACCACTGCCTGGCATGCCATGCCAAGGGTTGTGCTCCTCTCCTTGGCATGCCAAGGTCGAGTGCCCATCACCGCTGCATGCAGAGTCACGTCGTGCAAGACGCCTGGTGGGAATCAGAGACCGCACTAGATATGCTTAGGCGACCAGCAGATCTCCCCATCGGGAGGGAGGATGTCGCCAACGTCATCGTCCCCACAACCCTTCATGTGCTGCTTGGGTTTGAGCAGCAGGGCCATAGCCTGAGCCCGCAGATTAACTACCCTTGCAACTGAGTCCTGCTCCTGCCCCGCCAGGGGTTCACCAGGCCAAGACGGCAGAGGGGTCACATTGCTCATCTGCTGCTGCTGCCCCTCCAAGCGGCCTGCCAGCAACCTCAGAGCCTCGGCCTTCAGCTCCTCATAGCTAGCAGGCTGCTGCTGCTGCTGTGGTGGGAGGCGTCCTGATGGCGACTGCATGCTGGGCGGGGAGCTCTCCGCTTGAGGAGCTCGGGGGGAGTCTGCTGAGGGTGTCGACAGCCGTGGGCTGAGGAGGGCCATGGCCTGCGCCCGCAGGCTTTGCAGCGAGAGAGCAGCAGCAGCAGTGCCCGCATCACCCCCAAGAGCAAGCGGCGAGATGGCCTCAGTGGGCAAGGGGCTGGGTGCAGGTGCAGGTAGACTAGGGCTCAATGACAGCGCCCTGTGAGGCGGGGCTGTGGGCTGGGGAGCTTCTCGAGCGCTTCCTGCAGTGCGGCTCCGGGCCAAGAGCTGCAGGGCGGCACTGCGAGCCGCTTCCAGGCTGCTGCTCACAGGGGCTGCGGCTGGGCTGCTTGCATCACCGAACCCATGGTGTAGCTCCAGGGCTAGGGGCTCCAGGGCGACAGGTTGAAAAAGGGCACCCTGTACTCCCGTGCTGCCCATTGCAGCTGCTGCTGCTGTTGCCTCAGTTGGTGGGGAGGCGGGTGTGGGTGCGGCAGGTGAGATTGTGGAGTTTGGTGATGCAGGGGTGAGGTGTGGAGGAGGGGGCTGGTGGAAGGAGGTGGATGCAGGGGAGCGGCGAGATGCCACTTGTTGCTTGAGTGTGATGACCTGGATGCACAGGCAAGGCAGACGAGCGGTGCAGGGCAGTGCAGGAAAGGCCAGTGGGATTGTGAACACACAAGCCCCCTCTGCCACTTGCCTGGCTGCATTGCATTGAGGCCCTGGGATCAGGTGGTCAATGCATTAGGGGAGGAGCAGGCAAGCAGGGTGGCTGCAGCTGTGTCCATGGCAGGTGTGGTACTGGTGGGTGGACAAGGAGAAAGAGAAGACATGAGCTGATGCTACGAACACCACACCAGTGCACATCCCACAGGTCAGTTCCCTGCTCCTGTGCTGTAGTGCACGATGTCACGTCAAGACTGGCTGTTGTGGCCAAGAAAGACTAGCGTTTCCTCCAGGCAAGGCCACCCACTGCCCTGGCTGAGGTTGAGGCACAGTGCTGTCCCTCACAACATAAGCTGGGGTCAAGCCTTGCGGCCAGGACCCATGTGACGACATTTCACTACAAGCCTTGAGGTCACCCCGCACCTGCTGCATCAGCGTCTGGACGGCAGAAAACGAGCTCAAGGTTGCCTGAGGTGCAGCAGCTGTGCCAGGGGCTGTGGACTGCACAGGTGCTGGGGAAGGCACTGTGGCATCGTCAGGCTCTGGGGTCACAGTGGAGATGAGCTTGAGGAGTGGCTTGCCGTCCTCCATGCTGCTGGAGTGCTCCTCGTTAGGTGGTAAGCTGCTGTTAAGTACAAAGCCACAAACAAACACAAATTGACCATGCGGGTTGGGTGTGTCAGAGTACTTCGCTCCAGGAAGGAGTGTGGAGGCTGTGACAGCACCATGCACAACATGTGCACCTGAATTCGACTCCATTGTCAAACACACACTTGCAACACACATGCATGTTTCCAACATCTGCTGTACGCCACATCCCTCTCGCTGGACTCTCACGCCATGAAATTGACTGCGAAAAAACGGAAGAACACCATGAAGCAAAATGTGAGGGTGGGTGGGTGGATTTTGTATTGGGAGGTGGTGGGAAGGCATGAAGCGAAAGAGAAGTTGACTGAGAGAGAGTAGTCAACTACCCTGCCTAACCTGGTGCCGCCATGTCAGCCACCCGGTGTGCCTTGTGTGCATCACTGCAGCTGCATAACCCTATCCCTGCCATGCCAACTCTAGACTATAGCCCTGTCACAGGGGTCAGGCAATAGTGTAGGTGGTAGGCAACCATGCCATGTGCATCGGAACTCCACGCATACAACACTGTTGTGGAGTGGCCCACGCCTAGTGGTCCACTCCAATGTAGGCTTTAGTGAGGGTCAAGCTGTTGTTGACAAGGGAAGAAACGTAAAGGCAGCTGCAGTGATTGCCAGGTGGCAGCACAGTTGGACACAAGGCCATCTCACCTCACACAGTTGGCAGAGGCTGGTTTGTGAATAGTTGGAAGGTTGTCGGGGTTGGGAGAGCAAAACATAGGAAAGTGATTTTGTCACCAAGTGACTTGCTTTGCTGCCGCTGCCACCTAGGTGTGCACAGCCCGCCCTCTATACCCTCACTTTGCCTCCATGCAGCTACTAGGCATCAACCAGCGTACCTATTGGCCTGGAGCGCGCTCCCACCGTCTTGCTTGCAGTTCCGTGTGGGAGAACCAAAGGTAAAGGAGCTCTCAGTGTCTTGCACCACCAGGGTGTCGGCTGCTGTGGCGCTGCATCGACCCTGCTGGCCGCAGTGCTCCACCTCCCCTGCTGCGTCACAAACCTGCGGCTGCATGGTCAGGCCCACGAGTGCACGAGTATACCACCAGAGCACCTGTAGCCTACTGGGTGGAGGAATAGGACCAGCAGCAGAACCTCATCTTACCCCCCTTGATATTGGCATGACGCTGACTGACAAGGGTGCCATGTGCCCTGCTGACACCCTCCACCTGCCCTGCTGACACCCTCCACCTGCCTTGCTGACACCCTAACCCTTTGACTGCATGCCCAAGCAGATTGGGTTTCACAAGTGTGGAGTGGCATGTGCTGCTGCATGTGAGGATCAGCACGGAGCCAGCAGCGAAAGAACACGTCCTCCATGCTGCTGGAGTGCTCCTCGCCAGGTGGTAAGCTGCTGTTGAGGACAAAGCCACATGCCAGTACACGATGCCACGATTGTATGCTTTGCCATAGCGCTGTGCTGAGGTTCAAGTTCGTGACTTCCCCAGAAAAGTCGGTTGTCAATGTAACTGTCGCCAATGTAACTGTTGTGGACGCGTGGATGGTGTCGCGACTTACCATATTCTACAGAGCGCGATGAAGGGCAAGAAGCGCAAGGGCGCGGCTGGGCCCAAACAACCCAAACCTAAGCAGCCTAAGCCAAAGCCCAAGGGCAAGCCTGACAACCTCGGCTGGGTAGGGCCTGTCTCGCCACAAGGGAGGGCGCTTAAGGAGAGACTAGAGGAGCGGGCCAAGTCGAGGATACAGTTCGTCAAGTGCTTCATGAAGGGCTTCATAAGGTGGGTTGCTTCATCCGCAGCCGCAGCCGCATCCGAATCAGCGGTAGTGCCGGAATAGCGGTGCCGGAATGATGGCGTGTGTGTTGCTTCGCAGGGGCCGTAACCAGTTGAAGAACAAGATCGTAACCCACTTCAGGCTAATGGTGGGCCTTAGCCACAAGAAACGCAAGCTAGCGGGCCTCGCGGTCCTGGTGCAGCTGGCCAATTGCATGGTGGGGCCTCCCACCCCCGGCTTCCATCCTGTCCCCCCCCCTCCCTCGGTGCAGCCTCCTCCAGCCCAGGGTGCAGCCCCCCTGGACCCTCTCCCTGCAAGCCTTGCAGCAGGTCCAGCAGCAGGCCCTTCCCAGCCTGCCTAGCAGCCCAAGCTGCAGGAGCGCAGCAGCAGTAGGCTGGCCAGCCGGCGCCCCCTCCCCCCTATCCCAGTCCCTCCCCAACCCCTCCACATCCTGGACCCGCTGGCAGCCCACAACGTCCAGGGCTGGACTGAGGAGTTCGCCACACCCAGCGAGCTGTCAGGCTGGAAGCAAATTATGCTGGGCCCCGCACACCAGCAGAACCTACGCCCTATCCCCAAGGCCTTCTTTGCGGACCCCGACAACGCTGCCATTACGGCAAAATTGATGGAGCTGGACAAGACAGAACTGGCGGGTGACTCCAACACCATTGGTGCCCTGGCCAAGCAAATGGCTGTCAACACACAGGAGATGTTCGCCAACCCAGGTAAGAGGGGTGGCCATTGCAACTCACAAATATGTCCTATGTAAAGCAAGGTATGTCGCATGTTACATGATGCATGTTGTGTTGCTGTTGTGTTACATGATGCATGTTGTGTTACATGATGCATGTTGCGTTGCTATGCAGAGCGTTATGTCAAGCTATGGGCCAAGGCAGCCTGCTCCCAGCACGGCATCACGCTCGAGGTGTCCAAGCTGTTTGTGCGTGTGGTGTGCCAGTACGGCCTCATCTACAGCAGCCCCGAGCTGTGTGGCACACCGCTGGAGACCCCGGAGTGGCAAGAGCGCATGGCATTCCACCGGCAAGTGCTGACCGGTGTGCTGGAGGATGTGGAGGAGCCAGCAGCCCCTGGAGACCCAGCAGACTCAATGGAGCCAGAGGACCCTGATGCGCCGCTGGCCATCACCCAGCTGCCACTGCACCGGCGAATCCTGTACGCCATCTACGTCAACCGGTGCCTTGAGGAGTGGCAGGACCCCAACCCCCCAGCACCCCCACCCAAAGGCGAAGGCAAGGGCAAGGGCAGGGGCAAGGGCAAGGGACAGGGCAAGGGCAGGGGCAAGGGTCCTCGCGTGCCACACTGCCCCCCACCCTTCATCCTCACCCCCATGGTAGGGACAGGTACCCACTTTATCACGATAGATACCAGGGTCTTGCATGGTGTGTGCAGTCAGCTAGGCCTGACCACAGCCACAGCTGCGGCCTCGAGGGGCAGCTATAGATTGCCCGGCCTTCGCAAGTGGGTTGGGGTAGTGAACCACGTAGTGGTACCGGATGCTTGCTGCATGCAAACAGTTCGGATTACAGATAACACAGCCCCTACCCTGTAGTAATAGTAGGGGAACAACTGTTCTGCATGTGAGGATGTTGTTAGCCAGACACCCACCTTAGCACCTGGCAGTGGCACATGCCCTGCTAAGCTAAGCCGCACCAGGTTGGTGGACACTGCCTCATCGGCTTGTGCCTCAACAGCCCCATTCGGGCGATCATATGTTTCCGCATGCTCTGGCAGCGGTGTTACGCCTCCTGGACCTTGGTGGGCAGCAGCCTGGTGCTTGTTCTCCTGATCTGCGGGGTCTACTCCATGTTGTGATTGGCTGCTGGCAGGGCTGCCTGGGTCAGGGGTGCCTTGGTGGTCTGACACAGGTGGAGCAGGTTCAGGGTCCAGCACGGCTTGCTTGTCAGGCGCCATGGCTTGCTCTCCGGGTGCTGCCTGCAGCCATTGCGTGACAGACAGGCCCAACATCCACCCGTACCTAGCTGACTTTGCTTGCTCAGCTTGTCTGTCTCACGCAACCTCCTCAGCTCACCTAGCTGACCCAGGGCCCAGCAGTGGGCACAGTAGAGTGCCAGCTTGCGTCCCTACATGCCAACTTGCATGTTATGCAAGCTGTCATGCTGACACAGGGCTGCCAGACCCGCCTCTAGCGCCAAGCGATGGCCCAATTTGCAGGCATCCACACAGGTGTTAGCACTCCTCACAGCCACACCCTCTTTGCAGTGAAGGAAAGGAAGACCCAACAGCAGGCTCTTTGACAGAGCAGTGTAGTGTGATCTGGGACGGGGCTTTGCCTGGCTCCCACTTACTGTGACGGTGGTGTCAGCAGTGGCATCGGGTGCTTCGACAGTTGACAGCGGCAAGGTCAAGGCCTCCAGGCCAGGTGTGAGACAGTCAGGGTTCAGTGTGTCATGCAGGTTGCTCTGCAGGGCCTCCAGCTGGGCTTGCAGCAGGGCTGCATACCTCTCCTGTGCCTGCCAGCCCATGCTTGACAGGTACTTGTGCAGCTGGGCTTTGGGGTGAGGCTTGCCAGCATCACCCAGACTGCTGTCACTGTTGTTAGATGGGTCCTGGCAGGGGGCAGGACAGGCCAGCAGGCCAGGTCAGCAGGGCAGTTGTGTGTTGTTGGGTGTGTCTACAAGAGTCGTGGGTCAAGTGCGCTGGCGGGGGCCAACATGCAGCACCACAATGTTCTAATCGGGCAGGCCACAACGCTAGGCAGTAGACAGTAGGCATCCAGCCCAAACCCAGCACTCCTCTGCTGGCAAAGCTTAGGCACATCAACCCCACCCTCGCCTGTTGGTATGCGGTGTTGTGAAACAATTGAGGGAGGTGGGTGTGGGCCTTCTCTATGACATAACATGCTTTCTCTATGACATGACCCAGGCCAGTGCCGGCAGTCCGGTGCCAGGCTGGTGCTGCAGGCCTTGTCACAAGATGGTGATGAGGCCTGACCAGCTGATGGACCCAGGCAGAAGGGTGGGCACGGTGTCAGTGGTGGAGCACTGCATTAGCCATGTCAAGGCAAGCATTTGCAAAGCAGCTTGGCCCTAACCACCTCACATGGCTTGAGGGCTGGGTGACCCCAACACCACAGCTGTATCAGTAGCCATTGCCACAATGGCTGTGCTACAGGCCAGAGCAGGGCTGGATGCTGTGCCCCCAGGTGCCCCTATGCAGCCCCCCATAAGCCTGTGTGGCAGGGCAGCCAAGCCAGCAGCCTCACAGCCAAAACCCAGCACCCCACTGCCTTCCAAGCCTACCAAACCTACCAAGGATGAGCCAACCCTCCCACTAAGGTGGACCACCGGGCTAGAGCACGTGGGGTGAGCTCAAGGTGCCCCTTGTGCTGTGTCTGTGAGTGACGCTGGCTTCACTGGCTGCTGAGGCTGCAACAAGCTGCGAGCCTGCTGCAAGGTGGTGTGCAGCCCCAGGGGCGCAGGCCAGCTGCGGGGCAGGGTGGTGCTCGTGGATGAGCACCGCACCAGCCGGGTCAGCTCAGCAGTGAATGGCCAGCAGCCCTGTGAGGAGGAGCTGGACAAACTCAGTGCCACAAGGCCTGCAGGCTGGAAGCCCCCAGCAGGGCAGGTGGAACCCCGCCTGGTGCGCCCAGCCTGGAGCCAGGAGCGTGGCCAGCCAGTGCGGGGCCTGATGTGGTGCCCTGCAGTGGCCCCCCGCAAGCCCCCACAGGCCCCACGCAGCAGCCAGGCAGCCACACAGCCAGCAGCCTCAGAGCCAGGGCCCAGCACTCCCCCTCCAGCCAAGCGCAGCAAGCCAGCAGCTGAGCCCACCAAGGGCAAGGGCAAGGCTGCCAAAGCCAAGCCAGCACCACAGCCAGGCAGGTGGCTGGACAGGGACTGCAATGCAGCATTGAACATGCAGCGCATTGGGGAGAGCAGGTGGCGGCCGCTGGAGCTGTGCTACTGGCCAGACCAGGGAGCTCTGCCAGCCAAGGGCAAGGAGTACCCTGGCCTGGGCTACAAGCGGGTGCGAGACAAGCCCCCCAAGGCCCAGCAGCAGCAGCAACAGCCTGCTGAGGCACAGTAGTGTGTGCCCCCTTTGTTGAGCTGTCATCAGCTTACAACTAGTGCATGTTTTGTCATGCCAACTCTACATCATAGCCCTCGGGTCAGGCAATAGTGTAGGTGGTAGGCGGCTCATTTGCCATGTGCACTGGGTTTACTCCACACAGCCCAATAACACTGTTTGAGTCGGGTCTAGTTAGTGGCTGCTAGTGGCTGCTAGTGGGTACTTCTGATCCGGCTGAAATGGAGGCCCTAGTGAGGGACAAGAGGGCTGCAACAAGCTACAAGGGCTACAAGAAGCTGCTAGACCTCCGGCCTGGGGCTCAGCAGCATTGCATTAACTTCACCACTGCATGCCCAAGGAGGCGAGTCTGGTCCTCAGTCTTGCAGGGGTCAGGCGATAGCTCAGATGGTAGGCAGCCACACTAGACAGACAGATAGACCCCACACAGCACTACTCCTGGTCAGGTCATCATACAGCTGAAGTGGGGGGCTGATCCTTTATGACACAGGCGAGCCAGAGATGTGATTGTGTGTGGCAAGATGCTTGAGCCAAATGCGGTCTGATGTTGAAAGTGCATGTTTTGTCATGCCAACACTAGTGCATGTTTTGTTATGCCAACTCTACATCATAGCCCTCGGGTCAGGCAATAGTGTAGGTGGTAGGCGGCTCATGTGCCATAGGCGGCTCATGTCCCATGGTGGTAGGCGGCTCATGTGCCAAATGCAGTCTGATGTTGAAAGACAGCTGGGTGCTGTGACTTGCCACTGAGTATGCATGTCAGCCTACGTCACTCCTCACAAAGCAGGCTCCATTCATAGATGCTTCATCCATGCCGGCGAGGATGCGGCCAGCAACTCACCACTCCACATGGAGCCTGCGATGAATGGCTCTCGTCCCCAGCAGCCTGAGGTCCACAGCCTGAGAGGTGACTGGCTGTCAGGGGCTGGGCCGGGCTGCCGGGCGGGTGCAGCTCCACCATGCGCGTGGCTAGGGTGTGCACCTGCTGGTGCAGCTGCTGCAGTGTCGCTTGGATCTGGGCTGAGATGGGCTCAGCCTCCTGGCCTGCCATGTGAGAGGTGGGTGAGGGTGGCTGTAGCTGCGAGATGCGCTGCAGTACCAGCTCAGCGTGCTGCTGGACCACATGCATGGCCTGCAGGCGATACTGCTGCAGCATGGCCACCTGCTGCTGCAGCATCAGCAGGTGGGCATGCTGGGCAGCGGTGCCAGACCACACAGCTTCAGAGGACCCAGGAGCAGACAGTGGCTGCTGTGATGGCTGGTCCTCAGAAGGCTGAGGCAGCTGGCTTAGTAACGTGTCAGGGGTGGCATGCAGCCCCTCACCCTCCAGGAGTTCGTTTGAGGCAGCGGCCAGCGTCATGACAGCGGCGGCGGCGATGCTGCTACTGCTGCTTAAGCTGCAGCGCAAGCGGGCAGCTGCCGCAGTGCTGGGAGCAGTGACATCAGCTTGTTTTGGCTGGTGCTGCTCAGTGATTTGGGTGCAGTCCATGCCTTTTAGAGGCTGCAGCAGCACACCATGTTACACAAAGGTTGCCTGTGTGCAAGGTTGCTCAGGTAGGAACTGGAGGAGGAGCACCCGTGTGGTGGTGAAAGTCACAAATCACAGTTTGCATGTGGAGAGAAAAGCACTGATGACTCTGCAAAACATGCATGCAGTCAGGGGCCTGCGGCCACCGCAAGGGAAGCTGACTGACCTGCGCTGCTTTGGCCTCTCCATTGCTGAAGGTAACACTATGTGACACGCTGCGGCACTGCTCAGGTGTAGAGCCCTCTGCAGACACGTCATCTTGGTTGCCATCGTCCCACTCCACAACCTTGGCAATAGCAGCAGCGTGCTTGGCATGGTCTGTGTCTTCATACTCTTCCTGGCGAAAGACAGGTACCAAAGGGGGCCAATCATTATCAGCTAGGACACTGTTGCTTGGGTGGGTGGTGGTGGGTTGTGCCTCCACACAGCCATGCGGGACATCATTGCATTGCAAGCTTGCTTTTGGCTACACAAGCAAGGAGTTGCTTGTGTGCCTGCTTGCGCCGCTACACTCTCCTGCCATGACAATGCCAGTGCCAGCTGCTGCTGTTGCCGCCGCTGCCGCTGCTGCTGACGCTGAGCTGGGGTTTGTGCCTTGAAGCTTAGAAAGGAGCATGCACACTGGTTGCACACATACACCAAAATGACCATGCATGCTGGGTCTGTCGCTCCACGAAGTTGTGTGGAGGCTGTGACAGTATCATGCACAACATGTGCACTTGGATTCAACTGCATTTTTGAACATACACACACACAGCTGTCAACAGCAATGTGTACGGGAGAACCATACGCCAACTTGTGCTACTGTGGCTGTCTTGCAGTAATTGCTTTATGTGACACGTAAGTAAGCATGCCTGGTGCATTCCAACCCTGTGCACCGCCCTCACCTGCTGCAGCAATGGAATTGCACTGGCACTAATAGCTGGCTCCATGACCACTTCTGAGAACTTGGGCATGTGCTGTATCTGAGCTGTGTCTGTGCCTCTAGTCGACTTTACACGAGCAGTGACAAACAGCTGGTGGGCTGGCATGTGAATAGCATCTGCATCAGCATCTGGCTCCAGTTGGTGGTGCAGCTGGGCTAAGTGAGGTTTCACGCTGCTGCCAGTGGAGGCAGAGCTATTGTGCCTCTGTCGCAACCGCTGCACCTCAGCAGAAACTCGGGCCTGCATGGCAGCAGCAAATAGAAGTTGGACGGGAACATGACCGTTCGCAGCGCTCGCAGCGCTGCTATGTTGACCTGATGTTCAGGCTCGGTGACTTCGTTCAATAGTTTGTGCGCTTCGTGAAGGGGCAGCGAAGAAATGTATAGGGCCGTTAGGCTGGGTTCTTCCTCGTCATACTTAAGTTCGTCGTCCATTGGGGCTACAGCTGTGCGGATGCCGTCGAAGAGTACACCCCGGGAGCAGCACTCCCGGCTTGCATTGGCATGGCTTGAACAAAGATCACCACGTTACATTCAGTGACATTACCAAAAATCTAAAACACCTGTCAGCCGACTGCTGTGTGCCGTATCATTAGTCGTTGTATCTGCCTCTTCCAGGGCCACACCCTGACGCTAGGTGTCTGTGCTCGGTGGTGTTTTCCCAGCCTGCCACCCTCCTGCTCAGCCACAGCAATGGACACGTAGCGCACTATGCATCAGCAACGCAGGGAAAAGCAACCACACGAGACACCAGTCTACTAGAGCGATCTCTTGTAAAAGGCTAGGCAAATGATGGCGCAACTAGTGTGTAGCACAGTCACCGTCATAGCTTTTTCCGCAAGAAACCCCATGCTTCCTCGTCATCCTCCATGTCCGAACTTGCATGGTTGAGGACCGCGTCGGCCGATTGTTCAGGTTGCAGGGCCTGGTCCACATAAGGGTCACCCAAGCGGCTTTGCTTGCCAGCATTAGCGGCGATACGCTCCAACAGAAGGTGAAGGTCGCTTGACTCGGGCAACGTGTCCATGTCCTTCTGCTTTGCTGTGCTCCCATCGCTGTCACTGACAGTTGAGTTTTGAGATGCGTTCCACATGTTGGCAGCCGCCATTGCCTGTGAATACTTGCTCATCCTTTGCCGCTGCTTAGACTGCCACGGGACCGACCACTGCATGGCTGCTTGCAGCCGTCCCTTTCGACAAGCATGCAGATCCTCCAGAAAACTGCGCAGGCAGCCATGCACATCTCTCAGGCCTACTGTGAAGAAGTGGTGGTGCTGGAAAAGGCAGGCTGCAAGGCAGCTACCACTGCAGGCACAGGTGCAGCTATATTTACGGTGGTAGGTTACCAGTGATCTTAATCCCAGACCCATGAGCCGCAAGGATGCAGCCCCTGGTCTGTTGTGTTGATATGCATGACATGTGCTGGCTACTTGGGCATTGCAAACTCCAAAGGTCGTCGCTGAGCAGGGGCAGCGTTTGGTAAAGCTATTTCACACTATAAGATCAAGTGTGCTTTGCAAAGTGCTTGGTGCTAGTCATCGCTGCAAGCACTGTATGTGTTTGCAAACACCATTGCTGTATTATGTCTCACTTATGCGCTCTGTGAGCCGGGTGTGCCGTGTGTGCATCGTGCAGCTGTAAGAGGAGATGGCTGCAGTGTCAAAGCAACCAGAAAGCCATACAGCCAATAGCCTGACAGCCTAGGCTCATCAGACTCCCTACCAGCCAAGCGCATCAAGGCCGAGAAACATGCAAAGCCCACCCAATCCACCAAGGGCAAAGGCCAGGGCAAGGACAAGGCCGCCCCCCAGCACCACAGCCAGGTAGGTGGCTGGACAGGGACAGGCAGTGCTAAACATGCAGCGAACTGGGGAGAGCAGGTGGCGCCCGCTGGAGCTGTCCTGCCAGCCAAGGGCAAGGAGTACCCTGAGCTGGTTCACAAGTGGCTGCAGGACGCCCAGCCCACAGTACTTATCTGCTTGCAACAGTACATGCAAGCCAGCTGCCAGCCAAGGGCAAGGAGTACCAGGATCTGGGCTACAAGCGGCTGGTAGACCGCCAGCTCGAGACCCAGCAACAGCAGCCGTAGCCTGTGGCACAGCAGTGTACCCCCTCTGAGCTGTCATCAGCCTACATGCTTGTCATGCAAACCCTAGGCTACAGCCCCTGTCCAAGGGGTCAGGCAACAGTGTAGGTGGAAGGCACCCACCCAGTGTGCGGGAAGTTCACCTCGCCTGAGACAAAGCCACCCCTAGTGAAGGTCCTAAGAGGCTTCCTTCGCATTGGCACGTGTTGCCCGCTGTATTGGCAAGCATATTGAAGGCAGGCAGCCTGGCACCCACTACTCTCACTTTACAAACAATGGCAGCTATCCATGCAGTCAGATATGTTGTGCCTGACCCTGGGTGTGCTCACCTTTGAGCGCCAACAATCACTGTGGTGTACTGGTCGTCCAGCGCGCCGTCATGGATGCGATGATCACTGGAGATCACATAGACCTGCAGGCTCATGCAGGTGGTACCGGCAGTGTGCTGATAAAGCCTGATAGCATGTGCGCATGTGAAGCCTGGGCGCTGGCAGTAGTTCTTTACTTGGTTATGCCGCACATCAAGGAATGCCACGTGCCAATGACGATTGCCATGATGATGTTGCACAGTGCACAGGGGTAAGGCAGGCGTCCCATGCACCCCCACTAACTTTAGCGGCCTTCCTGGCGATGAACTCCGCAGCCTTGCGGATGATGAAGGTGTCGGCCTCCGAGTTGCATGTGAATACTTCCGTGACCCAGGGCCCGCACTTCACATATTGGACCTGCACACCAGGGCCCAGTGGTGCTACGGCAATCTGCACCCCAGCCATGCGTAGTCAGCTATGATGCACTGCACACCAGCCATGATAAGTCGGCTACGGCGTGCTGCACATCAGCCATGGGCAGTCAGGCTGCTAAGCAGCTCTCCCCATTGGGAGATCAAGTCTGTTGAGCGAGCGCATCTTAGCACAAACATAACAAAACACGTGCTAGTTGGTGGGAACACGGCACCTCGCATGCTGCCATAAGGAAGCGATGGGTGTGGCTGTCCTCATAGGCAGACCACATGACGGTAAAGTCGACATACAAAAGGTGACCTTTTCACTATGCCACCATCTGCCTGCGACATAGGATGTTGTTGGCTTTGGCTTGATTACAATGCAGACAAAGCGAGCGGCGACACCCCACCTCGTGGCGGCTGGAGCCAAGTGCATCGTACACCAGCCAGCAGTGGATGCGCGCTGCTTGGGCAAACTCCTCCACCCTGCATCCACCTGCCCAGCCAGCCTTTGCACCACATTACCTCCACATCGCCCTGTCTAGCATGCCTGCTTGCACACCTCACAGCGCACAGCCCGCAACTCACCCTACCCCACCAGCAACCACAGTGGCACAGTGATGGGACGTAGCACAGTCATACAACAGCCTTGCACTGTTCCCACATGACAGGTGGGGCTGGTTGGACACCATCACTTGAGCCCCACAAGGGGTGATGCTGCAAAGCCAGGACAAGCTGCACTGACACGCTGTGATCATTGTTCATGCACTGTAAGCACCCTCGTGGCTCATAGGGTTGCCACTCTCACTGCTTGTCTGCATGCAGCCACTGCACAGGGACTGAGCAACATCATTGAAGCGGAGTAGCCCGTTGCACCGCACTATAAGCTATCTCCGCAGCAGCCTCCGTTGAGGTCTCCGCTGCAGTCTCCGCTGCAGGTCTCCTCCATCAGGGGCAAGCCAGCAGCTAAGGACGCGTCATCCAATTGAACTGCTATTTAAGGACGGACAGCGCACAATGTGACAGCGGACAGTATAAAAAGCTCAGTTTGCCTTGCTTCGGTCTCTTACTCGGCGCAGGCATACGTGCCTGCGCTGATTACCGCACGGACCCCAAGCAGTCAGCCAGGTATGGGAGGTGCATGTAAGGCCTCTGGGCCCCTAAGGCATCAGCCATTGAAGGTAAGGGTTCGCTATCAGCACTAGCCCCGCACCAAATCACAACCTCGCAACCGCAGCCCATCGCAACAGCCCCGCACTATAGCAGCCCCGCACTATAGCAACCCCTAAACTATTGTGCTTGCGCTTGTGCTCTGATCGCAGAGCGCCCCGCAAATGCGTGACAGCGACGTACAAAACAGTACACGACTATCCCTACCCTTCCCGGTAAGTGCCCTTCCCGCGCCCACAGTCCCGCACATAGCACAACCACGCGACGCACATAGCTCACAACGCACATCTCGCACTTGATGCCCGCACATAGCCCGCACATACCACTCCAACACAATTAGCATTTGCCCTTGACGCCCATAAAACAACGCACACCCGCACTCCACCCTAATGTCCCGTGCCCTATGTGCACGCAGGAACTCTAGGGCTGGTATGGTTTGGTTTGTTTTCGCCAGGCTAGTAGCCTTGTAAGCACCCAGCTGTTAGTTTTGATGAGGTGCCCAATGGTCTGTTGGAAAAGTGCCACCAGTGTGGGGGCTGCAGTCATCAAGGGTGCGACCGAGGATGCTTCAACTTGTTTGTAGCAGAGTGAGATTACCCACAGCCTAACATGTTATGTAGTAGATAATGGTGTCGCGGGTCGTTTTAGGCGGTTTAAAAAGGCGAGGTCGAGGCCCTGGCGCGGGGCAGCTCGAGACCGAAGCCAGCGGACACGGAGCGTAGCGACGTGGCCGCTGGCTGAGGTCGAGAGCTGTCCCGCGCCAGGGCCGAGACCGAGCCTTTTTCAACCACCTGAAACGACCCTAGCGACTCCATTATCTAGTGTAATTGAGTTTTACGTAGGCGAAGCTCTATAGGCGCGGCGAAGCCGCGCAATGTGATGCTTCTTGTCACCTGCGATGGTGTTGGCCGGCTGTTACGTGTTCGTTGGCAACCACTTTTGTTAATACACCAGGTCGCTGCAGTTAACGATTCTTAAAACGAGGTCTATTAACGATTACAATTGAGTAAAACTCAATTACTCCTTGTTAAATGAGTTCTGTTGGGTTGTTCCCACATGACCTACAGGGTAAGGCCACAGAGGTGCAGCTGCCTACCAGGCCGCCCTGCTCACCATTGTTGCAGCATGCCTCGCCCATGGTCTGCGTTGTGCACAAGACTCCTCTTCAGCTCTGGGTCTCTGTTCAGGCAGCCAAGACAGCAGCTGAGGTGAGTGAGGATGCAGCCCAGCCAGAGGCTCAGGGAGATGAGGACGTAGTGCAGCCAGCAGGCGAGGGAATTGAGGAGGCCAGGCAACATGTGGCCCGCCAAGCCTCGCAATGCACAGTCCCAGCCCATCGCCAAGCCTCTTGACAATGATGCGATACCCCTCACAGGCGTTTAGACCCTCAGCCTCTCGTCAACCCTAACAACTGTCTGCCTCCCCTGCACCCTACTCACCGACTACCTGCTCTGCAGCCTGCCAGCCAGCATCCATCAGAAGACCCTGCCAGCCGTCACCTGCTTCCCGTCACGTTCCTCCCATCACCCACCTCCCGGCACCTGCCTGCCATAGCCTACCTGCTCCCAGGACGCAGTGCTGGAGGCGTCTCACCCATGCAGGACGTTGTAGGCATCCACCAGCATCACCGGTGGCTCTGTGGCCATCAGCTCCTCCCAGCTGCTCTCCCTGACCTGCTTCTCATTGCGCTGCAAGGCTGCAGAGCTCTTGGCAGCAGCAAGGGCGGCGGAGGCTTTGGTCGCTTGCCACTCCTCAGGGCTGGCACGCTTTTGACGGAAAGCTTTGCGGGAGAGGGGTTGGGTTGTCTGCGACACAGTGGGGCGCAGCAGCTGCTCTTCGTGGGTGGAGCCACCTCCGCATCTGTTGTGCAACAAACGTGCCTGACCCGCACTGCTAATGCTCCATGGCACGTGCCACCAAGGATGGGCTCTGTAGCTGTCAAGCTGTAGTGATGAAGCTGTAGTAGAGGGGAGTTGTTCCATATGGGTTTAGAGTCTGTGGAGTGCACCGTTGTGGGGCATAACCAGCTAGGTCCTGCTGCTGGTCACACAGAATGGTGTCCACTTGACAAGCCACAAACAGTGAGTAAAACTCAATTACACGCCCCGCGACACCATTATCTATTACGTAATAGACCCCTTGAGCACGATGTCTTGAATGCATGAGACGTACACAGAAAGGTTCATAATTTGGATAGGTCAATATTGACCGTTCCCTCATTTTCGCTCTTCAACACGCATGCCTCCTTTCATACACGGTCGTTGGAGGTTATTACGACGTTGTGAGTCGGTTTGCGGCGGACTATCGCGTTTTGTCGGCTGAGATTTGGCTGCCGCCGGTTACGCCCGTTTGAACCCTACCGGCCATGAAGGTCCCGCGTGCACTAGCGCGACGAGATCCCATGCGAGCGCGGCCCTTCTAGACACCTTGGTGGGTACACAATGTAGCACAGCTGGTGCGCTTTGGTTTACTGCTACCCGTCGAAAACATTCTCTCTCAGCTCTCATGTCATTATTTCGGCCTCATGTGCCCAGGTCCTACCGCACACCACCAGTCCTTACGGCCAAACTGACCACTGGTGCTTCGCGACAGTCCAGCTTGGCTTAAGACAGCACAGGCGAAAGAGCCAAAAGGCTCTTGGCAGCTGCTAATGCTTACTTGAAGGTCAAGAGGGGTCAGCCACAGCCATCCATGACAGCTGTGGCCCGGGAACATGGCGTTCTATATGCCACCCTCCACGGAGTCATCAAGCGGGGTGGGGTGATTGCAAAATGTGGGCGCCCCACAGCTTTGTCAGCTGTGGAAGAGGAGCAGTTGCGGGACTTGGTAGTGAGGGGCCAGCAACAGTGTGTAAGGGTCACCAAGACAGCATTGCTTGCAGCCGTGAGGACAACGCAGCAGGTCACGCAGCGCGAGAGCAAAGTTGCCTTTGATACAAACTGGCGTCAAAGGTTGATGCGGCATTTACTTATGATTGCTTTTGTGCAGCATACAAATATCTATTAATAACAATAACATCAATGCGGCATTTAACTCAAGTGCGCATCTTACCAGCCATTACCCCCCAAACAAGGATATCATGCTAGCAGCAGCAGCAGCAGCCAGCATGCAGGGTGGCACGCAACAACCAGCCTTCAAACCCTGGGTCCCCTTGACAGTCGACGCCGCAATGTTGCGTGTTGCAGCTCAGCGATCAGCCCTACCACAGCCCAGCTTACGTTTCCCAGCAGAGGATAGGTTCTACTTCAAGCATGAGGTGGTTGCTGAGCCAGCCAAGAAAGCTGCAAAGGCCAGCAAGCGATCTTGCAAGTAGCATGCTTGCATGTCCATGTGCACAACTTTGAGTGCCTCTAGACTGCCACGTGATCATGTTGTTGACAAGCTGCTAGCTTTGATAGGGGCATTGGGATGGGGTAGCAACCTCTACAAAAGTTGTGGTGCCAATCTTCAAGTAGGTGGACAAAAGCAACGACATGCTCACATTAGGGGACTTTCAATGTCAAACTGGTCTTTTGGGGGTATGGTACTAAAATATGTCATATCTTTGCTGCTCGTGGGCATAAGGAGACAAACAAGGGCACTGTGGAGAGATGTTATGAAGGGTTGCACGGCTATGTGCATGGCTTTCACATTAGTACCGAAATGGTGCAGCAATGGGCCTGAGACGCCAAAAGTTAATAAGACTAGGAACCTTTCTGTGTATTGGGGGTTCTGTTAGGAGTTGAGGAGCAGACAGTGAACTCATAGTCGCTTGCTGTAATCTTTTGTGCTTAACATTACCTTGCTCTTGGGAGTCAGGTCCAATATCTGGGTGGGTTCAGGGTCGCCAGAGACCTATGACATATAGATAGAACGTGCATTTATCGCTTTCACTGAACGCGCACAGCTGAGGAAGGCGGACGGCTGGGCGTAAAACGGTGCGAACACGCTACTGCCACTCACCTTCGCAGATTTTGCAGCGATGGGACAGAGCCGCTTGCTATAAACGCACTTGTCCGCAGTCCAAGAACTCAGCCGGGAAGTCAGGAGCATCCACACCAACACGTCTCTTTTGCGGTGTAGGATCAAATCGCGCCATGCATCCCGTCATGTTCCGCCAACATTTGATCCATACAGCCCTCAAGCTACTCCAAAACAAAGCAAGAGTTGCAATCGAACACAGGCTGCAAGCTCATTGTTGTAAAGGCTACTGCTTGTGTGCTACACGCACACTTCAGCCCCGCCCATCCAGTGTGTGCCCCTTCACCTCAGGCTCCTATCCTACATAGGGAGCACCTTGCACACAAACGCAGTATAGCACCAACTGCGCAGAATTTAGTTCACTAAAGGTTAGACATGCAAGCCAGATTGAAACATGCAAGCCGTCCATGCTGCGCATGTCAGCTACACAACCCCTGCCTTTCCGGCCATTCACATCGGGCCAGGCATGTTCCTTGTGTTTTACCAAGCATGCAACCAAGCCCCTCATTTAAGGCATCATGGCACTCAAGTATGAGCCGGCATGAAGCCCCTACGCACCGCTTCCCTGAGGCACAGCTTCCCTGAGGCACGGTGTACTTTGGTAGGGCGGGCAGCTCTAGTGGGCAGCTCTGTGTCAGGCAATAGCTTGTTCAGGGCTTCAGGGCAGCCTTCACATCCTGGATCGCTGTCAGACTGTCTCACTTGAAGCCTTGAAGCTTAGAAAGGAGCATGCACACTGGTTGCACACATACACCAAAATGACCATGCATGCTGCGTCTGTCGCTCCACGAAGTTGTGTGGAGGCTGTGACAGTATCATGCACAACATGTGCACTTGGATTCAACTGCATTTTTGAACATACACACACACAGCTGTCAACAGCAATGTGTACGGGAGAACCATACGCCAGCTTGCGCTACTGTGGCTGTCTTGCAGTCCACGGAGCCCAGGACCGGGCGCTGGAGCAGTTCTTCAACAAGGTGAGGGTGGGTGGGTAGGTAGGTGGGAGGGAGGGAGGGTAAGGGACTGAGTACTTGATTGTGCCATGCCTAACCTGGTGTCACCATGTCAGCCATCATGTGTGTGCTATTTGTGCATGGCTGCAGTTGGAAGAGGACATGGCGGAGGTGTCCATGAAGCGCCATGGGCATGCCAAGCAGCTGGTGGTGTTCTTTGGTGCAGCTACCATTGGCACTGGGGGTGGGTGGGGTGCTGACGCGGTGCTGCGAGCCTGCTGCAAGGTGGTGTGCAGGCCCAGGGGCGCAGGCCAGGGGCGAGGCAGGGTGGTGCTTGTGGACGAGCACCGCACCAGCCGGGTCAGCTCAGCAGTGAATGGCCAGCAGCCCTGTGAGGAGGAGCTGGACAAAGTCAGTGCCACAAGGCCTGCAGGCTGGAAGCCCCCAGCAGGGCAGGTGGAACAGTGCCTGGTGCGCCCAGCCTGGAGCCAGGAGCGTGGCCAGCCAGTGCGGGGCCTGATGTGGTGCCCTGAAGTGGCCCCCCGCAAGCCCCCACAGGCCCCACGCAGCAGCCAGGCAGCCACACAGCCAGCAGCCTCAGAGCCAGGGCCCAGCACTCCCCCTCCAGCCAAGCGCAGCAAGCCGGCAGCTGAGCCCACCAAGGGCAAGGGCAAGGGCAATGCTGCCAAAGCCAAGCCAGCACCACAGCCAGGCAGGTGGCTGGACAGGGACTGCAATGCAGCATTGAACATGCAGCGCATTGGGGAGAGCAGGTGGCGTCCACTCGAGCTGTGCTACTGGCCAGACCAGGGAGCTCTGCCAGCCAAGGGCAAGGAGTACCCTGGCCTGGGCTACAAGCGGGTGCGAGACAAGCCCCCCAAGGCCCAGGAGCAGCAGCAACAGCCTGCTGAGGCACAGTAATGTGTGTGCCCCCTTTGTTGAGCTGTCATCAGCTTACAATTAGTGCATGTTTTGTCATGCCAACTCTACATCATAGCCCTCGGGTCAGGCAATAGTGTAGGTGGTAGGCGGCTCATGTGCCATGTGCACTGGGTTTACTCCACACAGCCCAATAACACTGTTTGAGTCGGGTCTAGTTAGTGGCTGCTAGTGGCTGCTAGTGGGTACTTGTAACCCGGCTCAAATGGAGGCCCTAGTGAGGGACAAGAGGGCTGTCTCACTGTGAACTGCTCATGCGGATGAAGATACGGGGCAGAAGGGCAGAAGCAGTAGAGGGAGCTGTCAGGGGCAGCTTGCACCTCCTTTGATCCCTGATCAACTGCCTCATGTGGTCTTGCTCATAGTGATCTGGTGTTGTGGGTGGACAAGGCAGGAGTTGGCGGGAGAAGTCAGAACGTATCGTACTTATGTGCTGCCATGGAGCTGTTGGTCAAGGCCTGGCCATAAATCACATGATTTCAATGATTGGACAGGCTGCTTGAAGGGGGAGACGCTAGGCTCCTCGACACGCCGCATTGAGAAATGTGCACATGCTGGATGATTCAACAACTTGGAAGCACCTCTGTCCCGCAGTTACCTGCAACATGTTGCAACATAGCACAGCCTCAGCTGGATGGCACGCACACGGCTGGCGCATGATGGGTGAAGAGGGGGAGGGAGCCGGACTCGCCTGATCTGACGCTGACGTCGGTAAACAAGCAAGTGGCGGACAGGGCAGAGGCCACTGCGCAGGGCAGCAACTGGCACAATGAAGGTTAGTAGGTTGATATGAAGAAGGTCAGCAGGCATGAACAAACGCAGCACAGGAAACAGGGTACAGCAAGCCCAACAAAGCAGCAAACCCATGAGATTGTGCTCCATACCGCTGTGAAGTTCATACGCAGTAGGGAAGCCATCATTTCCTTGCCGTTGTGTCAGGAGGGGATGATGATGATGATGTTGATGAGGGTGATGCTGGCTTACATCGCTACAGCCGTCAGCAATTAGGCCGCATAGCCAGGGTGGGGGGTGCTAAGATGCTTTTTGTGCTACCCAGGGGGGATGCTAAGAGCAGCAGCAGGAGGGAGGTCTGGAAGAGCACCACCCACTCCCAAGGTTGCTACCCATCCCTGGGTGTGAAGTGTGTGGCAAGGAGTGTGTGTTGTGTGCTGGGGTGTGAATACTACAGCCAGAATAGGAACAGCAACACACGCAGCTGTTACGCAACATGTAAGGTGACTTGTGGCCATTATGTGTGACTTGTGGCCACACCACTTGCAAGTCATACTTGCAGAGCTGAGCCCGCAGCCCTTACTCGAGGTGTACAGGCCAGTGAGGGTGGCGGACCGTATGGTCCAGGAGCGTGCAAGGCAGCCACAGTTCTGGAGTAGCAGGCAAGTCAGGCAGGCAATCAGGCTTAGGTAAAATCATGGGTAGTTCACACCCTCACATCCTCACAGGCATTGCTGCCAGGTGTTGTTGCCTTCACCCAGCTGCACGGTTTGCACAGGATGGTGCAGTCCAGCAGGGCAGGGAGGAGCACTGGGAGCTTGGCACACCTGAGCAGTGTACAGGCATGCTGCCCTGCAGCAGGAGGGGGTGGTGGCGGCCAGGCTGAAAGCTTGGTATACGATACTGAACGACGGCCTGAACAAGTTAATGGACGAGCCGTTCTCTATGGCCATCCAACCAGGGTCGTCCTGCATACAATTTGTTGGGGTTTAGTTGTGGGCATCGGGTGTTACAGCCATATGCACCCTTGGATGCACATGGGCAGATGCAGGTGGGCAGGTGGAAGGCGAGCAGGGCCACTGAACTAGTGCCATCGGGGTGTGGTGCGGCAGGGTCAGGGCCAGCAGGGTCGAAGCTGGTGTGATGTAGGGCAGCAGTTCTTGTGGCAGCATGGCCAGGGCATTAGGCCATCAAACAAAGGGGTAAGGGAGCAATCGGGCAAGGGCAGCCAGGCAGGCGACAGCTGAGTGCTTGTGTTTCTTAAAAAGATACGTAAGGGGCAGGAAGTCGGTAAGTGGGGGAGGGTGAGGGTAGATAAACATGAGCAGCCAGGTATCAGTGGCCAGTGGTCAGTGCAGCCCGACAGGTACAGGTGGCAGGTGCAGTGGGGCTGGGGTTGGTAGGTCTGCAGCAGCAGGATAGGCAGCTGGGCAGGGAGCAGCAGGACCACTGCAACAAACCATACGGTACAGCTCATCCAGTGCAGTAGGTTTCACGAGGTGACAGGAGGTAGCAGGGGAGGTACGAGGTGTGACTGACCCATGCCATGTTCTTCCATGCTGGTAAGGGAAGACTCCTCAACACATTGTAGATCTGTGAGCGGCAGTGGATCTCCAGGCCTCTTGTTTGAGGCACACACTCACGTTCCCATATAAAAGAGTCGACTGCGCCAATGTCTGCGCCCCGCACCAACACAATACGGCACAGCACAGCTCAACTATGGAAGTGCCTGGCCTCCCTGACTAAGACACGCACATCTGCAGCATGGACTACTGGCCATGCAGTTGGCAACCCAGTGTCCAGGCTACCCAGTGTGGTGGATGGCCGAGCTCCTGTTTGATTTGCGCGCACCATGCGCACCATGCGCAAGCACTATCGTCGCGCGCGGTACCCACCCACAACTGCGAGTCCGAGGACCACAAGTCCGAGGGCGAGCCGACTCCGCATTTGCTATGCTGCAGTTGCGCCCTCCCCGCTCTTGTGATGCTCCACATCCGCGATGACGATTATTGCCAAACTAGCAAATTAGACCGCTTGTCACTCTTGCTGCCGGAGCACACCTCACCTAGCGTAGGCAACAATAAGCCCTACCGCCTCCCGTCCATGGTTCAATGCAGTTCTAAGGGTTTTAAAACGACAAGAATGTAAAACGGTACAAAAAAAAGCAAAATGCGTAAATGCAAACAAACAAAACCAACAATTCCTAGTATTTGTGAAGGCTTCACGCTCTTATTTTCTATGGCTATTCAAAGACGAACCGTGGAATAGCATGAGGCGGCAGGGATCAAAATTGTCACGTGAAAGTGGCGACAGAATGGTATGCCTATCGTTGAGAGCACCATTGAAAATTGAAAGCCAGCACAACATTTCGTCGCACCACCTTCGCGGCCAAACTAAAAGCCGGCGACATGGGCACAGTCTGAGCTGAAGGGCAGGCCTTACAATCGTGATGTCTAAAAGTATGTGCAGCTAACGCTGGCGCATTCCATCATTCCATCAGGCGTGTCATAGGTAAACCAGGTCTACGACCACCCTATACCTTGCAAAGAAGGAAACTCTGGCAAGGGTTCGAACGTAGTCATGCATTCTAGTTTTCTGCTGGCCCTATCTCATGTGGCCATCGGGTTCGGGGGAGACAAGTGGCATGGGGTTGCACCCACGTCATTAGTGCCATCTGCACACTGGGCTGAAGTGCTAGGCCGCCACTGAGGTCCTCAGAGGCCCTGCGCTGCCCAGGCTGTCTGTCCCTGGCGTGGCTGTATACCTTGGCTGCTGCACTTAGTAATCCGTCACACAACCGTATATTGTCACGGAAATTCCTAGGCACCACAGCCATGCAGGTGGCTGGACAGGGACTGCAATGCAGCATTGAACATGCAGCGCATTGGGGAGAGCAGGTGGCGTCCACTGGAGCTGTGCTACTGGCCAGACCAGGGAGCTCTGCCAGCCAAGGGCAAGGAGTACCCTGGCCTGGGCTACAAGCGGGTGCGAGACAAGCCACCCAAGGCCCAGGAGCAGCAGCAACAGCCTGCTGAGGCACAGTAATGTGTGTGTCCCCCCATCTGAGCTGTCATCACCTTACAATTAGTGCATGTTTTGTCATGCCAACCCTACATCATAGCCCTCGGGTCAGGCAATAGTGTAGGTGGTAGGCGGCTCATGTGCCATGTGCACTGGGTTTACTCCACACAGCCCAATAACACTGTTAGAGTCGGGTCTAGTTAGTGGCTGCTAGTGGCTGCTAGTGGCTGCTAGTGGGTACTTCTGATCCGGCTCAAGTGGAGGCCATAGTGAGGGACAAGAGGGCTGCAACAAGCTACAAGGGTTACAAGAAGCTGCTAGACCTCCGGTCTGGGGCTCAGCAGCATTGCATTTACTTCACCACTGCATGCCCAAGGAGGCGAGTCTGGTCCTCAGTCTTGCATGGGTCAGGTGGTAGGCAGCCACACAGGTGGATAGACCCCACACAACATGCCCCTCGAGCTGGAAGCCTAGCCCTACAAACGGTGTGTGTAAAGGGCAGGCCGCATGCTCAGCGCCACTCTGCTGTCTCTGCCAGGTCTGCGTCTTCAAACACCTGCATGGCATCACATGCTAGCTTTAGATACACACATGGGCACCATTCCATTCCATCCTATGCCAGCCTCAAGTGTTCACATGGGCACCATTCCACCCCTTGCCCCTGCCTGATCCATGCTTCACAGCCACAGTGCCGCAATGCTCCTCAACAAGCTCACAATCCTCTTGCAAGTCATTGGTGACTGGTGTGAGCACACTGCTGCGCCCTGCAAGCTTAATGCTAGGGAGTATGGACAACAGCCCTGCCAAACTCTCTTACTTTGTCCAAGTCTTGAGAATTGTCTGAAGCGCACAGCCCTGTGTCGCGCAGGTCCATGCTCAAGCCCTTGCTGGCAAAGTACTTATGGGACTGTGGGGCTTGGGCCCTGGCGCCAGCAATGCCAAGCTCATCTAGACTGCTGCGACTGCTTCCTTGATCTAGGTCCTCCTGCACCGAATGCAACAAGCAAAGCAACCGAGGCAGGTACAGGACAGCAGATGGCCCTATTTAGCGTCATGCCATGCACCTGCTCACACATGGGACATGGTGTACACTGTACAGTAGAGCCACGCTCCCGTATCCCTCCCGCATGCTGGCTGTCCTGCGCTGAGTGCATGGCCATAGGACTAGCACCCTCCCTCACCCTCACCCCCTTCTCACCTCAGACACCCACCCCTCACCCCACCCACCCCTCGCAGACCCCAGGCACCCCTCTCTTCACCTCACCCCCCACCCTCACCTCAGGCACCTCCGCTGCCAGATCCAGACTCTGGCTGTTGACACTGAACTCAGCATCATACACTCCGCCCCGCACTGACCGCAACCCGTCTGCAGTCCCTGAGCGGTGGGGTGGGACCCCTTGACCCGCCCCTTGCTTGCCAGCTGCCACTTGACTGCTGCTCTGTGCTGCACCACCGCCACTGGTGCTGCTTAGTCGCCGTTGTCTACCAGCAGCCGTAGGTCCAGCACCTCCAGTGCTGGTGGTTGGGGTGGTGTTGTCAGGCAGGTCAATGTCGCCACTGCTGTCTGCACTGCTGCTGCTGCTGTGTATGCTGTACGAGTCGATGGTCAACAGGCCTGAAAGCATAGGCCACAAGGAAGGTGGTGGTAGTTCAGTTGGTGGTGGGCAGGGCATACGCCAGAAGCATGACAGCAGTGACCATCCCACTGCGGGGCCACAGGCCTGACAGCACAGGACCCAGGCTGTGCACACTGCCACCGTTGGTGGCATGTAGGGGCCACAGCAAGCAGCCAAGCAAAGGTGTTGCCCACCATGGTGGCTCTCATGCGGGCTCAGGCTCCTTTGACCTCAGCCTGACCACTGTTCATGCACTGGAAGCAGCATCACTAACCTGCCTTCCGTAGCTCTGCCTTGATGTCGTCGCTGTTCTGGCTGCTTTTCATGGCAGGCGGCGCAGCTCCCAAGGGACCAGACCTGCTGCCAGACAGGCCCTTCACCGAGCCCAGAGGTGCCAGAGGGGTCAGCTTGCTCAACTGCCCCCTGCTGGGCTGGCTCAGGGGTGCCAGCGGTTCTAGCTTGCTTGCGGTGGGCGGCCCTGCTGGGACGTTGGCTGCACAAGATACGCCAGGCAGGGTAGAGGTGGATAGATGATGAGTATACGTGTGTGGAGCTCAGCTGTGTGTGTATGACTTCTAGCTTAATATCATACAGCATCAATAATGCTCATGTAATAGTGCTCATGTAAATGATTGCTTGGGTAAAGGTACAGTGGGGGGTGCAGAGAGGGTGCCTGCATAACGAAGCTAGGGGCTGCACACCTGGTCCTGGCCCACCATACCCATGTGCCACTATGCTTACACACGCGAACACAGTGCTTTGTCAACCCTGTAACCTGAGCTGCCCAGGGCTGGTTGGACACCATAACTTGGGCCCCACAAGGGGTGATGCTGCAAAGCCAGGACAAGCTGCACTGACACGCCGTGATGCACGTAACGCAGAGTGAAAAAGGCTTACCTGACTCGTCTGGATCTTCAGGATGGGCTGGCAGTTCCCCATCAAAGCTGAGGCCGCCACTGAGGTCCTCAGAGGCCCTGCGCTGCCCAGGCTGCCTGTCCCTGCTGGCTGCAAAGGGCGGAGGTGCCAGCCCTGCCAGCTCATGGCTGAACCCAAAGCTGCGGTCCCCGCTCATGTTCAGCTCCAAGGAGCGGTCCCTGTCGCCAGGGCTGTCCCCTGGGCTGTGAACGCCCAGGTTCTCCCCGCTGTCACTCATGCGGCGGGCATACGATGAGGTAGGGCCCGGGTGGCTGCGAGCCTCCTGCACAGGGAAGGGGGCAGAAACCTGCTGGATCGTTTGCAGGGAATCAAACCTCAGGCTGGGATATGGTGGAGCAGGGGCTGAGCCCATGGGAACAATGAGTCTGAGCTGAGCTGCTGACTGACTGAACCTGCATCAATCGACCGGATAACCTGCTTGCCAAGGCGGAGAAGAGCAGACCGCCACCTGTAGAGCTTGCCTCACGCTCACCTCATGTCGACTTCCATCGCTGCCTGTGGTGCGCATTGCCGTGTGCCTGGGTGGTCGGATGCGCCCAGGTCTGAAGCTGGAGCTGCTGAGCCCACTGTCGCTGAGCTCTCCATGGTCAGGCATGGCAGCCAAAGGGGGTGCTGGCAGGGGCTTGCCCGTGATGCTGGCCAGACTTGGCCCTGCTTGGCTTGGTAGCGTTGCTGTGGCAGGTGCTGGGCCGGGAGTGCTAGACTTGCGTGCCTACATGTCAGATAAGTAGTACGCAAACGGGAAGTATGTGACATGGGATGTTGGTACATGTCCTATGTAGGCCCTGCTGTTTGCTTGTTGGTGTGATCCATGGTACCATATCACACTTCACGATTGTGGCATCTGGGATGCTGTGCCAGCCCAAATCACAGAGGCAGGGGCAGTGTACTTGGTACCTGCTATCTTGGCTCACCATGGCAGTAGCATAGTCTTCTTCATCGTCATCTTCAACTAATGCTTCCGCGTCATCGAAGTCGTCATCAACCTGCACCAGTGTAAGCACTCTTGCTGCTGCCCTGCGCCCAACCACTTGCTGCCAACCTAACCGCGGCAGACAGGCTAAACTTGGCAGTGTCTGCTGCTCATCGTGTCAAATCTAGGCCGTCACCCCATGGGTGGCCAGGCTTAAGTGGGCCAGACGCAAGTGGTTGGCAGCCACGCATATGAATACACCCCCCACATGTGCTGAACCCGCAGGCACCCACGCAAATGAGTAACCCCCTTTAGCACTGTCCCTGGTGGACAGCCGGTGAAAGTGTGAGCTAAGGTGGTGTGACGTGCAAGCCTACTCCTTCTCTCCTTCCAGGCAGGCCTGCCCAGGCCCGTACTTGGCAAAGCTGTGATAGTGCTTGCCCTGCCCTGTAACCTAGCCCTGTCACAGGGGTCAGGCAACAGCGTAGGTGGAAGACACCCACGTCATGTGCAGGACCTTCACTTTACCTGAGACAAAGCCACCCCGAGTGAAGGTCCTACCAGGCTCCCTATGCATTGGCACGTGTTGCCCGCTTTAGTGATTAAGAAGGTGCGAGGGGAGTATGCAGGCTTAGCACAGGGCACTTACTTCAACCTCAGCGTCATCGGCGTAGGACTCATCACAGCCAGCTGCGGCTGTGGCGACTACTGTCTGCGTTGCTGCCTTGGTGGCCGGCTGGCTTGAGGCTGCAAGCACAAGGCGCCATGGAAAGTCTGCTTAGGCACTGCACCGCAGGAATGTCAAGAAAGGTAGTGGCTTAGGGTGAGGATGAGAGTGGTTGCAGCATGTCATGCTCTGCTCCTTTACGGAAGCAGGCAACTCCCAAAGCTATCAGTGTGCAGTTGTCCTGCATGACAACACAAAGATGTTCTCCCTCATCCCTCACCTGACGTAGCCTTGCCATAGGCTTGGGCCAAAGGCTTGGCTGTCTCATGTGCCTGATTAGGGAATGGCTTGGCCCCGTTTGTGGCAGCAGCTATGGGTCCTGCTGCAATCAGGCAAACACACCGACAAGCACCGATGTGCAAAGCATCCGGCATGTGCTGGGCAGGGCCAGACACGCGATGTAGCCCCTTTTACTTGCTCTGCCTGGAAAAGGATGTGATGGCCAGCGTGAGTGCACAAGAGCTGTTTCGCACCACAAAGAGACATGAGTGGTGCTAGTCACAGCATGGCAGCAGTGATGGAAGTGCGGATGTGTGATGACGCTCGGACAGTGGCAGTGGATATGACAAGCAGCCACACAATGGCACCACTGTGTGCGTGCCATGCCGACTGTGGCAGCTTTCCTTACGTTGTGTCCCATCAGCAGATGCAGCAGGGCCCTGTGCTAGCTTGGAAGGTGGCTCCAGGACATTGGCTGGCCCCTGCAGGCAGCATCACACCTGTTGTTGTTGAAACTTGAGTCATCAGACCTTTTGTTACAAGGCCTTAACTGCACCCTGTCATCAGGGGAGGTCCAATGCTTGATTGACAGACTTGCAGGAAGGAGGTTGGGCAGTTGGACAACCCAACATTGTGCTCTCCTCTGTCGCATGTCCCCTCACTCATGCTGGGATGTTTTCAATGGATCAGGGTGGCTACTCAAAGGCTAGCACCTTTCAGGAGATGTGTTGCATGTGATGGAGGGTTGGCAGCTGCAGCTCATGCTAAGCTGTGGACTACTATTGCCACTCTGTAGGAAAGCTGCATGGCACCCTTATGATGCAAGTGCAGGTGCATGAGGGACTGCCCTAGATGGGTAGAGGGATACACGCCATAGCGTGAGCTGCGCATCACCTGTGTTGGCATACTGCCATGCTGCTGCACTGGATCAAGCGGGGCAAGGCTGCTGCGTGACAAGGGTTGCAAGGAAGACAAGCGGGCGGCTGAGGGGAGCGGGGCGATCCCTGCACAGCGCACGAAACTCAGAATGAGCTGACTGAGGTGGTAGACGTTAAGCACTGCTCCCATCTGCAGAAAAATGCAGATGGGAGCAGCTGGTGTGGATAGGTGCGGTTGGCCTGACCTTGTTGCTGGGCTGCTGCAGCAGACGGTGGTGATCCCTGCACCCTGTGGAGAAGAGCCATCAGCAGAGGTGCGTCCAGAGGCACATCGGTCATACCCTGTGGCCAAAGTAAGGCATGCAACTGTGAAGCACCGAGACACAGCCTCCTCTTGCCAGCCTCTTTGACAGCTGAGTGGCTTGTACTTACTCATGCTGTCCAGCAACGTGCCTGACACCAGCTGGGCAAGCTAAACCCACCAATTGTCGACCTAACTCAGAGCGACTTTTAAATGTGGGCATTGGTCCTATCTCAGGCTCATACACCTTGAGGGTAAATTCCAGACCTGCCCATTCCAGGAATTCTCTGACTAATGACATCAGCTGCAAGCCTGAGGGATGAAAGATAGCATGCCAACATTAGGTCACTCCATGTTTAACTAAACCTCACAGTGGCTGTTCCCACTGCTTTGTAGCACCTTCTGGACTGCTGGTAAGTGACTGTCTCTGAGGGTTGTCGGTCTTTTCCGTCAAGCCTGTATGAGTTACACAGCATCTACCGGTCAGCATGCTGTTCACGATGCAGTCAGCCATCACTTGCTAGCTCACTGACCTGCATTGCCATTACTCTTTTCCTGCTCATCTATTGCCAGGAATACATGGGCACGTAGTTCTGCCTGCACAGCCAGCAAGTGCAGGCTATGAGAGGCTGCAGGTGCTAGGGAGCGAAGAGCCTGGTTCAGTCCTGCACTGAGCTCTACCTTGAGCCGTGACAAAACTCGCTTCTGCTCCAGCGCAGTTGCGACAAGCTCCTTGATGTCCTCCATAGATACATGCGCCACCGGTAACTATTTACCCGCTAACAGGTGACCCCGGCACGTACTACACGTGCATGCTGTTTACCCTGTCCGGTCAAACTCGAGTCAACGCAGCCAAGACGACCGGGCACGATACCTCTTGCTGTGAAAGGCTCCCATGCAAAACCACTATCGGCAAGGTCGAGGTGAAAACTGAAAAGAGTGCCCTCTTTGAGTTAACCACCTGTAATTGAACCCCCTACGATAGGTAAACCTGTCTGTCTGACGACTGGACAGAAAACAAAACTCGGACCGTACACTCCGACACACAGCCTGTCTTCAGCTGACTAGTCAGCTTAATGTCGGCCACTACATGCTCCACAACCTGTTTTTCATGCAACGGGGCGCCCCTCAGGTACTTCTGGAAGAGCTTGCGTAAATCGACAGCCTTGTGCATACGCCGAGCAACAATGTCACCCATGATGGCTTTCTTATACACGTCATAATCTGCGGCTAGTGGACGAAGAGGAAGCCTGCGACAGCGGCACCCAATCACAAAGCAGGTGATGTGTGCACATGTCTAACAGGGAGCAACGGTTGACGCATTGTTGAACATACCGAGTTAACATGTTTTTCTTTAGATTGCAAAGTGAACATTGAATATTTACTGAGCCTGTGCTTGCGTGGGAGTGCGGTGTAACTGTTCATCAGGATCCCTCACCACCACCACCCAGGTCCGCTCTGCTGTGCATGCAGGCCAGGAGGACCAGTGGCTGCTGCACCCAGCCTTGAATCAGCACCATGGCCCTCACTAGGGCCTTTATGGGCGTGGACCATAGGCGTGGACCCAGCCTTGACTGAGGGGATGGCAAGACTGTGAAGCCCTTGCAGCCCTGCCAGTCAGGCTGGACCAAGCACCCAGTAGAGGAGGTGAACAAGGTGTGTGAGCCCAGCGGCTGCCACAGGGTGTGGGAAAGAAGAGGAGTGTGGGCGAAGCTACAAGTGGGGTCCATTACATATATATCATTACATTGCCAACCACGCCAGAAAACTGGGCCAATGCACAAACCAAACCAAAGGTTGTCAATGCTGCAGTGCCTCTCTCCCATCACGCAGTATGTCTACTCACCCTTACATGGCCATGGTCCTGCGCTACCACTAACCAAGTCTGACTGAGCCAGTATATTGGTTGGGTACTGGACACATGTCCATGCAGCTGGAGGCTAGCTGTACAGCAGACGCGGGCATGGGGAGCACATGCCCCTGATCTCAAGTCATTGTCGTACCTGGTGATAACACGCCCCTCACACTATATACTGTTCACAGCTTGGGAGCACTTCCTTCCCGCAGTTCCCTGCAACATGTTGCACCGAGGCATAGCCTCAGCTGAGTGGCACGCACACGGCTGGCGCATGATGGGTGAAGAGGGGGAGGTAGCCAGACTCGCCTGAACTGACGCTGACGTCCGTAAACAAGCAGATGGCTGACAGGGCAGAGGTCACTGCGCAGGGCAGCCAGTGACACAATGTTGGTCAGCAGGTTGAAGTGAAGCAGGTCAGCAGGCTGCCCCGCCCCGCTCACCCTGCCCATCCTCACACGCAGGCACTGCAGGCATGGGGGCTAGGGCAGCACCTCACACAGAGCAGCAAGCCCATGAGGACGGCACCACTCAGCTGTACACCCCCAGTTCTACAGGAGTACCACCGTTGGCCCGCAGGTCTGGCAGCAGGATCTGGAGGATGAGGTGTGACACCAGGGCCGCTGAGGCAGGCACTCCAGGCGACATGTGACATGAGGTGGCAACGACAAGGCAGGGAGAGCAGCAGCAGGAGGCGTGTGCAGAGCTGCATAGGATGATGAGGCCCACCACAACAAACATGATGATCTTCATTTTGCCAGGTGCGTCCTACTGCCCAGCCCTGAGTGTAGGATGTGGCAAGGTGTGAGTGCTGTGAGGTAAGGTGTGTGGTGTGCAGCCATGTGGAAGTGGCAATTATACCGCGCAACAGCCGGTAAATGAATTGTGCATGCAGAGCTGAGCCCGCAGCCCTTACTTGAGCTGTACAGGCCAGTGAGGGTGGCGGACCGTATGGTCCTGGAGCGTGTAAGGCAGCCACAGTTCTGGAGTAGCAGGCAAGTCAGGCAGGCAACCAGGCTTGGGTCAAAGTAGGCAGGTCAGATTTTCATTCTCACAGACCAAACCCTTGCACCTCATCCTCACACTCTTACACCCTCACATCCTCACAGGCATTGCTGCCAGGTGTTGCTGCCTTCACCCAGCTGCACGGTTTGCACAGGATGGTGCAGTCCAGCAGGGCAGGGAGGAGCACTGGGAGCTTGGCACACCTGAGCAGTGTACAGGCATGCTGCCCTGCAGCAGGAGGGGGTGGTGGCCCCCTTGCTGAATGCTTGGTAAATGCCTTTTATCGGCAGCAAACCAAACAAGTTGACGGCTGACCCGTTTTCCACGGCCTTCCAGTCTGGGTGATCCTGCAGTCAAGGTGAAGGTGGTAGGTGTCCTGGGAGGTGTGATATGGACGCACACATGCCCCTTTGCATGCACGTTCAAGTGATTGAGTAGTTGAGATGATGCAAAACCGCATAGCATCATGGTGACGTCAGCTGACAGAGAGAATCTGGAGGCTGATCTAAACCCGTTGACGGCAGTATCATGGCTATGGCAACGCAAGGAAAAGCAAGCGAGCGTGGAAGTGGAGAGTCCATTGCATTCTAGTCTAGGCAGCTGAAGAACAACAGCTGCGGCAGCATCGACCTGTACCTGAGATTCAACTAATAGCATTTGGCACCCCAAACCAGTTCTAAGGAATTGCAGCTGACATGGCCTTTGCTGCGGTTGACATTTAGCCTCAGCGGACGTACGGAGGGCAAAGGCAGGGGCAAAGGCATGGAAGGCAGGGGCAGTAGTGTAAGGGCAGAAGAGGTGCAGGAAGGATGCAGCTGGGGATTGGGTTTTGAGCATTGGGTGTTTAGGCCACATGCACCCTTGGATGCACATGGGCAGATGCAGGTGGGCAGGTGGAAGGCTGGTAGGGCCAATGGGCTAGTGCTACCGGGGTGTGGTGCAGCAGGGCCAGGGCCAGCAGGGTCGAAGCTGGTGTGGAGTAGGGCAGCAGGTTCTTGTGGCAGCATGGTCAGGGCGTCAGGCTGCACACAGAGGCGTAAGGAGCAGCCGGGCAGAAGCAGCCAGGCAGGTAACAGCTGAATGCTTGTTCTTCTTAGGGAGGTGGGTAAGGGGCAGGGAGGCAGGTGCAGCAAGGGAGGGTTAGGGTGAGGGTAGCTGAACATGTGCAGCAGTGTTTTTTTTTTCATATGGCCTCTTTCCAATTTCATAGCACAAAGTGTCATGGCTCAGATTGGGACTGTCATGTTCATAGCGCGGCCCTATTGGGCTCCATAGCGCACAACAAAAATGTCAAATTACAGCAACAGGCCCAATCAAAGGCGGTAGCGCCCACGCACAGCAGCGTTATCCAGCCACTTGCAAATGGCACGCTCATATGGGAATGTGTCCAAATCAAATTGATTGCTGCTGAAGACATGGGCGCACACATTCAAGTGGCACTCTTGCAGCCTGTTGCGGGTGTCATCTTTGAGGTAAGCCATGGCTGAGAACATGCGCTCCTCCTCCACTGAGCCTGGTGTCATGACCAGAGCAAGCTCTGCCAGCTTGATGTACTCCAAGATGTCAGCCTTGGTGATGGGTTGGCCAGCCAAGTAGCGCCACAACTTGGTGGTCTCCATGGCTGGGTTGGCTGCTGCTCCACACGGTGTTCAGCTTGGCAGCGCATGACTTCCACAAATGCTGATTGCTGGGATAGCAGATAGCTTTTGCTGCTCCAACAAGGCTGGCGCCAGTTGGCAGTTAGCCAGGGTCGTGTCCATGCAGTACCGGGCCTTGACAATGGCCAGGCGCTCAAGGAAGTCTTCATCGCTGGGCTGCTTGTCGGCGTGTGGGCGTACACAACAGCCAGTCCTTTGGCATGCTCCGGTGGGAGGAAGCGGCTGTGTAGGTCACGTACCACAGCATCTGCTGTTGCTGCCAGCTCCTGCTTGGCACTGTCGACATGCTGCTGGAAGTCACTGGCTGGCACTAAAGCAGCCCGGCGCCCTTTTGGGGGGATGGCGTACAGCTGCACCGGCTCACTGCCTAGCTCACTGCCTTCCTCCTCCTCCTCATTTTCACCAAACGTTGTCTCCATGTCTGCCTGCTGCCTACCTCCTCCTCATCCTCACTGTCATTGTCAGCCTCATCTGATTGCACTGTCATACTGCCACTCCCATGCGGCTGCAATGCCAAATGGCCAGAGCCGTTGTACACCAGGCAGCTGCCAGGTCCTGCCACATTGGTGAAGGCTGTCAGCTCAGGAAAGTCCAGTGCAGAGAAGGGGGAGGGGCCTGAGTACATGGCAGTGATCTTGTTGGCCGTCAGGGCCACCTCCTGCATATGGTCCTCGACAAAGATGGCACGGCTTTGGCACACAAGGTTGAGGCGGTTGAGTGAGCGGAGGATGGGCAAGAGCCCGCAGGCTGCCAAGAGAGTAGGGAGGTCTGTGAGGCTGTGTCAAAGTAGGACACCAAGGACCTGATGTCACGCACCAGCCGCTCTGCTGGCTTCCGCAAGCTCAGCCAACGGGTTGGCGCGGCCCGCCCTATCAGCTGACCCTTGAGCCCAAGGCTGTGGCAAAGCTGCTTGTACTTCTGGGTGCGGGCTGCAGAAATGCTGGTTGATGTTTTCCACAACTCTAGTAACCCTGGCTTGTAAGTAGGCACCATCGCTATACCCTCGGAGGGCACGGCCCTCAGCCATCGGGACTGCGGCGCTTATCCAAATTGCGGCTCTTAGCCGAGCTGCGGCTGCAGTACAAAGTTCGCTTTTTATAACGCGATGCGCTATAGCACAGTCCGCAAGGGGTCCAATCCATAGCGCACGGAGCCCTCTGAAATGTCGCTTTTTATAGCGATCGCTATATATAGCGTTAAAAAAAAAACACTGATGTGCAGCCAGGTGTCAGTGGCCAGGTCAGTGCAGCAGGACAGGTACAGGTGGCAGGTTGCAGGTGCGGGGGTTTGGGGGTGGTAGGGCTGCAGCAGCAGAATAGGAGGCAGCTGGACTGTGATGCACAGTGTGCAACAGTCAGGAGCCAGGAGTGGCAGAATTTATATGTGAGGTGAGAAGTGTGACTCACCCAGGTCCAATTATTTCTCCATGCTGGTTGGGGCAGGCTTCGCAGCACGTTGTAGATCTGTGTGCGGCAGTGGATCTCCAGGCCTCTTGTTTGTGGCACACACTCGCGTTCCCATACAAAGAAGCTGGCTGCGCTCTTGTCTGCGCCCGGCACCAACACAACACGGCACAGCACAGCTGCAAGCATGAGGCCCCCACACTGCCAACTGTGGTACAGCCTGGCCCCACCCTCCCCCTGACACTTGCATCTGTAGCATGGGCTACTGGCCTTGCAGCAGGCCAGCCCAACCCAGCGTGCCATGCAACCCGTGCTGTGGATGGGACTAGCTGCTGTCCGACTTCTGCTGTCTGCTGGGCACCATGCGCGTAGTGCGCAAGCGCGCAACTCGGCGCGCGCAGTACCTACCCACAGCTGCGAGTCCGAGGATGATGAGTCCGAGGCCAAGCCACCTCCGCATTCTCTTGCACTACGACAAACCAATGCAAGAGCTAAAGCGGCTCTGTGCCAATGCCAATGCAGGTGCAGCACAGGACTCCGCTACCAAGGAGGACGGTGTACCTGATAGCACATAGTATATCATGTGTCCGACAGGGGAAGCAGGAGAGCACTGGAGGGAACTGGTCATTCAGGTCACACTTGCTTGTGCATGATGTGTTGCACGATACCTGAAGGAAGGGTGGTGCAGTGAATACAGTTGCTGATCATCTGGCACCAGCTAGTATGCCATGCAAACGTCATCAGCGAACCCAGCAGCTAGACCGGATGACCAAATGACGTGAAAAAGGTGTGGTGTCATACGAACTGCCATGTGGCCAGCTCCGCAAATTGGGGAGCCCCACACTGGTCATTGTGCAGGAACTGGATCGGAGGGCTGTGTTGATCGACTTTTTTTTTTTTTTTTTTTTCGATTCGATTTAACCCTGACTGGAGCGGCTGGCCGTACAGCTCCGAGGCGATCACCGCAGGAACCAGCTCGCGAGGTGTAAAGGTAAAGCTAGGAAAGCCCTCGTCTACAATATAGCGAAACACTGTTATCACAGGGAATTACTATTCAAGGCAGGCAACTAGCTGTCACTAAGACATCACAAGCAGGCCCTATCACTTGTCGCGCTCTATGCCTCTATCAATGTCTATCAATGTGGGAACTGTGGGAACTGCAGCCGTCTTGTCCCTCACTAGGGCCTCCATTTGAGCCGGATCAGAAGTACCCACTAGCAGCCACTAGCAGCCACTAACTAGACCCGACTCAAACAGTGTTATTGGGCTGTGTGGAGTAAACCCAGTGCACATGGCACATGAGCCGCCTACCACCTACACTATTGCCTGACCTGAGGGCTTTGATGTAGAGTTGGCATGACAAAACATGCACTAATTGTAAGCTGTTGACAGCTCAACAAAGGGGGCACACATTACTGTGCCTCAGCAGGCTGTTGCTGCTGCTGCTGGGCCTTGGGGGGCTTGTCTCGCACCCGCTTGTAGCCCAGGCCAGGGTACTCCTTGCCCTTGGCTGGCAGAGCTCCCTGGTCTGGCCAGTAGCACAGCTCCAGCGGCCGCCACCTGCTCTCCCCAATGCGCTGCATGTTCAATGCTGCATTGCAGTCCCTGTCCAGCCACCTGCCTGGCTGTGGTGCTGGCTTGGCTTTGGCAGCCTTGCCCTTGCCCTTGCCCTTGGTGGGCTCAGCTGCTGGCTTGCTGCGCTTGGCTGGAGGGGGAGTGCTGGTCCCTGGATCTGAGGCTGCTGGCTGTGTGGCTGCCTGGCTGCTGCGTGGGGCCTGTGGGGGCTTGCGGGGGGCCACTACAGGGCACCACATCAGGCCCCGCACTGGCTGGCCACGCTCCTGGCTCCAGGCTGGGCGCACCAGGCGGGGTTCCACCTGCCCTGCTGGGGGCTTCCAGCCTGCAGGCCTTGTGGCACTGAGTTTGTCCAGCTCCTCCTCACAGGGCTGCTGGCCATTCACTGCTGAGCTGACCCGGCTGGTGCGGTGCTCATCCACGAGCACCACCCTGCCTCGCCCCTGGCCTGCGCCCCTGGCCTGCGCCCCTGGGCCTGCACACCACCTTGCAGCAGGCTCGCAGCACCGCGTCAGCACCCCACCCACCCCCAGTGCCAATGGTAGCTGCACCAAAGAACACCACCAGCTGCTTGGCATGCCCATGGCGTTTCATGGACACCTCCGCCATGTCCTCTTCCAACTGCAGCCATGCACACAAGGCACACATGGTGGCTGACATGGTGGCACCGGGTTAGGCATGGTACAATCAAGTACTCAGTCCCTTACCCTCCCTCCCACACACCTACCCACCCACCCACCCTCACCTTGTTGAAGAACTGCTCCAGCGCCCGGTCCTGGGCTCCGTATAGCCTCAGCCGCTGCCGTGCCCACTTGGGGTCCGGTACACCTCCCACACCGCATCCCAGGTGGCCAGGGTGACGGTGATGTGCTTCAGGTTGGCCTCCAGGGAGGTGCCGGCTGAGCTTGCTGCTGCCAGGTGCTGGAGGTGGGGCTTGATTGGTGCTAGCCACCGATCAGTGTCACGGCGGGCATTGTTCAGGCCGCTAGCATGCTTCACCTGGCCCTTGGTCAGCTTCCACCGGCGCAGCTGGTCTGCCATGAGCTGGCCTGTTGCTGGATTCCACACCCCAGAGGCTGCGCTGACTGCAGAAGCTAACCACCCTTACAGTGTTGCCACCTCATGTCCCATGTCCCAGTGCGATGGGCGGTGGCCTCTGCAAGCAACTTGGGTTTTCCGTGACAATATACGGTTGTGTGACGAATTTCGGGTTAGCAAGCTAACCCTAACCCTAACTCTAACCCTAACCCTAACCATGCTTGGCAGCCAGTTAGTCTTGTGTTGTAGGCCCTTCCAAGTTAGTGGCTTGGCAGGTGTCAAACCTGGAGTCAGGTAGAAGGGTTTCAGAATCCCGGCTTAGGGCTAACATCAGTGATCCATCACACTTGCATTGAGGTGCCGCATGGCTTCAGATCTTTATCCCCTTCTGTTGCATCTCAGCACCAGCCCGCGCCGCTGCCATCCCCGAACCATGGCTGCCTACATGTGCTACCTGACCTGACCTGACATGCAAGTGGAGAATGGGATGAAGTGGGTGTCACGCCAGCACTACGGCGAGGAGAGGGGAGTGGCGGTGTTCTTGGGAGCGGGCAACTTCAGCCAGGGTGGGTGGAAGGCGGGGGCGATGCGGGATGGGTTCCGCAAGGTGGTGGAGCCTAGCAGGCCCAGCATGGACGACAGGCGTGACAGGCTTGTGATCATGGATGAGCTACGCACCAGCCATGTCAGCTCGTTCGTGCATGCCCGCCAGCCTTGTGAGCTGCACTTGCCACGTGATTGGCCTAGGCCCGTAGACTGGGTATCCCCAGAAGGCCAGGTCAAGCAGCGGCTGGTGCGCCCAGCCTGGAGCCTGCGGCATGCTAAGTATGTGCGAGGCTTGCAATGGTGCCCATAGGTGCCGTTTAAACCCCCTCCCCCTCCCCTAGCCTTGGAGCCACCTCCCCCTCCCCCTGCCCAGGACCAGCCCCCCCTGCTCCACCTGGCCCAGTGAAAAGACCCCAGGCCCAGGGGGGGGAGGGTGGGGCAGGTGGCTTGACCGGGACACCAACGGCTGCCTGAACTTCCAGCGCATTGGGGGAAGCATGCAACACCCACTGGAGCTGTGCAGCTTGACGGACCAGGAGGCTCTGCCCACCGTCCGCAAGGAGTACCAGCAGGGCTACAAGCGGGTCAATGACCGGCTGCCCAAGGGCAGGCAGCGGCTGCACCGGGGTGCAGAGTATCGGCTGGGCAATGATGGCCGGGACTACATCAATGCATAGGCCCTAAGTAGTTTACACAGGCTGTTAACCTTACAGTAGTGCCTAAGCGTGCCACCGGTGTGGGGTTGGCAATCATCAAGGGTGCGACCGAGGTTGCTTCAATCTGAGTGTAGTAGGCTACCCCTCCCATTGAACGACCACGTAAGGGACATTTGACTTTGCGGCGTGCCTGGTGAGAGTTGAGTTGTCATTTTAACGCGGAACGCCTTATCTTTGCGTCCCGCTTGCGCCTGCGCGCCCGAGCTGCTGGCACCCACGGTGACCGGCAACCTGCCAGGCACGCGAACGGTTCCGCTCTGCGCGATATGCCTCTCAAGAGCTGCTCCGCAACACCCACAACGCAAGATGCAGAGTTCGCCGCTGCGGTACACTGCGGTACACTTTACGCATGGAGCCCAGTTTTCTCAACATCATCTTACACAGCCAGCTCAGTCGCACTCTGCCTGCTCATTCAGATGCTCCAGTACGATGTATCGTAGGTCAGCACGCAAAGTGTTGGCTGGCACATGCAACCCCACTGCCTTGCAATACTCGTTTAACATCTTCACGCTCAGCTTCTTGCCCAAGGTGCACAGCTGCATCACGCTGTCTGGTGCAAATGAGCACAGAAGGGTGAGGAACTCGTCGTCCCAATGTTCGTCATCCCTCTTCTGATCGAACATGGGCATGGCCTCAAAGGGCTTAGTGATGGTGGGCTTCATACACACACCCCTTGGTGCGGGGGTCATGCATTGGGCACATGCACATGCAGTCTGTGACCACTCGACCTGGATCCCTGCAGCAGGAAAGAAGCAGCTGTGCATGCTCATAGAGCCGGGGATGGATGATGCAAAGGCATGTGCATCCCGCTGTGGAGCACTGCAAAGCTCGTGCACGGTGAGCCTTGCTGGGGTCAGCAGCAGTAGCTGCCTTGTGATATGCATTGCAATGCTGCACAAACCCCAATGCATTGCACTTCCCAACACGATCTGCCAGGATCTCACCCCTCAGCCACTGCTTCATCACCCCTCCCTCTGAATCATGCCTGCCCTTGAAGTGTGCTGTAGCCCCATAGCTCCACCACACTGGCACGCTGAACCTCTGTGCCATGCCCCAATGCTGTCGCATGGCTGGGGCGCCCTTGAACTGCCCTTCACACCCATCAGACCACATGTACAACTGCCTCATGTCCATGTCATGCTCTGCCAGCAAATAACACACCACCTGGTTTACTGCTGCTTGGGTAATGGCTGCCGACTGGTCCTTCCCATCTGTCATCACATACACGGTCTGCTCATAGTAGGCCCCCTCTTTGTTCTTGAAGTATGCACACGCCACGAGAATGCCTATCTGCTGCGCATGCCAGTGCTCTGACATGATCTCAACGCTGCGCTCAACAGTCAGCTTCTCTGACCAATCACAAAAATGACCACCCTCCCATCCTGGCCTGCCTTGACGGCCTCACGGTGCTCACGGAAAACCTGCAGCTGATGATGTGCCAACCGGTGGTGCTTGATGTACTGTGGCATCTGCTTGTTCAGCATGCCAACAGCATCATTCAAGCTCACCCTCATGCACTACAGCTCAACCGGCCGGCTGCCTACAGCTGATGCATACGGCTTTCCATACTGACGCACAGTGAGCATGACGCTGCCATCTGCATCTGGCTGCAGCTGTAGCCTGCGCGACTTGCAATGGAGGCATGTGCGCAAAGAGCAGGCAAGCCTAGGCTGTTGGCCAAGCTCACAAGGACACAAGAACAACTGTCGCATAGCTGTGCCGCTTAGGGGCTGGGTTTTGCTGGGAGGTGGTGGGACGGGGAGGGGGGAGGGGGGAGGGAGGGGAGGGGGTGAAGGCAGCGGGACAGGCGGAAGGCCAGGAGGGGAGAGAGGAGGGGAGAAGGGTGGAGGAAGGGTGGAAGGGCGGAGGGGTGGGGAAGGGTGGGGGAAGGGTGGGGGAGAAGGGTGCAAGGGTGGAGAATGGGTGCTGATCCGCTGGGGTGGAGGGGTGGGGAAGGGTGGGGGAAGGGTGGGGAAGGGTGGGGGAAGGGTGGGGGAGAAGGGTGGGGGGGCCAGCCAAGGCTGACGCTCTTGCTCCGCTTGCCACCTATGTGCCTGCTGCTCAAATTCACCAAGGGGGTCAATGAAGGGAGAGGCAGCTGCGGTGAGGGATTCGACCTCCTCCTCAGCAACAGGGGGGGCAATACCCCCTTGATGGGGGGGCGGCTGAGGGGCAGCGCCTGCTGCACCCGCGGGGGCAGCTAGGAGGGCAGCAACAGCTGCAACGGGAGGTTGTCCAGGTTGCAACAGGTCTTGCACACACACACTTGCCGTTGTGATGCCGTCAGGCGTGCCACCCATGGCGGCCTCAGCCTGACAAACGCGCTGAGGCTGACACGCATGCTGGGTGGCTGCTGCAGTTGTCCTCCTTGCAGATGCTGATTCTACCGCCATTGCTCCTCCAAGTGTTGCTGCTCGTTATCAAACTCTAGCCACATCACCAACAGTGAGCTCTCAAAGAAACGCCTGGTCTCGTTCACAAGTGTGCGCTCGTCGTCCCTGTGGTGCAAGCACCACACACACAAGCACACGCAAGCACTCATGCAGCAAAACGTGTGGCTGGGGCACATTAGCGGTTGCATTGCATGTGGCACATGCATGCATTCATGCACAGTCAGCGGTGCACGTTCATGCACATTCATGCACAGTCAGCGGTGCACATTCATGCACAGTCAGCGGTGCACATTCATGCACAGTCAGCGGTGCACATTCATGCACAGTCAGCGGTGCACATTCATGCACAGTCAGCGGTGCACATTCATGCACAGTCAGCGGTGCACATTCATGCACAGTCAGCGGTGCACATTCATGCACAGTCAGCGGTGCACATTCATGCACAGTCAGCGGTGCACATTCATGCACAGTCAGCGGTGCACATTCATGCAAGTCAGCGGTGCAAACTCCAGGCGGCCAAGCAGTACCTCAGCATCTTGCAGTGTTGACACCTTGCTATCAGGCTGTGACCGCAGAAGGCGCAAGAGTGTGGGTACTTGCTGTATCTGCTGGAGAACTTCAGCAGCAATTGCCCTGCAGCCAAAGGACCAAAGGAGCAAAGAAGGGCAAGACAGTTCAGCGATGGCCATAGCCAGGGCAAGGCTGGTGCAAGGCCGGGCTGGTGCAGGTCAGGGCTGAGGAGTGAAAAGCGCACCTTGCGGTGGCCCAGTCCTGCTGTTGCTTGGGCATGCTTGGGGGCATGGTCTGCTTGTCCTGCTCCACAGTGGTGTGTCTGCATGACACCACACACAGGAGTGGGACGAGTGGTGCTACCACCAGGGTGCTAGGTTAAATGGTGCTCATGTTGTTCAGCTGGCTTGCCATGTCAGCCCATCATCCAGCAGGGGCACTCACATGATGGGCTGTTGCTCCACGGCAGGTGAGGTCATAGGGTTGGTGGCAGGCCTGGTGAGGATGGAGAGCCCCGGTAGGTGCAACAGTGCCGGCAGGGCCGGGTGGTGCTGGCTGGACCCCTGCAACTGGGACTGTGATGGGTGCGATCTGAGAGATGGCTGAGGCAGGGCGCATGGGCTGGCCCAGGCTGTGCAGGTGCTTGCGTGGGTGTGGAGCTGAGAGGGGCCATGGGCTGGAGCTGGCTGGCTGGCTCCTGCCCCCGCAGCTGCTGGCCCACGGCATGCGCGGCCGCAGCAGCCTCAGCACATGTTCTGTGGGCCAGTGGAACCTGTTGAGGCTCCAGGTTGCTGCAGGCCCTGATGACTTCAGACATCATGGCTGTGACCTGGCCAATGGCTGTGTGGCTGCGTCCGGAGCTGTAGAAAGCTGCCTCCCCCTCCAGATGGATCTCCACCCAGCCTGTGCTGCCAGCTGGCGTACACGTTGCACAACACGCACAGCGGGCAGCATGGCCCCCCTTCCGTCTGTAGGGGTGGGATTTGGAGGACAAGCCCATGCCTGCAGGCATGTGCACACGCCAGCTCCTAAAACCCCTCTTGATAATTGGAGACAATAGATGAGAAGTTGGCAGGGGGTCCACAGTGAGTTCCCTAACCAGTGACGCAAGGCTGGAGAGTTCGATTGAGTTCGATGGTCGTGAGACCAGCATCAGCAGAGTGGGCAGCATGGAGGAGGGTTTGCCACCTTTTGGAGCCTAATCCACAAGGGATTGATGTAGCTGCCACTGCTGTGCTCCTACTGTGGTCTCCTCCAAGTTTCAGAGCCCCTGAGCCAGCGCATGTTGGTCACGATGTTGGACATGAAGTCGGGCTCCTCGCACATCGCGTATTAACCATCGCGTTAAACAGGGACTCACTGCTACTGGGTCGACGTACATCAAGTCCGCAGGCACGGTAGGGTCGGATACCCGGCAACATGCCTGACCAGCTCAGCGTGTGGCTTAGCGCGGCCGCATTCCGACGCTTCAATCCGCGTGTACATCCGTGCAGAAATGAGCCCGGAAAAGCCGTTGTCCCTTATCGTTAGGGGGGTTGGTTGTTCAATGGGAGGGGTAGCCAGTAGCTGAGTAAGATTATCCACAGTCAAACATATTGTTCCTTGTCGGGTGAGTTTTGTTTGTCTGGCTGCATGTGGGGCTATATGCTGACGTTTTGGCAACGAGCTCTTGCGCGGGATCAAAGCATTCACAGCGCGGGTGGGCGCATCTGTTGCGCAAGAGAATGCGGAGGTGGCTTGGCCTCGGACTCATCATCCTCGGACTCGCAGCTGTGGGTAGGTACTGCGCGCGCCGAGTTGCGCGCTTGCGCACTACGCGCATGGTGCCCAGCAGACAGCAGAAGTCGGACAGCAGCTAGTCCCATCCACAGCACGGGTTGCATGGCACGCTGGGTTGGGCTGGCCTGCTGCAAGGCCAGTAGCCCATGCTACAGATGCAAGTGTCAGGGGGAGGGTGGGGCCAGGCTGTACCACAGTTGGCAGTGTGGGGGCCTCATGCTTGCAGCTGTGCTTTTCTGGGCTGTTAGGGCTGACAGGGCGAGGATGTAGCACGCAAGCCCAGATGCAAGTGCAATAGCTATAGGCGCAGATTCAGTTGTTGCAACATGCTTTGTTTACGCAGATCAGGCGTAAGGATTAGAGAGCTTTTGCTGATGCAATGTCTCTTAAACACGCATGTTTGAATTTTCAAACGGTTCTTAAACAGCGAAAAGTGCACCTTAAACAGCGAAAAGCGCACCTTAAACAGCCCTCACCCCCTATTATGGCCTCCTAAATGAGCCGTAAATGAGTCTTTAAACGCTAGTAACACCCAACTACAGTCCTATAGCCTATAATTATAGCTTTTTATAGGAATCCGAGCCAACTACAATTATATGGGCGTACCCTATTTATAACTCATTAGCTTGTATGGTTCTGAATGGTCATGGTTGTGAGTCGTGAGTCAAACTGCATGGGTGTATACCTTGGCTGCTGCAGTTGGTAATCCGTCACACAACCTTGGCCGCTGCTTAAGCGTTACACAACCGTGAAAAAACCGTGAAAACCCAAGTTGCTTGCAGAGGCCACCGCCCGTCGCACTTCGCATCGCGTGATGGCTAAGAAGAAGCACAAGAAGAACCCGGGAAAGAACCAGAAAGGTGCGTGTCCCCAGCCGACTGTGAGCTTCGTGAGTTACGCGCTGTGTCTGAACATGCAGCGCATTGGGGAGAGTAGGTGGCGTCCACTGGAGCTGTGCTACTAGCCAAACCAGGGAGCTCTGCCAGCCAAGGGCAAAGAGTACCCTGGCCTGGGCTACAAGCGGCTGCGAGATGAGCCTCCCAAGGCCCAGGAGCAGCAGCAGCCTGCTGAGGCACAGTTATGTGTGTGTCACCCCATCTGAGCTGTCATCAGCTTACAATTAGTGCATGTTTTGTCATGCCAACTCTACATCATAGCCCTCGGGTCAGGCAATAGTGTAGGTGGTAGGCGGCTCATGTGCCATGTGCACTGGGTTTACTCCACACAGCCCAATAACACCATTTGAGTCGGGTCACTATTGCCCACTAGTATATTCCCGGTAGTGGCTGCTAGTGGGTACTACTGATCCGGCTCAAATGGAGGCCCTAGTGAGGGACAATGGGGTTGAAGTGCCGTTATTAAACATTGTGTTACTGAAGGGTCAACGTATCAAGCCACAGCAGCTGCTGCTGTGTCTACTGTTCCCGCTGCGGTTGCTGCACCAGCTACTGCTGCTGCTGCTGTCGCCCCACTGACAGCTCTGCTTGTACGTCTTAGCACCCGTGCCACTGCCGCTGTGTTGATCATGAACAACAGCTGCAGCCCAGCTACTTCCACCAAGCTGAGCTGTTGCAGCAGGCAGCTGTCAAACTGTTGCAGCAGCTGGCCGTCCACGTGTAAGGGGCGTCTGCCAGTGTTGTGGAGCACAAAGCTGCCGTCAGGGCCAAGGACCAGATAGGCCTGCCTGCGGCTGACCTTGGTGGCGGGGCCAGCCTCTCCCAACTCCACATCCACCTCCCCTTTGCCTTCTGCAGAAGCAGAAGGCCAGGCCAGGCCAGGCCAGGCCAGGTCAGGTCAGGTCAGGCCAGGTCAGGTCAGGTCAGGTCAGGTCAGGTCAGGCCAGGCCAGGTCAGGTCAGGTCAGGTCAGGTCAGGTCAGGTCAGGTCAGGTCAGGTCAGGTCAGGTCAGGTCAGGTCAGGTCAGGTCAGGTCAGGCCAGGCCAGGCCAGGCCAGGCCAGGCCAGGCCAGGTCAGGTCAGGTCAGGTCAGGTCAGGTCAGGTCAGGTCAGGTCAGGTCAGGTCAGGTCAGGTCAGGTCAGGTCAGGTCAGGTCAGGTCAGGTCAGGTCAGGTCAGGTCAGGTCAGGTCAGGTCAGGTCAGGTCAGGTCAGGTCAGGTCAGGTCAGGTCAGGTCAGGTCAGGTCAGGTCAGGTCAGGTCAGGTCAGGTCAGGTCAGGTCAGGTCAGGTCAGGTCAGGTCAGGTCAGGTCAGGTCAGGTCAGGTCAGGTCAGGTCAGGTCAGGTCAGGTCAGGTCAGGTCAGGTCAGGTCAGGTCAGGTCAGGTCAGGTCAGGTCAGGTCAGGTCAGGTCAGATTCGCTGTTCTTTATTGCTGCCAACGCATTTGCGGGCTACCCTCAATGCTGTAACGCTGCGCTTAACAAAACCTCCAGCAAAAGCTCCAGCAAAGGCTGAACTTAGCCTTGCTGCTGTGCCACACTCTGGAGAGCATGGCCAGCGAGCACGTCTGCTTGGGGTACCGGCATTGCACCCCATGCTTGCCTCACAGTGAACCAGCCCCTGAGTTTGGTGCTGTTGGTGCTGTTGGTGGTGGCGTTGGAGTTGATGGTGAGGCTGAAGGCCTCCCCCTGAGGCAAGAGCAGCTACCAGGCAGTGACCCACCAGTACTCCTGCCCAGGACCACGGTGGTGCGGTGGATGAGGTAGCGGCCGCAGCGCCCAGCCAGGCAGGCCAGGGCACCCATTGAGTCCAGCTCCTGCGATACACTCAGCTTGCTAACACGTGCAGCTTACAGTGACGCGCTTGCGCTCCAGTGTGGCCGCTGTCCCTCACACTTTCGACATGCATGGACGTCAGCATGCAAGCACATTGCTGCTGCTGCTGCTGCTGCTGTGCATGGGTTGCACCAGGGAAGTGAGCTGTGGGGGGTGCGGCTACTGACTGGCCATGGGAAGATGTGTGAGGGTGGAGGTGAGGGTGAGGGTGCAAGCCATGGTCAGGCAGTCAAGAGCATTAAATCTGCACACATGCGGCCTTGATGCTCCCTTGCCTTGATGCTCATCTTGCAGCGGCAGGGCGTGTGGGTGCAGGAGGGGGAGGATCAGGGGACCCGGGGGTGGCAGGGAGGGGCTGAGCAGACTAGGACCCATGCCTGAGGTGCGGTGTGGTGCAGTGGGGTGGGGTGGTGTTGGTGCAGGGGCCTAGGGCTGGGGCTGGGGCTGGGGCTGAGGCTGGGGCTGAGGCTGAGGCTGGGGCTGGGGCCACATCGCACTGCTTACAGCCATCCCAGGTCTGCAGTGAGCTGCCTTCCCCATGCCTTGAGGCACCTGCTGCCATCTTACCACCTTCCATCCAGCCCCTGTCCTGTCAAGTGCTCAGAGTGGGTGGGGTGTGTGGTAGGCAGATGAGGCTGCGCACCTGCTCAGTGCAGGCGCTCGCCAAGGCCTCAAGCTGCAGCAGCACCGGCAGCTGGGTGGCAAAGCGCATGCGCCATGCCTGCACCTGCTGTGGGTGTGGAGGTGGCAGCAGCACCCGCACTGTGGGCCCAGCGGCCAGCTCTGTCTGCCCCACTGTTGTAGGTGCTGACACCTTGACCCCTTCAGACTCCCCTAAGCAGCAGGGGTAACAGCCTCCCTCAGGTGCCGCACCGCCTGACCCTGTGGCCCCAGCTGCTGAGGTGCCCCTGCTGCCATCCCGTGCCTCCTCCACCTCCTCGCCTGCTGCTCCTGCTGCAGGGGGCTGGGAAGGCTGCAGCTGTGCATTTGCAGCTGCTGTGTGGCTGCTGTCCACTGCTGCTGCTGGGGCGGCGGTGGTTGTGGCAGGGTCAGGGGTAGGGATGGCAGGGGGCAGCAGGGGAGAGGAGGCAGTGGCCTGGCGGGTAACGACTGCAGGCCGGGTGGCCAGGGCGGTTAGGTTCGGTTGGTCAGCAGCTCCTAGCTCACACGCTCCTGGCACCCCTAATGCCGGCCCCCCTGCTGCTGCTGCTGCTGCTGCTACTGGCACTGCCGCTGCTGCTAGTGCTGTTATTGAGCTGGTCTGTAAGGGTTGCGGGGTATCTGGCAGCAGGGCAGGTAGCCCCAGAATGATGTCCTCCGCATCTGAGAAGGTGGCAGGGTCAGAGTCTGAGCCATAGCCCAGGACCTCATCCCCATACTCCCCACCAGCAAAGAGCCACCCTGGCTGGCGCGGGTCTGCAGCTGCAGCTCCTGAGGCTGGCAAGAGGGGCTGGCCAGCTGGGGCTGGAGGCTGGGCGGCTGCTGTACCCTGGCTGGTAGCCTTAGTGTTAGCAGGGGCCGGAGGGAGGGGAGGGAGCTGCTTCAGAGGGCCAAGCTTGCTGTGCTCCGCCACTGCTCCGCTGCTGGTGCCTGCGTCACTGCCTGCCCGTGCCTGTGCTGCAGGGCCTGCCCCTGCCTTCGCCGGTGTCAGCAGGGCGCTTGCTGCATGCACCAGCAGTGAGGCTGACTGCGTCCTGCTGCTGTGCCCCAGGCCATGCCTACTGGCAGCATTGTCGCACAGCTCTGCACTACCCATGCCTGCCTTGTTGACTGATTGAGGGGTGCCCACTGCGGGCTTGTTGGCCCCTGCCCCTGCGCCCCAATGGCCTAAAGAGGCAACGCCTGCCCCTGCTCCAGAGTCTAGGGACAGGCCAGGGGCAGAGGCACCGTGGCACAGTAGGCTCGCGCTGCCTGATGTCCGTGGAGGGCTGGGGGGCAGCTCCAGGGTGCTGGCTGGGGGCGGGGTTACACAGCGGATGGGGGTGGGTGGGCGGGCAGCTGCGGGGCTGGAACGGGAGGCATGGCCAGGTGGGGAGGAATTGGCAAAATTGGGCAAGGCTGTCTCAGCTCTTTTGGTTGGTGATGGGGAATGAGGTGGTGTGGGGGAGTGATGGAGTGGAGAAGGTGCGGCTTGAAAAGATAGCTGGGGTGCACGGCTGTGGTCCTGAGCCAGCATCTCACGGAGTGTTGCTGGGATGCTGCCTTTTTGTGAAGCTGCATTATGAGCTGTTTCTGTAGACACTGTCGTTGCAGCTGCACCAGACAGAGCAAAGGCTGTGTGGCAGGCATGCAGTTCTTCCAGGGTCGCGTAGTACTCTACCTGCAGTCGGGTACATCCGAAGTACTCCGATAACAGCCCAGGTTCCATGCATAATGTGCAAGCTCGCAACGAACCTTGTACACTGCAAACAGCTTGTCGAGAGCTGCAAGCTGCTTCTGCAGAAACTCTGTAGCAGAAGCAGCTGGAAGTGTTGTGATGGGTGATTCAAGCAGCTGCACGGCGTCCTGCGCCACGCAACCGCAATGCTCCGGAAAGACAATCGACGAAGTAGGCGGCAGGCCCGCTGTCCTCTTTCGCTTGGAACCCATATGATGCAGGCAACAGTGGCAGAGCTAGTATTAGAAAACGTACTCTCCAGACCATCACCGCTTTTGTTACATGCCAACTAACTTGGATTGTGGGCGCGCGATGTGCTCTTACTCTCTGGTCGCCTCCCCTCCCCATCAGCACAGATTCTCAGCTGTAGCTCAAGCTCGTCTAATCTGCTCAATAGCATTATGTGAAAAGTTATCTGTAGTAACACGCATGCTGATGGTTCATAGGCGTAACAAGGCTAGCAGATTGGGCGAATCGTCTGGACATATCTCTCACTGTGTACACTGTACAGACATGCATGATTTCCTTGTCGCCGACTGTCACATGGGGTACGCGATGTTGTGGTCTGGCCGACGGTCCTGTTGCGGGCCAGGGCCCTGCCGCACGCCCAAGCCCAAAGCGAGGAAATGTATCGCCCTGCTGCGAAAGTCGTTACGCAGGTCAGTGGTCAGTGGGCCAGCCACTTATACGCATCGTTGCACACATTAACCCAGGCATTGTGAGGCCTTCCAGGCCATGTGACTTCGTAACCCTCATCCTGCTCTGCCATTCTGATGCAGCATGTTGGTTAGTCCCTTCTGATGTCGCTGCTTGCCTTGCAGGTCCATGGATGCTGAGCACATTACTACGAACACAAGCAACGATTTGGTAACATATGATGAGGTGCAGACCGCAGCTAAGAATCGGTGAGCCCTCAAATTCCAACCGGCTACGGCTGCCGCAGCGATAAGTACCGAATGAGTGTTTGCATCGCAGGGGTCTGGCACTCAGGCTTCAGGAGGTAGGCCTATACTACAAGATCAGCTGCCACCAAGGTGACCACAGGCAACTTGGGTTTCCATCACAGCTCAAGTACAGAGTTTAGGTTGGGCAAAGCAGGGGGTGGGGCAAGAAGAGTAGTTTGCATTGCTGTGCCATATGAGCTTGCCCCCCATGGCCTGCTCCAACCTCACATGGGACACGTATGATGTACATGAAGGCAGACACAGATCACTTCTCCAGTCCGTGTCCAGCTTAGGCACTCCAGTCCGTGTCATTGCACCAGATGACGGCACAGGCAACGCGGGGGTTGGCAAGCTGCTGGCAGTGACTACTGGATTTGTGGTGCCCCTGCTGGGCATCCTGCACTGCGAGGCGCTGCAGGTGTTTACTCGCGGGTGAGGGCGGGTGCCTGAGCCACAGCCTGAGCCACAGCAGCCCAACAGACGATAGCTGCAGATGCTCCACATGGCAGGGCCCTGCCAAAAGACAGTTGTAGGCCGCATGCCATGCTAGCCAGCATGTCACAGGCTTTGCATCGCCACCCAAGCGTTGAGAGTAATGTTTGCCAGGTGTGGTCATGCTGGTGAAGTACGTGCGCCCTGTGGTTGCACCCTGTTGCTTGCTGCTACCCCAAGCACCCTGTGGGCCTGCAGACAACCCTGCATCTGGCGTGAGTCACCCAATGTATTTGGTTTGTCACACCAATGAGCAGGCAGCTGATCCATGGCGCGCAGGATCTAGCCACCCCTCCCCCCTTCCTTGTGTGTGGCAGGATGAAGGGTGACCAAGGTGACCAAGTTCGAGGTGGGGCACTGGGCCTGGGACTGGTCATGGGAGGTGCCGTGTTCAGCCATGGTGCTCGTCGGGGCTGCAAGAAGGCCGAGATCCTCGCTATCAGAGACGATGGTGGGTTCCAGCTACTGCCTTAGGCTGCCATGCTCCAGATTGCAAACAACTGACTGCTGGGTAGCTTGCTTCCACAGGACACGCACAAGCCCTGCACATCTCTGGGCATTCCTCACCTACACATGATGATCCTAGTTAAGCCCATGCACTTCTTCTACACTAGGGCACGGACAGTTTCCTTCACAACGCCATGACTTTCTTGTCGCTTCACTTCCCTAATGCTGGGCGATGATATTGACAGTAAGATGGCACGGCAGGCTGAGTACGCCTGCTTGCTTGTTATGGCTGCAGACGTTACGTGGAAGAGGTTGGTTCGTTACTACCGATTCTTCGGCTTCGAGCCGGTGCGTGAGGTTACAGGCGATCTGGTGGCCGACGTACCCCACCTCTTGGTCTGGGGCGGGCCTGGGACGCGTATGGATGCCGACGTGATGCGCATGTTGGCCCGGTGGTCTCCGGCGCTGAAGCGCGCAGCGCGGCAGGGCCAAATAGAACGGGACACGCAAGAGCAGTCTAAGTTGCTGCAGAACACTGGCCACACCCAGAGACTGTGACTTGCTGGCACCCTGTAGCGGGCGCCCGCACGTCGCAGTCCATAAGACTTATCGCCGCAGGCAATAGCTATCGTTGCGCATGGTTACAGTGCGCAGCGAATGACCCAGAGCAATACGAAGGTGTAGGTGGCTCTGGTGTAAAGGTGTTAGCTGTGCTCGCTGCTGTCAGGTGCACAAGGTGGGGCTGGGTGCCAGCTCAGAGCCAGTCCTCAGAGGCCCAGGCCCAGGCCCAGGCTGCCCAGGCTGTCTGTCCCTGGCGTGGCTGTATACCTTGGCCGCTGCAGTTAGTAATCCGTCACACAACCGTATATTGTCACGGAAAACCCAAGTTGCTTGCAGAGGCCACGTAGGGGGGCCTGAGCATGGGCAGGGGGAGGAGGGTTGGGCGGCACCTGATGGCACCATGACAGGTCCCGCTCATACTTCGCATGCCGCTGGCTCCAGGCTGGACGCACCAGCCGCGGGTTGACCTGGCCTGCTGGGGGTACCCAGTCTGCAGGCCTGGGCTGGTCAGGTGGTAGGTGCAGCTCACAAGGCTGGCGGGCATGCACTGAGGAGCTGACACGGCTGGTGTAGTGGGTCCATTACATACATATTAAATGGAGTTGTCCCCACAGTTACCAGCTGAACTGGAGTAGCGCAGCAATGCGCCTAACTCGACTCTAGCTCGACAGCTGGTGCACCTCCCTCAACAGCCAAGGGGCCAGTGGCAAGTAACAGCCCCAGCCGCCACTGGCACCTCACGGTGACCGGCTCGGGCTTGGCATCAGCTTATTGTATCTGGCTGCAACAAGTTTAGTCCAGACCCAGAAAAGGGGCGTAAAGAACCGTTGCTGACGGTGTAGAAGTCCGTAATGTCCAGCAGGGGGGTTCAGCTGTGGGATGCTAGGGCAGTTCAATCCAGTGCTGCAGGCGTCCTGGTCGTGAGCTGCTCAGCTGGACACGGACTTGTGGAAATGCACATGCACCCACTTCTGATCCTTTAGCTCCCACACCCGGGTTTCCTGAGCCAGGGCAGCAGGCAGCAGGTGGTAGGTGGCAGGCAGCAGGTGGTAGGTGGCAGGCAGCAGGCGAGCCCGGGTTTCCTGGGGCAGCAGTGGCAGCAGTGGCAGTGGTGGTGGCATGCAAAGCAAACATCACTCACGGCACTAAGCAGATGCAGCAGGCACACAGCAGCAGGAGGGGCTGCCGGTTCTGAAGCCAGGCGTATTCACCCTGCAACCCTGCAATTCACCCTGCAATAGCACCCTGCGTATCCACCCTGCAACCCTGCAATAGCACGGCAGCGGCTGAGGCTATACGGAGCCCAGGACCGGGCGCTGGAGCAGTTTTTCAACAAGGTGAGGGTGGGTGGGTGGGTAGGTGTATGGGAGGGAGGGAGGGTAAGGGACTGAGTACTTGATTGTGCCATGCCTAACCTGGTGTCACCATGTCAGCCATCATGTGTGTGCCTTGTGTGCATGGCTGCAGTTGAAGGAGGACATGGCGGAGTTGTCCATGAATCGCCATGGGCATGCCAAGCAGCTGGTGGTGTTCTTTGGTGCAGCTACCATTGGCACTGGGGGTGGGTGGGGTGCTGACGCGGTGCTGCGAGCCTGCTGCAAGGTGGTGTGCAGGCCCAGGGGCGCAGGCCAGGGGCGCAGGCCAGGGGCGAGGCAGGGTGGTGCTCGTGGATGAGCACCGCACCAGCCGGGTCAGCTCAGCAGTGAATGGCCAGCAGCCCTGTGAGGAGGAGCTGGACAAACTCAGTGCCACAAGGCCTGCAGGCTGGAAGCCCCCAGCAGGGCAGGTGGAACCCCGCCTGGTGCGCCCAGCCTGGAGCCAGGAGCGTGGCCAGCCAGTGCGGGGCCTGATGTGGTGCCCTGTAGTGGCCCCCCGCAAGCCCCCACAGGCCCCACGCAGCAGCCAGGCAGCCACACAGCCAGCAGCCTCAGATCCAGGGACCAGCACTCCCCCTCCAGCCAAGCGCAGCAAGCCGGCAGCTGAGCCCACCAAGGGCAAGGGCAATGCTGCCAAAGCCAAGCCAGCACCACAGCCAGGCAGGTGGCTGGACAGGGACTGCAATGCAGCATTGAACATGCAGCGCATTGGGGAGAGCAGGTGGCGGCCGCTGGAGCTGTGCTACTGGCCAGACCAGGGAGCTCTGCCAGCCAAGGGCAAGGAGTACCCTGGCCTGGGCTACAAGCGGCTGCGAGACAAGCCCCCCAGTCTAGTTAGTGGCTGCTAGTGGCTGCTAGTGGCTGCTAGTAGGTAATTCTGATCCGGCTCAAATGGAGGCCCTAGTGAGGGACAAGAGGGCTGCCGGTTCTGCCTGCTCATAGCCGTGGGGCAGGACACTGGTTTGCCACTTCCGCATTCCCATGTCCATGTACATGTGCATGGTGTACACTACATTAGCACACTTCACGCTTTCCATAGTGTGACTGCACACTGGGACTGCAGCGGAGACAGTTTACACATAGCTAACCAGACTGACCTATCGGTGCCCATGTATCAGGTCAGCACACACCACAGCACATGATTTTGCCACCACAGCAGTCACCTTCAACACCCTCATCACCTCCCAGCGCCCCCAGGAGCAGCACCAACAGAGCACTGAGGCGCCCCTGCCTCACTGGCCCGCACAGCATACCCACTCTATTCAACATGGAACAAGGTGTTGTCTGTGGGTTATCTCACTCAACTACATCTTCATCAATACAGCATCATTGGTCACAAAGCTCTTTAGGCAGCATGGGTAGTGGGGTGAGCGGTGACAGCGGTGACACGTTCCCTGCCAGACCAGTGGGCTCCCTGTCAAAACTGCCAGCTTGATGCTCACAAGACGGACAACCTGCTTAGCTATTAGGCCCTATGGGGTGGTTGCGGGCCCAGCCATCCTTGCTCCGCCGGTACTCTGCAGCCCGGTGCAAGCTCTGCCTGACCGTCACACATCACTGCATGTCCCACTAGCTGTCCTGCAGAGCTGTGCAGAACAGTCACAGCCCGCACCTGAGCCCGCACCGTCACGGGGTCGCGCCCCACCATCTTCTGCACCAGCCGGGTGTATGCCACCACGGCCCCGCTGCTGCCCAGCATGTACACCTGAAGTCAAGCACAGGTACAGGCACAGGTACAGGCACAGGTGCGGGCACAGGTACAGGCACAGGTGCGGGCACAGGTACAGGCACAGGTGCGGGCATGGGTGTGGATATACTGACAGGGTCAACCAGTGGTTCTTTAATGCCATGCACCGAGCGATGACTGTGACTGAGCGACTGATGAAGTGACTGAGTCGGGTCAATGGAGCCATGGCGGCAGTGGTAGTAGAAGATGGCGGCACCAGCAGGAAGCATGTGGACACATGGCAGCAGCAGCAGCGGCAGCAGCAGCAGCAGCAGCAGCAGCAGCAGCAGCAGCAGCAGCAGCAGCAGCAGCAGTACTGGCAGCCGCAGCCGGGTGCATTACTGCATCTCTGTGCATTACAGCATTACATTACTACCCTCCATGCAGCCCAACAAGACTCATTCAGCAAGGAATAACATGTTAGGCTGTGGGTAATCTCACTCAGCTATTACAATCAAGTTGTAGCAGCCTCGGTCTCATTACGGCTGGAGGCTGCGCTTGGATCTCATCTCATCCCATCCTCCTGCCCAGTGCCATGTAACATTGTACACAAGCCATGCCATGCCTCAACCTCTACAGAGGTAACAGCCTTGCCTATGACTCTTCCTCCTAAGCAGAGTCTCTCCTCCTAAGCAGCTTAAGGGTGTATGCATAGCCCAGGAAGGAGGCTCCCTCTGCTCCCTCCTCCAAGCTGCACCCTCCCTCATCCATGCAGCACGCAGTGTGTGCAGTCAGGCCGTGCAGTGGCTCCAAGGACGAGGGCAGCATGCAGGCAGGCAGTGAGAGTGGCAACCCTATGAGCCGTGTAGCAGCCATAGGGGCCCCCTGGGCAGCTGCTCACACATGGATGGCTTTGTGAAGGCGGCAGCAGGGAGGTTATGAGGGAGGGGTGGCGGCTGTGTGCAGTGGGTGATTCAACGGAGTTAAGCAGAGGTCAGCGCAAAGCAAGCCAGTGATCATGACGGAGGAGAGGGGAATTGAACCCAAGACCTCGTGCAGGCATCTGGCACACAATCGTGCAGGCAGACAAGGACACCTTTGGCTACCTTTGGCCCTGCCATAGTGTTGAGCACGCACGGCTTGGCCGGGTCCACGGGTGCAGGGCTGCAATTGTCCTGAATGAACAAGTGCCACAGGCAAGACCAGCCAAGGTTTAGATGCTGAGGAGCCTGGCAGTATGCAGCCGTACAAGGGAAGTGCAGTAAGGTGCACGCCACTGTGCACACTGTTCATATCACTACATGTTGCACTAGCTGGCATGCAGCCATGCTGCAGAGCTGTGCATGTGCGGTACGACTCATGCATCTCCTTCATCGACTGCCACACCTCTGACTGCCATGGTTATGTGCCCAAATTCACCCACCACAGCTATGGTTTCCTGGGGCAGCAGTGGCAGTGGCGGTGGCATTTTAAGCAAACATCACTCACAGCACTAAGCAGATGCAGCAGGTACACAACAGCAGGACGGGCTGCCGATTCTGTACAGCCACCCAACCACAACTCCCCATCGAAGCTGAGGCCGCCACTGAGGTCCTCAGAGGCCCTGCGCTGCCCAGGCTGTCTGTCCCTGGCGTGGCTGTATACCTTGGCTGCTGCAGTTAGTAATCCGTCACACAACCGTATATTGTCACTGAAAACCCAAGTTGCTTGCAGAGGCCACCGCAAGTCGCACTGCGCATCGCGTGATGGCTAAGAAGAAGCACAAGAAGGACCCGGGAAAGAAACAGAAAGGTGCGTGTCACCAGCCGACTGTGAGATTACGCGGTATGTGATAACCCGTCGCTCCTGTTGGTCCCATCGCAGCGTCTCGTTCCGCTCAAGGCAAGCAACGACAGGCGCGTCGGGATGGCTGGACCACGCGCAAAGCGCAGCGCCCGCCTGGCAGCCCTTGCACCCGCAGCACCCACTGGCCCACCCTTGCCCCTTGATTGCGAGGACCCCCTGATGCTCAGGCAGCTGAAAGACTTCTGCATGTTCATCGCCAACCCCAACTTCAAGACATGCTACAACCAGCTGCAGCGGCGCCTTGTTCGGCACCGCCACCCCATGCTCATGCCAGCCTTTGAGGACCCCAGCAACAAGGCGCTGCTGGACAAGCTGCAGGAGCTGTGCAGCATGAAGCTGACGGGTGACGCCAACACCATCGACGCACACTCCATGCAGCTGGCGGTGGCCATGCAGCAGCATTACTCCAACCCAGGCAAGTAATGGTGGTGACTTGACCCTGGACTTGGACCTGGACCTGGACCTGTACCTGACCTAGACCTGACCTGACCTGACCTGACCTTATACCTGACCCTGACCCTGACCTGACCTGACCTGCAGAGCGGGTTGTCAAGCTGTACGCCAAGGCTGCCAGGGCCCAGCTAGGCTGGAGCGGTGAGGAGGCGCAGCTGTTCATCAAGATGGCGTGCGGATATGGCATCAACGCCCGCAGCTCGAAGCTGAAGGCCGCCACCCTGGACAAGGGCCATGTGGCGGACCTGATAGAGGAGGCCAACACGCACCGTCGCCTACTGGGCATGAAGAAGCAAGGCTCCCTGCAGGACACCCTGCCCTTGCCCTGCCGCATGCGCCATGCAGTGCATGTGTGTCGGTGGCTAGAGCAGTGGAAGCAGCCCCAGTGGCAGAGCCAGCACTGAGCCATCACTGGGCCAGGTGGTTCGACACCAACAAGCTTCGCAACAAGGAGTTTGCTTTCGAGAGGTTGGTGGACACAGATGGTGTCAGCGTGTGCGTGCACTACACGCGCCCCCTTCCCCTCCTCCAGCCCCACCTCCAGCTGCCAGCAGCAGCAGCACCAGCAGCCGCCCAAGTGCAGCAGCAGCAGCGGCTCATGCAGTGGGCCCCCCCCACATAGGCAGGGGCATAGCTGAGATGCGGGAGTTTGTGTTTGACTCAGACACACAGATTGGGGTGGGCATCGACCCCGGCGTCACCCAGGCCGTCAGCGCAGCCTCTGGGGTGTGGGATCCAGCAACAGGCCAGCTCATGGCAGAACAGCTGCGCCGGTGGAAGCTGACCAAGGGCCAGGTGAAGCATGCAAGCGGCTTGGACAGTGCCCGCCGTGACACTGAGCGGTGGCTAGCACCAATCAAGCCCCACCTCCAGCACCTGGCAGCAGCAAGCTCAGCCGGCACCTCCCTGGAGGCCAACCTGAAGCACATCACCGTCACCCTGGCCACCTGGGATGCGGTGTGGGAGGTGTACCTGGACCCCAAGTGGGCACGGCAGCGGCTGAGGCTGTACGGACCCCAGGACCGGGCGCTGGAGCAGTTCTTCAACAAGGTAAGGGTGCCATTGTGACTGTGCCATGCCTAACCTGGTGCCACCATGTCAGCCACCATGTGTGTGCCTTGTGTGCATGGTTGCAGTTGGAAGAGGACATGGCGGAGGTGTCCATGAAGCGCCATGGGCATGCCAAGCAGCTGGTGGTGTTCTTTGGTGCAGCTACCATTGGCACTGGGGGTGGGTGGGGTGCTGACGCGGTGCTGCGAGCCTGCTGCAAGGTGGTGTGCAGGCCCAGGGGCGCAGGCCAGCGGCGCAGGCCAGGGGCGAGGCAGGGTGGTGCTCGTGGATGAGCACCGCACCAGCCGGGTCAGCTCAGCAGTGAATGGCCAGCAGCCCTGTGAGGAGGAGCTGGACAAAGTCAGTGCCACAAGGCCTGCAGGCTGGAAGCCCCCAGCAGGGCAGGTGGAACCCCGCCTGGTGCGCCCAGCCTGGAGCCAGGAGCGTGGCCAGCCAGTGCGGGGCCTGATGTGGTGCCCTCTAGTGGCCCCCCGCAAGCCCCCACAGGCCCCACGCAGCAGCCAGGCAGCCACACAGCCAGCAGCCTCAGAGCCAGGGCCCAGCACTCCCCCTCCAGCCAAGCGCAGCAAGCCAGCAGCTGAGCCCACCAAGGGCAAGGGCAAGGGCAAGGCTGCCAAAGCCAAGCCAGCACCACAGCCAGGCAGGTGGCTGGACAGGGACTGCAATGCAGCATTGAACATGCAGCGCATTGGGGAGAGCAGGTGGCGTCCACTCGAGCTGTGCTACTGGCCAGACCAGGGAGCTCTGCCAGCCAAGGGCAAGGAGTACCCTGGCCTGGGCTACAAGCGGGTGCGAGACCAGGCCTCCCAAGGCCCAGGAGCAGCAGCAGCAGCCTGCTGAGGCACAGTAATGTGTGCCCCCCTTTGTTGAGCTGTCATCAGCTTACAATTAGTGCATGTTTTGTCATGCCAACTCTACATCATAGCCCTCGGGTCAGGCAATAATGTAGGTGGTAGGCGGCTCATGTGCCATGTGCACTGGGTTTACTCCACACAGCCCAACAACACCATTTGAGTCGGGTCACTATTGCCCACTAGTATATTCCCGGTAGGGGCTGCTAGTGGGTACTACTGATCCGGCTCAAATGGAGGCCCTAGTGAGGGACAAGAGGGCTGCCATGGTTATGTAGGAGAGTTGTGGTTAAGGTATCTTAGTGCTGCCAGGCAATACCATATGCTTGAGTAAAGGTAGATGCTGGTCCTTACAAAGTAAAACTTGTGGAAGTCCAGCCCCTCCACCAAGTGCCCTGCTGACTCCGGCTCAAAGCATGTCAATGCCGGGTCACACAGCTCCTGCACACATGCAGTCTTTGGCAGGAGTCTTCGGAGTAGCATGAGGGCAGGAGCCATCAAAAGTTGGCAGGAGAATCTGGTGAGATTGTGCGCTGACCACCACGATGCCAAACCTTATACGTTTCGTAGTCATTTGCGGCAATAGCATTCAACAGCTTCTGGTTTAGCGCAAGCACGATCGCCGACGCGTCCATCGTACCAGTCTGAGTCTCCATGTGCGAATACACATAAACGCTGCAAATACACATAAAATTAACAGGAAAACCAGGAAAAAAAGGAAAACCAGGACATCGCAGGCAGTTAGCGTCACAATTAGCGAAGCGCGTTAGGCAAATGCATCGAAGTGGAGAAGTGTGGGGGAACAATAGGGATACAGGACGGCCTGAGTCTCCAAGCTATATTCAAGCTAGTACACAAGCTATAGCTCCTACAAGCTGGCCAATGACCGGCTGCCCTGAGGTGCCATAGCAGATAGAATAGGATCTTGGACCCAATGACAACTCCTGACTCCTACAGCCCTCACGCTACACCAAAATAAAGCATGAGTTGCAGTTAAACACATAGCTCCTACAAGCAGGCTGCGAGCTCATTAGAGTAATGGCTGCCCACTTCAGTTCAGCCACTCTAGCATTTATGTGTGTGTATATGCCTGTAGCTAGAGCCCACTCCAAGCCCACTCCAACGCACACTCCTCCCCTTGGTGAGGGGTTCAGCATTTAGGGCGCGACCGTGTTACGGTAATATCAACACTATTATTAATATATAGGGAGCGTCTGGACCCGTGTAACGTTACATGTTACATTGTTATGTTATGGTAATTGAGTTTTACTCAGTTGTAATCGTTAATAGACCTCGTTTTAAGAATCGTTAACTGCAGCGACCTGGCGTATTAACAGAGACTTAATCTATAAGGTTCAGGCAGTCATGCCCTGCAGCCTCCTGCTGCTGCTGCTGCCCATGCCCTGCAGCCCATGCCATGCAGCCTCCTGCTACTAGCTACTAGCAGCATGCACACCTGCAGCCTGTTGTTGTTGCTCATGTACATATGCAGAAGAGAAGGGCAAGAGTCACAAGATCAGATTGCAAGCGGGGGGATCACAAGGATTCAGATGACACAAGTCATGGTGCATCTTGTTTCCTTGCCGGGCCTCATCCCAGCCTTTCTAAGGTTCGTTTTGTTTGCAAACTGACATTGTAGTGTTCTTGCCACATGGCTAGTACCTCGTGCATTTGCAGGGCAGCCTTCACCTGCATGTGGGCAGGGATCTCAATTGAAGTTGCAATTAAACACAGGCTGCGATTGATCGCCAACCTGGTGTTGGGCTTCCTCGTGCGCGGCTTGTTTACCATTCACGTGGCCGACCCGCTAGGCCTGCACGACCAGCCCGTGGACACAGCCATCCCAGTCTCCCAGGCAGCCATCCCGGACCTCAGCTGCAGGAACCTGTTCCTGCAGCTGTGCCGCGGCCCGCCCGGAAACGGCGCGAACACTCGGCCAAACGCAGCAGTGGCTGCCGTGCTGGCCGCGCACCCCGACCTCCGCGATCGCCTGGCGGCAATCCCTCGCCACCACTCTGACACCAACATGGTGGACCACGTCGGCAAGCAGCTGGAGACAACTTTCAGCAACATGCTCACGCTGCTCTTCGCTGGCAGGCTCAAGAAGTCTGTGTCCCTGGCTGGGGCTAAGGTCCTGGTGGGCATTGAGGAACACCGGCGCAGATTTGGATTCTGGGGGGTGGGTGGTGGGCACCTGCCAGCCTGGTCAAAGCGGGAGTGCACCTATGTGCGCCGCATGGTGTGCGGGCTGGACGTCAGCTGGCTGCTAAAGGAGGGTGGGGTGGTGCCGACTCCAGCCATGCAGGCTGAGGTGGCATTGCAGCGGGGCCTGCTGGGGCTTGAGGAGGGGGAGCTGGTGGATGATGACTGGGTGGAGGATCCAGCAAACTGGGGCCGGTTGTTGCGCCATGCGGTGCACACCACCAGAGAGATGGAGGCAGCCATGGCAGCCTGGCAGCTGGACATGGTGCCCTGGCAGGAGGCTAAGCTCACAAACCCCGGGCTGCTGCCTAGGCCGCCCCGCCCCCCCACACCCTATGCCCTCGGCATGTCTTCATTGACACACTGGGCCTCTACGGCATGATGCGTGACGCCGGCATGCTGGGGTGCTGACGGAGGAGGGTGTCACCTCCTTGAAGAAGTTCAGGAACGGTGCCCTACCTGACCCAGCAAGGCCGGGCCACTGAAGGAGGCGCTGAGGCAGCTCCCAGCAGGGCGAGTGGTGATGGTAGATGAGTTCCGCACCAGCCGGGTCAGCTCAGCCTACAGCCACCCCAGTGAGGCCCTCCCTGGGCAGCCGCCTGAGTCCTTCAGGTGAGAGGGTCAGTGGGAGAGGGTCAGGGTAGTGCTGGGAGGTGGTGGAGTCAAGGTGGCTGGGTAGGGTCAAGATTGGGAAGGTAAGAAAAAATCTTACAAATGTGCATTGCCCCATGTGTCCATGCAGGTGGCTGCGGCCAGTGTACAGCGAGGCGAAGCGTTCCCAAGTCAGGGGCTTGATGAGCTCGACAAGCTACAACATCAGGTAAGCAATGACCAGACAATGCACATGTACATGGCCGCAACATATCCCACATGAAGTGACACATGACATGGCACATGACCTGACTTCATGCATTTCCCACACCATGTGCAGGTTCTATGACCGGGACGTATCAGCCGCGCTGAACATCCGCCGCTGTGCAGTCGGCCCAGGCCCACGCCCCACTGAGCTGTGCTACTGGGATGGCCGCCCAGCCATGCCAAAGCCAGGCCAGCCAGGCCAGGAGTGGGTGTACTTGCGTGACAAGGCCCTGTTGCGTAAGTGGCGGCGATAGCCAGCTACAGCAAGACAATCCAAGAAACCAAACCCCTCACAAAGGGGATGTGTGTGAGTAAGAGCTATAGAGTAGGGTAGAGCTCTTGCTAGTAGTAACCTGGAGGCACACACACCAGAAGGCTGAGCTGAAGTGGGCATTAGGCACACTGTCAGTAGCCTTTACAATAATGATCTCTCAGCCTGTGTTTGATTACAACTCATGCTTTATTTTGGTGTAGCATGAGGGCTGTAGGGCACAAAGTTCGTTTCAAGTCAGTGTAGTCTTTAAGTCAGGCTGCAAGTCAGGGCTAGCTAGTCAAACACTCTCGGCATTATTACGGTCAACAAGCTAGTCAAGCCTGTGTGCTTACTATGCAAGGCGCAATCAGCCGTGTCAAACATCGCGCAGCAACAAAAGGACAACAATCGCTTCGCGGCTTGTTCAGCTGCTTGCTTAGCGGCTCAGAGGCTTGCATGCTGGCGCACCACTACCTCTCAGCTCATACCAGCACACGGTATCCCCCAATGTCCTCAAACATGCCATCTGCCTGACTCTTCAAAACGGTCGCGCCCTAACACAGGCAAGGCTGCCATGAAACCAATGGCGCACGAGGCGCAGTCGCAAGCAACCGGCTCCGAGGCGAGCACATCTTCTGGGTTGAGGTGAGGTCTGCAGCCGGTAAGACACATTGCGCGCCCGTGTTAGGACAAGTATCAGCTAACCAAGGGCTACTGCCTAGCCTAAACCTCACCTCAACCCAGAAGATGTTCTCGCCTCGGAACGGTTGCTTGCGGCTGCGCCTCATGCGCCGTTGTTTTCACGGCAGCCTTGCCTGGGTCCCATAACTCGCCAGCGAACATGTTGACTTCGAAATGTACTTTGAAACAGCAATCACACACGGTTAGTGTGAACCGCCGTTCAAAATCAGGAGACATTCCCACAGTCTATGGTACCTCTTCTAAACCGCTGCTCCCCGGCACCCAATGACAACCTCTACAAGAATTTAGCCGTTTATGTCTGACCTTCAACTATCAGCTATCTATATCTCGTCAGCTGTCAATTTGTACTGGAACGGGCGCTGCTTCCGCATGGCTACAAACACAGACCTGGTGTGAAGTGGGGTTGGCCCGGTGGGTTGCTGACTTACACGCGATAGAAAGGGGTATACCGCACCCAAAGCAGGTACAAACGCTAATCACTGGCGCGCACGTTTACTTAGAGGCCCTTCAGGTGCAGGGTCTTGGGTTGGCTGTGGCACTGCTACGTCATCGCCCGCGCTGCGCTTGCTACCAACCACTGGCGTCGGAGATGCCGCGCCTGCACCAGTCGCTACCGGCCGGTTCCGCCCGGGCCCGCCACCACCCTTCGTAGACTTCGGTTGAGCAGCTGCCACCTCCGCGGCCAGCCGCCTGCTCTCAGCTTTGCTCGCCTGCCGCTGCCGCTGCAGGGCATCAATGTTGCCCTGCAGGCAGCGGTTGCGCACACCAACTCGGCCACCTCGCACACAAGTGCCAGCGTTACTCTTTACCTCACTCCTCCTCCACAGAGGTCCTGACAGCGCCCACCCACCTCGTCAGCGGCATCCAGGTCCTCCTCGTGCAACTCCTCCGCAAGTTGAGCCTCCGCCGCTGCAGCTGCCTGGCATGGATAAGCAGCACCCACATGCACATGCACACTCACACCACCACACATGTTGATGCCCGGTACTGCTCTCTGAGGACATGAGCAGGTTATGGCAGGACGTCGATTTCCTTCTGTCAAGCCTCTCTGCCACGCGTGCCTGAGAGCCCAAGCCCCATCACCAGCACGTGCCTGGGCGGCAAGGTGCTACTACCTGGACCTACTCTAGTAACTTGCTTCCTGGCGAGCACACGCTGTCGCTGTCAAGCGCAATTGCTTTGGCTGGCTGACTAGAGACTCGCCATCACCCTATTGAGGGTATGCATCTGGGCCATGTCAGCTTCAGCCATGAACTATACAACATCTGGGCAGTAAAAAACAATCTACTGGTATTAACAGTGGCCCCTAACCCCCAGGCGGGTACCCTTACTACCAGGCACGCCCTGCCCACCATGCACTGACTGTCAACACTAACCTGGTCTGGCAGGGCCCCGACCTCTGCTGCCCCCTGGGCGTCCCCCCCATCGCCTGCTGCTGCCACCGCCACCGCCACCTGCAGGCTGGTCACGGCCTCCACCTCCTTGGTGGCACTCAGCTTGGAGCGCGCCTGCCAGCAGGCAGGGACAAGAGAGGGCTGGACCAAGGCGGGGCGAGGCAGGCAGGCAGGTCAGGTCAGGGCAGGTCAGGTGGGAGGGCAGGCGGACAGGCTTGGGGGACATGGAGAAGGGTGGTTCACATGTGTGACCTGGAAGGTGGGCAGGCTTGGCAAGAAGCTAGAGGGGTAGAGCATGCAGGAAGTGGCAACTGGCACACGAAGGCCCATGAGGAGGACGTCAGCAAGGAGGGCGTGGAAGGGGGGAGGCGATGATATTGCAACACCCTGTCCAACACCACCTTTCGTGGCTCAGGGGAAGGTTGGATAAGGGTGGTTCACATGACACCAGCTCGCCCTGATGCCTCTTTGCACACTGGGTTCACAGGGGCCTGTGGGCGGAGCCTGGTACCTTGTTCAGCAAGCCCAACTCCTTGGCCGTAGCTTTGACAGGTTGAGCTCCAGTCGAGGTCGCGGCCGTCATCCAGTCCGCAAAAGGTGCCTTGGGCCGGTACATGCATCTTCACCCAGGGCGAATCAGGAACCATGGAAGTGCAATTCGTCACATGAGAGCCATCCTACTCGCCTCACACTTTATGCCTTGATCATTCATTCTGCCCTCACATATAGCAGGCAGGCTGGCCTAATGAGGCCTGAGCTGCGCATAGAGTGCTGCCGTCTCGTCACTCCGCGGCGTGGTTTGCATGGGAGCGAGGATGGTCGAGTGTGGTTCTCACCCATTCTGCAAGCAGTCGTGGATGAGCGCGGCCCAGTGTGGCGATCGTTGCAGCGCGCGTGTGTTGCCCACCACCAGCAGCGAGCAGCGCGCGCGCGTGAGGCCAACATTGATGCGGCGCTCATCCGACACGAAGCCGATGCTGCTGGAGCCCTTACGCAGCGCCCTGCGATGCAGGAGGGTTGCGGGGTAGTGTGGAATGTGACACAAAGCCGCTGACACAAAGCCGCAAGGACGCAACCTCTACGCCAAGATCATCGCGCAGTGCCAGGGCCCTGTGTTGTTTTGCCGTTGACGTCGCTCGCCCGTCCTGCATCGCTGTCGCCCCGCCCTTCCGCACACGCCAAAACGAGCACAAGGTTCGCCAACCCTCTTGCGCGAGTTCCACCCACATCACAAAGTTTGATAAGTGCTACGTTTGCGACTGCGCTTGATGCAGGCCCACCTTACACAGCTGAAGATGCAGATATCCTTCTCCCTCCCTTGGAAGCCATCGATGGTGTTGACGTCCACCAGCTTAGCGGCCTCCTCTCCGAGTGCCGCGGCAAAAGAGTCGCGGAGCAGCTTGACCTGTGCAGGAATAGGGGTGGCCTGCTGATGGACTGGGAGGCAGAGGGCACAAGGGTGCAGGCAGAGGCCCTACAGGTAGCGGGGTGGGTACTCCTTTCCTCCTCTGATCCTGCTTCTTCTTTTCCCTGTTTTCCCTCCTCTGTGCCCTTTCAGTGACTAAGTGTTGGAGCAAGGCATGCTAGGTTCAGCCAGCCCATCAGGGGTTGAGCTAACTGTATCTCAAGTGTGACTTCTGTTTTAGGCTCCGCTCAGTGACGTAGTGCTTTACTGTGTTTGTCCGGTGAAGCGCTGCCTCTTAGCGAGGGCCTCTTTCTCTTTCAGGTGGGCTTTATACTTGCTATAGTGTGTAACTGTGTTTGTCCGGTGAAGCGCTGCCTCTTAGCGAGGGCCTCTTTCTCTTTCAGGTTATGGGCCCACGGCACGGGTGCCGATGGTGAAATCGGAGGCAGACGTCAGCGCTCCAGCCGAGCAGCCACAGATGGCAGTCCTTATGCCACAGCCACTGCCCCTGAATGAAGCCACTTCGTTTGTCGAATGGCGACATGGGGCGATGGGCCAGTTGAGGCTGGCCGGGCTGTGGAAGGCCATTGTTGGCGAGGACACGGACCCAGTTCGCAGTGAGCGTGCGTATGCATGGCTGCTGTGCAACTGCAAATCGCACTACTTGCGACTTGTAGTGGCAGCCGAGACAGCACCTGCAGCCTGGAAAGCCCTGCTGGCGGACCAGCAGCCGGACAGCTATCAGCTGTGGGAGCAGCTCAACAGCTTGCAGATGCAGCCCGGTGAGACTGTGGGGCAAGTGCACAGCAGGCTGTTGGAGATTGTGTGGCAGCTGGCAGCGGTCAAGGAGCAAGTCAGCGAGCCCCAGCAGGTCATGGCCTTGTTGAAGGCCATGCCTCCTCTGCCGCAGTATGAGAATGCAAGGGACTTCATTACATTTGGGTCCCTGCGCTCCCCACCTTCCCTCACCGAAGTCAAGCGCACGCTGCAGATTGCAGAATCCCGTGCGCAGCAGGCTGGAGTGTCAGCCCAGCTGGCTGCTGTGCGTCTCCGGGGCAAGGGTGGGGGTGGTGGGGGTGGTGGGGGTGGCAGCAGCAGCAGCGGCAGCAGCACCGGCAGCAGCAGCGGCAGCAGCACCGACTTTGCCGGTGACACAGATACCCGCCGCAGCACCACGGGGCATGTGTTTATGCTGCATGGGGGTGCAGTGTCCTGGTCTAGCCGCCGGCAGCCCACAGTCGCAGCAAGCACCACCGAGTCTGAGTATATGGCATGCTCAGCAGCAGGGAAGGAGGGTCTGTGGCTGCGGGGTGTGTTGGCTGATCTGTCTCTGGGCTCTGCTGTGGTGCAGCCTGTCACCATCATGTGTGACAATGAGGCTGCTCTCACTCTGGTCAAGCATCCCATTGCATCTGCTCGCTCTAAGCACATTGATGTCCTGCATCATTTTGTGCGTGAGCGGGTGGCGCGTGGTGAGCTGGTCTTCAAGTTCTGTGGCTCTGCAGCCAATGTGGCTGATGTGTTCACCAAGGCTCTGCCTTCTGTCAAGTTTGAGTTTTGCAAGACTGGTATGGGGATGGTGAAGCTCTGACGTAGGCTGAGACCCAGTGGCTTTGGTGTTCAGTTTTAAGTTGTGAGGTCTGATGGCCTGGACTGAGGGGGTGTGTTGGAGCAAGGCATGCTAGGTTCAGCCAGCCCATCAGGGGTTGAGCTAACTGTATCTCAAGTGTGACTTCTGTTTTAGGCTCCGCTCAGTGACGTAGTGCTTTACTGTGTTTGTCCGGTGAAGCGCTGCCTCTTAGCGAGGGCCTCTTTCTCTTTCAGGTGGGCTTTATACTTGCTATAGTGTGTAACTGTGTTTGTCCGGTGAAGCGCTGCCTCTTAGCGAGGGCCTCTTTCTCTTTCACTAAGACAGGAGAGGGAAGAACATAGGGTGAGGGTCATACCCTACTATCCCTTAGCATTCCGGACCCCATCTCCCCGGATCTCATTGTGGCCTCTCGTCTGTAAGTCATGTGGGTAACTCAGGTGGGCAAAGTTTGGTGCAGAGCAAGGCTGGGGCTGGCTTCAAGTCAAGAGCTGGGGACACCTCTCTTAGCCATCTGGCCAGGTCGTAATCGACACCTTGGTCGAGGCACACGACCTACCCGGGCACCGCCTAGCTACACAAGGGCCGACAACAACAGCCTAAGCCTACCAGCCAATCTAGCCCCTGCTCCTGACCCACCCTGACGCTCACAATCAACCAAACAAATTGGAAAGGCAATAGGAGGATGCAGGGACGCCATACGACTGCTGCGAGGGACCTGGCATACCTGGGCTTTGTAAGGGGAGATGACGGCTACAGACGCAGTCTTGCGCAGCACAGGATACCTGTGGAGGGGCAGCAGCAAGGGGGCAGCAGCTGCAAGTGCCAGCAAACGCTACGCCCTGGCAGCGGTTCATCAACAACTAAACCACATCTAGCCGCACTTCACCTTACCAGGCCGCCCTGCTCACGGGCCCATGTCCAAGTGCATTGCCCAGGTCACACTGAGATCACCCTGGGATCTCACTCAAATAACACCCAGAGTCACACCTGTGCACCAGCTCGCGGTAGATGCAGAGCACCATGTTGGCCTCGGCCTTGTTTTGGATGGACGCCCCATTGGCTGGGATGCTCTCCCTGCCAGCGACATCGAAGAACGCCAGGGGGCCGAACACAGGCTGGGCGTGCCAGGCTGACATCGTCTCCTTCACCACACTCTGCATCAGGCAGCATCAGGCAGCATCAGGCGGCATCAGGCAGCATCAGGCGGCATCAGGCAGCATCAGGCAGCATCAGGCAGCATTAGGCGGCATCAGGCAGCATCAGGCAGCAGCCAGGGCAGAAGCCAGTGGAGGACGATGCCTTGTTGAGTGCACCCGACTTTGATTCCCTGACCATCCCCTGACTTAACATGCTGTGGTTGACTTCAGTCCCAGGTTGACAACATCGCCCTCCTGCCCTCCTGGAGCCAGCTGCCCTGCTCTGTTGGCCTCTGCTGCTGTCCACCTGGCCCTCACAGCCCCTGCCTACCTCGCCATCCAGCAGCTTGCCATTGTAGAACTGGCGCGAGGGGAAGGCAGAGATGGCCGGGTTCATGCGGTATTGGGTGTCCAGCACTCTTACAGGGTAGCCCCCGCTCTGCAGCCGGATATCAGCAGGCACAACAGCCGCCGCCTCAATAGCAGCAGCACGGTGCAGCACGGTGCAGCAGCATCAGCGACGGCAGCAGCAACAGCAGCAGCAGCAGCAGCAGCCGCGGAGCAGTAGCTGGCGCTGCTGTGTCTGGCGCTGTGTGGAGCTAGAGTTACTGACAGCCGCAGTCTCAGCCGTGGCCGTGGCAGTGCCTGTGGCAAGCACTAACAGCAGCCTTGCAGCATTGACAAGGTACAAGGCTCAAGAAACCAATGTACCCAGCGCCCATGCATGCACCTCACCCACCCTCAGGCTGCACTATTCCCGCCTGGCAGCCATCCCATTTGTCCCCTTGACTGACCATCTGCCTGTCCGCCCATACGTGCACACACCTCCACGCCCTGCTTGCCTACCCGCCCCTCATCCCCCTCACCTGCAGCCTCTTGAACAAGGAGCAGTCGTATGCAGCCTCCTTAGCTCGACTGGACATCACAGTGGCAGGCAGCTGGACAGGGTCACCCACAAGGTACACCTGTAGGCCAGCCACAGGCGGGCAGTGGTGGCAGTGGACGCCTGTGGCAGGCAGGTCATGCGCCAGCCACAGCCTCTGCTGTAAGGCTGCACCACCTTGCCCGCCAAATGTAGCGCACATGCTGTAAGGCAAGCAACACGCCTCCACTACTAACACCTGAAGTGGATGACTGTGGCTGAAGGGCGCAAGGCTGGCAAGGCATGGCTAGGCACTACACAGATAAGCACCTAAGTTGATTCAATTTGACACAGGGGGTGGCATAACTCATCACTTGCTTGGATGAAACGACTTGGGTGCTTATCTGTGTACAGCCGAAGGCTCTGCTGCCCACCCTTCTGAGCAACAATGGCGGTACAGGGGCAGGGGCAGGGAACGGGGCCGGGTTGTGGGGCGAGGGTGGCACTACAGCTCAAGGCAACAACGCCTACCCCTGCTGCCGGCCTACAGCTCAAGGCTGACTGTCTGGTTTGCAGCCCTTTGCCCCTGCTTAGCTCCTTGGTGGCAAAGGTCGCTGCTGGCCATGATGTCGATCCACCCTCTCACGTCACTCCTCCCCTCTCCTCTGTCCAGACCCTCGACCTGCATGCTCCCATCCCTCACTCTTCCTCACATGCGACCCGCATGCCTCACACCTGGCGGCAGCCCATAACCAGGGGCACCAGGGTGGATGGCTCTACCGCCTGCGCCGCCTCGTCTATCACTACCACATCAAACCTGCACCCAGCAGCAGCAGCAGCAGCAGGGGCAGCAGCAGCAGGGGCAGCAGCAGCAGGGGCAGCAGCAGCAGGGGCAGCAGCAGCTGTGGCAGCAGCAGTGGCAGAGACGGCGGCGGCAGCAATGGTGGCAGCGGCAGTGGCAGCGGCGGCAGCAGCAGCAGCAGCAGCAGCAGCAGCAACAAGGGGTTGCTGAGTAGGGCCTGAGTCCTATATTACACTCATAGGTTAAGGTGGGATGACATCCACATCCACAATGGCACCACTGTCCGTCCTTGGCAAACTACCCACCCACTCACCCCTGGCCCCTCTCACTCACCCTCACTCCCACCCCTGGCCCCTCTCACTCACCCTCACTCCCACCCCTGGCCCCTCTCACTCACCCTCAATCTTACCCTTACGCAGCCTTCTTTCCAACCCTGACACCCTGACCCTCCCTCCCCAATCAAGCACAACGAAAGGAAACCCACCTGCGGCTGACCCGCTGCAACAGGGACGAGCCTGCAAATGACAGCGTAGAGCAGACAACTGAAGCCTCCTCAAGAATGGCCAGCTTGATGCGGTCCCGCTCCACCCTGGAGATGGTGCCAGCACCCGTCCCGCCCTTGCCGCCCTGCAAGGATTGTAATAGGAAGTGATGGTCGGGCGCACCAGCAGCCCAGTGCAGTGCAGGACCTGGGTCACAGCCGGGCACAGGGGACTCAACATATCCCTTGGGTGGCAACGCCACAGGCCACCAGACGCTCATTTGTACACACTAGTGATGGCGTTGGAGGTGTGGGTCCAGGAGGGGTCCACAAACATATGGTATGTATGGTGGGTTATAGTGCACACCAGTGATTTTTGTTTTTCAAAACAGCCAAGCTGATGCTGGTCACGAAGGGTCCAGGACCATCACATGGCTGGTTACGCAGCTGGTCACGATTCGTTACGAAAAATAGATATCATAGCATTTTCTCATACCAACAATAGTTTTAGATTCCGAGAATTCATTTTTCGGTTACGAAGCCGCCGAGGCCAGTCGACGCAAGGGACCGTTTGGTAACGAAAGTCAGGCCTGGAAAACAAGCTTTTGGTTCCGATCGTTACGTATTACGCAAAAAAAATCACTGGTGAATATTACCTGATGGAGCAGCTCCAGCAAGTTTTCACCATCCAATCTCACAAGCTGATAGAATTTTGCCTGACGATACCTTGACCTGTGGGAGGCTGCTTACAGCCCTTGTACTGTGCTATGAGGATCGCGGTGGGGCTGTGACAAGCTACCTGATGGAGCAGGTTCCAACCTCACAACTCAGTACTCGTGACATTTGCACCAGGCCGGGTAAAACCATGTAAAACATTCCATTACCATGTGAGCGCTGTGGAGCACTATCTCATGAGCCCAACAAATCCCTTGCCTGCAACAGCAGGTCCTGATGCGCATGGCAGCGCACACGGCTTTAGCCTCACCTCCACTACACCTCCACTCCAAGCCTTCCTAAGCCTTGGAGGCTAGTCTTACTGGTTGCTAGTTGCAACCCTCTACTAGTGAGCACATAGCAGTAAGTGTGCTCAAGTGCTATGGACATGCTATGCTATAGTGCTATGTTGCTATGGACATGGTGAGGAGTGCATGAGGAATGCAGTTAATCAGCAGTGCACAATGAGCCGGAAGGAGCAACATTAGCGGGTTTGGTGTGGTGCCCTATGCTTCCTCGCACCACTTCTTGCCTTCATGACGTTCATCAACGCCATGCATTGCTCCATGCACAGACGTGCCACCCTGACCGCTGACACTAGTGTCTCCCTTTCAAAGCATCGCCCTTCCAAAGTGTCGAGCGCACGGTTCGCAATGCAAGCTTGGCGTTTGCCGGAGCAGTGGCCCTCGTGTGCCCTCCCAAGACCAGCTGCCTTGTTGCACTCCACGACTGAGCCAGCACTCACCTCCTAATGACGCTGGCTGTATGCTGGGCCACATGGATGCCAGGAGGATTCCTGGCAAGTCCCTGCCACTGGTATATGGTTAGGGTTTAGGTTTTATGGAATTAGGGTTTCTAAGGTTGAGGTATTAGGATTCAGGGTAAGGGTAAGGATTCGAGTTAGGGCTAGGACTAGGGCTACCCCTACCCCTTGGTCAGCCCCTGACCCTTTTCTCAGACTTACCGTGTCAGAGCCCAACCTGGCCTCCACAAGGGTGTCGAGGAACACTGGGCGCACGCTGTGATGGGCATTGACCCCGATGCGCACCAGGCTGGGCGTGTACCTGCAGCAGCAGCAGGCATTACCACCCTGGCATGAGCGCTGGCCATTGCAAACCCGCAAAAGGTGCTGTGACCTTGACCCTGGTGATGGTGACGGTAATACTGCTCGCCATGCCCATCGCCATCACCATCACCATCAACACATAGTGATGGTGATGGCGATGGTGTTGGTGATGGTGTCGACGACGCTGATGACCGTCACCATCACCAGGGTGACAGTCAGCATGGTGGAGGTCAACCCTCCAGACAGCAAAGCAGGTGGTCAGAGTGTTGCCTCACTCCTCATCCAGAGTACATCAAGCTCACTGCAGGGCAGTATGGGCCTGGGTGCATAGAACAGTGCTAGAAGGTCCAGGGTTCGAACCCTGGACCAGCAGCCCTCCTCATCGCCCAAGCAGATGATCTCTTGCCACTGCTGCAGGCCAGCAACCACTCAAAGATGATGTGCTGCCTGTCTTGTGCTGGCCCGCAGCCTTCAATGGCCAGGCCACTACAGGTATAGCCACCCAGGGCATGAGCACACTATGCAGCTTCAGCTCCAGCTTCTGCTGCCACTGATCACCATGGGGTCAGGGCCCTCCCATACAACACCCTGCCATTGAAGGCCCCACATGGCCCCATTTGGTCTCGCATGGCCCGCATGGCCCGCATGGGCTCCCATGCCACCTACATGGCCCCGTCCTTGTCCATGAGACCGCTCTTGAGGATGCGCAGCACAATCTCATCTAGGGCGCTATTGGACGGGGCGCACACCTGGAGCAACAGCCCAGCAGGCAGCTCACAGGGGGTGTAGCTCACAAGGCACTTTGGGCCATTGCCTGAGCAGCCTGGCAAAACTGCTGCCGGCCCCATGGGGGATTGCATTCACTTAGCCACAGGCGAAAGTCCTGTGTGAACTGCACAAGACAGGTAGCACATCATCTACTTTTCGAATTTCGAACGTCATCTGTACTCATGCATGAATGTACATGGACGAGCTGAGTGATATGGTTGGGTGCAGACCATGCTGATATGGTATGTTACGTTGTTATCAGGTTAATCCGTCACCAATGAGCAACACCAGCAAGCAGTTGTCACCTTGCCCAGCATGGTGATTGATGGCGGGGAGTGGTCCTAGGGTTCATGTGTCAGCAAGAGTGAGTCATTGACTGCTGGAGCGACTTGGCCGCACAGCAAGGAGCAGCGGCCAGCGCCAGCTGACAGCGACATGGTCGGGTGCAGATGAGCAACAAGGCAAAACATTGTGGGTGGAGGTAGGGGGTGGGCAGTGGGGTCAGTGAACCACACGGCCCACACAGTGAGCATGGTGCCTGTAGAGTCAAGCCAGCTAACGCCAGCTAGGGTGTCAGGTCCAACTAACACCAAGTATGACCACACAGGGAGCAGGGTGCAAGTGTGCCAGTAAAGCTAGCTGACACTGCCGGCAGCAGCTGGGTTTCTTGCTTTCAGCGCAGGCCCTTCTTTGCTGGTGCCTACCTCACTCATGCTCACTCACTCATGCTAGTGCCTACCTCACTCATGCAGACTCACTCACTCATGCAGGTATGGGCAGGCGGGCAGGCAGGCAGCAGGCTGGGAGGCAGGCAGGCAGGCAGCAGGCTGGGAGGCGGGCAGGCAGGCAGGCGGGCAGGCGGGCAGGCGGGAGGCGGGCAGGCGGGAGGCGGGCAGGCGGGAGGCGGGCAGGCGGGAGGCGGGAGGCGGGAGGCGGGAGGCGGGAGGCGGGAGGCGGGAGGCGGGAGGCGGGAGGCGGGCAGGCGGGAGGCGGGCAGGCGGGCAGGCAGGGGTCCAGTCATGGGCTGGGGTGTCTTACCAGCACATGCGCTCTAGGGCCACTGGCCTGGCCCACTTTGGCTGGCTGCACCTTGCGCACTAGGCCGAAGCAGTCCCCCTGCTGGCCTGGCTCGTCAAAAGGAGTGACCTGATCGCTGGAGGCACAGGGCAGGGCCAGATCAGGCAACAGGGGCGGGGACCAGGGCATGGTGGGGTCAGGGTCAGGGTCAGGGTCAGGGTCAGGGTCAGGGTCAGGGTCAGGGTGGGGTGGGATCAGGGTCAGGGTCAGGGTCAGGGTCAGGGTCAGGGTCAGGGTCAGGGTCAGGGTCAGGGTCAGGGTCAGGGTCAGGGTCAGGGTCAGGGTCAGGGTCAGGGTCAGGGTCAGGGTCAGGGTCAGGGTCAGGGTCAGGGTCAGGGTCAGGGTCAGGGTCAGGGTCAGGGTCAGGGTCAGGGTCAGGGTCAGGGTCAGGGTCAGGGTCAGGGTCAGGGTCAGGGTCAGGGTCAGGGTCAGGGTCAGGGTCAGGGTCAGGGTCAGGGTCAGGGTCAGGGTCAGGGTCAGGGTCAGGGTCAGGGTCAGGGTCAGGGTCAGGGTCAGGGTCAGGGTCAGGGTCAGGGTCAGGGTCAGGGTCAGGGTCAGGGTCAGGGTCAGGGTCAGGGTCAGGGTCAGGGTCAGGGTCAGGGTCAGGGTCAGGGTCAGGGTCAGGGTCAGGGTCAGGGTCAGGGTCAGGGTCAGGGTCAGGGTCAGGGTCAGGGTGGGGTGGGGTGGGATCAGGGTCAGGGTCAGGGTCAGGGTCAGGGTCAGGGTGGGGTGGGATCAGGGTCAGGGTCAGGGTCAGGGTCAGGGTCAGGGTCAGGGTCAGGGTCAGGGTCAGGGTCAGGGTCAGGGTCAGGGTCAGGGTCAGGGTCAGGGTCAGGGTCAGGGTCAGGGTCAGGGTCAGGGTCAGGGTCAGGGTCAGGGTCAGGGTCAGGGTCAGGGTCAGGGTCAGGGTCAGGGTCAGGGTCAGGGTCAGGGTCAGGGTCAGGGTCAGGGTCAGGGTCAGGGTCAGGGTCAGGGTCAGGGTCAGGGTCAGGGTCAGGGTCAGGGTCAGGGTCAGGGTCAGGGTCAGGGTCAGGGTCAGGGTCAGGGTCAGGGTCAGGGTCAGGGTCAGGGTCAGGGTCAGGGTCAGGGTCAGGGTCAGGGTCAGGGTCAGGGTCAGGGTCAGGGTCAGGGTCAGGGTCAGGGTCAGGGTCAGGGTCAGGGTCAGGGTCAGGGTCAGGGTCAGGGTCAGGGTCAGGGTCAGGGTCAGGGTCAGGGTCAGGGTCAGGGTCAGGGTCAGGGTCAGGGTCAGGGTCAGGGTCAGGGTCAGGGTCAGGGTCAGGGTCAGGGTCAGGGTCAGGGTCAGGGTCAGGGTCAGGGTCAGGGTCAGGGTCAGGGTCAGGGTCAGGGTCAGGGTCAGGGTCAGGGTCAGGGTCAGGGTCAGGGTCAGGGTCAGGGTCAGGGTCAGGGTCAGGGTCAGGGTCAGGGTCAGGGTCAGGGTCAGGGTCAGGGTCAGGGTCAGGGTCAGGGTCAGGGTCAGGGTCACCCTATGGCATGGCTTGCACAGGGCCTGCATAGGTCACACCTCACTCCCTCACTCTCACAGAGGGGAAGGGTCACCCAAAACCCAGGGCGCCTGGGACAGCCACATTCTCAGCCGCTCCTCGTCCTCCATGACTGCACCTCCTGAACCGTTTACCCTGGGCTGGCCCTGAGGTTGAGGCAGGCACAGTCAGGGCAGCATAAGGCAGGGTCAGGGACAAGGAACAGGCACCCACACACCCTCCCATCACCACTTCTGCCTCGGCCCAAACCACTGATCTGCTCTTGGCTCCGTGTGAGTCACACCTCTTAGGGCACAAGGGTATTTTGGGTTCAGGGGAGCTTTGTGGAGGCCTCATCTGTAGGGGTTGCCCACATTACCCCCCATCGCAACCCATGCTGCCTATGCTGGCCAACCTACCCTCCTCCCCTCTGCTGTGCATAAGTGGGCCCACCCCACCCCACCCCACCCCACCCCACCCCACCCCACCCCACCCCACCCCACCCCACCCCACCCCACCCCACCCCACCCCACCCCACCCCACCCCACCCCACCCCACCCCACCCCACCCCACCCCACCCCACCCCACCCCACCCCACCCCACCCCACCCCACCCCACCCCACCCCACCCCACCCCACCCCACCCCACCCCACCCCACCCCACCCCACCCCACCCCACCCCACCCCACCCCACCCCACCCCACCCCACCCCACCCCACCCCACCCCACCCCACCCACCTTCATCAGCTCCAGCGACCCCTTCTGCGCCGCATGCATCACGACGGACAGCAGGTTCAAGATGGTGCGTGTCTTGCCCGTCCCAGGAGGTCCCTGGATCAACACCAGGGGGGTGCCGTCCAGGCCCGCACACAGCGCCTCCATCTGCACCACCACAGCGCCCTGCCACTGCTGACCATGGTGCCCAGATGGTAGGGGCAGGTGCTGAGAGGTGTGGGGTCAGGGGCTAAGGAATGCAGGGTCAGGGGCTGAGGGGGTGGGGTGGGGTGGGTGGGTGGATTGGTAGGGTGGAGGGGTAGGGTCAGGGGCTGAGGGGGGTGTGGGAGTAGGTGGGGTTGATAGCAGGGCAGTAGGTTGCAGGTCAGGGCAGGCAAATGTGGTTGATGGTTAACACCATTGCAGGCAAGGCAGGCAGTTGGTACTGTTGGAGCACACCGGAGCAAGCCACCAGCCTGGTGTGGCTGCTAGGCGGTGCTAGATGAGATGGTATGGGGGTGGCAGCAACACAGGCTTGTGTCGAGGACAAGGCTGGCAGGCAGGGTGGTCAAGCAGGAGGGCAGGCGAGTAATGGGCAAGTGAATGCGGGTGAGGTGGGTCACTCTGGGTGCCGCCACACCTGGGACACCTGGGTCACACCTGGGACACCTGGGTCACACCTGGGAGGTGTTGCACTCGGCCTCCATGGCGGTCTTCATGCCAGATGGGATGTCCATGTGGCGAGAGGAGGGCGCTGCCCTGCAAATGAGCCAGGCTGTGGATGAAGCCCTTGCACACAGGGATGACATGTGCACACCCTCCTTGATTGCCCAATGCTGTTTGAGCGCAGGCTGTAGCATACCCTGCTTATGCCATGCCCCTGACACCCCCTGACCCCCCCGACCCGCTACAGACACCCCCTGACCCTATCTAGAACCCCTACTGCCCCGCCCCTGACCTGCTACTGCCCCGCCCCTGACCACCCCTGGCCCCTCTTGTTCCCCCCTTGACCCAGGCCTGGCTGGCTGCACCTTGGCTTGCAGTTGAGCATGATGTCGGCGAAAGGGCAGGCATGGGCGTACTGCAGTGCCACCCACTCCCTGGTGATGGTGGCGGTGTTAGACAGCTTCAGCAGCCACCAGCAGGAGGCGGGCTCAAGGAGGGCGGCACGCATGGCACGCACTCTGCATGCATGCAAGCATGCAAGCACAAATCTGCATGCAGCAGCAGGTGACAGGGTGTTGCTGGTGGGAGGCCCAGGCTCCCCCAGACCTCGGCCCGCACATGTGCCGAGCAAAGCTGGCGGTGACAAAAGCAGTCCAGCAGGGCAGGCAGCTAGACGCTGCTGCAGTTCCACACCCACTGCTCTGCTGCTCCGCAGTTTAAGCCCCCACACTGCCCGGCTGCTCTAGTCCCAGCTGTCTGAGTAAGGAGGTTGAGGTCAGTTGGACCATCATAGTTTCTAGGTGTGTATCTGGGTTTTAGTGTGAGGCAGTTTCAGTTCGTGCTCTTTGGCAGGGACTTAATTGCGTCCGTCCAGTCGAAGGCCCTCCCTCTTATAAGTGCTGTGCTGCCTTTACTCTCTAGCTTATTGGTGGTGGGGAGTGGTGGGCAGGTCAAGGCAGGCAGGTGCTGTTGAGGGCCACTCAACCAGACTGTACAGCCTGGGAGGCGCAGTGCTGATGAGGAGGACGGCTGCTCCCAGGCCCAGCCGCCCACCTGACCTGGCCCAGCCGCAGCAGGTGCAGTGCCGACTAGGCTAGTGGTGCAGTGCTGACTAGAGTCAACCGCCCACCTGACCTGGCCCAGCCGCCCACCTGACCAAGCCAGCGGCGTTGCTGAGCTGCGACTCGTCCCCCAGCCTGAACTTGACGCGCACCGACTGCTCCCCCTCCGCTCCTAGGCAGAAGCCCAGGGCATGCAGCTCCTGGGCGCTAGACCCCGCCAGTCCCCCACCCTCCCCGCCAGCCACCTCCTCCTGCACACAACACAGAACAGGTCCCCACACATCCTGCCCTCATGGCCTCATCACCTTAACGTGCGATGCAGTAAAGCCAGGACACAATTGCCACATGCCTACCTGCCCGCCTGCCTGCCCGCCCACCTGCCTGCTTTCCTGCCTGCCTGCCTGCCCGGCTGCCTGCCCACCGTACTGCCTGCCTGCCCGCCTGCCTGCCCGCCCACCTGCCTGCTTTCCTGCCTGCCTGCCTGCCCGGCTGCCTGCCCACCGTACTGCCTGCCTGCCCGCCTGCCTGCCCGCCCACCTGCCTGCTTTCCTGCCTGCCTGCCTGCCCGGCTGCCTGCCCACCGTACTGCCTGCCTGCCCGCCTGCCTGCCCGCCCACCTGCCTGCTTTCCTGCCTGCCTGCCTGCCCGGCTGCCTGCCCACCGTACTGCCTGCCTGCCCGCCTGCCTGCCCGCCCACCTGCCTGCTTTCCTGCCTGCCTGCCTGCCCGGCTGCCTGCCCACCGTACTGCCTGCCTGCCCGCCTGCCTGCCCGCCCACCTGCCTGCTTTCCTGCCTGCCTGCCTGCCCGGCTGCCTGCCCACCGTACTGCCTGCCTGCCAGCCTGCCGGCCCGCCCACCTGCCTGCTTTCCTGCCTGTCTGCCTGCCTGCCTGTCTGCCTACCAGCCTGCCTGTCTGCTTTCCTGCCTGCCTGCCTACCAGCCTGCCTGCCTGCCTACCAGCCTGCCTGCTTTCCTTCCTGCCTGCCTACCAGCCTGCCTGCTTGCCAGCTTGCCCGCCTGCCGCACCATGGGGTTGTTCTTGCACAGCAGCACCAGGTCGTTGTCCACAAAGTGTTCGCTGGCACCTGGCTGCAGCGCCAGACGACAGTGAAGGAAGTCATCCACCTGGAACACTCAGGGCAGGGGGGAGGCAGCTGGGGCAGAGGGGATCGACTAGACACTGTGTCCATTATGCATGTGAGAATATACCACCCATTACCTCAAATGCAGAATGTGCCTAGCACTGGCATTGGTACTGGGCATGGCAAAGTCTTTGCTGGCAGCCTTCCTTTGGTCGCTTTCTACACGGCTCTACAGTGATTTAATGGTTTAATTGCAGCAATTTGGTCGCAGCAATGCACAGCAGCTTGGTCGCTGTCTGCACTGCCCTAGGGGTGCGCTGCACCTGCTCAGTTGTTTGGTCGTCTCCTACATTTCCCTTCGGGTGCGAGCATACAGCTTATTACTTCATAAGCTGAATGTGCATAGCTCGGGCATTGGCACTGGGCATGGCTGGACTTCGGCTGGCAGCCCTTCCCTAGTCGTTTCCTGCACTGTCCCGGTAATGCTGGGGTGTAGTCATGTGCCTAGTGCGGCACCTGCTCAGTCTTGGAGACGACTGCTGGGTGTGGCATGTACACGTCCCCCTCCTCTACACCCCGCAGCATCTGTGCACAGTACTCCTCCAGCAGCAGTGGCTCGAACACTTCCTTGTACTCCTGCAGGCATGCAAGCTCACTCATGTGGCAGTCCCAGCACTGGGCTGCCAGACCCCTGTCTGGGTTTGGCCATTTTGCAGCTATTGCACAGCCTGACTGGACTCCCTGTCATGTCGGTTTGTAACTGAGATGGGAAGGTGAGTTCGGCAGTGAGGCTGAAGGTGAACGGGTCCAGTGGGAATGTGGGCCAAATACCCTAGAAAATGAATTGCGACGCGAGGTGCCACCTTGACATCGCGGAATGTGCGCGGAATCTCGCGCAGGTTTTCGAACGGGCCTCCGCCCTCCTCCGCCCGGCGCACCAAGTCCCAGTAGTCCCATGATAGCACGATGCGCTGCAGCTTGATAGATGCACTGGCAGCATCTACCATGTCGCTGCATCGGCACGCAGAGTGCGATCAGGGTATGGCGGCCCATTTCGTACCATGCAAGTCGAGCCTCTCTTTGGGCCAAAGCATCTAGGGTGTGTCCGCTAATATTAGCTCCGAGCCAAAAGTGATGTTATAGCTAATAATAGCGCTAATATTAGCTCAAGCGGCGTGAGCCGATACCGGGAGCTAATATGAGCTGATAAGAGCTCATATGAGCTCATAGGAGCTTCCGGGAGCTGATAAGAGCCAAACGGGAGCTGATATGAGCTAATACGAGCTTGTACGAGTAATTGGGAGCTCATATTAGCTCATAATAGCTCATATTAGAAACTAATATTAGATGGGGGGGGAACCACCCTAAAAGCATCCCTCCCCCCCCCCCCTTCACACACACATCTATGGTGGGAGGGTTCCCTTTCCTTTTTCCACATGGAGGACCCACCTTAGGTGGATGCACTAAGGGGCAGCGTGGGGTCCATGTACCTGGGCTGTGATCCAAATGCCACCAACATAACAGCCGCATGTGCAGCCACTGACCAGCACGACCCGGATGGCAGCATCAGGTACGTGTGGAGCCGCATGCTCACGCGCCAAGTACTGCCACTGGCAGCAATAGGCGTGGAAGCAGGAGAAGTGCTGAGCAAACCAGAGGTTTCGGCTGTACGGTGGTCGCCGTGATCCAAGAGTGGTAGAATGCACTGACACCGACATCGGCCGGAGCGGCACCACGGGGTACACCACCGCCCGCATTTCTGCCCATGACGTTGACCGCGCCCGTACGTGTACAAAAAGGTCGCGATTCGAGAACACTCAGACTGCGCAGTGCAGCGGCGCCAAGTACTCTCTTCAGCCCTCTCTTCAGCTCCTCCGAGATGAGGTGAGGCTGTGCTGCCCTCAACTCCCTGCACAGGAGCCGGGTTTGTTGCCCCCTAGCTTCCCGGCCAGCTTCCGGGCTGCAGCACCCCGGACCGGCCTGCTACGCTGTGCGCAAGGGCCCCGTCTCATCCGCGCCGTGTACAGCCGGTAAGCCGCAAAGCTTGACGAAAGGTCGGACCTCCAAGAGCTGACTGGCGACGCGACGCAGTGTGCATCGCGCGCCAATGCGACTCCGTACATCAAGCTGCTGTGCGTGTGCTGTGCTTTCCTGTGTCTACAGGTGCCAGAGGGAGTGGGTAGCAAGCTGATGACGAAAGTGCCACCGGTGTGGGTGTTGTGGTCATCAAGGGTGCGACCGACGACACCCTACAGTTTGATCGTAGCTGACTCAGAGAGTCTCTGACCAATCTCACTCAGCTAGTCAGGTAATCCCGCTCAGCTAAGCTGAGTGAGATTGCCCACAGTCAAACATGCAGTTCCATGTCAAATGAGCTATGTTTGGCTGCATATGCATGGAAATGGCAAGGACCTGGACGCTACGCCGCCTCAGTGGGTAGGTATAAGCCTTATCATAAGGCCCTATGAAGTGTTTTCTTTCAGCACATGGATTTAATCATAGTGTGGAGGAATGCGGCGCCATCGGGACCCAAAAGTCGCGTGCCCTAGGAGCGTTGATTTGCTTGGCGCTAGCCCAACTCCTGGGCGCGCCACTCGCACCACGCGATGGCGCTTCCGTTGACTGCGGCACTGCACTGCGTCCGCTGGGGGTGGCGGAGCATTCCGCTGAGCAGCTGCAGTGCCGCCGTAGCTGCACAGTCTGCAGCAGCGCTCGCCACGCTTGCACAGCAGTGCCCAGCCCATGGCGTCGCAAACCTGCAGCAACCAGGCTGTGCACTCGGCAGCGCACGTGGAGCAGCCGAGGCCGCAGGACCAGCAGCAGGAAGAGCAGCAGCAGGGGCAGGGGGAGCTGTGTCAGGCTGTGGGTGGCGGTTGATGTCCAGCTTGAGAGACGTGAGCGAGGCAGAGCGGGCAGCGCTTGCCTGCATCAGGAACATTGGCATCTCTGCCCACATTGACTCGGGCAAGACAACCCTGACAGAACGAATCCTGTACTACACTGGCAGAATCCAGGACATTCATGAGGTGAGGCACACAACCCACAGATGCCTGTAAACCACATGCAAGTCCCTCAGCCCCCTTGTCCCTCACTAGGGCCTCCATTTGAGCCGGATCAGAAGTACCTACTAGCAGCCACTAGCAGCCACTAGCAGCCACTAATCAAATCCGACTCAAACAGTGTTATTGGGCTGTATGGAGTAAACTCAGTGCACATGGCACATGAGCCGCCTACCACCTACACTATTGCCTGACCCGAGGGCTATGATGTAGAGTTGGCATGACAAAACATGCACTGATTGTAAGCTGATGACAGCTCAACAAAGGGGGGACACTTTACTGTGCCTCAGCAGGCTGCTGCTGCTGCTGCTGGGCCTTTGGTGGCTTGTCTCGCAGCCGCTTGTAGCCCAGGCCAGGGTACTCCTTGCCCTTGGCTGGCAGAGCTCCCTGGTCTGGCCAGTAGCACAGCTCCAGCGGCCGCCACCTGCTCTCCCCAATGCGCTGCATGTTCAATGCTGCATTGCAGTCCCTGTCCAGCCACCTGCCTGGCTGTGGTGCTGGCTTGGCTTTGGCAGCCTTGCCCTTGCCCTTGCCCTTGGTGGGCTCAGCTGCTGGCTTGCTGCGCTTGGCTGGAGGGGGAGTGCTGGTCCCTGGATCTGAGGCTGCTGGCTGTGTGGCTGCCTGGCTGCTGCGTGGGGCCTGTGGGGGCTTGCGGGGGGCCACTACAGGGCACCACATCAGGCCCCGCACTGGCTGGCCACGCTCCTGGCTCCAGGCTGGGCGCACCAGGCGGGGTTCCACCTGCCCTGCTGGGGGCTTCCAGCCTGCAGGCCTTGTGGCACTGAGTTTGTCCAGCTTCTCCTCACAGGGCTGCTGGCCATTCACTGCTGAGCTGACCCGGCTGGTGCGGTGCTCATCCACAAGCACCACCCTGCCTCGCCGCTGGCCTGCGCCCCTGGTCCAGCCATCCCGACGCCCCTGTCGTTGCTTGCCTTGAGAGGAACGAGACGCTGCGATGGAACCGACCGATGGCTGCCCTCCCACCGCTATCTCTGCCATGTCACCGCTGCTACTGCCACTGCCGCTTCCACAACCTTATGCTGCATGCATGGTTAGCACCAGGCGCCCGGCTCCTGCTGCTTCCTCTGCATCTGTACCTGCTGCTCTCCCCTGCTGTACTTTGCTGGTTACTTTGCTGCTGGTTGCTGGCCTCTACCGTTCCTCCTGCCGGCTGAGCCTGCTGCTGCACTACTGCCCCCAGCGTCTGGCCTGTTGCCGACCCCTGCAGGTCAAGGGCCGTGACGGGGTGGGTGCAAAAATGGACCACATGGAGCTGGAGCGGGAGAAGGGCATCACCATCCAGTCTGCGGCAACCTACTGCAGGTGAGCGGGGCACAGCAGCATGCTGCAGCATGCAGGTGTGATGAGAGTGAGCTACAGCCACAGCCGAAGCTTGGTGTCCAGGCAGCTCAGGTGAGAGATGGGGCAAGGCGGGCAGAGGCGGGGCGCTGACGTGAGTCGCGCCCGGCTACGTCGGTGTGGGCGGCGATAGTGCTTGCATGGCTGTCGCAGGTGGAAGGACACGCGGATCAACATTATCGACACACCGGGGCACGTCGACTTCACTATCGAGGTGCGCCGCGCAGATGGCCTGCTCCGCGTGCGTGTGCCGCATCAGGACTGACTGCGGCCATGCGGCTAGTGCAGCCCCACTGGGCGGCTTCGGACCGCACTCTGGCCACTAGCCGCTGCTCTTACCCCTTGCAGCAGCGGCCGAGTTGCTAAATGTAACACCCCGGAGTGCAGTGCAGCAGGCTGTCGAGGCCAGCACTAAGACGGTTGGAGAAATGGCCCCTACCCGGTGGCGTCCCTGCTGCCCAGAGCCTTTTTCGTCTGCAGTGCCCTTCATGATCCTCTGGCGCTGGCTGCATGGTGGCTGCAGGTCGAGCGCGCTTTGCGTGTGTTGGATGGGGCCATCCTGGTGCTGTGCGGGGTGGGAGGGGTGCAGAGCCAGGTGAGCAGGTGCCCAGGCGCTGCCTCAGTCACTCAAGTGTGGGGAGTGATGTGGAAGGTGACTGTGTGATCTGTGACCTAGCTGTGACCTACAGCTGTCACTCATGCTTGGAATGTGACTGTGCATGGTGGACAGTTGGTATGGGGCATGTGGTGCGGGGACGTGTGTTTGGACAAGGCTCGAGGGACACCATCACTTGCACCTAGCTGAAGGATGAGTCAAGTCAGCCCAGGGCCTTCAGCTTGACTTGACTCATTCCAGCCCCTGACTTGACTCATTGCAGCTGATGACAACCTCCTGCCCAAGCCCCTGCCCGCTTGCCCACCTGCCTGCCAGCGGTCTGGGCTGCCAGCCAGCCCGTCCCACTTCTACTCTACTCAGCTCGACTGATGCTAGTAACAGGCCACAGCTCTCCTACCAGCCTGCTGCCTGCTGCTACAGCACCCACTGCCACCCTGGCTCTGCCCTCCACCTGCCGGATAAGCTGCCGCCTGCCGCTGCCTACCTTGCTGCTCCCTGTTCCCCCTGCAGTCCATCACAGTGGACCGCCAGATGAAGCGCTACAGCGTCCCACGCCTCATCTTCATCAACAAGCTAGACCGCCAGGCAAGGCCCGGCTGGACCCTACCTGACCCTGACCCTGACCCTGACCCTGACCCTGACCCTGACCCTGACCCTGACCCTGACCCTGACCCTGACCCTGACCCTGACCCTGACCCTGACCCTGACCCTGACCCTGACCCTGACCCTGACCCTGACCCTGACCCTGACCCTGACCCTGACCCTGACCCTGACCCTGCCCAAGGACATGGCCCTCACCTCCTGACATGAGTGAGCCCGCTCCGCCTAACCACGCTGGCTGTGAGGCTGCGGAGTGTTCAGGGCAGCAGCCCCACCCACCACCCTCTGCCTCCCTTTCTCCACAGGGAGCCAACCCATGGCGTGTCATAGCAGCAGCGCGGGACAAGCTGAAGCTAAATGCCGCCGCCGTGCAGCTGCCCCTGGGGCTGGAAGACCAGCACAGGTAAGGCCTGCCCAGACTCCGCAGCAAACCACTGCGGGCATGCAAGCCGGATGACCTGTGACATGCAGCTTGATGCTGGGTAGCTGCAGGGGGTGGAAGACCAGGGGTGAAAAGGCCAGCACGGGTACAGGCCCTACACCCACTCTTAGACCTGCGGGGAATCTGTCATCTGTGCTGACCATCTGTGCTGACCATCTGTGTTGATCAGCAGCTTAGCACAAGGTCCTGAACAGGCAAGAAGGCCAGGACAGGTGTGGGGGTGCCCAAACAAGCAGGCAGCCTGGCCTGACTCTGTCCCCCCGGAGACCTTGTGGTTTTGATGATCCCATTCAGTCAGAACCTGCCTTGCCTGCCTGCCCACTTGCCTGCCCACCTGCCTGCCAGACTACACATTTGCCCGCCTGCCCACCGGCATGGCTGACCACTTGCCTGGCTGACCAGCTGCCTGGCTGCTCAATCACTTGCTATGGCTCAGGGGGGTGGTGGACCTGGTCCGTCGCAAAGCGCTGGTCTTCGAGGGTCCTAAGGGTGACACAGTGAGATACGCCTGCCTCACTGCCTCTCTCACTCCCCCTCCTCACTTTTCCACTCCCATACCCTACCCATACCCTCTTCAAACACCCTGGTGCAATCGTCAACCCAATCTCACTCTCTCACACTACTTGAGCATGTAAGGTCATGTCCTTGCTTTACTCTCATCCACACATTCCTCTTCCTCACCTCCCCTTGCTACCCACATCCACCCGTCCCTGCCACAGGTCAGGGAGTTGGCCATCCCGGCTGAGTTAGAGGAGGAGGTGGAGGCGCGTCGGGCAGAGCTGGTGGAGCGGGTCAGTGAGGTGGACGACCAGGTGCGCCCCCAGCCAGCAGGCTCCACCTTGTTGGATCATGCAGAGCATATGTCTATGACACTCTGTCTAGTCACCCCACTCTGTCTAGTTGCAGTGACACCCAAACCTGTAGCAGGCTCTCAATTGGATGGACTGTGGAGCAGACTGTGATGTGAGTTGGAGGCTGCCCGCATAGAGGACATGGCTAGCCTGGCAGGGAGGGAGATCAGGGCGGTGGTGGTGGGCACACAGTGGTGGGCAGAGGACAAGTCTGGTCAGCGGGTGAGTGTGACCTCACTCACAGCAAAGTGGTTGGAACCTGTCTCACACCCCTTACTCGGGTGTGAGACGCTGACAAGGCGATGAGAACTAGAGACGATGACGGCCAGGAGGTGCTATAGTAGCGCCTGCTCAATGTTGTCGCCCTGGTCAGGCTGCTCAGGTACAGTGCAACCCTGTTGTGTGGGCCTCCCACCTAGAGCATGTGGTGGTGCCAAGCCATGCCACCCAGCTGTTTCTGCTCCCTCCCACCCTGCCACCCTGCCACCCTGCCTTGTCCACCCTTGTCCATCCAGGGTAGGTGGAGGGAGCAGGCCGCACTCCTTCCAGGCAGTAGCCCCTCCCGTAACCCACTTCTCGTCAGCTGCTGCTTTGTCTCCCACTGGCTGCCTGGTGGCAGGGCAGCAAAGACATGCCCCGAGCCTACTCTCCTCCCTAATAGCACGCCCGACGGCGAGGGCGTGGTCATTCTTTCATTTCTTTCTCCTGGCCACGTCTGTCACTGCCCTCCCCGCCTTGTTCAATGCCAGGGGCTTCTCCTCCTGCCCCTCACCTCATCCCACCTGCAGCCCCTAACCCTCCTCCCCCTGAGCCCCTCCCGCTCCCCTGATGCCTAGTCCTGTCCCTCTGTCCTCGAGCTGCCATGTGTTTAGCTGCCATGTGTTCAGCTGCTATGTGCCAAAATACCATGCGCCCAACTGATGTCCGCCCGGCCCCCCTGCCGCCGTCCTGCCTCCAGGTGGCTGAGCTGTTCCTAGGGGAGGAGGCCGTGTCCCCTGAAGCCCTGCAGGCGGGCATACGGCGCGCCACCCTGGCCCAGCGCTTCCAGCCCGTCTTTATGGGCTCTGCCTTCAAAAACAAAGGTGGGCGCCGCCTGAGGCTGAGGGGGAAGCCCTGCACAAATAGAGTTAGACCACCAGCTGAGTGGCCACCAGTGTTTTCATTTCGCGCTATAAATAGCGTTCGCTATGAAATGGCATGTTTTGGAGGTTGCTTTGCTCTATGAAATGGTCACTTTGCGAAGTGCGCTATCGCGCATTGCGTTATGAATAGCGACCTTTGACCGGCGTGTTTGCGAATACCCCGCCGAATTGTGGACCTGAGCTGTGATTTTTGAACGAAACCAAGTATGGTCAAGCTCTGAACTTGAGGGCATAAGCCTGGGCCATGTTACCTGCCATGACACAACTCGCCCAACAAAAAGTAAACTGGTGGCCACCCTCTCCCTCTAGGGTTCAGGGTGCACCTAGCTATCTGCAACACACAC
>JASKMD010000029.1:7520069-7572445 GCA_030144725.1 Haematococcus lacustris
ATTGACCTCCTCACTTGACACATCGCCACTGAGCTGTGGCGGTGAGCCTCATGAGCCCAGTAGCGGGGAGGGAAGAGGCTAGCCAAGCAGTGTGTTATAATGTCATTAGCCAAGGCAGCAGGCCTGTGCTGTCAATATGTGTGCACTCAGCTGTGCACTCTTGCTTGTGCAGGACTCCATGTCAGGCGCTGGCGCAAAGGCAACAGCTTGAACCCCATGGTGCCTACCACCCATCACTGATCAGCCATCTGTGATCTGACGAAGGGCACCCTTACTCACAGCTGCCCCTCCACTCCCACTCCTTTCCTCTTTTCTTGCTTGCCTGCATGCTTGCGCCCTTCCTCGCCCTATTCGTCCCCTGCTTGTTTGCCTTGGTCAGCCCTTCACCCTTTCCTTGATATCCCAGGCCGCTAGCTGACTGGAAGCTGACATGGGTGAAGCACAGCAGCTCAAGGCAAACGCAGTGAACACAGCACCAAGGCCAATAATGTCAGTGTTCTATGTTTTTGTGCTGAGTTGCAATGTGTGGCATACTTTGCAAGGCTGCACATATGGTCACCCCCGCCATTGGCTGCACCCCTGATAACTATCCGACTGATCTTTAAGAGTTTTTCAGCGATTCTTGCGCAGGGCGGTGCAGCTCACGAGCGCGAGGCTAGCGGGCTGCTCGGGCTGATGTGCACCTGTGCCGGGGCGGGCGGGGGTGTTGAGAATTCTGGTCGCGTTGTGCCGGAAATGGCCTGCTTAGTGGGGCTGTGATCGGCGAATAGCTATCTCGCTCAGCGGCTCAGCTTTTCAAAATTTTGAATTTCTTGTCGGGCGCAGGACCCCCCCGACATGTGTTCTAGTGCTAGTGCTAGTGCTGATTATTTGCTCGATAGTGCTGGTATAGCTTGTGCGCTGTCCCTGCGTGCGACTCGTGTCACGTAAGACCATGTGGAATTTGCATGAAAAGGGCACTTTTCCGGCCGTTTTCACTGTCCAACCAGGGCGGCAGGATGTGAACTGCCAGTTCTGTGCGGCTCCTTGTGTGGGCTTCTATCATGTAATCAGGACATAAACGCGTTGTGTTCATGTTTGGGCCGTTTGTGATGCTCCAAAGTAGACCCCCATGCACCTTACATAACCAGCCAAATCAGCCATATAAACGGTTCACCTCATATTCAAACTCCAGCTGCTCACTCCTTAGGTCCCTCACCACCAAACGACGCAGTTTCCGACGTTCCTTTGGCCTATCCAACCCCATGTGCTGGCAATATCGTGCACAGTGTGTGTTGGTCAGTTTGCCAAAGCACACCTCATCGTGCAACAAATCGGAATGATACAACATCAACAATGCATAACACTCTTCGTCATCATACACCTCCTTCACAGTGTCTTGAAACATGGGCATGGGCTCAAGTGGGGTAGTGGTGTCAGGCTTCATGCATGGCAGGCATGGCACACTCATGCACGTGCTGCATGCACAAGCAGCCATGGCCCATTGAGGCAGGCATTGAGGCAGCCATGGCCCATTGAGGCAGGCATGGGCGCTAGTGTTGTGTCCTGGCGTGGGCGCATGAAGAGGGGTGACCTGAGGGACCCAGGGACCTGAGGAGAGCATGTAGAATGGTCTGGGAGGGGGTGGTGGGTGCTGACAGCCTGCTGGACTGCCGCCTCTTGAGGCTGCTTCTCCACCTGCTGCTGCTTTAGTAGCAGGTCTGCCTGCTGCTGCTGCAACAGGTGTTGCTGTGCAGCCAGCTGCTGCTGCACCTGGCGTTGCAATTCAGCCCCACTTTGTGCCTCGAGCTGTTGCTGCAGCCTGTTCAGCTGCTGCTGCAACTGCACCTGGTAGTGTTACTGAGCCACCTGCTGCTCCCTCTGCTGCAGGTCCGCCTGCTGCTGCTGCACCTGGTGTTGCTGCTCAGCCAACTGCTGCTGCACCTGTTGCTGTTGCTGAGCCACCTGCTGCTCCCTATGCTGCATGTCTGCCTGCTGTTGCTGCAGCTGCTGTTGCTGCTCAGCCACCTGCTGCTCCTTACGTTGAAGTTCATCCTGCTGCAGGTCCTGCAGCTGTTGCTGTAGATGTTGCAAGCGTTGGGTGTCAGTAGCTTGTTGCTCCCTCTGCTGCAGTTCAGGCTGCAGCTGGTGCAACTGTGCCTCATAAGCACGAGCATCAGCCTGTGCCTGGGCCTCAGCCTCAGCAGCACCAGCCTGGGCCTTGGCTTCAGCCACAGCAGCCCTGCGCTGTGCCATAACCTCCCTCGCTTTCTGCGCACCGGCACATCTAGCCATCACCCCCCTTTTCTTGTTAACCATGGCGTTTACAGGCCTGCACAACGACAAACACTTTTCACAGCTCAGTGTCTGCATGTTTTTCACTAATTCTTGCCGTTCGTGGTTGCTCAGAAGCCACAAGCACCAGTAATCAGGAACTCTTGTGCAACCTAAAAATGGCTGCAACATGTGGACTGAACCTGTTTTCAGCAACAATCCGCAATCGCGGTCACGCTCCCAACCCACAATGCCATCGACCTGCAGAGGCGCCGTTTGATGACAAAAGGTGACACTTTGGAGCGGGGGGCAAGGAAGCAGGCCGGGAAGCAGCAGGTGAGCTTGGGAGTGGGTCTCGATTCGTGCTAGGATGTTGCAGCACTGATGCGTGCTAACCTGAAAAGTTGGCATGTCCAGTCAGGATGCGCCATTCACGCCGCTCTGGGTCCAGGCTGCCTATAGCCGTCGCTAAATGTGTCTGCGACGCTCCAGAACACGTCGCGTGTTGGGGGCCAGCCACCCGGCAAAACGCTGGGGCTGGCTGCACTCTATTCGGGCCATCAGCAACTCATCGCACAAATCGGCGGCCTCATCCGTGCAGAAATGAGTCAGAAAGTTATCTCTTGAGCCATGGGGGTGCCAATCAGGTCTCCCATGAGGACCTCCCCCTGGGGGGGGGAGGTCGCTCCCCCTCATAGGGGGACCTTCCAACCGCCCAACCGCATCCCGCCCGCTGTACTGCGCCACCTTCCTGGGCACCTGTGCGCACCTGTGCGCTCGCACCGCACGCGTGCTAGGACTGATTACACTGCTATTGCTAGGTTGTGCAGCGTGGGCCGCAGCGCTGGCAGCATCAATTGCCACCACGCTAGATGCGACAAGCCCAGCCACAGCAGAAACCTCAGCAGGAACAGCAGCTGGCGAGCAGCCCGTAACCGCAGACGGAATGCAGAGCGCAGATACTATGCGCAGAACCTGAGCCTGCAACCCCAGCACTTCGAACATCAAGCCTCGCACCCCGCACCTCGCATCTCGGCCCATGTCTAACATTTCTCGGCTGGTGCTCTGCGGGACAGTAGCGCAAGAGCCAGGAGGTGCAGCCAAGGGAAGCAGCTAGGCAGCGCAGCAAGGAGCAGCAAAGAGCAGCAAGGAGCAGCGAGGAGCAGTTGGATGCGGCACCCTTCCCAACCCCTCCACCACCACCCTCGCCCTACATCCACCCCAATTTCCCCTGCACACACACCACCCTGCAGATAGTGAGTGGCTCGCTTTTTCAGTTGTGTGGTTAAGTGTGCCTAGCCTGACCACATGCATGAACTTCTTTGCTGCAGGGTTTCATGGTCACAACCATCCCCTTTCCAACAACCACCACTCTCACCTTCGCCACAATGCAACACCCTCTACCTATCTTGCAGCCTGGAGCAAGCCCTCCCACCCTCCCCCCAAGCTCCGCCACCACCACAACCACCACCTCCCAAGCCCCTCCCCTCCCCAGACCCTCCCTTCCCTCCCCTCCCCAGACCCTCCCCTCCCCCCCTCCCCTCCCCTCCCCTCCCCTCCCCTCCCCTCCCCTCCCCTCCCCTCCCCTCCCCTCTTGAGCACTTGCGTTGAGCAAGTGTACACCACAGCAGCCTCCCTCCCCCCGCAGCCATGAGCCATCTCCATGAGCAGCAACTAAGAGCAGATGCAAAAGCAGCAAGTAGGAGGCGCTTGGAGTGGCAGCCAGGACTTTCGGTGAGTGCGCATGCTGTTAGGGTGTCAGCCCAGCCTGCCAAACTCTGGTCATGCATGTCCTGCCATGGCTTGGTGGTTGCTAGCATGTCATGCATGTCCTTATTCATCTGCTTGCTGGCTGATGTTTGCTTGCAGTTGTCGATAGCTGGGGCATGACAACAGTAGCATGGCTTGGTGATTGCAAGCAAGGCGGCAGCGGCATAGAGCAGCAAGCAACAAGGAGCCAGCAAGGACCGTACCCTCCCCGTACCCCGTACCCTCCCCCATCCCACCACCACCACTTCCGAGTCTGCCACCCACCTACCCTCCTCCCCTCTCCTCTCCCCCACCACGCACCTAGCAGCCTATGGAGGAGCAGCCTGAGCTAGTAGCATAGAGCAGACAGCATGGAGCGGGCAGCATGGAGCGGGTGGTGCTGCCAGTGGTGATGGTGCTGCTGCTAGTGCTGCTGCTGTTGTTGTGTGTTGCTGCAGCTGCTTGAGCTGCTGAGCAGCCTAGTAGTAGCAACCAACCCAGTTTGGGGACATGGGGCAGGGGGAGCAAGTCACCTACTTCCCCCCCTCCCCTTACCCTCACCCCACGGCACACGCTGCAGCCCCTTCCCAACCCCACCCAGCAGCCCTTGGCGTACCAGCTTGGAGCAACAGGGATAGGGGCACCTAGCAGCAAGCTCTGCTGCTTATGGAGCATGGCCAGCTGCTTGTCTGGCTGCAGCACATGATTGTCGTGTGCAAGGAGGCATGCGATGAGCCTGAGCCGCATGGTGAGGCTGAGTCAGGGCAGCTGCAGCAGTCATTGCAATTAGGGCGGTTGTTCAATATCAAACAACACATGCTGAGGCTACACATACAAGGCTGAGGGCATGCACATGAGCTAGGAGGGCAGGGGCACAACTTACCACTTGTAACACCCTTGTAATCCCTTGTAACATGGTGGTCATGTAATGCTATCCAACCAACCGCGTATGTGATTCCTAACCGTTGAGAGCTGACCTAACTAGACTTCCAGAGCCACCTGGTCCCAACCTATGCATACCATGCATGTCACCAGCCGCGGTTGGAATAGTAGCTCTTTGTTGAAGCCCAGGCCAAATAGCCTAGCCAAATAGGAAGGGCCGCGCCTAAGCCTAGACTTTCCAGCCTAAACACTGCTAGCACCACCCCGCTTCCTAGCCAACACAACAGCTGTGGTACACTCTGATGTAAGCCAACACAGTTGGTGTGGCCAACACTCTGATGTCAGCCAACACAACTACCGTAGTGACTGTGGCACACTGTGACACCACCCCGCCATAGCTCATTGCGCATCTACATACCTCGGCTATCACGTTTGCAGCATGAGCGCATCACCGCGTGGTGGTGGTGTCCATACAAGGGGCATGTGGCGCACCACACCCTAGCATGTGGCTGGATCTGGTGAGCCTCCACTATAGGTACCATCCGTAGTCCAACTGGCTGTGACACATTGGGCGTGGATCACTGCCAGGCCTGCACTTGCTAAGCATGACCGTGATGCATACATGCAAAGGGGGTATGTAGAAGGTGGCTACCACGTTTGCAGCATTAGCGCATCACCGCGTGGTGGTGTTGTCCATACAAGGGGCATGTGGCGCACCACACCCTAGCATGTGGCTAAGTCTGGTGAGCCTCCACTATAGGTACCATCCGTGGTCCAGCTAGCTGTGACACATTGGGTGTGGATCACTGCCAGGCTTGCACTTGCTTTGCATGACCGTGATGCATACATGCAAAGGGGGTTTGTAGCAGGTGGCTACCACATTTGCGGCCTTAGCGCATCACCGCGTGGTGGTGTTGTCCATGAAAGGGGCGTAGGAATCGTTTGAGAAGAGGATACACGGCTAATGACCACCACCGTTGTCTTCATTACATCTTGACCATTCACAGCTTACAAATCACGTTGGTTTTTGAATTCACAGCTTACAAATCTTGTTCTTTTTTTTAATCACGTTGTTTCTTGAAAGCTTTTGCTAATACAAGACTGAACTGCCACACACCTACATCCTGCTGATGCTGTCCATGCACTGCTCATGCACTACAGCCTGCTGCTCTTGCTGCTGCTCATGCACCACAACACACCTACATCCTGCTGCTGCTGCTGCTCATGCACTGCAGCACATGCACTCCAGCCTGCTGCTGCTGCTGCTCATGCACTGAAGCACACCTGCAGCCTGCTGCTACCTGCACTGCCACACACCTACAGCCTGCTGCTGCCACACACCTACAGCCTGCTACTGCTGCCCATCCACTGCTGCTGCTGTCCTTGCACTGCTGCTCATACACTACAGCCTGCTGCTGCTGCTCATGCACTGTACTACATTCACTGCAGCCTGCAGGGCAGGGCAGGGCAGGGCAGGGCAGGGCAGGGCAGGGCAGGGCAGGGCAGGGCAGGGCAGGGCAGGGCAGGGCAGGGAGGGCAGGGCAGGGCAGGGCAGGGCAGGGCAGGGCTGGGAGGGGGTTGGGCAGGGCTGGGAGGGGGTTGGGCAGGGCTGGGCAGGGAGGGGCAACGCAAGGCTGGGAGGGGGTTGGGCAGGGCTGGGGGGAGGGCAGGGCTGGGAGGGGGTGGGCAGGGCTGGGCAGGGAGGGGAGGGGCAATGCAAGGCTGGGAGGGGGTGGAGAAGGGCTGGGAGGGGGTGGGACAGGGCTGGGCAGGGAGGGGAGGGGCAACGTAAGGCTGGGAGGGGGTGGGGCAGGGCTGGCAGGGGGTTGGGCAGGGCTGGGCAGGGAGGGGAGGGGCAATGCAAGGCTGGAAGGGGGTGGAGAAGGGCTGGGAGGGGGTGGGACAGGGCTGGGCAGGGGGAGGGGCAACGTAAGGCTGGGAGGGGGTGGGGCAGGGCTGAGATGGGGTGGGGCAGGGCTGGGAGGGGGTGGGGCAGGGTTATGCAGGGAGGGAAGGGGCAGCGCAAGGCTGGGAGGTGGTGGGGCAGGGCTGGGAGGTGGTGGGGCAGGGCTGGGTAGGGAGGGGAGGGGAGGGGCAACGCAAGGCTGGGAGGGGGTCGGGCAGGGCTGGGCTGAGGCGGCGAGGGGCAACGTAAGGATGGGCTGCGGTGGGGCAGGGCTGGGCTGGGGTGGGGCAGGGCTAAAAGGGGGTGGGGCAGGGCCGGGCAGGGAGGGGAGGGGCAATGCAAGGCTGGGAGGGGTGGGGCAGGGCTGGGTATCGAACCATGAACATTAGCACATGTCGGAGGGCAGCGTTTCCTGCCATGGAGACACCTCCACCAAACAAGGAGAAGTAGTGCCGCATGAGACCGATGTCATACCAAGTATGAATCTGGATTTGACTGCTAGGCCAACAAAAGAAGTGCACACTCCTTGCAGCCAGTGCACTGCCAAACAGTTAGCGAAAAGCAATGATGAAGATCGATGTACTCCACCTCCTCATGTCTCTCCACTTGCTGCAATGGTGACAGTCCAGCTGAGCTTGCTGCATGCTGTGCTGCATGCTGCTCCCAAGCTAAGTCAAGTTGCTCCTGCATGGCAGCCTGTAGGGCTGCTCTCTTGCTTGTGAGAAGCTGCTCATGTGCAGGAGCTGAGGCGGCATAGTCAAACCGACGCTGTGTCTCATTCTGACGGGCTGCAGTGTCAGAACGCTCCTTGCTGATAGCCCACTTGACCCAGCCCTTTGTTGGGGCTGGGGCTGGTCGTCGAATGCAAGCATATCAGGCATGTATAGCTCAGCTGCCCCGGGTGCCCACTGTCCCCATCCCGCCACCCGTTGCCCAACACGACCAGCATGCTTCTTGGCAGGTCGGGGCTGCTCTTGTGCTGACGGTGGATGCTTTCAAATGCTGTCCGCCCTTCATCCTTCTGCGGAGAGCTCGGAAAAACAGGCATGACCCAAATGAGCCATCGCCGCGGCGGGCTGAAATCCATCAGCGGTTACGGGCTGCTCGCTGCTCGTTCCTGCTGAGGTTTCTGCTGCGGTAATTGGGCTTGTCGCATCTAGCGTGGTGGCAATTGATGCTGCCAGCGCTGCGGCCCACGCTGCACAACCTAGCAATAGCAGTGTAATCAGTCCTAGCACGCGTGCGGTGCGAGCGCACAGGTGCGCACAGGTGCCCAGGAAGGTGGCGCAGTACAGCGGGCGGGATGCGGTTGGGCGGTTGGAAGGTCCCCCTATGAGGGGGAGCGACCTCCCCCCCACAGGGGGAGGTCCTCATGGGAGACCTGATTGGGGGGTGCAGCCAATGGCGGGGGTGACCATATGCATATGCGAGCACTCCAGTACCAATTATGCCATGATTGGTCAGAATGGGGAAGTAAGTTCACGGAAACAAACTAATAGAAAGCTGTCGCGGTACAATCAGTCGGATCGGAGCGATGATGCGGAGACTGGCACACTTCAGCCAGCACGTCTTGAGATCTCCGATATGGGCACTAAGTAAGGGCTGCAGACGCAGCAGAATCCTCAGTCAAAAAGCTGATAGCAACCGGACGGTCATCCAATGCAAAAATGATAGCATTCGAGGAGATGGAGGAGATGGAGGAGAGGACGGATGTAACAGCGGAAATGAAAGCACCACAATTATAGCAGCAGAAGTTCGACTGGTGACATGCATGAAAGTTTCTTGCCTCATGTCAAAAGAACCTGTTTATAGCGTCTTTACATGTTCCTCACCGTGTGCCGAAGGCTTCAACCTTCGGATCGGAAGTTGCTTCATTAAGAAATTTCGCATCGCCATCCTGGTGAGCCTGACCGAGATGTCAGGAGTCCCCAACATGGGGTTGGTAATCTTCATGCAACTACACTTTCAATACTGAACCGTTTTCGATAGCGTTCATCACACTGGCAGCTGCGAATTATTGCGCATCTACTGGCAAGCGGCGCGTTAACTCTTGCGAGTGAGGACATGCCGGCGCAAGCGAGCGCGGATACACCTCAGCTGCTCACCATCGATTGTTCTAGTGGTATGTAGCGGCATCAGCGGTTGAACTGCGCCTTGCATCGAGCAGGAAGTACAATCTCATTTCAGCCCGCCAAGCTCGCACCGCGAGCCTTTTACTTGTGCAGGCTGCGTCGGAGTGCCATCGTTGGGCAAGAAATAACTCGACATTGTAGCGAAGTGCGAATGGATAGAGGTCTCTCTAGGCAGCCACACAGAAAAAGGGACCCCCTTGCACAAACTGGCATGTGGTGAGCTGACCACTGTGAGTTATTAGACTTTCGAGTTATTACATTGTTCGTAATTCAACGACACAGCTGTTGGAGAAGAAAGCACGGCAATCCATCAACCAGGGCCGCCTCCTCACCCTTTGGCGTGACCCGACTCTGCCTTGCAGGATTTTCTAGCCTACTCCGACCGCCTGGACCGCACCCCCTTGCAGCCCCACCACCTCCCAGCCCCCGCAGAAGCCTCCCACCCCCTCCTGCTGCAGCTACTCAAGCATGGGACGGGCATGTTCATGGAGCTGCCAGCTCTGCTTGAGCTCATGTCCATGCGTACCCACATCGATGCCATTGACGGCGTGGACGTGCTTGACTTTGCACAGCGGCTGCCAGAGCTACGCAAGGAAGTGCGGCGTGAGGAGGCAGCAGCAGCTATGGCCCGACGGATAGCAAAGGCGGAGATGAAAGCAGCAGCAGCAACTCATAGAGTGGGACAGGTGGTGGTTGATGTGGGGGACCATGAGGGGCAGCATAGACTGTCTGCAGCATATGCTCTGACCTATGATGGGCGCGACCCACTGTCGAGGAGGCTGAGAAGCTATCTGTCAGGGAGCTGCAAGCTTACCTTCGCTTCCACCAGCAGGAGCTTATGAAGGGGTGGCTGAAGCCCAAGCTGAAGGGTCTTGTCATGGCCCATATCTGCAACACAGTAGCCGCCCTGCATGGCGATGAGCTGGAGGCAGCAACAGGTGCCGGTGCTGGTGCCGCCCCTGACCTGCCCCCCCCTCGTGCTGCACCCCCCTGGCAGCAGCAGGCTGCTGCTGCTGGTGCTGCCCCTGGGCTGCCCACCCCTCCTGCTGCACCCCCCTGGCAGCAGCAGGCAGCTGGTGCTGGTGCTGCCCCTGACCTGCCCACCCCTCCAGCTGCACCCCCCTGGCAGCAGCATGCAGCTGGTGCTGGTGCTTCCCCTGGGCTGCCCACCCCTCCAGCTGAGCAGCAGGGGTCAGGGGTCAGGGCGGAGCTGGACACCAGCTCGACACGCAAGCGGAGGGCGGGCGGGAGGGACCGGACCCAACAAGTCGAGCAAGGTGACGTAGCAATGGCCTACACACCTTGTGTGGCCTCACAGAGTGGCCAGGTAGTAGGTACTACTCACGAAGCGGTCAAGCAATGCAGCAGCGTTGTATACTTCCGAGCATGGGTGGAGGGGCGTCGTTACATCGGTTTTGCGTGCCATGTGCATTGTTTTGACTGCGGCGACTGTCCCTGACTGTTTGCAGAGGCTACTGGGCCACGTCGGTCGCGGCGGTCGGTCGCGGCGAGGCCCGCATGAGCAAAACTGGCATGCATTTGAATGTCAAGATTTGAGCCGCCTTAGCACTCAGCACACTGCATAATATTTAATGTTACAAGCTGCACCGCATAGCTGACAGAGTCCTCTATCCAGGGATGTGCGAATCATAAATAGAAACCACGTGGCTGAGACGCGGCGTCGTTTTGATTACCGGGGGTCGGTTTCCGATCATTTCCAGCCATTTTTTGAAAGTTGGGGACACCTGAATGAAAGGCGCTTTGACCTGACCGAGATGAAACGACATCCCAGGTGGCCAGGGTGACGGTGGTGTGCTTCAGGTTGGCCTCCAGGGATGTGCCGGCTGAGCTTGCTGCTGCCAGGTGCTGGAGGTGGGGCTTGATCGGTGCTTGCCCCTTCTGGATCCCAAAATACACTAAATAAACATAAAACTAACAGGAAAACCAGGAAAGAAACAGGAAAACCAGGACATCGAAGGCAACCAGCGACACACTTAGTTAGGAAAATGCAGCGAAACAGACAGCGTAGACGTAATCGTAATGCCTCGGACAGTTAGGCTGACCGCCGCCAGCACCAAGTCAGGCTCAGCGGAACATGCAGGCCAACGGTGCAGCGCACTGGGCCCACAACCACAACAACATATGGAGCGCAAAGAAGTGTAAGCTGCACACCTTGATGAGGGGTGTGGCCGCTGCGGGGTTAGAGGCGGGCGCGGTTGTGCCTTCCGAAGTGGTGGAGGCGCGGCTCTACGACCAACTTGTGCTTTGGGTGGAGGCCTGCAGCAAGAGGGCGCTGCTCGCCAGCTTGCTGCTGGGCCTCATGGTGCGGGAATGCTTCACACGCGTCACTGTACTTGCGGACGGCCAGGAGCTCTTGGAGGAACTCCCTGCTGAGGACGCGCCCATCCCGGACTTTGCGGAGCGCAACCTGTACCTGCAGCTCGTCCGCGGTGTGCCTCCTCCCGGGATACACTCTCAGCCCAGCGCTGCTGTGGTGGCTGTGTTGGCCGCGTACCCGGACCTCAGCGACGAGCTCGACGCTGTACCTCGCTATCAGCAAGACACCAACACCGTCGACGACGTGGGTCAGAAGCTGGAGATTAGCTTTGCCTACAGCCTCACCGAGCTGTTCAAGCGCAGAGTTGGGCAAGCGGTGGCTCTGGCTGGAGCCAGGGTCATCGCTGGCTCACACGAGCACCAGCGCCGCTTTGGGCTGCCGTTGGGTGGCAGGCCAGCCTGGACTGAGCGTCAGCGCAGCTGGGTGGTGCGCAGTGTGCGGGGGAAGGAGGTGACCTGGCTAGAGGGTCAGGGTCAGGGTCAGGGTGGGGTGGTGCCTACTGAGGCCATGCGGTATGAGGTGGCCAGGCAGCGGAGGTTGCTGGGAGTGGGTCAGGGGGTGGTGGTCAACAAAGCCTGGCGGGGGAGGAAGGTCAACCGGGGCAGCCTGCTGCGCCATGCAGTGGACACCAGCAGGCAGTTGGAGGCTGCCCACGTCAGCTGGCAGCTGGACTGGGCAGACTGGCAGGCACTAGGGGGGCAGCCCAACTCCAGGCCCTACCGGCCCCCCTCCCCCTTTGCAATCACACCCAGCTGCAGCTGCAAGGCGCACCACATCAAGCTGGACACCAAGGCCATCTATGGCCTGATGCGTGCTGCTGGCATGCTGCCTGCGGACATCACCTCCTTGACCAAGTTTAGGAATGGTGTGGCCGGGCCCAGGGACAGTGAGGTGAGTAAGCCTTGAGTTGGGCAGCCTTGCATGTTGCTTGAGGCATATTGCTTGAGGCATGTTGCTTGAGGCTTATTGCTGGTAGATTATTGCTTGAGGCATGTTGCTTGTGGCAACATTGACTGATGGTGTTTGGGTGGCTCCAAGTCACTGAGTCAGCGGAGGTGGCTGTGTCGGCTGTGTTGGGTTGCAGGTGGCCAACCGGTGGATCGCCTTACTTCCATCCAGCCTCCCGCCAGCCATCCAGCCATCCATCTGGCCAAACGACGGTCAGACCTTCGCGCAGGTGGTGCACACGGACGGTGGAGTCACGGAGACACGGACGGTGGAGTCATTACATCTACATATAAAAAAAATAGGGGGTCAAGATGAAAAATGTGCTCGGAATGGCCTGCGATTCAACGTGCGACCTCGCAAAACTTTTTCACCGCATAGTACATCGAGGAAACCCAGCGCGACTCACTGTACGGTAAGATCGAAAGTCGTTCTGAGATTTGGAGGCCTTAAAAATCGAGATGAGTAGTGGGTCTGGTAATGTAGAGGCCAGCGCGTCTACTCGCGATGTTTCGTTTTGAATGGTCTGGCCGGCCCGTCAACCGACAGTCCAGTCAAACAAACACCCCCTGCGGAGTACAGCCCCGGCCCTATATGAACATGACACAGATTAGTCTGACAGCCGCAGTCCAGGGCCAGAGTCCAGGGACGGATGAGGCGCTTGGCCGTGGCGTGCACGTTAAACGCGTTGCACGTCAGACGCACGTTAAACGCATGTTATACAGCGTGCACGTTGAACACGGTAAACATGTTCAGCCTCTGCTTCAGCGCGAAAGAGCCTCACGTCTCCAATGACTGGTGTCTAGCCCCGAAATGCAGCCAGGCTAGCAGCAGGGGCAGGAGCAGCAGAGGCAGCAGCAGCAGGGGCAGCAGCAGCAGGGGCAGCAGCTGCAGGGGCAGCAGCAGCGGCAGCGGCGGCAGGGGCGGCGGCGACGGCAGCAGCAGGGGCAGCCGCAGCAGCAGTAGCAGGGGCAGTAGGGGCAGCAGCAGCAGAGGAAGCAGCAGCAGCTGCAGGGGCAGCAGCAGCGGCAGAAGTAGCAGGGGCAGCAGCAGCGGCAGCAGGAGCAGCAGCAAGGGCAGCAGGGGCAGCAGCAGCAGCTGCAGGGGCAGCAGCGGCAGCGGCGGCAGGGGCGGCGGCGGCAGCAGCAGGGGCAGCAGCAGCAGCAGTAGCAGGGGCAGCAGCGGCAGGGGCAGCAGCAGCAGGGGCAGCAGCAGCAGGGGCAGCAGCAGCGGCAGCAGCAGCAGCAGCAAGGGCAGCAGGGGCAGCAGCAGCAGGGGCAGCAGTAGCAGGGGCAGAAGCAGCAGGGGCAGGAGCAGCAGGGGCAGCAGCAGCAGGGGCAGCAGCAGCAGGGGCAGCAGCAGCAGGGGCAGCAGCAGCAGCAGCAGGGGCAGCAGCAGCAGGGGCAGCAGCAGCAGGGGCAGCCGCAGCAGGGGCACCAGCAGCAGGGGCAGGGGTAGCAGGAGCAGCAGCAGCGGCAGCAGTGGCAGCAGCGGCAGCAGCAGCGGGGGCAGCAGTAGCAGGGGCAGCAGCAGCAGGGGCAGCAGTAACATCAGGAGCAGCAGCAACAGTAGCAGCGGCAGCGGCGGCAGGGGAGGCGGCGGCAGCAGAAGGGGCAGCAGCAGCGGCAGCAGCAGCAGCAAGGGCAGCAACAGCAGGGGCTCTAGGGGCAGCAGCAGCAGGGGCAGCAGCAGCGGGGGCAGCAGGGGCAGCAGCAACAGCAGCGGCAGCAGCGGCAGCAGCAGCAGCAGCGGCAGCAGCGGCAGCAGCGGCGACGGCAGCAGCAGGGGTGGCAGCAGCGGCAGCAGGGGCAGCAGTAGCAGGAGCAGCAGCAGCAGCGGCAGCAGCAGCCTCTCCGTGCCGTCCACTGAGAATGTGGTGTACACCAGGGTGTTTTATGCCTTGCCACCTGGCCCCGACGACGATGAGGGCTGGTGACAGGCCATGCCAACTTGCATTGACCTGGCACTGAGCTGGCACCACTGCTGTTGCCACTGTGACTGCAGCTGCAATTGCTCTTGCCACCCACACACACCGCACCCACACACACCACACAGTGCAGAAGTGATAACTGGACAGCATGCTCACACACAGATTTTCAGATGCCAAGGGATGCAAAGCGAACATCAGGCAAGCATGCCAAAATCATCCATACACACATTGCAAGTGGACTTGAACGTGCATAGTTTTGTTTGGCTGCATGCGGACTTGCTTGACCGGCTGTCTATCGGGCTGGTTATTACAGCAATGTGGTGCGGCCGGAGGCCGCACATACATATGTTGCCTGCTGGCCGTCCGATGTGGGACGGGCCCACTGCCCTAGTAGCTATGAAATAGCCTCACACACCAACCCTTGACTGTGCCCTGCACCGTCTAGACTAAACATGGCTTGACTTGACACTTGGAATGGCCAGGAAAGATCTTTCACATGATCCATGTTGCCTTGCAGGTGGCTGCGCCCGGTGCGCAGCATGGCGACGCGATCCCGGATCCGGGGCCTGATGTGCTCAACAAGCACTGGCATCAGGTTCTACGACCGGGACGTGTCAGCCGCGCTGAACATCCGCCGCATTGCAGCCGGGCCAGGCCGCCCCCGCGAGCTCAGCAGCTGGTGGGGCCGCCCCGCCATGCCTAACCCAGGCAGGCCAGGCCAGGAGTGGGTGTGCGTGCGCGACAGAGGCCTGCTGCGGAAGTGGCAGCGGCGGCACCAGCGGCAGCGATAGCGACATGTGTATCATGCCATGAGCCAAAAAAAAAACAATTCAATTGCCCCTTACAAAGGGGATGTGTGTGCGATAGAGTGTGCATAGGGTAGGATAGGGCTCTATCGACTCCTAGGGTTAGGGACCTAGGTTAGGGACACACACCGGTCCCTCCTGTGGAGAAGTGTAGGGGCTCCACAGGAAGATAGGGATACAGGACGGCCTGAAGGCCTTCATCACCTTGAAAGATGCATGTGATGGGTCATTGCTTTTGCCGGTCGGTCACTGCAAGCATCACGCATCACCGTACGCCAGAACTAAGATATCGCAAGCACCTGCTCCCCGTACGCCAGCACTAAGATATCGCAAGCACCTGCTCATCAGAATCTCGACGTCCTCTAACTTGACCCTTCACGTCCTCGGCTAGCCGTCATGCTCGCGGGCTTCATCGTCGTGCTGCTGGCACTGGGTAGGTCGCAGAAGGCCGACGCTGCACAGCTGTCAGAACGGCGCTTCATCGAGGCTGCGCGCTTGTGGTGCAGGCGCCCAAGCCCAGCTGGCTCCCGCCCAGCCAGCTCTGCTTGACCTGACTCTCGAGCCAGCGAATGTGACGCTGTTCAACGCGACGACGCCTACGGTGTTGCTGACTCCAACGCCGACGCCGGCCCCCCCAGCCATCGTGCCAGTGACAGCTGCACCACCCGCCCTGGTCCCGGGCGCAGGCCTGCCTGCAGGAGCCAGCGTCTTGCCACTTGCGGTGGCTCCACCTAAGCCAGCGCCAACCGTGCCTGTCGTGGAGCCTGCGGTGCCAACGCTGGGCGCGGTGCCAACGCTGGGCGCGCTGCCAAACGCGGTACGCTTCCCAGCATCGCGCTAGGCACTACAAGCATCCCTCGCAGCGGTACCAGCAGCGGGTCGCGGTCGCTGCATGAGACTCATCACTCCCAACACCAGCAAGCTTCTCGAAGTTGTCACCAGGCATCATTAGTGGTCAGAACAAACACAAGCGAAGGCCATGTTCTGTGCAACAGCTTCAGCCATGACCTACCGCAGTGATAGAAGGCGACTGCCCACTGGCCCGCATGCTTGCTTTGACAGCGACCCTCCTGCCCACCTGCCTGCCTGCGCGCCCGCCTGCCTACCTGTTTGGATAAGAGTGAGGAAGACTGCTGCCTTTGCAGACCGACCTGGAGGGAGGCGCCCCCACCAGTGTGGACCCCCAAGCCCCGCCACTGTCCGTCCGACTGACGACATGCACTGACGTCCCACCCGGCAAGCGACACACGTGCCAGCAGCAGGCAAGCCGTTGCTGGGCCCCACCCCTGGCCCCCCGCCCCTCATGCCCTTGACCCACTGTGCAGTAGACGCTGCTGCTGGCACCTGCTTTGAGGGCCAGGCCTCCACGCCTGCCTTCCTCTCACCTGGCTTGGCAAGATAGCTGCTTTAATGCATCGTGCTTGCTGTGCAACATGACATGCCAAGGGCCCTGCATGTGCTCCCATGTCTGGCAGTGTGCTTTCAGAAGTGCATGTTGCTGCCACAAGCCATGCTTCTCAAAGGCTCTTGTTGCTGCCCTGCTGCTGCTGATGGTTTTGCTGCAGAGGGAGTTTGGTGGGTGCACAGAGCAAGAGTCAGGCAGAGGGCGGCCACGCACGCTAGAGGGGCTTCCCCAGCCTGCCCCCTGCAGCCCGCACCCATGCTAATGGGCAGCCCTGTCTCTGTTGCTGCTGCCACGCCTGACATGCTGTCTTAGAGACAAGTGCAAGGCTGGAACTGCTCTGCAGCTTGCAGCCTTTAGCAGCTTGTAGCAGCTTGCAGCCTGCAGGATTGCCAGGTGTAGCAGCACAGGGTATTGCACAAGTTTAGCTGCTGATGCCCTGCTATTATGTCCGCTGCTATCATTCGCTCACCTGCCCTACCCCCCGCTGCCCTGCCTCGCCCCCTTGCCCGCAGGCAAGTGCACGGCGGAGTTCATGACCAGGTTTGCGTACTGTGCACGCACCTGCAACTTCCCAGTATGTGCCAGCGGCGGACCTGTTGTCAACGGCAAGGCCGCCCCCGTGCCCCCCGCCAAGGCGTCCCCCCCTTCACCCGCACCCTCTCCATCATCTCCCCCTTCTCCCGCCCCCCGCTCCTCACCCTCCCCTCCCTCATACCCTCCCTCCTCCCCTGCCCCCTCCTCTCCCTCCTCCCCTCCCGCCTCCTCTCCCTCCTCCCCTCCCGCCTCCTCTCCCTCCTCCCCTCCCACTGCCGCGCTGAGGAGGGCGGAGTGCACCGACAACGCGCCTGACGGGAGGTTCACGTGCGCCCAGCAGGTGGCCTTCGGGCAATGCGACAAGGAGTTCATGATCCAGGTGGGCCGCAGGGAGAAGATAAGAAGGTGGCCGAGGGAGGAGGAAGCAGGGCGGAGGGGCATGGGGTGACGGGGAGCTGGGTCAGGGTTGCAGGGCTATAGGCTTCTCACCAGGGCAGGATAAGCCCCGCAGGTAGGGTAGGGGTAAAGCAGCAGGTAGGGAGCAGAAGGTGACAACAGGGTGGCAGGGTTGAAATGATTGTGTGAGGGCAAGCAGGGCTCAGTCAGGAGGGGTTGCCTGCAGCTGGTGCAGAGGGATGTGGCAATAGAGTGGTGGTGCAGATGGGTGCTGCAGGTGCACGGCTGACGCATGTGGCGGCCGTGTGGCTGCTGCCTGGTGCTCCTGTGCAGGGCAACTTCTGCCTCAGGTCTTGCGGCCGCTTCCCCTGCCCAAGCCTGTCGCCCAAGTAACGAAGAAGCGCCCGTGTGTACATGCATTGTGCATGCATAGTTGATGTTGATGGCCGGGCAGCTGGAGCCCACCGACTTGGTGATCTCACACGCCCTGGTGCATGAGTTTTTGACCCGGCCCCCGTGCAGCATTGATGCACAGCCCAGTTGCGTGGCATTCCACATGTGGGACTTTGCATCGTGTCGGCCTCGAAACTATAGATCAAAGAACCTGTATTTCAACGCACTCGCATTGATCCCCTGCTCTTCCCCCTTGCATGCCTGCAACGCCTACTTTCTCCGGCACCTGTAATGACAAAAAGTCCAAGGCGGACTGCGATCGTTGGGCAAAGTCAATGTATATGAGCTGGAGGCTCTAAGACCGACTTGCGGGTTGATTGGGATGTACTGCCTGTTTTGTTGCATCTCCTACCAGGCTCAACCCAGCCATCTAAACAGGCACAGCGACAAATCGTGTTTGAATTGAACAGCCAGACCTCACTGAAGCGGAGCGCAACAGTAAGGCTTCCGGAGAGGCCCGCGCTGCCCGTGTTGCAGTTAACGTCCTCCCGGTGCAGTTGTTTGAGGCACTGGGTGAGAAGGGCGTGATTGCCAGCGGCCGCAGAGTGTACGAGTGTGACTGCCATATTTAGGGCAGACACCTGGCAGGAGGCGGCAATACTGGTGTCGCCGTCTGCCCGTGCACTGTCAACAGGTAGGCCCGTGCTATGCGCCAGCCTGTTGTGGCTGATCTGATACTAATGTCGCCGTCTGCCCGTGCACTCTCAACAGCCCGCGATAGGGACAACACATATCACTGCAGGAAATGCAAGCTAGCCCACCTCACCCAGCATCTCCCGCAAGAGTTATGGGATGCCTTCCCGGCCGACGCTGCGCTGCCACACGTGAAGGCCTGCAGCGAGAGGGCGGTGATCGCCAGCCTGCTGTTGGGCTTCCTCGTGCGCGGCTTGCTTACCATTCACGTAGCCGACCCGCTCGGCCTGCACGGTCAGCCCGTGTACACAGACATCCCAGTCTCCCAGGCGGCTATTCCGGACCTCAGCTGCAGGAACCTGTTCTTACAGCTGTGCCGCGGCCTGCCCGGAAACGGCGCGAACACTCGGCCAAGCGCAGCAGTCGCTGCCGTGCTGGCCGCGCACCCCGACCTCCGCGCCCGCCTTAAAGCAATCTCACGCTACCACTCTGACACCAACATGGTGGACCACGTCAGCAAGCAGCTGGAGACCGCAATTAGCAACATGCTGACAGGCTCAAGAAGTCAGTGTCCCTGGCCGGGGCCAAGGTCCTGGTGGGCACTAACTAGCACCAGCGCAGATTTAAATTCAGGGGGCTGGGTGGTGGGCACCTGCCAGTGCACCTGGTAGTGATGGGAGGTGGTGGAGTCAAGGTGGCTGAGTAGGGTCTTCAGGTGAGAGGGTCAGTGGGGGAGGGTCAGTGGGGGAGGGTCAGGGTAGTGCTGGGAGGTGGTGGAGTCAAGGTGGCTGGGTAGGGTCGAGATTGGGAAGGTAAGGAAAACCTTACAAGTGTGCATTGCCCCATTTGTCCATGCACGTGGCTGCGGCCAGTGTACAGCTATGCAAAGTTAGGGGCTTGATGTGCTCAACAAGCAACCACATCAAGTAAGCACTGACTTGACACTGCACATGGCCGCAACATATCCCACATGACATGGGACATGGCTTGACTTCATGCATCTCCCACATCCATGTGCAGGTTCTATGACCGGGAAGCATCAGCCGCGCTAAACATCCGCCGCTGTGCAGTCGGCCCAGGGCCACGCCCCACTGTGCTGTGCAGATGGGAAGGCCGCCCAGCCATGCCAAAGCTAGGCCAGCCAGGCCAGGAGTGGGTGTACGTGCGTGACAAGGCCCTGCTGCGCAAGTGGCGGCGCAAGTGGCGGCGCAAGTGGCGGCAATAGCCTGCTACAGCAAGACAATACAAGAAAACCAGATGCTAAAACCCATTCACAAAGGGTATGTGTGTGAGTATGAGCTATAGAGTAGGGTAGAGCTCGAGCTAGTAGTAGACCTGGAGGCACACACACCAGAAGGCTGAGCTGGAGTGGGCAGTAGGCACACTAGCAGTAGCCTTTACAACAGCGATCTCGCAGCCTGTGTTTGATTACAACTCGTGCTTTATTTTGGTGTTGCATGAGGGCTGTAGGGGTTTAAACTTGAGTAACACAAGATGGTACACAACACATCGGCTCCCGGCTAAAATCACGCGCTGATTCTGCAAGGCAGCAGCCTCATCGGCGATGCAGCGCCCAGTAGAACACACTGAACGAAATGTGTGTGATTTGTTGGCCCAGATTGCCGACTCAAGGCATCTGGAGAGAGAGCGTGGAGCGCGTGGCATTGCGTCAAAGCTCCCCGAGCTGCAGCTGCTCCAAGGTTACCTTCCCGCGTACCCCCAAGCAAGCATGCGTCTCCTGAACATGTTGCAGCCTGAACACAGGATCAGAGGACAGCGAGACTGCGCAGCTGCTGTTCGGGGGTGCTAGATCTTCTTACAGCAACGCCGTGGGAGCACAAGCTAGGCGGGCTGCTGGCGGCCAAGGTGTGGTGCTCTTGGACCCTGACCCCACGATGGCCCATCCCTGTTTGGTGTGCGAGCACAGGGTGCACACAGCATCCTATGGTATAGTGCTACCTAGCACCCTGCCAAAGCCTTCATCACAAATCACACCCAACGAAAGGGACGATTCTATGTGCCTCCATTCAACCACTTTCCCTCATGTGGCCCTTATGTGCTTCCCTCCAGGCCATCCTGCTTCACCTGCAGCAGCTGCTCCAGCCACAGCCCTGCTGTCGGCGAGACCAGCAGAACAAGCTCCCTCCATCCCCATCCCCTGCCCCTCCTCCCTGTGCCCTTCCTTCCCCACCCGCTGATGCCCCTCCATCCCCAGCTGTCGACCCTAGATCAGGCTGCAACAGCAGCAGCAGCAGCAGCAGCAGCAGCCGTCCTGCGGGGCTGTCCGCCTGGCAGCTGAAGGTGCAGGTGTACTGCCTGGCGCTGCTGGAGGATGAGGAGCCGCGAGTGCGCCTGGCCGCGGGGCAGGTGCTGGGCGGGCTGGCGAGCCTGCGGGGTGTGGGCCTGTGGCGGGAGGTGCGGGCTGCCCTGCTGCGCAGCATCACTGACCACCTGGTGGGTGGAGGGGAGGGGAGGGGGAGGGGGAGGGGGAGGGGGAGGGGGAGGGGGAGGGGGAGGGGGAGGGGGAGGGGGAGGGGGAGGGGGAGGGGGAGGGGGAGGGGGAGGGGGAGGGGGAGGGGGAGGGGGAGGGGGAGGGGGAGGGGGAGGGGGAGGGGGAGGGGGAGGGGGAGGGGGAGGGGGAGGGGGAGGGGGAGGGGGAGGGGGAGGGGGAGGGGGAGGGGGAGGGGGAGGGGGAGGGGGAGGGGGAGGGGGAGGGGGAGGGGGAGGGGGAGGGGGAGGGGGAGGGGGAGGGGGAGGGGGGAGGGGGAGGGGGAGGGGGAGGGCTGCAGGGGAAGCCAACAAAGCGCCTGCCTGCCCGCATTTGCATACCCTCCTGCCCCCACTCCCTTCCGCCCTGTCATCCCACCCTGTTCCCTGACACAGGGCTGACCCAGGGCTCCCCTCCCTACCCACACTGTACAGGGTGCTGGGGTGCTGCCCACGTGTCCCTGCTGTACAGGACCGGGACTGCTTGCCTGCCCTCCCCAGCTCTGCTGGCCCTGAGGCCAGCACCCCCCACAACAACAGCAGCAGCAGCGGCGGCCACTTTCTAAGGCAGGCAGGTCAGACAGCGGCGGGGTGCAGCAGCAGCAGCAGCAGCAGCAGCAGCAGCAAGAAATAGAGCAGCAGGGGCAGTTGGAGCAGCAGGCGAGTGCTGTGAGAGGAGGGGCAGCAGAGCCAGGCAGCCTAGGGGGTGGGACAGGGAGGGAGCAGGGCCAGGCACACTGCCCGGCACCTCATCCAGGCCGGTTGCAAAGGAGCTGGAGCAACCGGCAGCAAGTGGAGGCGGCGCCGCAGCCCCCCCAGCCCCCCCAGCCCCTGACGGCGGGCTGCTGCACCAGCTGCTGGCCAAGAGCTACACCCCCCTGGTGGGGGGCAGGGCGCAGGCAGGCAGGCAGGCGGGCAGGCCTGAGGGGCAGGGGGTGGGGGGCGGGCTTGGTATGCTTGTTCAGGGGCCTGGTTTCGGCGCAGGGTTGATCAGGGTGAGTGTGGCCCTGGTGATGGGCGATGGCAGAGGCAGACGCCAGGGCTGGTGCGTGAGGGGTGTGTGTGGGGTGAGGGGCGTGAGGAGGGGGAGGAGGGGGAGGAGGGGGCGGCAGCAGGTGAGAGGGCCGATGCAGGGCTGCAGGTGGAGGGGAGCACAGACCAGCTGGCATGCACATGCCTTGCACAGCAGCTGCACCGCCTCTGCCCTGTGCTGAAGGCTGACTCACAGCTGCACCGCCTCTGCCCTGGGCTGAAGGCTGACTCACAGCTGCACCGCCTCTGCCCTGTGCTGAAGGCTGACTCACAGCTGCACCGCCTCTGCCCTGTGCTGAAGGCTGACTCACAGCTGCACCGCCTCTGCCCTGGGCTGAAGGCTGACTCACAGCTGCACCGCCTCTGCCCTGTGCTGAAGGCTGACTCACAGCTGCACCGCCTCTGCCCTGTGCTGAAGGCTGACTCACAGCTGCACCGCCTCTGCCCTGGGCTGAAGGCTGACTCACAGCTGCACCGCCTCTGCCCTGTGCTGAAGGCTGACTCACAGCTGCACCGCCTCTGCCCTGTGCTGAAGGCTGACTCACAGCTGCACCGCCTCTGCCCTGTGCTGAAGGCTGACTCACAGCTGCACCGCCTCTGCCCTGTGCTGAAGGCTGACTCACAGCTGCACCGCCTCTGCCCTGGGCTGAAGGCTGACTCACAGCTGCACCGCCTCTGCCCTGTGCTGAAGGCTGACTCACAGCTGCACCGCCTCTGCCCTGTGCTGAAGGCTGACTCACAGCTGCACCGCCTCTGCCCTGGGCTGAAGGCTGACTCACAGCTGCACCGCCTCTGCCCTGGGCTGAAGGCTGACTCACAGCTGCACCGCCTCTGCCCTGGGCTGAAGGCTGACTCACAGCTGCACCGCCTCTGCCCTGTGCTGAAGGCTGACTCACAGCTGCACCGCCTCTGCCCTGTGCTGAAGGCTGACTCACAGCTGCACCGCCTCTGCCCTGTGCTGAAGGCTGACTCACAGCTGCACCGCCTCTGCCCTGGGCTGAAGGCTGACTCACAGCTGCACCGCCTCTGCCCTGGGCTGAAGGCTGACTCACAGCTGCACCGCCTCTGCCCTGGGCTGAAGGCTGACTCACAGCTGCACCGCCTCTGCCCTGTGCTGAAGGCTGACTCACAGCTGCACCGCCTCTGCCCTGTGCTGAAGGCTGACTCACAGCTGCACCGCCTCTGCCCTGGGCTGAGGGCTGTGCCCCGGCGGGCTCTTCCCCTCCTGTTGGCCCCTGCAGGTGCCTGGTCAGGGTGACATGCGGCACGGCACGGAGGGCTGGCGCTGCCTGGAGAGCTCCATGCGGGCGCTGGTGGCGGTGCTGCAGGGGGTCACTCCCGCATCACACCTCAGCCCACTCCTCACACCTGAGCTGAGGGATCTGGTGGGAGGGTGAGGCGAGGGGGAGGAGGGGGAGGAGCGGGGAGGAGGGGGGAGGAAGGGGCAGTCGGGGAGGGGGAGGGTAGGGGTGGGCATTTTGCTGCTGCACCCCTGCACCCTGAGCCATTGGGTCACAGACATCACTGAGGGCAGCGCTGCTGAGGCTGAGACCAATGTCTGATGACAGGCAGGCTGGGGCTGGGGCTGGGGCTGGGGCTGGGGCTGGGGCTGGGGCTGGGGCTGGGGCTGGGGCTGGGGCTGGGGCTGGGGCTGGGGCTGGGGCTGGGGCTGGGGCTGGGGCTGGGGCTGGGGCTGGGGCTGGGGCTGGGGCTGGGGCTGGGGCTGGGGCTGAGGCTGGGGGTGTGTGGCTTTAGTCTGTGGTGCTGCAGTCCAGTGCCTGGCTGCATGCTCTGGCACAGGAGTGTGTGTGTGCAGGTGTGACCCTGTCTGTCTGCCTGCCTGCCCTTCCTGTCTTCACAGGTGCATGCACCACCCCAACCGCTATGTGCGGGAGGCGGCCCATGCAGCCGCCGCTGTGATGTGTGAGGTGCTGGCGGCAGCAGTCCAGGGGCAGGGTGGGGTGGCCGTGCAAGCAGGACCTGGAGACCAGCCGGGCCCTGCTCAGCTTACTGGGCAACTAGCTTTGACGCGTGGTGTAGGCCACCATGATACTCAGCACGCATGGGCACACCAGCAGCAGGCGCAACATCAGCAGCGGGAGAAACTGCAGCAGCAGCAGCAGCAGCCGCAGGAGAAGCAGCAGCAACAGCAGCAGGGGCAGCAGGAGGAGCATGATGGCCAGGGGTTTTTAGAGGAGCCTGTTGTGAGTGTGGGGGTCATCCAGGAGCCACGGGGCAGGGGGGTGGCGGCAGACCCAGCGGCAGGGGCTGAGCCAGGCCAGGGGGGTGAGGAGGCGCCCCTGGAGCTGCAGCAGTTGGCGCTGCACTTTGCGCCCCTCCTGGCTGACGGCCTCACAGACAACTGGAGCCAGGTGAGGAGGGCAGGGCAGCAGCCAGGGGGGGGCGGGGCAGCAGCCAAGGGGGGGGGAGCTTGGGGTGAGGCAGCAGAGTGCCCTGCCCTGCCCTGCCCTGTGCTGCACCCTGCTCACTGGTTTGCACCAATGTACACACTGTCATGGCCCCTTGAACCCTCACTGCATGCCTCACTGGCTGCCCATGGACATGAACATGAGCTCCTCCACATCTACCGACTTAGCTCCAGCAGCATGGGCAGCATCAGTCCTGGCCGCACCAGCATCATCAGCATCAGCACCAGCGCCGGCGGGAGGGGCAGCTCCACCACCATCACCACCACCACCATCACCACCACCGCCTTCACCACCTCATACCCTGCAGCAGCAGTGGCTACTAGGCCAGGTGATCAGGTTCAACTTCACGGAGGCAGGGCCGTCATCAGCTGCTGACCAGAGCACCCACCCGCTGCAGCAAGGACCAGTCAGGCTGGCTATGGCAGCAAGGCAGGCACCTAGGTTGCAGACGTCAGGACCACCAGGAGTCAGCCGCCACCACTAGGCCTAGCCTGGCTGCTGCTGGGCTGGGTGTGACAGGCCAAAACCACTGCATTGTCCCCTCACCCCAACCCCTGCCCACATCTTGCCCCCTACCCCTGCCCTCTACCCCTGCACCATACCCCTGCCTTCTTCCCCTGCCCTCTACCCCTGCACCATACCCCTGCCTCCTTCCCCTGCCCTCTACCTCTGCACCATACCCCTGCCTCCTTCCCCTGCCCTCCACTCCTGCCCCATACCCCTGCACACATGTCACTTCCCAGGTGAGGTACGCAGCAGCTGTGGCGGCACGCTCTGTTCTGCTCTGCCTGGGCAGCGACGAGGCCCGGGAGCCGCTGTTGAGACACCTGCTGCCGCCCCTCTGCCTCAACAGGTACGCTCCGCCTCTGCTTTTGCGACCTGTCGCCCCGTCACCCGGCCGGGGTGCACCACCGAAGTGTGAACTTCGCGTGACGCGGAGGAGCACGGCACCCGGCAGGCTAGAGAGACGGCATCCCGCCTCGTGTGACTGCAGGTATTATCCAGCTGAGGGCGTGCGGGAGTTCAGCCAGGCCAGCTGGCAGATCGTGTTTCGGACTCTAGGTCGCGCAGCCGTGGCCCGACACATCGACGCCGTGGTGCCGTACTACATCGCGCAGTCAAAAGCTGTGAACCATGGAGTGCGGGAGGCGGCTTGCGCTTGCATGGCGGAGCTTGCGGAAAAGGTGCGTCGGACCTCTTGCTCAGCTCCCGCAGACGCGTTGCCCTTCTTCAGCTTATCAACCACCACATCGTTGAACTGAATGCGGCCAGTGTCAGGTTCTTCAACCACAACTCCTAGCTGGTGCATAGTCTGAGTGTAATCTATGACACCCTGACCTTGACCCTGACCCCGGCACGGACCCGGAACCGGATAGGGAGCCGGAACTGGAACTGGAATCCGACCCTGACCCTGACCCTGACCCTGACTCTGACCCTGACCCTGACCCTGACCCTGACCCTGACCCTGACCCTGACCCTGACCCTGACCCTGACCCTGACCCTGACCCTGACCCTGACCCTGACCCTGACCCTGACCCTGACCCTGACCCTGACCCTGACCCTGACCCTGACCCTGACCCTGACCCTGACCCTGACCCTGACCCTGACCCTGACCCTGACCCTGACCCTGACCCTGACCCTGACCCTGACCCTGACCCTGACCCTGACCCTGACCCTGACCCTGACCCTGACCCTGACCCTGACCCTGACCCTGACCCTGACCCTGACCCTGACCCTGACCCTGACCCTGACCCTGACCCTGACCCTGACCCTGACCCTGACCCTGACCCTGACCCTGACCCTGACCCTGACCCTGACCCTGACCCTGACCCTGACCCTGACCCTGACCCTGACCCTGACCCTGACCCTGACCCTGACCCTGACCCTGACCCTGACCCTGACCCTGACCCTGACCCTGACCCTGACCCTGACCCTGACCCTGACCCTGACCCTGACCCTGACCCTGACCCTGACCCTGACCCTGACCCTGACCCTGACCCTGACCCTGACCCTGACCCTGACCCTGACCCTGACCCTGACCCTGACCCTGACCCTGACCCTGACCCTGACCCTGACCCTGACCCTGACCCTGACCCTGACCCTGACCCTGACCCTGACCCTGACCCTGACCCTGACCCTGACCCTGACCCTGACCCTGACCCTGACCCTGACCCTGACCCCGACCCCGACCCCGACCCCGACCCGACCCCGACCCCGACCCCGACCCCGACCCCGACCCCGACCCCGACCCTGACCCTGACCCTGACCCTGACCCTGACCCTGACCCTGACCCTGACCCTGACCCTGACCCTGACCCTGACCCTGACCCTGACCCTGACCCTGACCCTGACCCTGACCCTGACCCTGACCCTGACCCTGACCCTGACCCTGACCCTGACCCTGACCCTGACCCTGACCCTGACCCTGACCCTGACCCTGACCCTGACCCTGACCCTGACCCTGACCCTGACCCTGACCCTGACCCTGACCCTGACCCTGACCCTGACCCTGACCCTGACCCTGACCCTGACCCTGACCCTGACCCTGACCCTGACCCTGACCCTGGCATCTCCATACACTGACCTCCAGGTGGCCTTGGGTTCTCTTCCCTCCTCCTACAGGTAGAGCGTGGCGCAGTGCAGCCCCACCTGCCCCTGATGCAGCGCGCCCTGCTGCTGTGCTTCAAGGACATGGCATGGCCCGTGAGGGATGCTGCATGCACGGCCAGCGCCCGGTGAGGCCAGCTGCCCGCCAGCTCCCTGACCTGCCAGCCAGCTCCACATTCATCTTCACCAGCTGCTCGCCAGCTGCCTATCACACTCACCAACTGCTCGCCAGCTTACCTTCGACCTTGCTTACCTCCGACATGCTGCTTCCCTTGGACATGTTGCCAGCTGCTTGAGCTGCCTTGACCACCTGCTGACACCTCCATGTCTAGCCTCCCACTGGCTCTAAACAGGGCTTTCTGCAGCCACCTGCACACTCCAAAGAGGGCCGAGCTGAGACTAAGCATGGCAGCAGCAAGAAGCAGCAGTGGCTGGGGAGGGGTCCTGTGGGGAGCCAGGAATGGGTTCAGGTTCTTACTTTTTGGGTTATTGCTTAGAGGACTAGAGGAGCACACTTGCTTAATGGGTGCATTCAGCTGGAAGCCCTCTGGCATGGGGCTGCATGCTGCTGCATGCTTGCAAACATGCTGGCACGCATGCTGGCATGCTGCAGGTGCCTACTGGCATACCCGGAGGACTGCCGGCCCTTCTTGCCCGAGCTGCTGCAGCTGTGGACTGCCCATCTGTGGGACAATGTGCAGGCAAGCAGTGACTGGGCAGGGGGTGGCCAATGCGTGGGGTGGACAGGGGAGGGAGGGAGGCGCCGGGCTGCCTGGGCCAGTCCTGCTGCTGGACGCTGGTCAGAGGCATGCTCACCTCACCCCATCATGCATACTGGATTATCGTGCGGGTTTGCTGCGAGGCTGTGTGCAAAAAGACCCAAAGTGCCATAGGTTCCCAAAGTCGTCAAGCTAGGCAAGGTGACGGAGTTGGTGAGAGGGTTAGGAGTAGCATGGGCGTGCCAGCTACCAGGGCGGTGTGTGGACTGCCAGGGCCTGTGCTGCTGCCAGCGGCTGGGTGTGGGCGTGGTGCAGAGCGTGCGTGAGAACAGTGCAAGGGCGCTGGGGGACGCCTTGCGGGCTGTGCCGGGGAGCGAGCCGGGAACGCCCCTGGCTGCTGTGCAATCTACCCTAAGGTAAGTCTGCTCCGTACCGTGCCGTCTGGGCCTCACTCTCTCACACTCGCAAGCGTTGGCTCCCAACCCCCGACAACCCTTGCTGCAGGCCCAGCCCCGTTCCCTGTCTTCTTGTTGCAAGCAGCCAGCCTGGTAGGGCTGCTGGCCACTGAACCATTCAATCACATAGTCCTGACATGGAGCCGGGACAATTCCTACATGAATCACCTGCTGCTTTTGCTCTTTGCTTGTTTCTGCTTGAATATTTATGTCTCCCTGTATGCTACTCGTCAGCGGACGCCGACCTGCGGCCATACCTTGCGCGGGACGGCTGTGACCCTCCTCTGGCCACCCCACCCCCATCTCACTCAATCATCAGGACCCTTGCTGACGGCTGACCCTTGCTGCCTGCATCGCCTGCATGGCTTGCGCGGCGTGCAGTGAGTATTTACCTATGTCGCAACAGCAGCCCCGCGAGCCTGTCCGCGGTCGGCAACTGCAGCGCTTCGGCTCGCCGACCTCTGAACTGCCACCTTACCCGAGCGGTGCTGCGGGGAGCCAGGAAACTACGGAAAGTGTGTCTGCAAGTGTGACTGCCGGCGTTGTCGAAAAGCCGCAAAGCAGCTCCTCACCCCGGCGCCGGGCACTGGGACGCCCGCGGACGTCCTCACCATCCGCAGGTCGCCGATTGTCGCCAGCTCGCGCCTGGGAGCAAGACGTCAAAGTGTGTACGCGATCGCTGAGAAGCAATCCACTCCCCACTGTCACCACTGCAGGCCCAGCAGTGGCAGCAGCAACAACGTCATGACGGGCATGAAGTCGGAGCTGGCCTGTCCTGTCCTGTGCTGTGCTGTGCCCAACTCAGCCACATTGTTTAACTGTTACAGCAGAGCCTATCTCAGTTTAGCTATGTACAGCGTCAAAATGCCATGTGGGGCTGCAGACATGCAGCTGAGTCGCACAGCTTCCTCACTCGCCGTGCATTTATAACGCCTGCCTTGCCACATGTTGACAGGCTGCTCTGGCCCAGGACCAGGACATGTTCTCTGGGGGCGAGGACTGGACGCTGTTCAGTGATGCGGCTGCCACCCGATTCAGTGCTGCCAGCTACATCCGGGGCGATGGCTGCATGGACTTCGGGTTCAGCAGGTGGGAGGTGGGGCTGCTGGGGGGAGAGGGGGCAGGAGGGGGACAGGCTGGCAGCAGGTGGAAAGGGTAGCTCAGCCTGGCACCACTCTGGTGTGAAGTTGAAGTGGCAACTGCCAGTGTGACCTACATTTACTTGCAAACTGTGTGACACTTGTTCATCTCTGCGGTGAGCACACAAGCTTCACAAAAGGCCACTACTGCCAACACACATATAGTAAGGTTCCTGGATTGAGTAGCTTCTGGCGTTCAAGGCCTATCGCTACTCCATTCCAGTACCATTGTGAAGTTAAGAACCTTTCTGTGTACACACACCTCTGCCTGGCATGCCATGGCTTATTTTTGCACCAACTGTGTTAAGGCCATCTAAGTGTGAAGGTGCAATGAATTATGTGGAGGCGAAGCAGAAGGTCATGGGCATGCTGCAGGGAGCAAGCTCCTTGGGAGGCCTGTGACGGGGCCGTGTACATGGTGAGCTGCCCTGCCGTCACCCACCTCTGGCCGGCTCTCCCTGACCCTGTCATAGACCAACACCGACTCTGGGTGTACTTTGGGGGCTGATCAGCACACAAATGGTGAGGAGGTGAAGTGGAGGTGATGCGCCGTTATTCATGGCGTCAGACTGCGCTGCCTGGAGTTAGGTACCCGCCTACAGGCGCTTCCTCACTCCCTGCCTTCCCCCCCTGACCCTCCCGCCTGCTGCCTGAGTTGCTGGACATGGTCCCCTATACTGTCAAGCTGACGTGGCTTGCAGCAGCAGCAGCAGCAGCAGCAGCAGCAGCAGCAGCAGCACCACCACCAGCACCTGACCACCATGCTCCATCAGGTTCATATGGTACCGTCACTGCATGCTGCAAGGCTCAGCGTATGTGTGTTGGGATGCAGGTGCGGGAATTAGCATCAGTGCTTCCGCAAGCAGCCACTGATTGGCTGCCACAACTGGCCGAGCAGGCCGCGCAGGCTGAGGGCTTTGACGCAGCGCCACGACTGCGCGAGAGCGTGTGGAAATGCCTTCCAACTATCGCGCAGCACATTGGTGAGTTATGTAGAAGCCTGACATGCCTTGCCGCGAGAACGCGGAAGTTTGTACTGATTTATCCGGCGTTGATGTCGGTCATGCCATTGCATTGCGCCGTGGCAGGTAAGCAGACGCTCAAGCGGTACTTGGACGCTTTCCTACGACCGCTGTTTGCCGATCTGTCGTGCGGCTGCGCACTGACGGAGGTCGCGGCGGGTAAGGCGATCGCTCGCATGCGTGACCTCCTGGGTGCAAAGATCTTTGCGGCGCGGCTGAGCGAGACACAGGCGCACGAGCTGTGGACCAACCCATTGATAGAGCCGGCGAAATGCAGCTGACGTGTTCCCTCAAGTCTAAACCCTACACTTCAAGTTTAAATCCTACAGCCTTCATGCAACCCCAAAATAAAGCATGAGTTGTGATACAACACAGGCTGCGAGATCGCTGTTGTAAAGGCTACTGCTAGTGTGCCTACTGCTCACTCCAGCTCAGCCATTCTGGTGTGTGTGCCTCCAAGTCTACTATCATTACTAGTATCGAGCTCTGACCACCCCTATAGCTGTCTTATGTACCTCGCTTGTATCACACTTGTTGCGCTGGGAACGATACTGTTAGGTTGCGGGGTCCCCTCGGCTGATTAAATCATATGGCTAACTAGATTAGTCCCAGCCATGTTAGTCATCAGGTCGTGTATTAGTCACATTGCAATATGAACGTGCTTGTGCGGACCCAGCATACTGGTCGCATCCCAAGCGCGTCACATTTTCAATGGTCAATTCGGTTTGCTGGCTGGTTGGTCGCAGCTGGGATCAGGCGGCGATAGCCCTCGGCTTTGCAAAACTATGTAAAACATGGTGGAAACACCGGCAATTCTAGGTGTCCTGAAGTTTTGAACGTTTCGAACATTACGCCTGGTGCAAGATGTCATACCCACCATCATTTGCATTACCTCCTGTCCATGCTCTGAATCTGCTTTGCAAATGCATAGCAACATCGGATGACTTCCTCCACTCCGAGCCGAACCGTACCACACGGCCAGTGTGTTTCGCACTCCACGTCAAAGTGACTAACACTTCACAGGCTTACTTTGCTAGCAACCCTAGTCGATTGCTCACATCCGAACCGAGTGCTGTGAGAAGGAAATCAACAGCAAGGATGCGAAAGCGTCCTGTGCTAGAAGGTACGGCAGGTGATGAAAGAGTCCTTTGTGTCCTTACCAATGACAGGTGAAACGAGCAAGCATGAAACCGTTCAAAACAACAGTCAAGCCAGCACATAAACATACATGTGCATTACGATTGAAGCCACAGTCTGCATGCCATCAGTAGTAATTAACCCTGCTGGGAGAATGTGAGGCTGACAGGGCAGGTTCTTGCACTGCGCGGGAGTGTCAGGCTATCACACATGCAATTGATGCGCAATTACTCGCCACCGCCGAACTTCTTTCCGAACACCAACATCTGCATCTGGTCATAGCCTGACAGCACACCAGCACCAGCCACAGCGCGCAGAATGTTGGCACCAGCACCCTGCAGGCACAATCATCGACACAGTAGCATGACATCGGCATCTCACTGCGCAACCGTGCCTTCAACACACAACAGTGATGCACAGCAGGGGTTGCTCACCACGACCAACACAGGGTATATATATACCAGCAGTGAGTGACCTGCTTCACGCCTAATCCCTCCATGCAGTTCACCAACATGTAGGTACTGCCCACCACTGTTGTCCTCATCTGGAATTGTCCACAGTTGTGACTGTGCTCACCTTGAACAAGGACTTCATGCCCTCCTTCTTCACCACCTCGCGGAAGCAGTGCAGGGAGCTGTCATACTTAACAGCTGCCCCAGAGGTCATCATCATGCGTCTGCGGACAGTGTCAATGGGGTAGGAGGCCAAACCTGCAAGCAAGAGGACAGGTTGTGCACCTTTGCCGGCAGTCACAGACTGAACTGCAATCATTATGCAAGACATCACCTGTCACTTGACAAGACACCACAGAAAAGCTAGGCCATATACTAACTACTACATCTATTGCATATCACACAGCTGGCAGTGAACAAGACCAAGTCATTGGCACGACGAAGGACAACAGAACCAACATCAGACAACCCATCAGGCAGACCTGCGGCGATGGTGATGCCCCAGCCCAGCATGAAAGCTGCCAGGAAGTTGTCCTCCAAGTCTCCAGTCAGCAGCACAGGCTTGATGGAGTCGTACATGCCGAAGTAGAGCCCACGGTACACCACAATGCCCACACAGGAGATGACAAACCCACGGTAAAGACCCACAACGCCGTCAGTGGCGATCGTCTTCCTGTACACGTCCACCAGGCCGTTGAACTGGCGCTCGCCGCCACCCTTCTTGCTGCTCTTGGCATCGTTAGCCAGGCGGGTACGTGCGTAGTCCAAGGAGTACACGAAGGCGAGGGAGCAAGCACCAGCGGCACCGCCGGACGCCATGTTGCCTACGATCAAGAGCGTGGCAAGGTAGTTCTCAAAGGCTAGAACGGAACCCGCTGGCAAAAGCTGCTGCGACACGCTCAATGGCACACCTGCGAACCACATCCAGTAGCCGTCCCTGTCCTTCTTGTAGCCGAACATGCGCTTGAAGTAGTCCTTGAACGCAAAGTTCAGGGCCTGCGGACACAATTGCGAGATACATGTATATGCGCCATCCCCAGACCAAGGCCAATGGTACAGGCAAGTTATGGAAGGCAGCTACAGCTCAGACGAGCATTGAAGCGAACTAGATTCCCCATAAATATCTAAGCTTGCGCCTACTAAGCTGCAGGAGTTGTCAGGCCCCGCTCGCACCTGTGTAGGGAAGTACCGCACGACGTTTGCGACGTTGCCACGCCACAGGGAATTGAATCCCTCGTTGGCGACTGTCCGTGAGAAGCATTCGCCGATGCCCTTGTAAGGCTCACTCAGGCGGCCCTGCTTAATCATCTCGTCCTGATTCTGAATCAGCAGCTTCACCCGCTCGATTGGCGCTGCCGCCGTCTTGGAGACAGCAGCAGACACGCCGCCCATCATGAAGTCCTATACAACAAGCAGCACAGCTCTGGGGCCCACGCGAAGGCTGAGATGACTCAGGGAACAGGCACACTGAGTGCCCGCGAACCCCGCAAGCCATTTGTTCGCCGTCTACTGGTGGGCGGCGAGCCTTACCACAAAGAAATTCTTCTCAATCTTGCCTGGGGCGGCCATGGCGCCAAGCTCGACCCTCAGATCCTACGCTTGGGATTCTGAGCTGGGGCCTGTGCAGCGAGCTGCAATCAGGCTAGCTGGGTAGGCGCGCCGAGAGTGGTACGAGGTTTGCACAATTGCTCAAACCAGAGTTCCTCACACAGTCACCCTTTGTCACGATTCTGCCGCTGCCAGCTAACGTCCATTGCACAGAGCAGGCGAGGCAGTCTGCACACCGGTAGCGACGTACTGCCATGACTAATGATGAGTGTTTCTGCAAACACGCATAACATTTACTTCTAACGTGTAGAGGGCTGTAGGCCTAGAGGGCTATAGCTATGGTATCTTGATGCTGATGATGTGGCTTACACCGCTTAAGCCGTCAGCCGTTAGGCTGCTAGGCCGCCCTCCCCCTCTAGGGGTTCGGGACTTTCTGTAACGCACTTCAAAGCAAGGTGCACAAACAAAGGTGCACATGGGCTCAACATGAAGTCATGCAAATTCTCATTATTGTTCTGTAAAGTCATGGCAAACTCCGGCTGCTCCCTGATGGAACTCGTGGCAGTGCACTCAAAGATGACATACGCCTGGCGCATGGCGAGGAACATGCCAGCCCTCATATGAGTGGCAGCAAAAGCAGGGGTGGCGCTGGGGTTGAAGTGCATGCCTAAGTACTTGAACTCTCTCACCACAGGCAGGATCTCATGCTTGTACCCAGGTGCTGCAGTTTGTGAGTTGCCATTGAAGACCATCACCTTTGACTTGCCCACATTGACTGTAAGGTGTTTCCTGTCTGCAAAGCCTTGAAGCTGGCAGACCAGCCGCTGCAGCCCGTGGGGCGAGGTGCTCACCAGGGTCAAGTCATCAGCATACATGAAGTGGGTGACAGGTGTGCCTTGCACCCTCACAGCATCAACAGGACCCAGCAACTCCTTACTAATGTCGTGAACATAGAGAGCAAACAGGAGTGGGCTGATGGGGCAGCCTTGCTTGACACCTCGGTCCGGAATCACTGGGGGGGTGCGGTGGGGGCCATCTATCAGCACATAGCTATCATCCCTATACAGACCCTCCAGGCAGGCAAGCAAGGGCTGTGGCAGCTTGACCCCAACCCGTAAGTGCTCCCACAATTGTTGTCGAGGTATGTGGTCATAGGCCTGTTTGAAGTCAATGAAGGCAGTGTAAAGCTTGCGGTGCTTGGCATCTGCGCTAGCCTTTTGAGCGTGGACAAGATGGCGCAGAATGAACATGGGTTGCATGGTGCTGCGTCCCGGGATGAACCCAAACTGCTCAGCTGGCAGCACTTTGTGTGTCATGCACCAGGCAGTCAGCACGTGCCGCAAGACGTTAGCATACAGGCGGTACAACACACTACTCACAGTAGAGGGCTATAGCCGTTGCATTTGATGACACGTCCTTAGCTGCTGGTTAGCTGCTGACAGATGAGACCTGCAGCGGAGTCTTGATGCTGTCAGGCTTTTCCACGTGCTTGAGCTGATGTAGACGCTGGTCCTTACATAGTAAAACCTATGAAAGCCGAGTCCCTCCCTTGGTGGCTAGGTTCAGTCGGGCGTGATGCCCTTCTGTGGCAAGGCTGGTAGGCCTGGCACGGATTGGCATGGCCAATGGCCGGGGTGACCTTACATAGTTATGGTATCTTGATGCTGTCAGACCAACAAAACTCATTCAACAAGGAACAACATGTTTGCCTGTGGGTAATCTCACTCCGCTACTAACACGTTGTAGCATCCTCGGTCGCACCCTTGAGGACCACAAACCCCACACCGGTGGCACGTTCCAGGGGCAAACCCCCTGACCACTAGGCACCTCATCAAAACTAACAGCTTTACGCTTACATGGCTACCAGCCCGTTGCACTAGCAAACACTAGTGAACTAGCTACAGCCCTAGAGTGTGCCATGGCTCTAGGGCTCGGGTAGGGATGGATGTCAGGCGTTCCCAACATGGGGTTGGTAATCTTCATGCAACTGCAGCCCATATACTCAATCATTTCATGTAACGTTTGCTGCGTCTGCTGCAATGTGGTAATGCGCGTTTAACGTAAGACTGGAATCGCAAACGGAGTCTTTCGATGCGGGCAGCCACATGTGACCCCGGATGTGTCCCAATCACAGACCGTTGTTAGCTACACTGGTAAGCTAAGTCCTTGGCTATCCGTTAGCGATGCACGACATGTCGGTGGCGCACACCACCGAAGTCCGGCAAACATGGCTGCGCGAGCTTCCTGATGGTGCAGGCCGCTTGGCGAGGATGTGAGGATTCCCTTAAGTGTTGACGGCAGCGCTACATCGCTATAATGGTGGGCGCCTGGCTTGCAAATCCACCCCCCCTCCAACATCTTTGCTGCTTTTTGCCACCGCCGCTGAGCTCCAGCCAAACTCCCTACACTCTTGTCCAAGATGACTCTTACGTGCATTACCAGAACAAAGAAACAAAGATATTGGATTTACGCACGATGATTAAGACCACTTCAAAGGCACATCAATTGTTGGCTGCAGGTGTATGATGAGTTGGCACCCCCTTCCACCACCCCCTTCCAGTCCACCTAGCCCTACTCCCCGCCCATCCCCGCCCATACCAGCTCTCCAGCCCTCCCCTCCTCCCACCCACTCCCACTCTCTCCCACCCCCTGCAAGCCATGGGCAAGAGGCCCAGCAAAGCTCTCCGTGCCCATCTGACGGCGTTAAACAGCTCTCCCCAGGCAGGCCACCGCCACTGCCCTAGTGGTATGAAGGTTGCGGTGGGCAGGGCACAGGCAGAGGTGCAGCGGCTGCGGGATGTGGAGCAGTCCCTAGTGGGCACCGTGGATGGGTTGCAGGGCGACCTAGACGACCTGCAGGCAGCACACCAACGCCTGCAGGGTGAGCACACGGCTTTGCAGCAGGTGGCATCCAGAGCGGCAGCTACCAATCACTCCCTAAGGGCTGCTCGGTGCCGCCTCCAGGGTCAGGTGCATATGTACCGGAACAAACACCGCCCCCACCACTTCCCACTCACCTTCAAGCAGAGGCAGCAGCTGCTGGTTTTGGAGCAGCACCCCGTCTCGGTGGAGGTGATGAGGCGGTGTGCATAGGCTGGCTACGGAAGGCTAGATAGCCATGGCCGGCCCATGGGCAGCATGGCAGAGCAGCTCAGCCCAGCCGGCCTCGCACCCTCACCCTCACCAACAGACATCTTCATTCAAACTCAAGAGGGCCCTGTGAAAAGCTTGCCGCAGCTATAGCCCCTCAGCAGCAACTGACACCTGCAGGCACCACCCCTGAGCTGGCTGTGCCTGCTGGTGCACCCCCTCAGCAGCAGCAACAGCTGGCAGCCGCAAGCACGTCACGTAAGCGTGAGGCACCTGCAGCTAACAAGCCGAGGGCAACAAAGCAAGGTGAGACAACACCATGTACTGCACCTAGCACCTTCTTTAAGCGTGGTAGAGCAGCCGGTAATGCACTAGCGCCAGCAGCAGCTCCAAAAGCCAATAATGATATCCAGCTGTCACGACTGCCGTCGCCGCGTCCACATGCCAAAAGCAAAACATGTTCCGACTGCTGCTGCGCGTTGCAGGTGCCACTCACAGCAGTGTGGCGAAGCGTGCTAGAGCGGCGCGCCTCGCATGGGGCGAAATCGCATGAATTCAAATGTCGGTCTTTGGGCAGGCACTGAGCACCGCTGAGAGCGAGATAGTTTTTGCTGCGTCTGCCATCTCGTAGCTATGAGTCTCCTCTGCTCAAAGCACTGTTTACATATATTTTTGACTGAGTGGCTGCGGAGATACAGGCTTCGTATCACAGGGGGGTGGTTTACAGGTAGTTGGGAACGCCTGACCTGCTGACTCTGGGCCAGAGTCTGGCTAGAAACGTGTCAACTCCAGGCAGATAGCAAAGTAAGGAAAGCACCTTGCCCAGGCGCCCTGGCCAGTCCCACCACCCCAAGGTGGCTGGATGGGGACACTCTGCTTCAACTTCCAGCGCATCTGGGAGAGCGTGCATCACCCCATGGAGCTGTGCAGCCGGGATGACCTCGAGTCCCTGCCTGCTCCTGGCATGGACTACCAGCAGGGCTACAAGCTGGTCAACGACCGGCTGCCCAAGGTCAGGCAGAAGTTGCACCAGGCGGCAGAGTGCCTGCGTGGCGTTGGTGGCCGGGCCAGAAACAACCCGCAGGGCTTAGTACTTTGGGCAGGATGATAACTTGATTAGCGTACATTGTACAGCGTGTTGGCTACACCCTACACCAGCAGCCGAGGAGGCAGCCATTGGCCTTGTGCACCCTGGTGCATGTTGTTCCATGTTGAATGAGTTTTGTTTTACCGCCGGCTCAAGCGGTGTGATCAAATTGGCACGTAAACTTCACTTCACGCCTCGAGTTTGCGGCTTGGATCCACAAGCTAGGTCCCTCGTGAACACCGGGCGACGTCGCAGAGGCAACCCTTGCTACACAGCATTGCAATCACCGACTCGTCGACAACTTACAAACTTACATATTGATACTGATTGGGCCCCGTCGACTTACAGCTTGGGTACCGTGCAAACCACCGGCACTCCACCGGCACTTCAAGGGTGATGGGCCTGCGATCGTGACAACTGCACTCCTCCCCCCCCCGCAAAGATGGTCTACCTGCCCTGCTGCACGCATCTAGTTCCATCATCGCGCGACGGTCAGTGTTGGCCCACCTCAACTGCAATTGTGTCTGCGACTTTCACTACTTCTGCTGAGGACTGTTGAGCGCTACCACCCGCGGAAAGCGCTTGTGTGCCCCCCGTGGATGTGGCGATGGGCACCGGAAGCGAACTACTCTGTGACGTGGCCCTGTGCTGGAGCGTCGGGAGGGGAGGCGGTGGCGGCCGCCAGGTGGCCGTGCTCACAGACTGCAACACCGCGGACGGTGGCGACGGTTGCGATGCCATCGAGGGCGAGGGCAGGCCCACAGCAGTTCCCGCGACCATGGGATCCAGTGGTCCGGCATCTGACGCGACCGGTGCGGCTGGAGCGGGAGCGGCACGGGAGTAGCTCGGCGCGTGAAAGGTCGTACCCGGGTCGGGTACCACCGCGAACTCTAGCCGGGTGCTGGCCGCGGCATGTGCTTCGCCGTTAGCTGTGCCGTTCATGCCATGCATACTAGGCACCTCTGCGGATGTGTGAGCCCAGGGAGGGGCATATGGCTGGGCTGTTGGGTTCAGGTGCTTTGCCGTGTGTGCAGTTGACCCTACACCATTGGAGCCATCAGCAAATGGCACACCTGCCTCCCCTTGACCTTGTGCTGGTGCCCCATAGTGACCAGATGCACCTGCCGCCCCTGGCTGCTGCTGCTCTGCTTGCGCCCCTGCCGGCTGCCTGGGGCTGGGTGTAGAGTCTGACAGAGCTTGCGGCTGTGCAGGGGTGGAAGCAAAGGTTGTGGAGGGAGGACTGTAGGGGGCGGTGTAGGAGGGGGTGAAGGGGCGGCTGGCAGACCGGGACTTAGCCTCCCAAGGCTTAGGCTGTGGGGCTAGGGATGACGGGGGGAGGGCCCGGCTGGGGTCGGGGGGGGTGTCTATGATGTCGGTCTGCGGCCACACAGCCCACGCAGCAGCAGGGTGCACAAGGCCCATGCTGCTGCCATGCACAGTAATGGGGGCCACAGGCAGCGTTCTGTTGCGACGATGCCAGCAACCCATGGGTGAACAGAGCGGCAGTTGGTTAGTGGTCAAAACAAGCGGCAGGCCGTTGACGGGGAGTGGGGTGGGTGGGGTGGGTGGGGTGGGGCAGGGTGTCATGGAGGCTGGAGTGTGAGATAGGTGTGACAAGAATGGCGGCTGGGGGGTGACATGCAAACCGCAAGTTGGGCGCAGAGCAGGGCGGGGTGAAGTGCGGTGTGGGTGCAGTGAGGGAGGACAAGGGCAGCGGGCAGGGCCAAGGTGACCACTGAATGAGGCACAGGGCAGGGGGGGCAGGGCGGGGTGCAGGCAGCAGGGTGCAGCCGACAAGGCCTTGCCAGGCAGCTGCTCACCCGCACGTTTGCAGGGGTTTGCCCTCGGGCCACCATCTCCATCACCTGAGCCATGCAGCAGAGCATGCATCCCACCCTCCCATATCACAAATCACACTGTTCAAACCCGATTGGGTCACTCATGCCTTCCCTGGCCCTTGTCCCAGCCCTGCCTTGCCCTCTGAACACTGGCCCGTCAACATGCCTCACACCACCCATCCACCTGCCCACCCTCCTGCCCACCCTCCTGCCCACCCTCCTGCCCACCCTCCTGCCCACCTGCTTGCCCACTGGCCAGCCTCTGCCTACCTCAACGAAGGAAGGGGGATAGGGCGCCTTGTCCACAGCCCCTCCAGGACCTGCTGGCAGCGCCTGCTCATCCCCCTCCTCGCCGCTTGCCCTGCTGCCATTGCCCTGTGCCTGGTCCTGGGGCCAGGCCGCTAGGGGGGGAGCAGCAGCTGGGTACCCCCCCAGCCACCCCCCGGGGGGTGCGGGCACCTGCACCTGGTCCATGACCTGACCCTGACCCCCACCCTCCCCCTGCCCCCCTGCTGCCACCCCCCATTTGCTGGTCCCCGCGTCAGGGGAAGCTGAGTGGAAGTAGCCTCCAGCTTGCCCTGGGCGCTGTGCACTGAGTGCCCCTCCAGCAGCAGTGGCGGGCCGCAGTGGGGCCATTGCCACTCCCTTGGGCTGGCCATTGCTGTGGGGGAGGTGGGCTGGGTAGTTGGTAGGGGCAGCAGCGGTGGTGGTGAACCCCTGCCCCTGCTGCCCCAGCTGCCCCTGGCGCAGTGAAAGCAGGGCCTTGATGTCGGCTAGCTCACGCAACAGCTCAGTGCTGCTGGCGGTGCTGGTCTTGCCCCACCTGCGCAGAGCCAGGCAGGCGGGCAGGGGGCTGCAGGGGGCCAGGGACCGCGCGGACAGTGGCACTGCAGTGGCATGCGGGTGAGACGCGGCAGAGTGGTTGAGGGCCAGAGGTGGAAGTCAGGGAAGCAGTGATGCCTGTACGGGCACAAACCTAATATGCCAGCCAGCCAGCCAGCGGGTGACCATGTGCCAGCAGCATGCGTATTGAATCACAAAGCGGATGAGACTCTTTCAGCAAACAATGGAATCACATGCTTGTTGTGGCAGTACAATTGTAGTGAGCAGAGACGAAGGTCAGTGGGTGGCGCAGGCAAAGGTGAGAGTCAGGGACTCAGCGCAGTGTTGCAACCAACGCTGTGTGGTGATCAGAGGTAACAGTCAGTGGGTGTCAGGGTAGAGCCAGTTCCTGGTCAGGGCAGTGCTGGGCAGAGGTGTGGTCACAGCGCAGTGCAGGCCAGCACACTGTAGGCTGCTGATGTGTGTGAAGGGGGTGGGAGGCCAGAGGAGGGCAGGGGAGGGGAGGGCAGGGCAGGGCAGGGGAGGGCAGGGCAGGGGAGGGCAGGGGAGGGCAGGGGAGGCCAGGGGAGGGCAGGGCAGGGAGGCGGGAGCAGCCTGGGTTACCATGTGGCCTGGGTATCACAGGGGTGTCAGGCCAAGGGCGGCCCAATCACAGGGTGGCTTAGTGCTGGCTGGGCAAGAAGGGGCTGGAGGCTGGAGGGGATGGGCTGGAGGGCTGCCGCAGGGACATGGCTGTTGGGGAGCGCCAGGGCTGGGCTCAGCTGGCCCTGGGCTGCAGCCGAGTGCAGTGCAGGCAGGGAAGGGGGCATGCAGGGTGTGACAAGATGTGGCCCACCCCACCCTGTTCTGCTGTGCAGGAGCCCATCAACCTTGACAGCTGGCTTCCTTGCTACATCCCACCACCAGCAGCCCCAGCAGCAGCAGCAGCAGCAGCAGCAGCAGCAGCAAGCCCATAGCAGCAGGACAGGGTGCAGGGGCTCTCTCCAAGGCCCCAGCCGGCTTGTATGGGTCAGGTCAGAGCAGCGCTGCTCACATGCAGGACCCGGCACTGTCCAGGCCTACCAGCCAGCCAGCCAGCCAGCCAGCCAGCCAGCCCCTGGCTCCTCCTCTTGCACCTGCTGCAGCCTGGTGCTGTGCTGACCTCATCCTACTTTCAGCAGCCTGCAGTGCTGCGGGTGTGATGGAGTGCGGTGCCATGCGGTGCGCGGGTTAGGTGTGGAGTGATCAGGGTATGAGCCATGCAGGTGCTCCTCATCCTCATCCTCATCAGGTGCTGCCGCTCATCCTCATCGCCACAGAAGCTCATGCCCCGCACGCTGGTTGCTGTTGGTCAAAGGCCCAGCCAGCACTTCAGGGTCCAGGTGTGCAGCTGTGGGCAGGGCAGTACTGGGTGCAGGGCAGGTACAGGGCAGGTACAGGGCAGGTACAGGTACAGGGTGGACTGGAGTATGGCTGCCAGAGACGCAGCCAGCAAGCCTGGGTTTCCAGGGCAGCAGGGGACAGAGCAAAGCGTCCAGGGCTTTTGGCTGTCCAGGGCCCAGGGGTCTCAGGTTCAGCTGCTGTCAGCAGGGTAAGGTGTTAGCAGCTGCGCAAGAGCCTCATTTGGCAACAGGGCCCGGCGAAGCGGGTAATGGCACAGCAGTCCGCAGCGCTGACCGGGCTGACTGCTCCCACTCACTCGTGTGACCCCTCCATTGCCTGACCCCTGCCTGCCTGCCTGCCTGCCTCCCTGACAGTCTTCATGGTGGCAGGGGAAGACCGTGCGCACGCATGCCAAATGAGAGTGACCCCGCCGCTATCTTTGGGGCATTAAGCTGGGCTTGCCCCTCACACATCGGGCTGCACCCGCACAGGGTCCCGTCACACTATTTGCAGGTAGGGTGCGGTAGCAGTGCTTGGGCAGGGGAGGTCGGGCCTTACACAAGCCAGCACTGTCAAGGCAACTGCCGACAGGCTTCCTCCTGCTTGCCATGGCACCAAACACTGCCACTGTGGCTTTCGCCACGGTATTGCTCACCCTCAACTGCTGATACTGGCTGTGCTAAGGGGGTTCCTTTTCTAAACATCATTGTTCGTCTGACTTGGATGAGAAGATGCTGGGTGTGCCATCGTTAAACGAAAGCCGCTGGGTGTGACCTGGCAGGCCACTCACTCTAATGCCCGGGCCGCTGCCTGCTGGGCTGCCTGCTCCTTCATTGACTGAGCCAGCTGCACCATGGCCTGGCTGCAGGACTTGACCTCCTCCTGCAGCCAGGTGCCAGCCGGGCAGCAGCAAAGCCGACCCAGTCAGGGTAAGTCATGCAGGCAAGCATACGGGTCCAGGTAGAGAGTCAGGCCAGGCCAGGTCAGGCACTACCCAGGGGCACGGGGCAGAGCCTGGCCAGCACATGCGCACGAGGCCGGGCGGGCAGTCCAATGCTGCAATGCTGTTCCTTGGTGTGCCTAATGACCTACAGGTCACACTGGTCACTCAGGTCACACCACACGGATCAGACCAGGTTGGTGCCGTGGTGATGAACTGCATGCCGCTCGCCTTGCTCCCCCCCACCCTCCTCCAGCACCCCCTCCCTCCACCCCACCCTCCTGCAGCACCCCCTGCCAGCATGATGCGGCACAGACCATGCTATCACACGACCACCGCCTGCTGCATCCACCCTCATCAGTTGCACCTCCATCACTGTCACGCTCACCATCACCACCACCAGGCTGCCAGCTCGGAATCTGCCAAGGCCCGCTCTGCCTGTGACGCTGCCTATCTCGGCCACCCCAGCCGCCACCACTCCCTGACCCAGGGTGGTGTCCAGCACTGGGGTCAGCCCCATGGTTCCCCCGAGACCCTACTGCGCCACCAGCCCTGCACACTGTCAGGCTGAACCATGTGGGTCCACACCTGGCACGCCTTCATGGCCTGAACTGCCTCCAGCAGCGCGGCTTGCTGGGCAGCCTCTGCCTCCCGCTGAGCTCGCGCCCGGGCATGCCATGCCTGGTACATGTCTTGGGCGTAGGGCACCAGCAGAGCCTTCAGGGCATATAGGCTGGCGGCCACAGCCCCCACACCCAGAACTACCTGCCGGCCAGGCATGGCAGAGGGCCAGTGCCTTAGCTGCATCCCCTAGCCATCATGCTAACCCTAGCCCTCATCCCACCCGGTGCAGAGCAGGATGAGCAGGATTTGCATGCATGCGTGCTGGAGCTCTGAGGGAGGGAGTTCGCTGGAGTAAGGTAAGGGTGGCTGGTGTGGCGATGCTTGCAGAGCTTGCAGCGAATCACAACTGCCTTCACTGCCACAAGCTACTCTGCCTGTCACCTGTGTCCAACGCAACGGCTCAGCCTGCTGTACATGCTGCGGGACGTGCTGTGGAGAAACTGACGAGGCGGGAGCTGGGGTCATGGCCGAGGCCGCGGGCTGCGAGGGCTGTGCTTGGTAGGTGATGAGGCCTGTCGGCGTTGCAGCGCTGACGGTGGCAGCAGGTGCGGGAGCTGGAGCCCGCTTAAAGGCCTCGTCGATTTCTTCAGCGGTAAGGCCCTTGCGCTCCAGGAAAGAGCGTTTCGTTGCAATGGGAGAGTCCACAACCTGCAGCAGTCGCCCCTTGAGCGCCAGGGTTTGGGCGAGACAAAGAAAACCCCCAAAAGACATGCCTTCGGGTGAGTAAGGAACGACACAGCGTTTAGTATTTGGTCCTCGCGCAACAGTGCAGGCGAAGTCGACACTGGAGCAAGCGGAACGGCGGCAGCATTGCTCTCCGTCGGCGGAGTAGTGTTCTGTTCTTCGATCATGCTAAATGGTTGGGAACGCCCGTCAAGCAACCGGTTCTGTAAACCCCGGTTTCGCGTCCTGCTGAACGCGTGCTTGCAGCCGCTATTGAGAGAATATCGGAGCTCGTGCCATGCTGTGGTTCTCTGTGTGTAGCCATGTGTGTGACAAACACGAAAATCCTTAGTATATGTTGCTGCCTCGCGTTGCTATTGTTTATGGCGAGGAAGAAGAGACGAACCGGTGTGGGTGGGCCTAGAGCAGTGCCGGAGGACCCCGACTTCGACATAGTTGACCGCGACGAGGCAGGCCAACCCGACTTGACCGAGGCACAGCGCAAAAGGGAGGCTTCAAGAGAGGCCCGCGCTGCCCGCAGCAGGGACAATACGTTCCACGCAAGAAAGGCCAAGTTAGCCCACCTCATCGACCACCTCCCGCAAGCGCTTTGGGACGCCTTCCTTGACAAGGCTGTGCGCCCACGAGTGAAGGACATCAGCGAGCGGGGGGTGATTGGCAGCCTGCTGTTGGGCTTCCTCGTGCGCGACTTGTTTACCCTGCACGTAGCCGGGCGTAGCATGGGCGCAGTCAACCCGCTGGCCCACCTTCACGCGGAGTGGCTGGGCGTGGACCCGGGCAAGACTAATATGGCCACGGTGGCGCACGAGGAGCGCAGCGCCGACGGCTCAGTGGTGTCAGTGCGCCACTGGACGCTTACATCAGGTCAATACTACCGGGACAGTGGCATCACGCGGCAGGCCCAGGCGACCAAGACGTGTCGCGGGTCAGCAGCAAGCCCAGCTCGCTGGCCTCGTACCGGCGGTTCGCCGACACCGTCCTGGAGACGTACGACGCCATGTGGGCCGAGGTCTCCAAGAAGCGCTGGGCCAACGCCAAGTTCAGGCTGTACTGTGGCAAGCAGCGCGTGGTGGCTTCCTTCTGGGCCAAGGTAAGGCCCAATAACCCTAACCCACGAGCTAGGCAGCAGCCAACCAAAGTCAGCTCACCTGGCCAGCTGCTGCTGTTGTTGCCTCTGTTGCTGCTGCTATACCTGACCTTACACATGTGTGCCAATTTCTTGCTATATGTGGCTTCAGGTCAACAAGGAGGCAAAGAAGCTGTGGCCGGACCGCATCCTGGCCCTGGCCTATGGGGCAGCTGGCTTCAATGGCAGCGGCACCATTGGCTGCAGGGGTGTCCCAGTGAGCCAGATGCGGAAGGAGGCAGTGAAGCAGTTCAGGCCAGAGCGTGTGGTGCTGGTGGATGAGTTCCGAACCAGCCGGGTCAGCTCAGCCGACAACACCCCCAGTGAGACCCTCCTTGACACGCCGCCTGAGTCCTTCAGGTGAGGGGGTCGAGGATAGGGGGTTATTGGCTGTGTTGAGAGGTGGTGGAGTCAAGGTGACTAGGTAGGGTCAAGATGAGACATCTTGCAAATGTGCATTGCCCCATGTGTCCATGCAGGTGGCTGCGGCCAGTGAAAAGCATGGCAAAGCGTTCCCAAGTCCGGGGCCTGATGTGCTCAACAAGCATCAACAACATCACCAGGTAAGCATTGACCCAACCCTACACATGTGCATGACATGAGCATATCCCACATGACATGACACACATGAAATCGACTCCATGCACCTCCCACACCCATGTGCAGGTTCTATGACCGGGACGTGTCAGCCGCGCTGAACATCCGCCGCTGTGCAGTCGGCCCAGGGCCACGTCCCACTGAGCTGTGCTACTGGACTAACCGCCCAGCCATGCCAAAGCCAGGCCAGCCAGGCCAGGATTGGGTGGAGATACCCGACAAGCCCCTGTTGCGCAAGTGGCAGCGCCAGTTGCAACAATAGCCAGCTACAGCTCAAGACAATCCCAACATAAAAAAACAATGAACCCCTCACAAAGGGGATGTGTGTGGCACAGGCGCAGGCACTGGCACAGGCACACACACCAGAAGGCTGAGCTGAAGTGGGCATTAGGCACACTGTCAGTAGCCTTTAGCATGATGAGCTCACAGCCAGGTTCGATTCCAACTCATGCTTTATTTTGGTGTAGCATGAGGGCTGTGGGGTTCAGGAGTTGTGTAAACCCCAAGCATGCGTGGCCGTTAACTTTTAGGTAATGTGGCCTAAGCCAGCATTTGCTGTCACCGTAACTGCCGCCACTGCTGCTGCTGCATGCCACCTATGAACTGTATACTGCTGATGATGGTGGTGGCAAGCAGAAGCAATCAGACCAACACATGCAGACCCCGGGCGTGTTTTCTAGCACTGACTCAGCTGAGCTGTGGACATTCAGAGCTGAGCTGAGACATTCAGGACATTCAGGAGACATTCCCACCCTTTTGGTCGCTGACATGAGCTGGTGCTGCTTCTGCAATGGTAGCGGAGTAATGTGGCCAAAGCCAGCATTTGCTATCACCAGCTGTCAGAAGACAGTCCTGACGCCCAGGTTCCACTACGTCCAGGTTCCACTACGTCCAGGTTCCACTACGCCCAGGTTTCACTACGTCCTGACGCCCAGGTTCCACTAAAAACCTGATGTGAGTGTACTTGCTATTACCAGCTGTCAGAAGACAAAAATGTTGTTGCGAAGTTGTTGAGGGGGGCACAGGAATGGTTGACTGCCAGTCTGCTCTTCTGTGTGTGGTCATGTGTGGATATGTGTGTAGAATGTGTGTGACAAATGCAAGATAACAAAACATTTTACCCCTCACAAAGGGGATGTGTGTGGCTCTGGCAACAGGCGCACACCCCAGAAGTCTGAGCTGAAGTGGGCATTAGGCATACTGTCAGTAGCCTTTACAATGATGCGCTAGCAGCCTGTGTTCAGTTGAAACTCATGCTTTACTTTGGTGTAGCATGAGGGCTGTAGCCTACAGTGTAGGGTTCAAGAGTTGAGCGTCTGTTTTTATCATCGCTTGTGTAATGCCCGACCTCCCCTGCCCAAGCACTGCCACCGTACCCTACATGTGTATTTTATGACAGCTCAATGGACGCCCAACTATCAAACGGTGTGACGTAGTATTCCGCCCGCCCAGACTCTCGGCCAAACCTGGTTAGCTGTTCGTTCAGCTCTTGAGCGCAGCTGCGCAGCCGAGGTGTCCAGGCATTTTAGGGTTTGCCTGCCGACAGCGGGCGACCAGCTCCACGCTCCACGCAATTTATAGTGTCATCATGACCGTAGAACAGCCCTCTGTCTTGTGCGCAACATCGACCGCGACTGATGGCACAGCCAGCATGTCAATCACTGTCCCGGAGCTCCCATACCCGCGCGAGCCTTTGGCCGGACAGGCAGTCGACGAGCACAACAGGAAAACCCACACGCCACATCCGCCCACGACTCCCAGCACGCAGCTAGACAGCTTCATCAACGCTCCCTCACAACTTGATTGCCAGCTTGACACGGCGTCACCTTCAGGCCCAGCTCCAGCTTCAGCTTCATGTCAGGATGCCATTATCTCACCTAGCAGCCCAGAGCACAGCTTCAAGCAAGTCCCAAATGTTGCCCCTCCCCCGTTTACCTCCCAGCTTGGCGGAGGCTGCCCTGCTGCATCACACCTTGCAGCCTCTACCCAACCCTCAAACCCCAGCCCTGCTGCCCTGCACCCCCCCAACAGCAGCTGTCTGCTCACCTCTAGCCATCTGCATGCAGCCAGCAGCAGCCCCCCCAGCAGCGGGATAGCCTCCCCTGCCTCCGCCACGCCCACCCCCCTATCGCCCGCCTCCCTCTCCCCCTCCTCCTCCCTGTCCTCTTCCCTCGCGGCCGCCTCCTCTTCCTCCTGCAGCTCCTCCAGCCCCCCTGCCGCCCCCAGCCCCACCCCCCTGGCGGGCGGCTGCTGCCGCCCCCCGGAGCCCTGCCCCGCCCGCCCCACCACGCTGTTCCAGCTGCCCATCCACCTGGTGGCCATGGTGTGGGAGAGGCTGGGCCCCTACTCGCGCTCCTCCCTGCGCTGCTCCTGCACTGAGCTGCGCCAGCTGGTGGACCAGCACTGCATCCTCAGGCTCACGGCCGTGCTGGTGAGTGCCTCAGGGCCGGTGCGCATGGCTTGCATGGCTTGCATGGCTGCGATGAAAACAGGCTTCAGACGGCTACCCCAGGGGGGTCAGGGAGGAGGTAGAAGGGGGTGGAGGAGAGGGGGAGGGGGGGGCAGGCCTGTTCAAGTATTGGTGGTGTGCACAGCCATTGCGAGTTGGTAGGCAGGACGTGCTCACTAGGCAGGTCAAACTCTGGCCTGGGGTGGAGATGCAGGGCAGTGGCAGGGCAGGGCGGTGGCACAAGGTCAGCCTTGATGGCCGAGCTGCTGCTGCTGGCCTAGTCGCTGCTGGAAGGGGTATTAGGGGGGTGGGGGGCCCAGGGCTGTGATCTCTGCCCATCCAGCCCCCCTGCCGCTGTCACCTCCCCACCCCCTGATGGCCCGGACCCTGTCAGTAACTCCTCCATGCCTGACACCGACCCTGACACTGACCCTGGCACTGACTGACCCTGACCCTGACCCTGCCTGACCTTGCCTGCCTGCCTGCCTGCCTGCCTGCCTGACCCTGCCTGCCTGACTGACTGACTGCCTGCCTGCCTGACCCTGCCTGCCTGACTGACTGCCTGCCTGCCTGCCTGACCCTGCCTGCCTGCCTGCCTGCCTGCCTGCCTGCCTGACCCTGCCTGCCTGACCCTGCCTGCATGCCTCCCTGACCCTGCCTGACCCTGCCTGACTGCCTGAATGCCCGCCCCTGCCTGAACCACAGGTGGGTGAGACAGGCCTCCCCAACAGCTCCCCCCCTTTGCAAGTCGCCCCCCCAGTCCTTGGCCTCACAGGCAGCAGTGGCAGCAGCACTGGCAGCAGCATGCAGGCCGTGACTGCCCCTCTGCCTGGACCCACTCGGATGTCCCTGCCCCTGGCCCCCGCTCCTGGAGCTGCCCAGCTGCTCCCCCCCAGCCCCCGACCCCCCTCTTCCCCCCACGCTGGGGCCTCCTTCCTGGGCACACTGAGCCCAACAGCAGCAGGTTCGGGGGGGGCAGGGGTGGGGCAGGGGCCATCAGCCAGGAGGAGCCCCCACGCGGACCCTGCAGCCTACCCCGGCTCAGCCCCTCCTCCCCCCCACTACGGCACCAGCCGGGACAGCAACCAGGCCAGCTGCCGGCTCACACGCAGAGAATGGCAGCGGTGTAGCCCACGCAGCCCCAAAGTGTGACACCAGGCGTGTCCCAGGGTGTGACCTCAGGGCAGGTGAAGTGGCACGGGGGGCTGCAGGGTGCTTGCCTCCCAGCCAGAGGGGTGCGGCGGCCCCAGCCGGAGATGAGGAGTGTGCAGGCCCCCAGCCCCTGCCTGCCGCCCCTGTCCTCAGTCACGCCCCTCAGCCCTGGTCGCTGGCTCGCAGCGGGGGCGATGGTGAGGGTGCCGGCAGAGGTGGGGGGCTGGCAGTGGACGTCGTGGAGCCTCCCCCCTCCCATTCAGCACCACACACCCTGCCCCCCTGCCCCCCCTGCCCTCCCTGCTGCTGCCGCTGCGTACCAGAGCAGCCCCCTCGCCCTCCCCCTCCCCCTCCCCCTCCTTGCCACCCCTCAGCTGCCCCACCTGCTTCGATCCATCCCAGCCTCCCTGCATGCCTACCTCCTCCAACCAACCTCGCCCAACCGCCCAACTACCAACTCCCAGGTGCTGCTGCACGCCGTACCTGGGAGACTGTGATCACAACGAAAAGTCCGTCGGTGGTGGTGGTGAGCAGCAGCAGCAGCAGGAGGTGGAGGGGAGAAGGAGGGGGAGGTGGAGGGTGAGGGGGAGGGTGAGGGGGAGGGAGGTGAGGAGGCAGCGGCCACCCCCCGCCCCTCCCAGGGTGGCACCCCCCGGCCTGCCTCCCCCCCTCGGCAGCAGCAGCAGCTGGACTGCCTGAGCGGCCTCATCTCCCGCCTGCACAGCCTGCACCACCTGAGCGTGGCGCTGCTGCCGGGCATGGCTGGCCTGCCTGCAGTGTCCATGGTGCGTCAGCTGGCAGGGGCGGTGAGCAGCGAGCTGGTCAGCCTGCAGCTGGACGTGCGGTACCAGGAGCTGAGCCCAGCGCTGGTGGAGGCGGTGGCGGAGCAGTTCCCCTACCTCACCTCACTGGAGATCACGGGCCTGGGATACAACCGGCCGGGCAGCAAGGCGCCCCCCCGTGCCCCCTAGCCGGCAGCTGGCTGGCTGCCCTGTCCCGCCTGCCCACCAGCCTGGTGCACCTGCACCTGGGGTCGGTGGATGCGGAGGGCTGGTACCGCCACTGCTTCATGCGGGACGCTGACCTGGCGGGCCTCACTCATCTCACTCAGTTGCAGCATTTACGAATCACGGGGCTGACCCATGCGGAGAATTGGTCGGGGGGCAGCGGGGGGGGGGCAGGGGGAGGGGCAGGGGCGGGGGCGGGGGCGGGGGCAGGAGGGGGGGGCAGGGGGGCGGGAAGCCGGGGGGGAGGAGGGCAGGAGGCGGTGGCGGTGGGGGGTGGGGGGGCTGGGGGGGCGGGGGGGGTGGATCCCAGGGCCGCTGCGGCCGTTGATCGAGGGCGGTGCACTGCAACACCTTGCCATCAGCGCCACCCCCGCCTACAAGCTGAAGCTGGAGTGCTTGAAGTCCTGGTGCAGCGGCAGCAGCAGCTGGAGCAGCCGCTCACACCTGGGGCAACACAGCACCGCAACAACTGCCCCCACACTGCCGCCCAGCAGTGGCGGTGCAAGCAGCAGCAGCAGCAGCAGCAACAGCAGCCCCTTGACTACATCAGCAGGCAGTTCCAACCACCCCAACCGCGTATTGTCCTTGCAACCAAACGGTCCAACCAACGTAAACGACCCCTCCCTGGCAGTGAGGGGGGGGGGGCGTGGGGGCAGCAGGCCAGTGCAGGCGACGCGGCCGACCATGGATGGCATGGGCTGGCTCAGCACCAGGTCGACTGGCACCACCAGCATTGCCGCCATGCATACCGGCGCCATGCGCAGCGTCTTCACCTCGGCCTGCCATGTGCTGCAAGCCAGTGGTCAGGGCAGCAGGGGGGGGAGGCCAGGCAGGCAGGGGGAGGGCAGTGGGCTGGGGCTGGGCCAGGGAGAGGGGGGGGGAGGGGGGGGGGCCGGCACAGCTTGGGGGTGGGCCCCCAGGGCTGCCTGCTGCTGCCGCTGCTGCTGCTGCTGCTGCTGCCTGGGGTGGCCAGGGGGAGGGAGCACCCCACCCCTCGCACCCCCTCACCCTGCACCCCCCTGCCTCCAGACACCACCAGCGGCAGCAGCAGCAGGAGGAGGAGGAGGAGACGGTGGAGTTGCCCCAGCCGCCCCAGCAGCAGCAGCAGCAGCAGCAGCAGGAGGGGGCACAGCACTTGCACCCCCTACCAGCCTCGTGGCCGGCAGCAGGCTTGCCTCCCGCACCACCAGCAGCAGCAGCAGCAGCAGCAGCACTACTACAGCCAGCAGCAGCAGCAGCAGCAGCAGCCGTTTTACCTGGGGGTGGCGGCCACTGCTACTCAGCTGCGCAGCGCGGCGGGTGCGGGCTGGGGGGGGGCTATGGGACCGACTCACCCACCTTGTGGCTGCGCGGCATGGCTCAGGACTACAGGTGAGGGGGTGGGAGGGGGGGGGGGTGGGGGGACGGGGGGGGGGGGGGGGTGTCGGGGGGGCGGGTGGGCGGGGGGGCAGGGAGGAGAGGGGAGCGAGGAGGGGGGTGATCGAGGGGGGCGGGAGGGCAGGGAGCAGGGGAGCAAGGAGCGGGGGGGCCTGGGGGGGGCGGGGGGGCCTGGGGGGGGCGGGGGGGGGTGGGCTTGACCTGCTGCTTCCAACACACCCTGAGAGGGGGGTAGGGCCAGTGCCCCTTATGCAGCTGAGCTGTCCCTGTGTGTGGTGCCCTGGGCTAAGCTGAATCCAGTGTCTGCCTGCAGCGTGTCCGACATTGCGCTGCTGGGCACCCTACCCCAGCCTGAGGGAGCTGCTCATGTCCACCTGCTTCCCAAGCAGGTCAGCGGCAGCAGGGTGTGGGGGAGGGGTGCGGCAGCAGGGTGTGGGGGAGGGCTGGCCAGTCAGGCTGGGGGGGGGGGCTGGGGGGGGGCTTGGGGAGGGGGGGCAGGAGGGAAGGTGTGGGTTGGTGTTGGTGGTGGGGGGGAGCTAGAGGTGAGGGTGAGGGCAGGCTGGGCCAGGGACAAACTGTTTGCATGCGCAATTTTCATCATTATCATCATCATCATCATCAGCAGCAGCAGCAGCAGCAGTCGCCATTACCAGCAGCAGGTAAAGCTGCCAGGTAGGCCAGCTGCCTTGGCACCCAGGTCAGTTGGTGATGGTCATGGTGTGGGGCACCTCCCCCCGCTGCCTGGGTCACACTGCCAGTCTGCTCAGCCTGTGCTGCTGCTGCTGGGCCCCTGCAGGCAAGCGCCTTGTCCC